>OX104069.1:86458310-86590810 GCA_944474145.2 Dicrocoelium dendriticum | reverse complement strand
ATTGATTTTATATGATGTGGTCAATACAGCCTCGATTTCGACGAATTTGGCTTTTATGAGTACCAGTCATTCTATTGAGGACGACAGAAGCAAGTAACTTCGAGGCAATTGAGATCAGACTGCTTACTCTATGACTGCCGCATTCTGAAGAGGATCCTTCCATAAACACTGGGACTATAACGTAGCGCCTCCAGTCTGTTGAGTCTCCTGTTCCCATAGCTTCACTAGTAAGTTGTCCAAACCATCCATGAGAGCTGGTCCTCAGAATTTGAAAAGAGATTAAGTTTATCTACTTTTGCGGCTTTATTCCACTTCAAGAGTCTGGTCTCACGTTCTAGTTCTGCGCGTGAGGGCAGATCCAAGGGCTCGGCGCAAAAAGAACAAGAAAGGTATCGGCAGTATGCCGGTACCCAGAACCAACGCTTCGCTGCCGCGCAATCACCGCTAGTCTCATGTGGATCAAGAATGCTGTGAGGGTCACCTGGTCAATAGGTAGGCTCGAACCAACGCCTTCGGATTGCAAGGCATGCTAGTGATCCTTAAGGCTACGAGCCAGCCCAGAGAGAAGAACAACCAAAACCCGAAAAAAAAGATAACTCAGGTTGTTTTAACAACTTTTCAAAGTGTTCGGCCCAACGCTCCAAGTGCTTTGGCAAACTGTGGATTAGCTGCCCTCTTATCACACACAGTTTCACTAACATCAGGTATCCTCCTGCTCGTTCCCCGTATTAGAAGAAATAATTTCTGTTGGTTACCAAGGGCAGCGGCCACTTTCATCTTCGAGGCACGATGAGCATCAAGTTTCGTGGTCTCTCTACAAGCTAGCACGCGGTTTCGCCATGAGATCTTTGCGAGTCTCCCTGTGTTCGCTTCCAGCCGGAATATTGGCGAGAATAAGGAAATTCCACAGACTGCGTAGAGGCCCAATGTGCAGATTGGCAATTTGATTTGCCACATGAAGATATGTCTGCTGTTAATAACGTCTGGCGGATATAGGTCAGCTATCTTCTACGCTGCTTATTGAGCGCATACTCAGCTCGGATGTCAACGCACTTTGATACGCATTCAAAACATCTGGCTTCGTCAGTTGGCTAGTATTCATGCGCTCACAGTGTCGTTGCGAATGTCCGAAAAAACGCACCCGGGGTTCAGCACATACGAGTGCGTGGTCGGAGTTCACGCTCGTGCTCCAAATTGAGTGACAGTTTTGGACACATCCTCTCCAGTGGTAGATGATCGTGATGTGATCGATTTGCGTGTAAGGCTGGTCCGAGGTTTGCGGGTGTCGCCCTCCAGTGGGTGCTGTGTCGGAAGTTAGCGCTTGCGAGAAAGAGACGTACATCTTCACACACGTGTAGCAATCGCTCGCTACTACCATTACAGCAGCCTACACCATGTTGGCCGCTCAGATAAAGCTCCATCAGTGGACAGGTTCTCAATTTGAGCGTTCAAATCACCAAGAAGCACCACAATATCCGTAATCCTTTTGTAACGAAGGAGCGCGTTCGACTGGTGACAGAAGTCGTCTTCCACGAGTGAGCACTAAAATTTGAGGGCGCGTACAAGCATCGTTTGTCCTTACGCGACTTCGATGCATTGAAAAAGCCAGCCAATATGACGGCGTACATCCGGATGCCGACTGGGATCCGGTCAACCGGGGTAGCCACAGCCTGGGGACTCAGAATAATGCCCACACCTTCAGACATACGCAATGTGAAAGTGCTACCAGTGTTTGGGATCCAAGGATAGTCACGGAACTAGGATCTTGAAGGCAAGTTTCCGATGAGCAGCAGATGTCGATCGATAGGGTCTCTAGTGTTCGAGCAAGTGCTGCCCGTTGGCCAAGCTGCAACAAAGTGCGCACATTGAAGCATATCAGCCTTAAAGAAGATCGAGGGCTCCAAATAGAAAGGCATGAAATGAGGTTGTCCGTTTGTTTGGAGGAGTATTTGTCAACTGGACTGGAGCGACGTTCTGCGATTGCATGAGTTGAAAATAAAAGGCAGATGCGTATCAACACAAGGTGGATGTGGGCCAAGAATTGGGGGGGGGGGTTAAATCAGAATGGATATAAGGGAAGTTGGAACGGGATAATAAGGATAAAAAAGGACAGGAGAAGGGAAAAGGCATGAGGAGTAGCATCCAAACCCCTATCCACCTTGCTCGATGCAGCAGATATGGTACCGTTCTTTATCCTACCCGACGGCCAGAGCATCAAAAAATTGTTTGAAGGTCATTGTATTGCATGGGCAGGTAGTGCCAGGTTGCCCAGGCCTAGATAGGGGAACAATCAGGGTTCTCAAACAGTCTTTGGTTCAAAAACTTGACCGCAAGGCAGCGGGTTGGGCAGTGGGCTACAGAGAGTCCGTTCTATGGAGCAAGAAGTCACTCTCACTCCAACCCCCAAACTGGAAGGCCAAGAGACTGAGTTTGACAAGCCTTTAACCATTGACCCTTCTGGCATGAATGGCTCGGGAGGTGCAAAAGCACTAGCCACCATAGTCCAGTGGATCGCTGAGACACGCAAAACAACGCACTACTTTGAGGCCTAGTTTCGTCGCGACTCAGCTAAAGGCCAAACGCTTTTTCTGCAGCTTCGTATTTAAAACTTAATAATACAGCAGCGTAAGGTACAGACTATAGACGAATGTGGATGTTCCCATGCCGTGGTGGTGACCTGAGAAAAACCTAGTGTGGCTCAGGACGGTAGACGCAGTAGTGCCCTGAGGAGCTCAAGTGATTCACTGCGGCTTGACACGGTAGATATGACGATGTCCTGAGGAGAGCTCGGTTCTTACTCGTACAAAGTTTCGCGAAACTATGCAAGCTCTGTGTTACGACGACCTAGCCGGAAGGAACAAGCGACTTACGCATAGCATACACGCACGGAAAGTAAGCAACAAAATTCGATTCGCACAACCCATCAAACTTTGTCGCCAAAGATTTTCTACACGCGAGCTGAGTGGAGCGTCTGTGGCGTTTACCTGAGCCTGAGAAGCTAGGCCTTCACGGCAGACGTTTTTAGCGGTCCAGTGAAAAGTGAATACAGTGAGGTTAGTGACGCAGATGAATTTTCACACGGAACAGTCTGTGAAGCGTAATGAAGCGCACTGGCACAATGTGGGTGCGTGCATGAAATTCCGAAAGGTGGATACTTGTAAATGCCGCCGCTGCGAAGGAAGGCGAATTCATTGCGCAAGCTGGTCGGAAAAAGCGAATTTTTGTAAATGCGGACGATGACTGAATCATGCATGCTAGCATGGATGCGAGTGTCTGATCCTTAGGTGGTTTTACTTGCGCGATCTTGTGGTGACATGCACTCCCCAGTACACTCCTTAGCGAATGGGGAATGCGCTGGCCAGTAATCACTATATTTCCGGTCGGGTCCCCAGTTGGATTTTCTCCAAATCAGAGGAGCAAATAAGCACGACACAAGTGGTGCAAATCAAATACTGAGAGACGACAACACCCTACATGTATGCGCGATTGAGACGCAGTGGAAGTAAAGTTATGTATAGTATGTATTTCCAAAAAGATCGCAAGAGGCGAAATAGAGATAAAAATCTCAGTGTGAAATGATAAAAAGGGATATAAAAATATCTGGGAGTTGGAAAAAGAATGTATCAGGGTTTAATCCTCCACAAGTCGATCGAGAGAGAATAAATGCCGAATGGTTGGTCTCCCATGTGGACAGTTCTGGAACGAAGAACACACATCAGGAGCATATATAAACGGCGTACGTCAAGGGCAAAATGGGACGAGGAGGAGGAGAATAAAACTCACCCACGGGTGGTCCATGCCTGCCATGTTACGGACGATCTGTAATGTGATGGACAAACAAAGCTACGATGACCACATGAAGGTGACGAATAGTTGCACCGCCTTAAACATAAAATAACAAAGGGAGAGAACTGAGAAAAGCACGTGCTCTGTTTCAAGATTGGCTGGAAGCGTCAAGACTGAGAGATGAGACTTTGTCCATGTGCAAGCCAAGTATGGTGAACGTGGGGATACACAACGATGGTAGGCTGTGCTCTTCATCAAGTCTGAAAATGAGCCTATAACGACATCAATTAATTAAATTTAAGGTTCGCTCACACAGAAAGTATGACGATAGCAATACTAAGTAAAAGTGTAAGAGGGACCCTGTGGTAAGATACCTACACTTTGCCAGTAACACACGGTTACAAAAAGCATTCAGCGTCGCGCATCCTAATCAGTTGGTGGTTTCAGTGTTCGCTGAGCTCGGCAGGTCGACTGCAAACTACGAATAACATAGAATCAGACGAATCGAAAACGGGACAGTACGATTACAAGAAGATAGCAAACGCACCATTGATGCCAAGCACGATACATGTCCTGGGTAAAGACTCGATCCAAGCACAAAGTGAGTTGTCTTGAAGGTGAGACAGATCAATAGCAGCCGGTTTAGTCGTCATCTAACAGGGTTCCAAATACCAGATTCGATTTTCCATTCATCGAAGCTCGAGCTATCTGACTTCCGTCAAGCGAAACAAGGTATCGCTCGGTAAGCGGTTGCTGGGCATAAGGAAGAGTTGCCCCAAGTCAAAACGAAATATTCGGTGTTGTTTATCCTAGGTAACCGACCTGACTATCAACACGTAGTAGTCACCTGTGTACGTCATGGCTGCCGGTAAGCTGGAGGTATGCATTGATGATAAAATCCGAAAGCACTTGAAGTCTTTAGGTCAATAAGGCCGTTTCGCACATAGAGGAGAGCGACTCTCATTGCGGTCCCTGAGATCGAGGAAAATTCTCTTCTGGAGTCAGAAATGTCACAAATTCGTGAATGTGAATCTAGCTTTCGCAATAAGTGAACCAACTTCAGTAATCACGCGTCGGTCGCTGCTAACAAAGCTACCGATGCAGGTGAACTTAGCAACAATACTCAGCTCTTCATTGTCAAGACGCAAGAAGCTGACAAGCTGTAATTCGAAGGTGTACACCGCAGGCATAACTCCTGAGAGTTAATCCAAGCATGACTGTGGTACTCACAACCGTTAAACGGCAGGACACAATCATCTGTGTAACGCAGAACAAGCAGTTTTCCGACAGGCAATGTAAGTGGTTTAATACTTAGTAGAGAGCTCCACCAATATCCTTAAACATAGTAGGCGAAAAAGAATCCGGACCGATAGCGAGAAGACGATTTAAATCTGCAATCATGTTTGGAATCTCAATCCCTAAACTAGCCAGACTGCACTAACTGAACATGAAGCGGTTCGGGAATACGATGCCAACTGAACGGCATTCGGTTGACCAGGTCACATCGTTCGAATGCCTGTTCATCGCCTTCCTCCACCTGCACTAGGACTTGCAGCTGCATCGAGTTAGGAGAAACCTCGAGGTAGTCAACAAATGGCCAACAGATCTAGTCGGATTGGCAAATGTCGTTATCATTGAAAGGAACTTCAGAATAGACCACAGAAATGGCCGGAGACTTTATGTGACATGAAGTGGCCTCGGACTCAATGCAGTTTCTACAGCTAGATGTTAACACCCTCAGGTTGACGTATTGTACACACTATTTTCCCAAACTTCCTGTGTTCTACCTGATTCTCCTCATTGCTGTTATTGTTTTCCGGACGATGCCAGTCGTAGTAACTGAGTCCACTGCGCCTCGGTGTCAAAATCATGGCAGATTTACTGAAGTGAACCGAAATACACAAGAAAACGTTTCTCTTCGAGAACTAAAGCTCTGGTATTGTCGCAAACTGCCTATGACGAACAAGAAATTAGGACCAATGATGTGTATCACCTGGAGAGGTGCTGCGCCCCTGTCCGTCGCCTATGAATATTCCATCTCCCTATCCTTTAGGGCTGGTTATTTCCTTTGCGTTCTGGCAGGCTCATGTCTAAATGTCCGTCAAGTGACACCGCCTTATGGGTCTGCTAAAGAAATGAAAGCTGGTAGCTCAGTTTGTCCAGATGCCGGTTGAATTGCTCACGGAGCTTGGCAATTGTGCTGTGAAAGTTTCCTCAACAATCGAAGTGACATCGTCAGTGTGTGGTTACGTAGCGTGTAGTAATGTTGAATAGCGAAGAGAAGCTTCTATGAGATTGTCTGTAGGGAGTTGAATTTCTGGTCCATATGCGTTGTCTTCCGATAATCGAACGTATGCACTGATCCGTTGGTATTCCTGGTGACCAGCAGATCCAAAAATGGTAACGCTGTTCTCCACTAATTCAATCGTGGATTTGATACCCTCGAATGTACAATCGATCAGATCGTGTGTAGTCTGCACTCTATGCCGTTTTAAGATGACAAAGGTGTCGTCTACGTATCGTATCCAGTTGCAGGCTGATAGATGGCAGTGTAATGCGCTCCAATTTCTGCAATAGGCTGATGAAATGAGTCTCGATATTGGGGATCCCACAGGCGTCCCCGTCAGTTTTTGGTATACTTGTCTATCAAGGCGGAAACAAGCGGTCATGTAGAGGTCCAGGAGTTCCCACAGTTCCAGGTCACATGGTTGTTGTTGAGATCGGTTAGTCCTGAAGTCGTTCTGTTGTCGTTTCTTTGGTTAGTTCGTGACCAATTGACGTAAGAACCCGAGGCGCAAGCGGAATTATTTATTGTATCAAACATATCTAATACTAGGAGCATCCATTCCAACAAACCAGACATCCCCTTATCTTCGCTATCCCTGTTATAGTTTGCATAGTGCGGATTTCCTTCTGTGTCTATGGGTTGTGGTGTGCCTTCCTTGTGCGTCCATTCTTCGCGCGTACACAACTGTGGTTCTACAGTGCTCCTCTCATTTGGGTGTCATTACGGCCTGTTGTTGGCCGGTTGCCGTTTGGAATCCCAGGCTTTTCACACTACTGACAACCGGTGTAGTAGTGGCCGCTTTTAAGGCAGCACAAGGTGAAGAGTGCCGTGATATCGAATTGAAATCACAATTTCGTCGTATTCGATTTTGACGCCCTGCAGTTTGTTGAGGAATTGTTCAGCATTGTTGATGCTTTGCTCGGATCCAGCAGGCAAATGTTGCAAGCTTCTCCACAAATCCTTAGCTAGTTAAGATGATGGGGTTTCGGGGAGTAAGACATTAGTCGTAGTGGGACTCCATCCTTGTGTGCCATGGGTAGTCCACAGATCAGTGCAATGTTAGTATGAGCTGCTTTCATTCTCCATCACTCTGCGGCGGTGAGATCATTCGCTGCTTGTAGTTTCTTTAGCGTTGCGCTTATCTGGTTGACCAGTTTTGAACTTGGTTCTTGATCGATCGGGCAATATGTAGTTTTTGAGGCAAGCATGCTTGAGGTTAAAGTAGAGTCTTTCGATCAAGACTTCCTCGTTAGGTGCAGTGAGGGGAGGCGTGAAAGCTTTTAGATCCATCCTTCACTGCTAGCGCAGCAATTCCTAGTAGCGAGTTTGTATAACTATGAGTTCAATGCAAGCTTGCGTCGGTTCCTCGAGCTTTGATTCGAGGTTCGATTGCGGATTCCAGCGCTGTTTGTAGTTGTGGGCCCGTAGCCATAAGGATCGCAAGCCTACTTTGTAATCCGAGAGCGAGAGTTCGAGCCGGGCGACGCTCGCATTATCCTTAGCTCAGGTGCAACCGTCGGTGATTGCGCGGCAGCGAAGCGTTGGTATTGTGTACCGGTGTACTACTGATGCTTCTTTTGCCAAGAGTAGTGAAGCGAATGGTTCTATTGCCGATTATAACTTTCTCATATTTGCAATGGCGGTTGTGGGTGTCTGTTATCATCAGCTTGACCATACGTCGCCTGCATTGTCTTGCTAAGTTCCAAGCAGATGGATGGTTTAATGCCGGCCAGTGGTTTGTTCTCGCTGGCAGCACGCTCCTTCTCAGGCATTCATGAAGAAAGTAGAGCTGTTCATGTGTGCAAGCTTGTCAGCGAGCTCGTTGTAGCGTTGTACGCCTGAATTGGTTTGCTACAGAAATGAAAACTGGTAGCTCAGGTTGTTCAGATGGCAGATGAACTGTTCGCTGACTTTGACAATTTTGTTGCAAACGTTTCGTCATCGATCGAGGTGACATCGTCTGCACGTCGTTAGGTAGAGTGTAGTGCTACACGCTGCAATTACAATTGTTCAACGAGAAAAGTAACGGAAATGTCCACGTAGGACGCGTCTTGCGTGGACAAACTCGAAGCGCCAATCCAGGAAGGCGATATTCACCAACTTCATAAAGCCCTTCCGTTAAATTCTCTATAACTTCATGCCATTTCATTAACTCACCAGTGTATCTAGACGGATTTCACAATACCGGAGGACATTCCTTGGCAACCCGCTTCGAAATTGGTCTCATTCGAGGGCTCATCTCTCGAGACTTTGAATAAACTAACTCACGAAATCTTAGAGTAATTGGAGATTCGACTGATGACACAAGCGCGCAACTCGCGATGCGGTGGGTGGGTGACATGGAAAGACAGAATAGAAAACGGGAATTGAAACAACTCATACATGGCATCCAAAGGTTTGGGAAATAAGTGGTATTCATTCAAAGTACCACGATCAAGTTAGAGTGAAGTTTGGTGGTTTCCGCTATACTGAACGGAGGCTGCATGGTTTGAGGCAGACTGTGACAGACCAGAAAGGATATATCCGACCACCGTAAGACAATCTGCGGCGTTTGTGATTTAGACGAATCGAGTTCCCGTTACACCCGGAAACTACTGCCACTCGTGGTCAAACTTTGAAGGGAGATGGTTGTACACTGAGGAGGGTGATGAGAAAACGGAATAATGTGGCGGGAAGACCGCTTTACAAATTTGTGCAAAGATGTAGGCCGAATCACAACCGTTCCACATCTCATTGTAGTTGCTATGACCTACCGCAATTCAAAGTCCCAGATCGTTATAGCCTAAATGAATTTGTACCCCCAGGTGTGCCATACAAAACGAAATGCACAGATGTGTGATGACAGAATGTAAAACATACGCGGAGCATTTTGCCTCGATCCAACGCATCTCCGATCATGACGGCGCTTCGACAAGATCGAGAAGCCAAAATATCGCGCAGTCGGGACGGGCGACATCGACGGGACTGGGGACAGAGAGGACAGGGTAGGAGGGTAGATGTTATTGGTGGGAGCGGCGAAAGCAAAACGAATCAAATGGGTAATCAGTCTGCCTTAAGAATAAAAATGAGCAGACCACCTGAAAAATGAGCATATCTAGTAATAAGTAAAGCTATATGATTGTTTGCCTGGGAACCGGGGCTAATATAGAAACAGTCGACCTTACAAAAGATCGCAGGTCGAACGTAACCTTGGTAGGGAGCGGTCACCCATAGGACAAAAATCAATTATTGGTCAAGCATGGCTTCAGTGCGTCCAGCACAAAATTCAAATCGCAAGAGTGATTAATACAGAACCCCAATTTGATTCCCATGTATACACACACACACATTAGTTGGATAGTACAGTTGACCGCATTAATAGGTCAGACAAAATCGCCACAAGCGCCTAAGAAAACTTTCGGTTTAACCCACGTATGTCGTATCCAATGCTAACAAGAAGTCGAGGTCGAGTAAAACGTTGATTAAAACGTAGGTTTCGACGATGCTCTCTTAAGATGAGATGACGTACACAGCGAAGAATCCAGACAAGTGGAAGAACGTGAACCGGGAGACGAGAGTACGACCATGAGGGTTGTGGGAATAAGTCGGAGTAACAGAGATGCCAGTCAGCATGAAACTAGTGGGTGTCTGAAATACGTGGCATCACAGGAATATGTCGACGTCGTGGCATGTAAACGGCAGATAGCAATAAATGGTACACACAGATCTATTTGATGTTTGACATCTAATGCAAGTGGAACCTACTAAATAAACACACAGAATCTGACGGGTCCAAAGATGCACCGTGAAACACAAAACGCATAGCTGATTCACAAAGCTACAGATTTCTGGAAGATAATTCGTCTCATTCGAAAGTCTGTAGAATACTTTTAAAGCACAGCTTCTGGCCAATCTAGCAGTAGGGCATTAAAGCGCAAATAAAGTCACCTTATGAAACAACTGCTGTGTTGAAGAGCCTATCTGCTGTATCCCTGAAACGTCGTGGCGGTGCTCTGAGGAGCGGCACAATTGTGCACATATACCGCATTTCAAATCCTGATGCCGGAAGAAAAAGTGCTTTTCCATACGTAAACTCTCCGAAAACGAGCACAGAGAATGACTAGGAAAAACTGATAGCGGGATACAAGCAAATGAAACGGAAGGAATACAAAGCACACAAAATGAACCGAGATGTTTAATTGACTCACGCAACCCTCAGCAAGAACGAACAGCATTTCTTCGATGTCTACAAAATGAAATAAAGACTAAAGGACAAAAGGAGAGTGGATGGTTTTGGGGAATAACGATGTGCATCAATTATTCTAGTAACTAAAGGCACAGTGTCATTGCCAACCACTGCATCGCAAGTACACAACTGTAAAAGAAAAATAATCAAAACAAGTAATTCTACGGTGTCTTTTTCATTACGCGTCAGTAGCGAAATCGGAGTTAGAGGGGATGCTAAACGGGAGAGGTAGGGGCGGAGAAATTCACAACACAAACGCCATTGAGGTCGGCCCCTAACCGTGTCAAAAATCGTACCCAGCCAAACGAGTTCATCGTCCTACGGACACCAACCAGGAACTCGAGAGGTTTCAACGCAGGCAGATTTCGAAGTGAGGATTTTCACTCCGTTTTGGTCAAGCCAATGGTTGGTTTCACCTCCTCTTCTCCATCCATAGCCGGTCGCGCAGGCAATGCACGCCGCGGGGATCGGTGTGCTGTCATGCGAAATACGTGGCGGCCCAGCTATCGGAGCATGGTTCGTGGAACAACAGTGCTGAGCGGTTCTCTAGCTCCTCCCGCCAGCCCGTAGAATTAAGGATCACAAGCCTGCCTTGTAACCTGAAGGCGCGAGTTCGAGTCTGCGTAGAGACCGGGAGACCCCCACAGAACTCTTGGCCTATGTGCGATCGGTGGTGTTTGCGCGGCAGCGAAGTGTCGGTGCTGTATACAGATGCTGTCTTACTGGCCTTCCTGCTTCATAAACATGTCGAATGTGCACAATGCTCACGCGGTGTTCCCACCAGGTGGAAGCGCAACTGTGAAAGCACCGGTAGTCGAACGTTTATAGATACTGTAGGTCTGTCGATCAGACGGGCCAGGTTCCAAAACCGTACACAAAGGTAAAACGGACGACTACATTTTGCCCTTCAGGGCAATAGTAAGTAATGTCGAGCAGGCGCCATTGGCGAGAGACAAAGTCCAAAGCGTCTTGAGCTTTTGCTATACGATTAGTCTCATCATCTTTTATTCCAAAGGTGCGGATATAGTTTCATAGAACAACAGTGGGGACCATATGCTCTACGGGTATCATAATCGTGAAAATGGAAACATTCAAAGGTACCAAACGATTAGGAACAAGAGGTTTACGATGGCGACGGAAAAGCATGGAAAAGATTCGAGTTATATCATCGTAATTAGAGTCTAAGCCGCATAGGTAAGTTAGCAATCAGGAAAAGCACTAGACGACCGTTTCATCCCACGGGGGCTCGTTGGTGGCGCACATTCCCTTGGTCCCCTATATATATATATATATATATATATATATATATATATATATATATATATATATATATATATATATATATATATACCAGTACATTCCCGCAGGGCTTAATCTATATTTCGTGCTTATCTATTCTCAGGTTTCAATCAGTGATGGTTGGTAATCGCCCCTCAGTGGCATAGGCCGCTAGCCAGTGGGTGCAAGCCACTAGCGGTCATGGGTTCGATCTTCAACAGCTGAGGCTGTATACATAACACGTTTTCACCGTAGTTGAGCTACCCCGACCTAAAAAAAAAAGTTTAAACTGGATAAAAGGTATTTTACTTCATCTAATTTGCTCAATTCCGTTATTCTGCTGCATATGCCGTGTCCATTTTCCTTCAGATTATGTATTGGTTGTTTGATATCCACGATGTGGATACGATTGATATGAATTTTGACAAAATGCCCACTTGTCTAACACAATCCACCTTAGTTACTGGCTACAGGAGACGGTTGGTGCTTGCTTGGGGAGACGGGGTCACAGTCCTTGTACGCTAGACTCAAAGAGTGGTTCCATCTAGTTTGGAGCTGAATATGGCCGAGCCACCGCATTGTATACGTCGGGCACGTTGCTGCTGCTCTTCCTGCTGAAAGTGTGGACCGGCTCCGGCGATGAAACGTGGATCCCATCCACATGTCTCCCGGTCCTATTCTTTCGGGTTTACACTGGATAAGGGGCTATGGGTGGTGCAGCGTAAGCAACCCATGGTCGCTCTGTAGGCGCAGGAGTGTTGTTGCAGGAAATGCAATCCGAGAACGCATTAGATAGCTTCGCAGAAGGCATCGCGTGGGGCAGTGAGGCCAGAAATAAAGTTGCGCAAAAGAAAATACCCCAATAGAAAACCAAATCGGGGTCAAATGCGTAAAGTACCTGATCGTCCAAACACGTTGTCTTCCAGCATGGGTGTAGCAACCAAGTGCACTTGCTGTCCGCAAGGAGCTGCAAAAACAAAGGTGAAAGTGCGAATCGAAAAGCAATACATAATTGCACAAAAACTAGAAGCTGAGTGGTCTATTCTCACAAAGAAATGTTGAGGCTAGTAGACTTTGGTGAAACGTAAATTGGAAGCCAGGTACATCAGGAACGTACTGATTAGTCGTAGAGAAAACGGTCTCATCAAGCGATCCGTTTACCGAAAACCGACATGGTCCGGGCAGTACCTGCATTTTACCAGCTCCAGGCCAATGCGGTACAAACGGGAACTAGTCAAGACTTTGTTAAATCGCGCAAGAAGAATACGCAGCACAGATTGCCTGAAAGAGGAACAGAAGCTGTTGACTAATGCGCTCTTGAAAAACGGCTATCCTCGCCGGTTTATCGCAAAAGATAGCCAGACAAGAGAGAAGGTCCTCACTGTGGCCAAAAAAGACCTTTATAGAACTAACATTTAAAGGTGACTTTGCCACTATTAGGACAGCCAAACGAATAATTTCCGCTGTTCATAGGACTTATTATGCTGCCGAAGCTGTCCTTATTAACCGAACCAACAAAGTGCCTGTTCCCCCAACGAAGGAAAGACAATCCGTCGGCGCCATTTCATACTGAAGTTATCAATTCACTTGTAGCTGCGAGTCACGCTACATAGGCCGTACCGAGAGAATGTTAAATTCCAGAGTAACGCAGCATGTAGCTAAATGGGTGCAATGTGAAATTATCCAGTCTTCCGCTTCGTCAACCACTTGTTCACGAAAGCCACCTGCCTCATCCATAGGTAGACACTTAGTGTCTAGTTGTCGCGATTATCAGGATCAAACCGGCACTCTGTGTGCAAAAACAGTTGTTCGTAAGCTAAAGGCTCCTATGGATGTAAGGATGGCACATCTGTAGCGCATCCTGTTTCTATTTTAGCCGGTCACACCCCAGCTGTAGATGCATATATTTTTCTTAATTGAGGTTCTTCGCAGCCAATTTCCAAATCAGATAGTCGTCCACATGAACGGAAAAAACACTAAACTGCAGTTTCAGCCTGTTGGGCATCATCAGTAGTGCGCATCCATCGGATCCATCAGGATTCGAACTCATGACTATCAGTGGCTTGAACCGCCAGTCAGCAGCTTATGCCACTGGGCCATGGGGGACAGCTTCGGAGCTTCATGATTTACAAGCTAACTGCGATATAGCGCGTCTTATTCTCCAGTGCCATGCAAGTTACGAAGGTTGTAGAGGACAGGGTTGGCCCCGAAAGACACGACGTCCACTAACAGTAGTTGTGTACGACATAGCATTTAGAAACTGTCAGGGCAGATATACTTTGATGTAGTCATGAGTAGGGGATTTTGATATAATGAATTGAGGTTCTATTAGTGGACGTCGTGTATTTCGGGGCCAACCCTGTCCTCTGCAACCTTCGTAACTTGCATGGCACTGGAGAATAAGACGCGCTATATCGCAGTTAGCTTATAAATCATGAAGCTCCGAAGCTGTCTCCCGTGGCCCAGTGGCATAAGCTGCTGACTGGCGGTTCAATCCGCTGGTAGTCATGGGTTCGAATCCTGATGGATCCGATGGATGCGCGCTACTGACGATGCCCAACAGGCTGAGACTGCAGTCCAGTACTTTTCCGTGCATGTGGACGACTATCTGATTTGGAAGCTGTCTGCGAAGAAGCTCAATTAATTATATCAAAATCCCCTACTGATGAGTAATCAATATATTTGTTGTCATGATATTGGCATTGAGGAGACAATACGAAATATTAACATCTGCCAGCTTTGGTTTTCTCACATCGTTGTTTAGAATCAGTAAAAGTATGGTTAGCTTCCGCTCTGTTAGGAAATGCACTGACCACATTTTAACTTGCCGACAGGTACTTTGTCGCCAAGAATCGCACAGTCCATCATGACATGGTTCCTTGACCTGACGAATACCTATGACTTCTGTCACAGGATTGCGCCAGCATAGCAGGTCTAAGCGCCGCTCGAATTTGCTCATCGGTTTACTCAGTTGATTGGTTCAGATTGTTACTAAATGCACTACTAAGGGCAATGCCATGTTCCGAACTACTGGCCATTTGCGGAGACTGTTGGGCCTAAAGGCATTGATTAGGAACACGGTGAACAAAGCCGTGGTGTTGTAAACCTTGCTGTACGCATCAGTCCAGGCCGTGAGACTGTGGTTTGCAACTACTGCCTGCAAAGTATTGCTCAAGTTTGGCAAGAGAACCGAGTAGGCCATATCGAAATACATCATTTAGTGTTTGGCAACGGAGCTCCCCGGCTTATCAGTGAAGTGTTTATGATTCGGTCGTATTCCCTGCACACATGTACCAACAGGATGCATCAGGGGATGTACTGCTTATCAAAACTGCATCATGAAATGGCTAGTCAATGATTTTGAAAGGGTGAAGAATTGTACTGAAAATCTGAGTCGAGTTGGTAGTTGTGGTCTTCCTAGATGGGATCTTCAGCGGTTGGCTACCCCTGATCGGATGTGGCGTGGTCACGTAGTCATTGAGCGCTTGCATTTCCCTCCCCTTTACTGACCGTACCATACGACCGCTTTAATTCGTTTTCATTCCACTTGTGCTACAATAAGTATATTCTGCTGCCCGGTAGCGAGGCTGCAGGGTCTACCGATCGTCATGGGTGAACTGTACTGAACTGAACAGAGCCTCGATTGTTCTTGACATTAGGCTTTGGCCCTACGCGGTGATGCAGAACGCTAAATATTCTCATAAAAGAGACACACGTAACATTTGCTTTCAACCACCTTCTAGGTAGCACCGCCAGTTTCTGATTGTACATCGTTGTAATTGCTGGCAGATTATACCAACGGTTGTTGATTTATTGCTCTTCCCTACATATGTATCCACTAATTTGCCACAATTTTTCTCTTCAACCTGGAACACACGTTGTAATAATCGACGTCTTGCAACTTAATCTCCTCTTGTGCGTAGATCAGTGTTACGCCAAGTTTCGGCGAGCTTTAGGTTCTCTGAACGAAGGATCTCATCCCATTCGTTAACCCTGTCATGTTTGATGTCTACACAAATTGCAAACTTAGTCAGTAGAGTTGCGCCAAGTTTCTCGGAGTCTTCCTCTATTTTCCTTCCGTACCAACTTTGGTCCGGATATCAAATTACAGTGGACCTAGTTGTCTTGACACAAGTCGACAAAATGGAAACAATGAAAACGAATGAATAATAGATAAAACCGTCACGGTGTGAAATCCACTGATCGCCTCGGGGATTTCACCAAACCGCGTGAAGTGTGCGTAAACAAAACACGCGGAGGTAATCGGAATGCATTGGTGAGAAAAATCCACCTGGCTAGCTAACCGAACTACATCCACATGGTGCCACCTGGGCGGTTGGGGTTTATCCAGCTCCAGCAAAAGGTTTGACGGTAGTGCATTTTCACCCGGTAAGCATTCTCCACAGAAAATGCCACAAATGTCTGTTTGACAGCATAGTGACGTGGCGGATGCGAACAGCGAGTCAATAAAGTCATTGTACCCAGGTGGAGCAATACGTTCAGGCAGCTTAATGCCGAAAATTGTGGGAAGGATTGAGCCTATGTTTGGTAACCTACCACACGAAAAGCGTATGAATGGAAAAAAGCAAGTCAGTTCACAATCGTCGAGGCCCCCTAACTTCGCAATGTTGTCTTGCAGGTAGGCTATCCAGTAAAAGACTCGAACGTGATGTCCTCTAAGTCAACTACCGACATTGGCACGGGCTACGGAGCAGTATCACGTCCCTCACAGAAACCATAAACCGCTATGTGCTTCGCTTGAATTGCTTTAAACAAATGTACCTTAAATTAATTTCTATGATATTTGATGGCCATTCACCAGACTGTAGCATATATATATATATATATATATATATATATATATATATATATATATATATATATATATATATGAAGAACCTTCACTCCAGTAAGGGGAACCCATCAGAATCGAAAGGATAGAACAGGTGCGCACCGTTTATCGATTAGTGCACAGCTCATATACAGTCAAGCGAGTGAAAAGTAGGAATTCGGATGAAGTAAAACTCACAAGGGCATGAGCATCAAGGCCGCTGTGTTGGAGTGATTGCAATGTCAATGGTTTTGGTGCTTGGAGTTACTGCTGAATAAGTCAAGTGAATTCAAGATAAGCCCTACACACCCGGGTGGGAGTTGTGGGATGAGTCCACAAAGAATTGAGACCAGTCGGATTGTTACGGACGCCTTGACTATTCAAGCATGACGTTATTTTCCTCCCGTGTTCTGAGTTTTCCCGAACTTGGTTTTCAAGCAAGCTCTCCACCCGCACGCAAAGCTTTGGTTTGACCATTTCCACTCTTTGCCCTTCACCCAGTGACACTAGGCCAGCCTGACTCTGTGCTTGACAATGACAGTGTGAATTTACTCGCGGTGCTTGGCAGTTGTGACGCTTAACCGAGTAGACTGATTGGTTGGTTTAGATCGCACGGCTTCAATAAGCTTTTGCAAATAGCTCTGTCAGTTCATCCATGTAAGTGGCCCGTGTTAGTGCGCTGGTCCTTTAGGTCGCACTGTTTCTGACTATTATAATTCGAGAAAGGATTGGTTGTAGACCTTTGCTCTGGACACGGTTGAGGTTAGGATTTGATCTGTTACTCTTAATCCATTGTAAAAACAGCACAATAGTTATTCCCTGCTTTGTTTTCCTAATTGACCCGGGGATTTTACGAGGTGCTCAAAGCCAAGAGCGAAATGTCGGTAACTCGGATCGTAACGAATTACAATCGCTGCTGGCAGAAGTAATAATCGAATGGTTACAAGGAACAGTGAAGTGACCATATTAAAGGAAAGTTGAAAGAAACACAGCAGAACCGTCCGAGAACTGATCTAAGTGTGCTCACGATCGTTAGTGCATAAGGCACCAACTGTTAATCGTCTGGCGGATGCAGGATGGTGACAAGATATTGCTTGGGTTTAAAGATCCGAATTCCATCACATTTACCTCAGGCAATGGCGGCCTAGCCTTCACGCCATGAACCTAGGGCGAAGAGCTTGTAACGTGGCCTGTAAAATTGGTGACCGTGGTTGCAATTTTAGAGCGACGATAATCGTCGGTAAGCAAGGTTGTGTCGTAAACGCAACTATAGTGCGACATACGTATGAAGTAGGTGGATATACGCATATGGGTTTGAGGTGACACCACATTCACTGACGTCAACGAAGAGACGGGTGTGGAGGGAAGGTGGTATTCGGCCGAAGATGGCACAGTTACATCGCTAGACATGCGAGTTGTATCATGAGTGGAGGAGCGTGTAAAGCAGCAGAAATGCATTTGACCTCCATAGAAGATTCTCATGGCTCAAGTGGGGTACGCAGTGGCCTGGGAAAAGGGCACAATGACTCATGCCGAACATGCAGCTGACAGGCCAAGCTGCTTATCTCTGGGTGGGCGAATGGGGAAGAGGAGTGCTTACCGATGGTCAAAACGTGCATCACCACATGTAGTGCTGATGCTTCTGTGCGATAAAGATCCAGTACCTTACCACCACTCCTTTGTGTGATTCCTTCAGTGCGATAAGGCACCACATGTACATCGAGCACTCTGAATCAGCTGAGAAATAGGCTCATTGGAGTACAGTTGTAAACGATACAGAGAATGGACATGAAACAGGATGAAATAGAGGCACAACAACGGAAATTCATGCCAAAAACTAGTATTTATCAGAAGGTAACCTCATCTGATGACATATTAGTGCCTATTTGATGAATCCGGATTGAGATTGGGAAACTGTAAACACTCAGCCAACTAACCTGCGTGATCCACTTTAAATAAAAATCCGTTCTTCTCGAAAACGTCCAAATTATTCAAAAGTAGCTGTTCTTGGCTGATGGGTAGAGCTAGTTGTTGAGGGCTGGAGTGACGAAACAGACACATGACCACAGGGAACCATTTAGCCATGAGCTTGCAAGCTGCGTAATGATTTGATCCAAACGATTTAGCGATCAATACAACATTACATCATGGTCGATGGAAGATCTACTCCAAACTAGTAACCCGAAGTTGTGAGTACGCTAGATCGACAATACATTTGTAATACTCAAACGCAGTGAAACAGCACTCGAACATCAACTACTCAACAATGTAATGGATGGGATTCAGTTTACAATGGAACTAGAGGCAGAAAACAAGCTCTCATTCTTGGATGTGTTGGTGACCAGAACAAAGGACGGTGAATGTCGCATATCCGTTCATAGGAAAGGCACACATACGGATAAAATTTGCAAATTCAATAGCATCAACCCAAAGTGCTACAAAATAAGGTGCAGGTGAGCGCTATTTTGCAGGATTGAAACGCACTGCAGTACAGCGGAAGCCAAACGGGAAGGGAAACACCTTTCGATTCATTTGAGCGCAATGGATACCCAAGCACCTTCATCCGCAGATGTCTAAACCACAAACCTACAAACAGCGAGCCGATACCAAATACAAGCGAGAAGGTCGTTTTGCCATATATGAAGAACATATATGAAATGACTGCTAGATTGCTCAAACAACATTACATCGTGGCTGCTCACAAGTCAACTTCTACTTTGAGAAGCGTGCTGTCGAACCCAAAGGACAAGCGGGAAGCACAAGAACGAACAAACGTCGTGCGAAAAATAGATTGCAATAATTGCGAAATGAACTATATGGGACAGACAGGAAGGAAACAATCCACAATGATACAAGAACATCAGAGGGCTTATAAAAAACATTATGCATCGTATCCTGTCTCAGTGCATGTGGATGAGGAGAGACATAGCTTTAATTGAAACAAAACGGAGATCCTAGCTCAAGCAGCAACACAGAAAGGAAGAAAATTTCTACAAGCATGGTACTCCTCTAATACTTCGATCGACATGCGCATCGAGATCGATCCCGCGTACCAGCAGCTCAGAAAGAAAGATCTCCGGCGAATAGAAAGACGTAGTTTAGCCACCGAAGAGAATGGGAAGAGATCACGAAGCGCAAATCAAGATTGCCACTTGCACAAGCCACCTGTCCGTCGATCACGGACGATTCAATAGCAGGATTGTTCATTGCGCATTTCGCATGGTGGCAAAACGAATGCAATTATTTTATCAAGCTCGGAGAACCGATTAACAGGTGAGGCTATGAACAGTGGAAACGCATATTTCAAGGACAAACGATAGTGTGGCATTTAAAAGTAAAAGGCGTAGCTCAATTCGATAAGTGAAAAGTGTTACTGCCCAACTCACCAGACCAAAGGCTGACACGAAAAGCGGTAATTTTCGCACAGTTGTTCGAACCGGCACTTCTCATCACTCGCGTGTTGATCAATAATGAACAGATCTTTTCGGTGTCGTGCAATGATGAATCCCAGATTAAACTGGCCGACGATCTGGAGCTCACCGAATGACGATTTGCTAGGGAGAATAGAAATCATGTGAAGGTTCTAATAGCGAGTAAATGGAGCCAAAAACAAGAAATCAGCAATGATAACTGATGATCCAAATATAACGAGATGACTGGATAAAACAAACGTCCCTCTTCATGTTAGCATCCAGCAGTCCTCTGGGTATTTAGTACGGTATCGAGAACAAACACAGAGAAATCGAAGGACAAGTAACTTACCTGAAGTAAGTCGAAAGTTCGGATTCGGCGTTCTCATCTTGTGTTGCCCGAAAGTAACCGAGAGAAAAGCTGTGGGAATCCACATTTAGGGTGTCCAGGGTGTTGCCGGCCGGTGGAGCATGCCATCGTTCCCTTAGATCATCCAGAGAGAAGTCCACTGTTATAGATTTGGAATGAAGCGATTCCGACTGCAATGAATCACGGAAACGTGGATGTATGCACATCGTTAATCCTACTAAGCTGCGTTTGCTGATTGAGAGGAAAGTGGGTGAAAGGGGAAACGAAGTATAAGTCTGTCAAACGTGCACAACAGAATTGTCACCAAATGCCTTCTTTCAAATTGACAGAGCCCGGTAAAGGCAGTTAGTTCTATGCCATTGCATTAAACGTCGGCGATGAGCCAACGGGCGAAACTCGAGCACTATAGGATACACAGCGCTATGGTAAAGAGCAGCAGGAATATCATGTGTTTAGGAGTCCGTCACAAAACGCGTACACGTATTCGCCGACTGGCCCTACCAGCTTTAAATAGCTTCTTTTGAGAAGTGTCCTAGACATATCACAAACGTGCTTGAGCAGAACTATAAATGCGCTTTAAGTACAAATTATTTGTGCTCTCGCACTAACTTCCATATAATAACCGAAGACCCCTGAGATTGGGAACGGATAGGAAGATTAACGCGAACAAGATCGATTTCGACTAGGATCGCGAGATATCTAAACATTCTGAGGCGTGTAAATGTCACCAAAAACGGCATTCGCAGTATGAAATGCGCTGCTTATCATAAGAGAGTGTATTCCGGGTGGCTAAGAAAATAGCTAATCCATACAGAGCATGAAGATTCATAGGAGCTGCCTGGAAAGCGAGGCGTCGCAAACCAAAAACAAGCAGGTAGTTTAGGCGAATGCAGGCAGATTTGGCGTAAGGAGATGTTGCAGATAGCATACGATAACTGCAATGCCATGAGTGGGGCGTAACACACACAGTAAGACGAAAAGTCAACACCAATATGCGGATGCATCCACACAACGAAAAAATGAGAGTCGGAAGTAGGCCGGTGAATCGTAAAGACGCCTTGCTGTCACGCAAGCACCAACAGCGGCGTGCGGCCTGAATATAAAGCGATGTCTCCCGCTCCTATGTGGATTCGAATCGGTAACCTTAGGAATAGAAAGCGAGCGCGCAATGGTTTCTGTCAACGACGAGAAATCGACAGGAGTTGCGAACGCTGTGAAGTCCAACATCACTAAGACGGATAGCGTAGCGACATTGCGAGTGGTTCGGGTTAACTCGAGGTAGATACAGTTGAAACAGACCAGTTATCGCCGTCACTCCTGTCTGGATAAGTAGAATGGATACATATTAACACCTGGTAGTTCTAATAGATGTTAGTGAGAAACAGACTTCATCAATAGTATATATATATATATATATATATATATATATATATATATATATATATATATATATGGTTGGCGGCATCCGGTTTCGGATTTGCCTGTCACTGTGGCCAGCCACAGGACGCCTGCGCCTACAGAGGGACCATAAGTGGCTTGCGCTGCACCACCCACAGCTCCAACCACATACCCCATATCCAGTGTAAACCCGAAGGAATAAGACAATGAGGCATGTGGACGGGAGCCACGTTTCATCAACGGAGCCGGCCCACACTCCTTCACAGGCAAACACAAGCACGCTGTATGTGGGAATCAAGCGCACACAAGGCGGTGGCTGGACCGTAGCCTAGCACGACCACAAGGACCGTGCACCCCGTCCCCTCCAGCAACGACCAACTATCTCCTAGAGACAGTATGGGCGAGGTAGTGGGTACTAGACAGGTAGACACCTTGTCAACATGCACATCAAGCGCAGCCACACCGGGGATATCAAACAACAGCCATTCACTTTAAACGACAAGCTGAAATAAAATAAATCCAATAATGCATACAGATACGGTGGCATAACTCTTCTCTAAATTAGTATATGAAGTAGGTTGGTTAGCAACAAATCCGCGATAAGTGAAAAATGTCCAGAAGTGACTCAGAAAATGCTACAAACGCAACAAGGTTAACGAAGATAAACACAATTACCGTAAGCAACGTGGAAATTTAATAGAAGATTATTCCGGCAGGCAGAACAAATCAAATGAAGTGGAGTGAAATTTATCCAGCTTAAAAAGACTTAGTTTAAGTGTAAGTTGGTTTAGCCCAACTGCGGTGAAGAAGTATCATGTATGTAACATCAGCCTCAGCATGGGGCACAGTATATATATATATATATATATATATATATATATATATATATATATATATATATATATATGTATATAACCGTCTACGAATAGATATAGAACCATCAGAAACCATGAGACTACAAAGAAGGTACAGAAATAGTAAAAAAAAACAACACAGCACATCGGAGTACATGGTTTCGTCAGAGGGGGAGATACTACCTGGTTGCCCAAGCCGAAGTAGTGTGTTGACCTAGGGACACCATCCTGAGCCTTTGGCTGAATAGCCTGCCTGCAAGGCAGCGGAGCGAATTCAGGGAATCGCAACCATTGAGAACCAGTGACTGATTGGTCAGTTCATACGCCTTTCGTTTGTTTGTTTGTCAAACAGGGGCCCAATGCTCCCAGAAATACAGCATAAAGTTGCTGGAATACAGTGCTTCACCAAGATGAAGCAAGGGGCAGTGGTTTTATTTAGTAGCAAGTCATATACATCACGTCACAGTGTTGTTAAATGGACATCTGTGACTTTTTATAGGGAGGATGCATGCTTGGGTGAAAGCCCTTAAAAGCGTCATATGCTTTGAAGATCCAGTATACGCTAGGGAGTGGAGATGACGCTGAAGTGTTTACCGAGTGCTAAACGTACCATTCCCGGCATGGTGTAATTGATACTAACCTCGGTACTTGCACCATGAGACCACGATGAAATTCTGTGGATATATACAAATGGGACAATCCTAAGACATCCCAGTCATTAGAGAAGCGTGGGGCAACATGCTGTAGACCCTGATGCGACCTGGGTAGCATGAGTATGGAGAACGCAGATTGTCGACGTATTTCATTTTAACATCCTACTGAGAATGTGAACAGATCGAAACGATTGACTAAGTCGAAAGCAGTCTTGACGAGATCCTTACATTCGCTGCACATCAAAAACGTCCGGCTCAAGTGAGCGGCTGTGAGGTAGCCACAAGATGAGAACCAAAATGTAACGACTGTTTGTTCAGCAAATGTAGCAACACCAGCGTGAGGATAGTTCTACACATAGAGGAGGTGGAATATTGGTGTAAAAACTCCAAAACCAAATTGGGTTGTGTGATGGTGACTGAAACCGATGATGAGTGGAAACGTTATGATACCGAGAGGCAGATGGCCAATGGGACGTCAGACAACATTTCGCGGAGTACAGTACAGATGCAATTTACCACGAAGGAAAGTGAGTATGTCATCGGAAGCGGATTGGTCAGTCGAGCAGCGAGTAGTCTACGCACGCGCACGCCCAGCTCTTTGCGAGAACAAGCAGCCAACTGAGCAAACATCCACTGAGTGTACAGGTCCCAAACGTACAGGACAAATTCAGTCTGGCGTAAGAGCGCACCCTAGATAAGCGGGGAAGCCGGTGGGTTTGCCAGCTCATGAATAGACTGTATGCACTTGAGTCAAAGTTTGCTGGGGCACCGGACCAAGAAAAGGAACGTGTGGCCAGATGGACGAGTGACCAATCGAGCCAATCGTACAATCCAACCAGAAAGCGGGCAACGCGGCTCAAGGTGAATGTTGCTATCAAGCGCAAACCAATGGAAATGGAGCCAGCGACATAATGCAAATAAGAAGGGTGAGCCAGTGGAGCACACTGTCGCAAATAGTGTATATACCCTATAAATATCCATGCGTAATCTTCATAAACGACTTCCTGATTGAGGCTCAGTCTTTTTAATTTACGGGGGGCTACAAGACAGGTTGACATTTGCCAAAGACAACCAGATGCACCAGTTTCATGAGATGAACTCGTTCAACTGGCACCCGAGCTGCATATGTAGTGTGCGTCAACGAACGCAGACGAACTGAGCCAACCAACCGCCGATTGAAGTTCGTCACAACGGGTGCATGTGTCGTTACAGATACATTGTCCCTGGTGTGCCAATGAGCTAAGTTAGCTATGAGTAGAGTACTGACACGAGACGAGACAGAATAGCCACATCCGAAGGTTGCATGATGTAGTACAAAGAAAAGAATGTCGAGTCAAAGCGTGATATCGACCATTAAAACTGGACTCAGACCCAAATGGGAAGTACACTGCTTGGCATGCAAACAACGCGGTTCCGTTCACAAAGGCAGTTGGTGGTAGCCATGCCGCAAGAAATATGACACGAGAGTGTCGAAATTGGGTAGAGGTAAAAGGAAAATGAGCGGCACTAGCCTAACTGCAGCAAGCGTTAACAGCAAAAAGAGTGGGAAAAACTTGCCTCGTTGAAATAACTGTCTTCAAGCTTCCTGTTCTCAAGCTGAACCGAGGTGCCAGAAGCAGGAGTTTGGATAACACTCATCTCTAACATCTCCTGGCAAGACACGACAGGCCTAGCGGCGCCTCGTACTGGAGTCGAGGTAGAACTGCCCGCAGACTGTGGATGAAAATTCAAGACGTCTGGTGTAGCTGTAACGGTGAAAAGGAAGTGCGTGTTAGACAAATAAGAATAGAGACCAAGGAGAATAAAGCCTAAAAGGAAAGCTTACTTACCTCGTTTTGGAAGTGGATTTGATAGCGCTGAGGAGGAGTGACGCTTGCGATCAGGAGTGATAGCGTCAGAGGAGAGCTAGTTCATGGGCGTCGGGGAAATGGGGAGAAATCGAAAAAAAGTTGGCTGAGGAACACACTAGCTTATGATCAACGAAAACCAATATCGAACAGTAACGAGCTGTTGTGCGAAAATTGGAACAGTTTTAGCACACAAGCATACCTGGGCCACTGGTGGACAGTAATGGCGTCTGGAGAGAAGGAGAAACCCCATTGGGGCGCTAGATAAAGACAAACGAATTGGTAAACAAGCATTAACAATGCTACCCAGACCAGTTCGCAAAAAGTGAGGGAATGAAGTCGAGGAGAGGCATCAGCGGTACGCCGGTGTATAGCGCACTGACGCTTGTCGCCATGCAACCATGAACAGTCGTGTGTGGATTGCAAATGTTGCGAGATCGCCAGTGCCTAGGTGGATTCGAGCCCGTGACCTCGGGGTTACAAGGCAGATGCCGTAACTTACTCCGGCCACCGGCAGATTGATGTCGATGAAATTGAAGGCAAATGGACCGGACGTAAGAAGCAAGCGTTGTCAGTCAGACAAGCGTTTTGATGGCGATGATTAACCACACTGCAGCTGGTAGCCACGGCCTTGGGTAAAATGCCGAACCAAAGTTGTGGAACAATACCCCGAGAAAACATTGGAAGTAGAAAATAGCGAACAAGCTTGTTTTCAGTGGATTATCATCAGGTTAATACAGCTACAACTATGTGGATCAAAAATGAACACCGGAGTTATAGGCGTCAATAAATCAAAATTTCTCATCAATAAGGCTATGTGATTAACTCGACCTGTGTGGAGCCTGGGAAATGGCGTGATAGGTCCGATTACTTGTGTTAGTCTGGGGCCAGGGTAGACAGACGGTCTGCACAAAATTCTACTGTGCATACAAGTCCGGGTTATGGAGCAGAACTGCCGACAGCAAACGGCATCTGACAGCTTGTGTGTGGTGTTCTGGTACACAGTAGATCCGCTGGAACGAATGACTTGAGTTTATTTGGTGGTTAGAACCCACTAACAAGCCGAACAATGCCTCTGAGCTCTTACGGACAGTCGCCTAGTCCTTTTTTCCAATATACCTTGCTCGAAACCAGCAAGAGAAATCGTACACACATTAGGAAATTTGCGACCGGGGTATCTTGTCTTTGAGTTGCTGGCGCACAACTGGTGTTGTGAAGTTTACGCGTAAGTCGGCCGCAAAGCACGTTTTGGCAGTGGCTACGTTAAGCCTTCGGGTGGTTCGCTGCGCTACCGCGTCACCCTTAAACGGTAACGATAAGTATAGTAAGCACTACTCTGCGGAAACAGATTTCATCGTCGGTACTTGTGGTTCCATGTGTTTCTGGATAAACTTTTCTGAGTAGCCATTACTTTCGAACACGCTTCGGATGAAAGTTAACTCATCCGAAAGCGAAACTTTTGTGCATATTCGTCTCGTTCTCTCCGTGAGACAACGGACCAGATTACGCTTCTGGCTGATTGGAACGAAACTATGGAAGTGGGTGTATTGCCCATTCCAAGTTCCCTTTCTGTGCACTCTCCTCCGCATTGTCCCGTCTGCTGCCCTATTGACGGGTGTCTAGAAAGGTCAAAGAGTTGTCACTTTCTAGTTCGAGTCGTTGTTATGAGCGGAGTTGAAGTGAGCCAGTAGTTCTTCAGTACACACCCCCATCGTTCGCGACACAAAAGATGTCTTCTACATATCGACCGTAATAAATCAAACTGTTGATGAACTCCATAATCTGGTTGCGTTCAAATTCGCTCATGAACACGTAGTCGAGTAACGGGCCTAGCGACGAACACATGGCCACCCCGTCTATTTGTCGGTACAGTGATCCATTAAACTGTGATTGGATGTTTCTCCTGCATGTCAGCAGCAGTTGTTTTAATCGATTTTGTGGGAGCCCGATGATGATGTTGTGCAACTGGATGAACTAGCATAGATAGTCTACAGTCTCTTCCAACGGAACATTGGTGCAGACCCTCTGTCTACCCTGGCCACAGACTAACACAAGTAATCGGACCTATCACGCCGTTCCCACAGACTCCATACAGTTCGGGCTAATCACCAAGCCTTACTGATGAGAAATTTTGATTTATTGACGCCTATAACTCCGGTGTTCATTTCTGATCTACATAGTTGTGGTTGTACTAGCCTGATGATGATCCACTAAAAACAAACTAAAGTTAGTGGTGACCGGATCGGATCGGGATTTTAAATGGGTGAGATAAATCGAATTTGGTCATAAAAAGAAAATCAACGAACGCATCAGCTCATGGACCACACGCTGGCACAGGCATCGTACGTTACTATGCAATGATGCAAATGGAAGAGAAGAAGAAGCTACTTAGTCGCGGCGTCTGGCTGCGCGATGGACAAACTCTTTGTATGAATATGAAAGGCACATTGTTTTCTATTCCCTCCTCCCAAAACTCTCTCGATCCGTAGAGATAATCTTGCATTCTTTGTTCGCAATAGAATAATATTTTCGCAGTCTCGTAAACAGCCGATATACTCACACTAGTTATCAGCTTCTTGCCAGCAGTAACAACGGAAACAACCTGTATCTGGTCAGTTGCAATAGTTTCGCAGATAATGTGCAACATTAGAACCCTAAAACAGATACGTCAATGGGCTGTACTTGCATGCGCGCTGAACTTCGTCCGTGCTGATAGGTGTTGCGAGGTTGGAAGTAAAATTCTTGACACTCACGCAGTTGTCGAGTTAACAGAGCCGAACTTAGTGTTCCGATGTCGTCTTCAAGTGCACGCTGACGATATGGCAGCGAACACAAATCAAGTCGAAGTGGGTAACATTTCCAGCTCCGAAGACTGCGTGTCTCCAGTTTAGTACTTGTTAGATCTTCAAGTTTTTCTCGCTATTCCGAATTAAACATCAAAAATTCGCCGCAAGAATTCTAGCCCAGCCAAAGAAAAAGCAGAAATCCAACGACCTTGACCGAGGAAAATGAATTAACAAACACACTGCCCAAATGCAGCCATAACGCCGCCCAAACGCTGTACAACTGTGCCAGACCTACGCCAAATATATAGGCAGCTCAATGGCCCTCGGTTTCTAGAAAACGAAGGTCAACTGGTAAAATTAGCAGCTTTCTTGCTAAAACTCCGTATGTTGGCAATCATATGAAATAATGGAAGGTTCCGGAATGTTCGAAATCAATACACAATCGAAGATAATCGAGTAAGTGCTAAAATAGTGGGTTTTCCTTGATGGTTTCACCTTTTCCCGGATAGTACCGTAAAAATAAGCTAACGCAAAGTGCAGGGGTGTGCTCTGTTTCGTCGCTGATGCCACCTATGATACAAAAAATGCAGTCCCGTTACTTAGAAAGGTGACTTCTGCTAAGAACTTGACAAGGCACTTATGCGGTCGACCAGTTCAAACATTGTTCCCGTTGTGGGAGAGGTGAATGAGTAAGCAGCTCTTCGACGCCTTTAGAAAGCGTATTTAGTTTGAGGTACAGATTAAATTCGAACGCGCCGTTAAGTAGAAAGAGACTATTGAAATCGTCATCCAACTGTCGCTTGTTCTTCCAACCAGAACCGCTTCTCAGCACAATGGAAGATGACATGCCACCCAGCGACCTCCGGTAGCTGGACGATGACGGGCCCAAATTGCTTACACCATTCGAAGCTTCAGGTGGCATGACTTCGTACTGAAATGACGTTCGTGTTTGAACAGGTGTCAAGACTTCGATTATGGGCGAACCCATTGACGATCTGCCTCGGACAATGAAAGGAGTTGCAGCAGACACAGGGAAACCGATTCAGCCCACAGTTACACAAGTTGGTCATGACATTTTGCGTACTACGCAGTCGGCTAATAACTCTAAGGAAATCGTCACCAACATCATTCTGTAAGTTAACGGAAGATGAGAAACACATCAGCTATTGTGACATCGTTTCAGCGGAACGCGACCTATGTTGCCATGTTTGGCATGAAGGATTCCGCCTGTGACACCTACTGACACTGTAATGGATGGGTGACATGTCGCAATCAGGAAGATGAACACATGGCATCGGGTATAATGGAAGCAGATAGGCTATCAGGTGTGAACTGAGACGGATCCTACCATCGGACAGGAAAACCTGGTGGACTTAAGGGGAGAGACCGGAACTCGGATAAGCTTCACAGGTTCTTCTAACCAGTTCGAGTAAAGAACCAGAGATTTGCAGCTGTTCGAGTGGAAGTTGTGGGTAGCAACAACAACCAACTCGAGATGATAAACGCTGCCTGGTGCTCTTAGTAGAGAAGCTTAAGGTGAGGCTTGGTTGACCTGTTTCCGACCAGCTTCGTGCGCATGTGGTGTTGGCTGATTTACGGACAGTCAACTCTGAGGCTCAGTTTGAGTCTAAGGTTTAAAACAAAATCAAATCTTCCAATCGTTTACGTGCCCCAAATAAGGATTTACAGTCGGCCGTGACCGCGCAGGACTAGTGCGTGAAGTGATCCTTGTCGGTGTGCAGTGAACAAGGATCTTCCAGCAAGACAGGTTGCTTGGTCTGAGCTTAGTAGGCGACTGGAGTCACCCGTATCAAAGCGTAGTGAATCCGACTGCTGCGACTCTCGCTGCTAGGATAGCAACCAATAGTAATGGTGAGAAAATGAGGTGGAGCGGAAACAGAGTACAACAACTGAATTAGGGAAAAGTGCGTAAAACGAATCAGGATGGAATGAATATTCACAGAAAAATGCAAGAAATCGATTGCAAAAGCGCCGCTAATTCCCTAATGCGCCATGTCCGTCTGTGTATCTAGTCATTGATGCGGACCGTCACGGAGCCCCCATTCACGAAGACAGCAGGCAGTAGCCTGATCAAGCCTCCGCATCAAGTTCCTCACAATGACCCGACACGGACTGGTCACGTCGCGATTTCGCTCAAGTTCTGACAGCGATAACATGTAATACGGGCCGAGGAAGGCGGTCAACTGGCATCCAGAAGGCATAACATAGAAACCGCAATCGGTTAAGATCTAACATACACTTTAGTGAGGGATTCGGTTCAGTGTCAAACGCCAATTGGTGGAACTCGGTATTGCTCATTCGGTTTCGTGACCGAAGACCAAGTGGCTGATATTCCGCTGTCTCCACAGATAGTAGAGCCCTGAAAAGTCATACGTGAGGCAACCTCCTGGGTGATGTGACCACTAGATAGAACGCAACTATTCATAGAAAAGGCTGCTGATCCTGTGACTAGACAAGTAGATCAGCCTATAGTGGATACTGGGGAAATTAAAAGCCAACTGTACATAGCTTGTACACCAGATTCGGTCAAGTTTAAAATGACCGTGGCCACTTAGTATCCAAGCTGGAGCGACTAAGAAACGAAAAGAGCACAGATACAAAAAATTCATTGCCCTTCCGACTCGCTGCTTTGAAGAACGTCGGTCCATGTGAGCTGACAAAAAACGGAACCAGCAATACAATAACCAGGTGCCACGAAAGTCAAGTGAAATTGCAGACACAATAACCAATTCGGCCCGATCCGAACATTCAGATGATGCGATCGTGGTGTTTAGGCTGAACTCGGAGCACGATTTGCCTGATCTAGGGAACAACGTCTATAACAATGTAAAGAGGAGATCAGGGGTGACAGCATATGATAGTAAGTTAACTTACGAATGAAGTGTCATCACGCCTCGGTGAACCGTCCGACAGGGGTATAACAGAATGATCAAGGCTGACACAATGATTAGTCAAAGAGGCCAGATCAATGCCCCTGGATTCAAAAAGCGTCCGTACCAGAACCGCTTTGGTGAACGCCAACACATACCGCTCGTGATGCAGCAGGAGCGTTCGCTTGTCAGGAGTCAAATTGATGTCCACAGTTGCTGCAAAAAGAAGAGGACCAACAGTTGTACTGTGTTAGGCGGTCTCATGATAACAAACACGGGGAAACACCAGGATGAAAAGGGAATTGGAGAATAGCAAGTTGTCTAGGGAGATGCCTTGTGTGAATGGATGGTGAGACATGCATTCTCACTTTGACCTGCGCCTCGATGAGCTCATTCACAGTAATTACATGTAAAGAATACAGAGGTAAGGTATCGTCCGCTACAAAGACTGCACTCTGCAACCGGTTTCATAAGATACGGCCATAGAGGCCGAATGCTAACTTCAAAGTGAATCGCGGTCCAGACTGAGATTCCGTGTAACATCATTATTATTATTATACACGATAGCTAGAGGTGAAAAGCCCCTCAGCTACTGTGCCGCAATACATAAAGAAAAAACAGCAACAGATTCATGCTAGCTGAGCTACCAATAACGCATGGGCATCGTTCCGGAAAGCTACTAGCCGGCTACTATGCAGCAAAAAATTTATCATGCAAAATTTGTACTATGCTAAAGAATGAGGTCGTGGTTGGAGTAGGAGGTCAAGCGGGATGGAGAGGGACAAAGAAACTCATAGTACGAATACCACCCAGGTCAGCTCCTAGCCATGCCAACAAGCGTATCCAGCCAAACGTGTTCATGGTTTTTGGGTTCCCAACCAGGGACACGAGAGGCTCCAACCGAGGTCAACGCCGAAGTGACGGCCTTCATTCCTCTCGACCAAGTCATCGCTTGGCCGCCTCTCCTCTTCTTCCATTCACACCTCTAAAGCGTAAACAACGCACGTCGCGGGAGTCGGTGGGCTAGCACGCGTAACACGTAGCCGAGCCAACGAAGCCTGGTGTATGAAATAAGGGTGTTGAGCGATCCATTTTCTTTTCCTATGCCATAAACAAGGCGTCCAACACGCTCGTTGCACACGCGGTGTCCCCATCAGGTGTGAGCCAGACTGCGAAGGCACTGGTGCTTGAACGTAACTAGCCTCTTTATGTTGACTGATCTAAGGGTCTGGGTTTCAAAACCGTACAGCTGCATTGTACACTCTACCCTTCAGGGAGAGAGTGATGTCACGCCAGAGCCATAGGTGGCGAAGGTTAGAAAAAGTGCCCCGTGCTTCTGCTATATGGTTTGTGACCTCGTCTTCAACTCCAAAGACCCTGATACAACTACCAAGTTGTTGAACTTTTTAACGACTTCTAGCTGATCTCCACCAAGGGTCACCGCAAGAGGCGGTCCATGCCAACCTTGGAGGAAAACTTTGCAATTAGAGCATGCAAAGCATAGCCCAAAACGGTTGATAGCCATTGCTAATCTGTCCAGCGCAGCTTGGAACGTTTGGAAGCTGTCACAGACGAGGGCAAAATCATCAGCATACTCCAAGTCAAAAAGTCGTTCTCCTGGAGCAGATCTGTGTACCAATTCATTCACACAATGAGTACTTCGAAACGACCTCCATTTGGTCAGTCACCATTGTGACAAGCGTCGCCCGCCACGAATCGGTGGCATGCGGCTAAATGCGTGAATCGGTAAACTTGACATGTTCCGACATCGAGTCGCAGTGCTAGTACCTTCAGCTGACGAACACAAATGAATACAGAACCGCACGTAAAGTGCAGTGTAACGAACAAGTAGCACTTGACATTCCAATACATTGTAGCGAAGGTCAAACACTCCCTAGGTTTGGCTCACTCATAGATCAATGGAAAGGAGAACAGCGGTGAAGACAGAGGGACAGTAAGGAGAAATGTACAACATATCTTTGTGTGGTAGGCAAATCTATGGAAAGTACGACAATTTTCACTGGAATAATAATAATGTCTCAGATGTACGCCGTAACGGCGCTTCGCTGCCGCGCGACCACCACCAGTCGCGCGCGGGCTGAGTATACCGCGAGGACGCCCACCCCTATGCGGATTCGAACCGGGGACCTTATGGTTGCAAACCAGTTGCGCAGACCACTCTGCCACCGGCCGACTCACTAGAATAGGCTCGCAAGTTACCGTGATATCAAACAGAGGGTGTCGTAAACACCCACAGGCCAAACAAAACACCAGGTAATCGAGGTAGGAGGCATGTGTCTGCTGGACTAAGGGCATTTTCGTAAGATTACAACGAATGTACCTGTGTTGGTAAAAAGTGAAACTTGTTGATTAGCTGTTACATCAGGGCAAATTTACGTTTCGATGCAGATGAGAAGCCAACCATAGCAGCCTTCGGAGTCGGTCCTCTCGCTAGCAGCTCGCAGAACTTCGGCCCAATGCAGCCTGAAAGCAATTGGTTAGCCAATGAGAGCGTTTGACCTTGTAGTTCACAAATGAGAATGGCCTACATTGAAATCCTTCAGTGAGTGCACTATTTGAGTGGCCAATAAGCGAATTTTCACACATCTAGCAGTTGTTAAAATGCATAAACTTTTCAACTAAGTCGTTCTTTCGTCAAATAATTAATTTGACCCCATATTTTGGCTGTACATACGGTCTGTCGGGTGATCAACTGAGGTTTTGACAGAGACCATGGTCTTCTGATCTGGGGAGTCGGTCGGAGCAGATTCGCGTAAAAGCAGCAAGTTTTCCGGACGGTATGCGGAAAATACAACACTAGGTGATAGGAAGGGGTCATTGGTGGAAAAATCACGTGCCAGATGTAGGTCGAAACATTATCGCTGCTCAACAAGAGTAACAACAAGTGCCGAAGTGAAAGAAAATTAACTGCAGTGACTTGAAACCATAACAAAAGGAATGAATAGTAGTAAAGCAATAAAAAATAACCTAAAAACACCAATTTCACCAAATGCAAGAAAGTCAATAACCACGTGAATGTACCATATTTCATGGCGGCACCATGTAGTTGGAGGTGGGTGGCTATGAAGTTAGTGACGGCTCATATAGGAACACATTGAGGTTAAAAGCAATGGAAGTATGCAAAATGTGGTAACGATATGAAATGTCAGTAAAACTGCTCCTCGAAATGCTAGGTAAGGTTGTCGATCGATCGATCGAGGTGTAACTGCTCTTCAGTTCTATCGGCCTTGTCTTCCCCTCCTCTCACAGAGAATACATTCCCATAAGTATTTTCGATAATGAGGAACAGTACTCCGCTCTTTAGATCACACATGTTGCCAACAAGCAATACTTACTGTGAAAAAGAAGACACACAATTCATAAACTGTTGTGAGAAGCGTTTTCGGTCGCGATTCAGTGGCTAAATGAGCAGCAGTTCCGGCTAACATCCCAATGGCCCCTCGGGTTCCATGCCCACTATATCCACCTAATGATATCGAACAGGCTGAAAAGCTGTCGTGAAGTGCAGTGTTTCCGGCCGAGCAACACCTAATATCCATCTACTTCATCAGTTACGGTCTCAGTGATCAAACTGACCGGCTTATTTTAATGCGAACAGCAGTTTACATGGAGATCGCGTTTAAACGACACCTCCAAACACTACATTCTGCTTCATGGAACAACAGGTCCTATACCACTGAGGTCGACTCGTGGCCTTAAGGATCACAAATCTGCCTGGTTACCTGAGGTCGCGAGTTCGAGTCTGCGTAGGGGACCGGGCGACCCTCGTAGTATCCTTAGGTCGCACGCGGCTGGTGATTGTTGTGCGACAGCGAAGCACCGGTACTGCGTACCGACGCAGCGCTGATACCTTATCCAACCAGAAGACCGATGGATTGCGTCTTATCTCTGAAACAGGAGTCAGTTACCCGGATGCTTGACACGATTCCAATCCCGTCCAAGCGAGATTGAAAGAGATAAAGGCATCCGGACAGTACACACGACGTGGAATGAACGTGTCGCCTGTTAAAAAGGTTGGGGGTTCCCATATGAAACAGGACACCTGGAGAAGTTAATAAAGACAGTGAAAAAAGTTAATAACCATTGACTAACCAGTAGGTAAATCGAACATCAGGATTAGAAACGGGAACTGGGAACAAGCACTTTGAATGGGCATGCGGATCCCGTCGGTGGAGACAGAAAGAGCTTCACGACAACAACGGCGCCACAAATCAGTGGCAAGTCGTGTAACTCTTGCCATGTCACAAGGCCGTTTGTTTATGTAAACAAACTGTCGATCGGCTGATGAACGACCAGTGGAAGACTGACGGCCTGTGGAAACCGGGGAATTATTTGCTGTGTCGTTTGCTGGTCTACTGATAAAGCCTTGCAGGCTGATAGGGCAGTGAAAGAAGAAAGATTGCGTTTACATGGAACAGTTCATTTATATCATAGAAGTAGAAAAACACAAAAATTACGGCAAGGAATAGCAGCAGGAAGAATTTGACTCAACGGACTAGGAGCGGGCAGTGACTTTGCGATTCCCTTGCAGCCGTACGATGCCAGTGGCGCTGTAGGTGTGAACAAGCTTTGAACCTCGTTACTCATATCCCTAAGCTGTTGAGATGGGGATTAACGGATCAGCAAAGTGGACAACGCGAGTTTGTTGCTCGAAGACGGCAAAAGCTACACAGATGAGCAACAAAGTAACACTTCAGCTACGGAGGATAGAAGACTGTATAAAAGTATAACAATGGAGCCCGTTAAAAATGCAAATAAGCAGAGGATGGAAACCGTGTACTCCCAAAGAGGGATACAAAGTAGAGCGTAAACGACAAGCAGATAGCACGTCATTACTTAACTGGTGAACGAGATGCTTGAAACTAAACAACTAAGACGTAGGATATGGAAACCACCGATCGAGCTCTCGCTATTCGGCGTTGCGCAGCTGGAAGCTACGGGTAGGTGCTTGACTGAATACAAATTAAGATATCGCCAGAAAGGACATTGGAAGACACTGTGCTACATGAGTCATCCGAAGAGCGATGCATATAAATTGATTGCCAGATACAAAAAGATGATAAATAATCAAGTGATTATACGGTACATGACCACTCCGAAGAAGAAGAGGGGGGCGGTGGCAGGAACACTCGCCACTGTGGTCAAAAATACCAGAAAGTAAAGATATGGCGCGAAAGGCTCTTTTTCGAGTGCCAGATATGTGTACTATGATATAGACACGTCATACACCACGAATGAAGTTAAAAGTGAGATGGGAATTTACACGAATGAACAGTCGCATTTGCATGGATAATGACGAAACATGTGGTTCTTGCTCAGTGGTCAAAGTATTCAAACGTCGGGATGAACAGTAAAATCATTGTGTAATCAAAAGCAAGAAAATCGGAAAACACAGGTTGTGTGATGAAGTCGTCACCTTGTGCACCCTCAACGAGCAATCATCGATGCAATCTATGTTAAGCACAAGAGGAACAGGATACCGTGGGATCGTGGTTAAATGCTGGTCGTAGTCTCAGTGTCACCAGCAATTGTTTTCACACGCAGGGTACCAGGAGCTCGTGATCAATAACAATGGCCGACGGTGCGGAGTAAAAAGCAGATTATAATGATGAAGCGATGGACCGTTGAGAATGATCAGTGCGGAGGTATCTCAGTGGGGCGATGTCCCATGTTCAACCAAAAAGCGAAAAGCTGTAGACGACTTCTTGTTAGCCGTTGATTAAACTGTGTTCGGTACCCACTGGTTTCCTACGCTAGGGTTCAAGAACACGCTCCTGAACGTCTACTTACCGAGACTAATATCATTTAGCGGCAGTGATCACAATGTAAATTGTGAATGCACCGACGGAGTTCTGGTCGTGTTTTGCAGAAAAACTATATATGGCCAGTTAAAATAGATGGCGAAAAACCTCTTCTGATTACCCGGAATTACTTCCAATATGGAATCTGCGAATGTCGCTTACCAAGCAAGTACTACTCCAGAATTGGCAGATGCCTGTGCCTTTCCTCACCATTGCTGGTGACTTCTTGGAACAAGTTCTCTGTTTTACTTATCCACAGAGTTGCATCACAGCTAGCAGCGGTGTTGGAGGTGGTCTCACAACGGATCGCAAAGGCCCGCCTTGCATTCATCAGATTGGGATACTTATGACGTCGTCGCGGTGTTAGTACCAAGCTGAAGGGCAGGGTAAACATTGCTTCTGTCCGTGCGATCCTCTTGTACGGCTGTGGGACCTGGCCCACTCGCTCGAAAGACATAAAACGATTGTCAGTTGTTGACAATCGTTGCGTAGGATTGCTCGCGTGCTGTGGCAGCATCACGTGAGCAACGCAGAAGTCCGAGACCGAGCGTATGGATCAAACAGCCCATGCCTCCAAACCGTTATTCTCCGATACCGCATGCGCTGCCTCGGCCACGTATTGCGCATGAAAGACTACCGCCATCCACGTCGAGAGTTATTTGCGCTCCCCGGAAACGAATGGAAAATGTGCCGCGATGGACAACCAATGTCGTCGGACCAGTCCGCCTTCCAGGATGGGAACCACGCGAGTCGGACTACCTGTGGTTAGAAAGGTTGGAAGTGGTGGCACGTAACAGACATCAGTGGCAACATTTTTGTTTAACCGCATTAGCTAATGGAACACCAAATCTCCAAGACACACATAAACTCAAAACAGCCCGTGTAAAATCCAAAAATTGTTTCCTTCTCATGTTGTATTTCGTAGCCTCCTTTCTTTCGCCATGATTCAGACAGCACATTGTCTGCTATCAGATTGTGAATATACATACGGCTGTTAACGTTCGAAACATGTACGGTTCAAATATATATAAAAGTTGCCAAAGACATTAGCAGTACGCCGGTACACAGTACCGACACTTCGCTGACGCGCAACCACCACCAGTTGCACGTGGACTAAAGATACTGTGAGGGTCGCCCTGTCCCCACGCAGATTCGAACTCGTGCCGTCAGATTACAAGGCAAACTTGTTACCATTGGACTGCCGGCGGGCGAGAAAATGTTGAGCAAATGACGGCACACAATACAAAGTAAATCCAACTGCAGTAATGAAATACGAAATGTGCGACGTCAGATTCGGTACTGGAAGAGGTGAGTGTAAAGCAGACTGAGCAAAAGTAGAATAGTAACAAGACAAACAAAACCGACTACAGTGTGTGCAGAAAAAAGTGAAATCACAAGTTCAAATGCCCGCGTAACTATGAACTTGTCCTCAAACTCAACCCACATCTTGAATCTAGTGTCGAGTTGCGATGCGGATAAGCAAAATCGGAGTTATTCTCTCTCATTCCTATCCATTCGTGTACTCCATTACACAATCCTCATTAAAAACTTTCCATTTGTTGTCCCCAGTATAAATAACAAGCACTGTAGTATTATAACCATCAAAAGCTCCTCATTGTGTCACACTGCCTGGTTCCCCTGGTGGAGATTGCCGTTTGAGGAAGGGGTGCGCATACATTTCTACATAATATTTATTCAGATGATCTATGCAATGTCACCGAAAGCAGAGTCCACGACGCTCACGGGGTTAGCAAATCAACAGTGATGGCCATGTTGTCTCACTACTGTTGCGTTGTGGAGCTAGCACGGATCCACAGAGTTCAAGCCGAGCTCAGACTCAATAACACGGTCACCATGCGGCGACTCAAACTGCGTAGATCACCGTTTAGCTCATCTTCCAAGGACATTGCTGCTATAGGTCAGAGCGACTGTGTAGATTGCACATAAGTTCTCTCCAATGACACTGCTTTATGTATTGTTTCAAGCCACACTGACCTCAGCTTGGCTCTCCCCAGTGAAATCATTGTATCTAGCGTCATGGGATATGCTGAACAACTGAGTTTTTCTAGATACTATTTGTAAGTTGCAACTTAGATGCCTTAGCAACATTTACTTTCCTCTATATTTGATGCATTCTGTTGCTATATTATTGTTATAAATACGAAGGCGCAGAAGGCATGTTTACTTTAGGGTGAATGAATAAATAAACTCTTGCTGTCGACCAGTCTTTCTTTGTTAAGTCTCAGTGCAGCGTGCGACGTCATGCGGTTCGTTTCCAGTCTCAGCTCGCGTGTATAACGTCTGACGGGTACCCTGCATGTATCTAAACAACTATGGTGTGTTATAACATATTGCGATACTCCAAGATCATTATTTAAGTGGTGATAGGACCCTCAACACAAAAAGACCAAGTTGTTAGAGGAGGTATGGAAGGAGGCAGCCAATCATTAGGAAGAATCGGTCATAGTGAAGAGTGGTCGGACAATTGTATTAACCATTGGGGTTTCAACCTGACCATGTAGACGACTGTTATTGATCTCCATTCTCGTCCGTCACCTCACTGCGAATTGACAGTTCCGTAGAAGAAGCAGTATGCAGGTTTCCATTCAAGTAGAGGTTATGAAGATGAAATCTCCAATCGGTGTTGCTACAGCAGTATCATATGTCACGCAAGAAATGTTCCTCGAATTCCTGTGGGTGTTCAACTCATCAAATTGCCCCGTCCTGATGGACATAAGCGTTCGGAAATGTGCATGCACTAGAACAGTACGGGTCACGTCCGGGTCTATGGCAGATTGTCTGATGCATTCGTGAAAACAAGTGACAATTTCCATGATCGGCCATCGCCGCATTTTCGTTCAAATACTCAAGTGTTTATCTGCACACCGAGTTTAGCAATCAAGCTGCATATGTCTCATTGCCACATGAGGTGACATTAGCAGTGCAAGTGATCTGTTCAACTACATTGTTAGCACCAACACGGAGTTTCGTCGTAGCTAGACTCAGCCAGACAGCCACCACACATTCAGGAAAACGCTAGACCGCCGTTTCGTCGTATTGGACCTCGTAAGTGGGGCGCACTCGCCGGATCCTGTAGGATTCGAACCCATGACCTTATCCTTAATCCAAAAACACAATCTCATACTACTCACTAATAGTCAATAATCGCCTTAGCTTACGTGCCAACTGGATTGGTGGTGATATGCAAAGATAGTCGTAGCTCTTTGGGTCAACCCTGTCTTTTGAATTGTCGTGACATATATGACAGTGGAGGATGAGCCGCGCTATATCGCAGATAGAAATCAGTCATGGCAATCCGGGGCCAGTGGATCATGGGCATAAATCGATGACTCGTCAGAGTAGGATAATGAATTCGAATCCGAATGGATCGACAGGTGCGCGATACTGACGAGTCCCCATGGGATGACACGGCCAATTAGCGTTTTTCTGGATGTGTGTCTGGCTAGGTATAGCTGCGACGAATCTTCTCAAAAAAATAAATCCCTACTACTCACTAATAACCAACATGAGGGGTCCTTTTTTGAGGTCTCGAGATGAAGGCATGGACTGGTTGTCTAGAGGATAACTGGTTGCACTGAACTAGGCGGACAACACTGTTACTGTTAGACTAAAGTGATCCCATCAATTGGTGTATAGCTCGAACCTTCAACATGTTGTGATTTTGCAGGAGCAGTGGGCACTCGATGACTTTTGGCGCCTGATGATGAAGCACCGAAAACGCCTATCCAACGCATCTTTCTTAGCATCCGCAGTAATGGATGAGTGGTAAGCTCAGCCACTGCACGTATGTTGAAATTCTAGAATGTGTTCTTCAATACGCAACATCTGTGATCACCACAAGATGAGATTTCGCTGTCGGAAGGGTCGTGCATGAATCAGGGCCATTCGTTTCCAAGGGAAAAAAGTTGGTCCCTCAGCCTGAGGTTATGAGCTCCGTCGATCGTCGCCGCATGCAGGTCCCTACTAATATTGGCGGCACCAGCGTGACCGTAACGATGAGACACATAAGTGGGTAGTAGGTTATGATAATCAGGTTAGCTAGATCAAAAATGGCTGACAGATTGTGGTTGAATGAATAATTGCTCCTAGTCCGCCGCTCACCTAGAAGAATTGCAGTTCAAAGAGGAAACTCCTCACTAGATAGATGGAAATAAAGTCTAAGAGGAAGTCCAAGCGAAGAACGTTGAGTTTAACTCGATACCTTTCTGCATATCGTCCGCAATTGAAACCAACGGTGTAACTGTTTTATTTCTCAGCTGTCTGCAGTTCGAAAGACGGTCAGTTATATCGGTGGAGTGAGCATGATTATGACATGGAAATAAAGAAAATTACAGATAAATAGTCTCACCAATGCCGCGGAGTTTCTCCACGATAACCGGCTGTTTGTACAACATGGTGTAGGCAATGAATAAGTGAATTGATTTTGAACGGTTGTTGGCGAATCTATGATTTGTACTAGGCCAAGTTCCCTACTAAAATTACTTCTCAGTAGAAAAGTGATCATAGTGTCGTAGCAAAAAAGTACCCGTATAAAGCACTAATGTCATTTAGGTGAGTGTAAGCATAGATGTGTGATCAACAAACCTGATAGACTTCAATTCTTCGGACGGTTTCAAATTGAATTCATCGAGAATTTCAGCAGGAATCTCATCAATATGGGCCAACTGGATCAAACTGTTCAACTGGAAAGTGAGAAAAATGAATACTTATCCGCTAATGAGAAACTACGTCTTTAAATCAATTGGATAAGGGGGAATGGTATGAATGCAGGGCGATATAGCATGACCTCGTCGCACAGGCTTCATCCAGAGGAAACAACCAATATACCACACAGCGAGTATGAGACACCCGAGCGATGAATCCCTTATTGCAAAATAGAACACCGAGGCAAAATAACAATTCAGTGTTCTCAGTGGAAGTGTCCTTGTACAGCTCAATGAGTCACGCTCGCTCGTCAATGCTCTTGAGAAATTACCAATAGCCGTCTCAGGCATGTTAGAGGCGCTATGAAGACAGGATTCGACTAAATTGGTTATCTTAAATTACCCATGAGTAGCAGGCGTTTAGTTGCAAATTTGTTAAGGTCTCATCCCAGTAGTTCACAAGCTACAGAGGGTTCGATAAGAGTCTTTCGATTCTGCTCAGTGGCTCGTAGATCAGCCGCGCAGGTCAGGGTGAGATTGGAGCGCACTAATTTGCCGACCCACCAATGGCATGTAAGTCTACTGTATTTACTCACCCACGCATGTCTGGGGGTGTGAATACGACGTGAGGACGCATAGCGGTGCATGTGTCCTTGAAATATGTTAATTACCCCCGGCGATTTGGACACCGCTCAGTTCGGATTGGGTCGCTGCCGACGTTTTTGGCTGGTGGTTTGCAACATCTCGACAGCGGTACATAATGCGTTGGCTACCGTGTTCAAATGTTGGTGGCGCTTCGACAGTTGCTTAATGTTATCCCAGCAAATGATAAAAGGGTTAGTGACAACGCTGTTGTGGACAGAATGTTACCTTCATATAAACCACCTTAGCAAAATAAGAATTCGTAACAATTAGACGGTGAAAATATGAGATGCTACTTCCGGAAAAGCTGTCGTTGACAAACTACTCCCGTCACAGTCTTGCTAACAATTGCAGGAACCAAGTGGGGTGCACGCTGTCTAATTTGTTGGATCTTTTCCAGTTAAGCCCCGCCACTAATCCAAAAAGAGCACGCGCAAAAAGTTAAGCCCCGCCACTAAGGCAAAAAGGGTACACCTGAAAAGTTAAGCCCCACCAATAGTGCAAAAAGGACACGCGTGAAAAGTTGAGCCCCGCCACTGTTTGCCAGCTCCAGTGTTCGTAATGCATGTGAACGTGCCCCATAAAAACACTCCTTATCCGCTTCTAAGATCATTTTTGTCCAAAAAGTTTCTACGTTCGCACGTAAAACCTGACATGAACTTTCTGACGCTTTCGGCGGTCGTTCATGACAAGGAAACAGCAATACGTTTTTTGCAAAGCCATGGAGTGATTCATCATCAACGTTTATGCAGATGAGGACACCAAATGACACTTGTAACTGTTTCTGACAGGTGGAGGTGTGATGCCCGACAGTGTCGGCAAGAAATTGGTCTTCGAAAGGGAACTTGGCTGGAGCGGTCTAGGATGGATTTCAGGACAATAATCCTATTCATTTATGGCTGGTCCAAAAATCTGACAACAATCAAATTTTGCTCAGAGGAGTTATCTATTGGCCACGCGACCGCTGTCGACTGGAAGAACTTTCTGTGTGAAATTTGCGCCTGGCAGCTTTTGCAGACTCCAACGATTGTCGGCGGCCCAGGTCTACATGTCGAGATCGATGAAACCCTAATATCACGTCGTAAAAACCATGCAGGGCGAGTCCTTCCCCAGCAATGGATTTCCGGAGGGATTTGCCGGGAGACTAAAGAAGTGTTCTTGTATGCAGTGCCAGATCGAACTGCGGCCACTCTGCTGGACACAATCCAGGCCTGCATCGCTCCCGGCTCAATTATCATTTCCGATATGTGGGCATCATACCAATGCATTGAATCGATGATTGGCATGAGTTATACTCATCAAACGGTTAATCATACCGAAAACTTTGTGGATCCAACGACTGGAGCTCACACACAAACCATCGAATCTCTCTGGCACATTTACAAGATGCAGAATAAGCGCCAATGCGGCACACACCGATCTTTAGTGGACAGCTACCTGTGTGAGTTCGTTTGGAGGCAAAGACACCGAAAAATGGACCTTTTCATGCAAATTATTAATGACTTGTCTCAATTTCACCCTCTTCAATAGAGAGTAAAAGTTCAAGTTCCATATCCTCCCTTTTCATAATCTTTTTTGGGTGGCGGGGCTTAACTGGAAAAGATCCAATTTGTTTAACAGTGACCGTGACGGTGTAACATGAAAGGCTGAGTGTCGCTCAGTCTCTCAGGAAAACGTAGGTGTAAATCAAACGAAATGATCGTTACATGCTGCCGTGTGTGCCAATTAAGAGGCTACTCGCTGCACGTATTTGTGGAGAAGGACTGCCGATGAAATCACATTGTATGCGTCATTGCACAAAACCGATCGAGGAGCTGTGTCTAAGCTAAGCCCAAGAAGATGCCATCAATTGCACATAATCACACCCTGTCCAGAAACAGCTTGGGACAAATTTGTGGGCACGTTCACATCCCTAGTCGCGAAGGCATCAGAACCGAAAGCTTTTCATCCTCCCCTCAAAACGAAATCTTTTCAGAGAAGCCGAACACGAAAATATATGGCCTTGAGGGACCGGACTTGGTATGGTTATAGAAACAATCGCAGTTCAGAAAATTGGACGGTGTACGCAACTCAGGCGAACGACTCTGTGCACTTGGTGCGTGAGGACAAGTTCACAAACTAGCAGTTTGATCCGGCGTAACATTCACTGCGGAAACGGTACTGAAAATGCCATTATCCTTGCGTACACACAGATCTCTTGGAGTGGACAATATCCACCCCAAAAGCACTAAAGGTAACAATCACGCACCTAGCCGGATTATTTCAGCCATCTCTGGACTGCAACATAGCTCCGTCGAAGTGGAAACTAGGTTTCATCAATCCTATTCACATGGGAGCAAGTCGGTACGAGCCTGCCAATAACCGCCCGGTAATTTTCTCCCGGTGTTCGCCAAAGTTATGGAAGAAATTCTGGCCGACGCATTGACGGGCTATGTGGAATGCCATGGTATCTTTACGATCTAGCCAGTGTAATCACCCCAACCCTGTCGGCCAACGAGACCTTTCGGCGCTGAGGCCCATCTATAGGTACAACGATTTCTTCCGTGTACGCTGCTCACGTTAACGTCTTATTCTCTTCAGGCAACTCCCACAATATTCCCTCCACACTGACGCAATATCGTCACCATTAGCCATAGCAGCGATTTAGTCCTGAAGTCAATGGTTGTGCGAAAGATGTATTGAAATGCAGTACGTAAAACAAGTATAACAATCAACGCAGTAGATGCTCGAAATGCCCACCGCCGTTTTGCTGGCACAGCAGCATTCGCCGGATGCTGTTGGCTATAACCCTCTGCAATGCGTCAACCGATACCGCGACATTCTTCCACGATGCTCCGCTTCAGTTCTTCCACACACGTGGCTTTCACTTTATAAACTCTTCCTTTCATGTATCCCCAAAGGAAGAAATCAAGGGGATTCATATCCGGTGAACGTGCCGGCCACACCATTGGTCCTCCCCGACCAATCCATCGATGACCGAATGTGTCGTCCAGGAACTGACGCATGGTTTGTGCTGAATGGGCCGGTGTACCATCCTGCTGCCACCAAACCGTACTCAACAGTCCTTCCACATGCAACCGCGGAATCATCCACGTCTGCAACATTTCTTTGTATGAAGAGGCTAAGAAGTGTGATTTATTAGTTCTGCTACACAACTTACCCGTCACATTTTGGGAAAAGAAGAAAGGTCCGACGATTGTTCGACTTGTTAGTCCAGCCCAGGCCATGAGCTGTGTGCCATGTTGCACACGGGAAGCGATGCATTGCCGTGGGTTATTGGTGGCCCAAACATGCCGCTTCTGTGTACCATGCAGACGGAAAATGGCCTCATCGGTAAATATGATGGAATGCATGTCCAAGGTATTCAGGTACAAGCGAGCGAATGTAAAACGATTCACCGAATCGTCGTGCTTTAACACTTGTACCTGCAATGCACCAAACCTTCGAAATTTTCTTACCTTCAATATCCGGTGCACAGCATATGGTGTAGTGGCACAGTGTTGGGCGATTCTCCGAATGCTGAGATGACTATTTCGACGTACCTCTGACAACAACACCAACGGCCAGGTGCGTGATTGTTACCTTTAGTGCTTTTGGGGTGGATATTGTCCACTCCAAGAGATCTGTGTGTACGCAAGGATAATGGCATTTTCAGTACCGTTTCCGCAGTGAATGTTACGCCGGATCAAACTGCTAGTTTGTGAACTTGTCCTCACGCACCAAGTGCACAGAGTCGTTCGCCTGAGTTGCGTACACCGTCCAATTTTCTGAACTGCGATTGTTTCTATAACCATACCAAGTCCGGTCCCTCAAGGCCATATATTTTCGTGTTCGGCTTCTCTGAAAAGATTTCGTTTTGAGGGGAGGATGAAAAGCTTTCGGTTCTGATGCCTTCGCGACTAGGGATGTGAACGTGCCCACAAATTTGTCCCAAGCTGTTTCTGGAATACACGGACAGGGTGTGATTATGTGCAATTGATGACATCTTCTTGGGCTTAGCTTAGACACAGCTCCTCGATCGGTTTTGTGCAATGACGCATACAATGCGATTTCATCGGCAGTCCTTCTCCACAAATACGTGCAGCGAGTAGCCTCTTAATTGGCACACACGGCAGCATGTAACGATCATTTCGATTGATATACACCTACGTTTTCCTGAGAGACTGAGCGACACTGTCAGCCTTTCATGTTACACCGTCACGGTCACTGTTAAACAAATTGGATCTTTTCCAGTTAAGCCCCGCCACCCAAAAAAGATTATGAAAAGGGAGGATATGGAACTTGAACTTTTACTCTCTATTGAAGAGGGTGAAATTGAGACAAGTCATTAATAATTTGCATGAAAAGGTCCATTTTTCGGTGTCTTTGCCTCCAAACGAACTCACACAGGCAGCTGTCCACTAAAGATCGGTGTGTGCCGCATTGGCGCTTATTCTGCATCTTGTAAATGTGCCAGAGAGATTCGATGGTTTGTGTGTGAGCTCCAGTCGTTGGATCCACAAAGTTTTCGGTATGATTAACCGTTTGATGAGTATAACTCATGCCAATCATCGATTCAATGCATTGGTATGATGCCCACATATCGGAAATGATAATTGAGCCGGGAACGATGCAGGCCTGGATTGTGTCCAGCAGAGTGGCCGCAGTTCGATCTGGTACTGCATACAAGAACACTTCTTTAGTCTCCCGGCAAATCCCTCCGGAAATCCATTGCTGGGGAAGGACTCGCCCTGCATGGTTTTTACGACGTGATATTAGGGTTTCATCGATCTCGACATGTAGACCTGGGCCGCCGACAATCGTTGGAGTCTGCAAAGGCTGCCAGGCGCAAATTTCACACAGAAAGTTCTTCCAGTCGACAGCGGTCGCGTGGCCAATAGATAACTCCTCTGAGCAAAATTTGATTGTTGTCAGATTTTTGGACCAGCCATAAATGAATAGGATTATTGTCCTGAAATCCATCCTAGACCGCTCCAGCCAAGTTCCCTTTCGAAGACCAATTTCTTGCCGACACTGTCGGGCATCACACCTCCACCTGTCAGAAACAGTTACAAGTGTCATTTGGTGTCCTCATCTGCATAAACGTTGATGATGAATCACTCCATGGCTTTGCAAAAAACGTATTGCTGTTTCCTTGTCATGAACGACCGCCGAAAGCGTCAGAAAGTTCATGTCAGGTTTTACGTGCGAACGTAGAAACTTTTTGGACAAAAATGATCTTAGAAGCGGATAAGGAGTGTTTTTATGGGGCACGTTCACATGCATTACGAACACTGGAGCTGGCAAACAGTGGCGGGGCTCAACTTTTCACGCGTGTCCTTTTTGCACTATTGGTGGGGCTTGACTTTTCAGGTGTACCCTTTTTGCCTTAGTGGCGGGGCTTAACTTTTTGCGCGTGCTCTTTTTGGATTAGTGGCGGGGCTTAACTGGAAAAGATCCAACAAATTAGACAGCGTGCACCCCACTTGGTTCCTGCAATTGTTAGCAAGACTGTGACGGGAGTAGTTTGTCAACGACAGCTTTTCCGGAAGTAGCATCTCATATTTTCACCGTCTAATTGTTACGAATTCTTACTTTGCTAAGGTGGTTTATGTGAAGGTAACATTCTGTCCACAACAGCGTTGTCACTAACCCTTTTATCATTTGCTGGGATAACATTAAGCAACTGTCGAAGCGCCACCAACATTTGAACACGGTAGCCAACGCATTATGTACCGCTGTCGAGATGTTGCAAACCACCAGCCAAAAACGTCGGCAGCGACCCAATCCGAACTGAGCGGTGTCCAAATCGCCGGGGGTAAGTAACATATTTCAAGGACACATGCACCGCTATGCGTCCTCACGTCGTATTCACACCCCCAGACATGCGTGGGTGAGTAAATACAGTAGACTTACATGCCATTGGTGGGTCGGCAAATTAGTGCGCTCCAATCTCACCCTGACCTGCGCGGCTGATCTACGAGCCACTGAGCAGAATCGAAAGACTCTTATCAAACCCTCGGTACACAGCAGTCTAGATTGAATTACGTAGCCCAGCTAACATCCCCCGTGCCTCCGTGGCTTAAGCTGCTGGCTAGTTGGCATCTGCCCCTAGCTGTCATGGGTTCGATCACTAGTAAGGGACCGAAGGAATGCGCACCACTGACGAGCCCCAATAGGGCGAAATGCGTCTGGTGCTTTTCCGGACTAGGCTGTGCTATATAGCTTGCGAACTACTGGGATGAAAACGTTAACTAAATTGATTATTTTAAACAAATGCAAGTGATCCACGTTGCGAGGCCATTGCCGATATGCACGGGAAATCATTTCAATGCCATGCCATTCCGACAGAAAAGGGTCCCTGTTTCGAATAAATATGGAATCCGAGCTATCTCAGTCAATAACCTTAACAGGAAAACCTGAACACTAACGGTAACCACGGAGACGGTACAGATATTGCTGTCTAAGGCGAATTGGTAGTGCAACAGCTAGGGCAGCTACTAAAAATAGTTATGAACCGATTCAGCCAATCCGGAGGTAGGTGCCGGCGTCGTGTCAGGGACTACAAATATCTGGAGATAAACATGACGCCTTTTTCATTGAACATTTGATCCAATTGCTCTTCGAATTGCGGATGGATTCTACCTCCTTCTGGACAACGTAGATGCTACAAGTGAAGTGACTAAGCGTTTTCAAACGCCTTACGCTAGTGGGTCCCTACAAGTGGTTACAAGCAATATTCGTCTAGTCAATGGATAGTTAATGTTCTAACACTAACGGTATAGTTTCCATCATTGTGAGTTCAAATGCCAGTTGAGGTAAAACTGAAGCTGTGCGGTACACATATCCCGAAGAAAGAAATGATACGCTGATATACATTAAAACACAATCCGAATCCAAGCATGTGATCCACATCTGGTTTTGACTCGCACCGTGCCTGGATGACAGCGACTTGATCAGTAAGGATCCATGACGGATCTCATTTGGTTAGCGCGCGGTAACAATGCTGAGGTCAAGCAGAGATAACATTTGATATGCCGACGATGTGGACGTACATCCAAAAGTCCACAAGGGAAAGGTCGGTGGAGAAACTGTCGCCATACGACATCGAGTCGATACTGGAAACGGAAACATCACAATCGAACGCAAGAGATGCTCGGCGCGTTGGATATGGGTATAATAAAGGTCGTCTAAGTTCTATGCCGTGGTAGGCAGAGCATCAGTAGGCGCCAAAATAAACGATAATAAAGAACATGAATGTAGGCAACTCATGCAGCGTCCTGTCTCACTTGCGCATATCCGTAGACAGAGGAGATATTGGTTCGGATGGAGTCAGCAGAGCCGTTGGAGACGACCAATGATTTTTCCCTGTGATAAACAACGTTTTGGTGCATGAGATAAACACAGTTAAAGGTCGAAACGAGAAAAGATCACGCAATTGAGAGAGGATTAAAAAACAAGGTACAGTCATGAAGGTGAAAACATCGATGTGAACAAGATAGTTCAAATCTAATGGTATGTTCGGTGAGAGCTGAGCTAATAATGTGGAGCAGAACGATGAAAATAACGTTATCGTGTTTGCTGGTTCAACAAAACGTGGAACAAAGATCGGCATTCGCATACCCCCGATCGAACAAAGAAATAGGGTGAAGTTATCAATCTCAAGGAAAATAGAAAGAACGGTAAATTCAAGGTGAACAGTGGAGCAACATGACGAAAAGAAAAACTTATGCACTGGTGCGGTGAGCAGTTGATGCAAGCGTCACAGGGTACATTAATTATTCTTAAATGAGTTGCAGGAGAAACCCGCGGCATTCTTGGGCACATTAGGATTAGTTAGGAAGAAAACCACCTTAAGAAGTGCTGAAGCCAACTGATAGAAAGTCAGTTACACTACGAGGATGAAATAAGGTGCAGAAATCGGGTGGTAATAAGATTTAGCAGCGGGAAAATCAGTCGAACTCTGATCTATACTAACGCTGATGCGGTTGTACTCAAAAAAGAAAAGGGGCATCTCGCTCTATTGAAGGATACGCACATCTTAATTTGATAGCAAAAGTAGAGAATCAAGTGTACTGCATGTGTAATAAAAGTTTGTAACAAAAAGAGATCACACACTAAGAATGAGAATATGGTTAAGTATAAGGATACAAGTACAAGGATAGACAACATACCCAGATGTTGTGAGCCGATAACAAGTTATTTGAACCCCAGCGGCACCAAGACAATAAGCAGTCAATAAGTTCACCAACTTGGTGAATTCCTTTGCCAGGTGCTTGGGGTCTAAGAGCTGGCGCCGGCGAACCGGAAGATCGTGGAATAATTGGTTCACGATAACCGTGGTGCCGGATGGTCGCGCAAGTGGACGCCGAGATGTGATGTTCCCGTTGGAATCAAACTCCACGCGAGTCCCAACCGCAGCATCAGCAGCGCATGTGTGCAAGACAACTTTCCTAGAAAATAGTGGGAGAGAAAAATGAACAGCATATAAAAACGGGCTAACTACCGGAAAATGTAAAGGAAGCGGCATTTTAGAGACCTGGGATGGATGGGAAAGACTGCTCAGGCAGAATGGAAATTTGGCTGAGGGGTGTCGTGGTCATCAGTTGCAGCATACAGCCGATATGATCGGCAGGGAAGTTACTTAGACCGAACGTAGGTTTTGAAATTAGCTCAAAACGGCAGCATGGAAGCGATGGAGAAAAGTTTCAGAAATGTATAAAAGGAGGCGTAGGATACAAGTGAATGCCAATAAAGGTTTAAAAAGCATGCCGATTGGTGACACTGAGAGTATGGGCCTTCAAAGCACAAACTGGAGCCTGCCAAAGTCCGAAACGATGGTAGCGATTGACACAAGTGCACCGAAAAACAGCGCTGGCATAGGACAAGTACATCGAGATACATCCTCATCCGTTCCCAATCTAACGCAAATATGAGGGGCCGACCAACATAAAGTAACTGTTGCGTACAAAGAATTGGATTTCTAAACATTAGGTTCCTGTACATTAGCTATCTATAAGCGAATATCATTGATAATACGTTGAAAAGTGATGTATGGTAAGCATACATTCCAGTCACAGAAAAGATCCCTCTATCTTGCGCCTTTAATATGACTCAGATGTTAGACCAAGATCATATGACGAATAAACAACTTTTCCTCACAGTTTGACTTCTATGCTCGCTTTGCCCCATTTTCGTGCGTTAGTTGGGCTGTAACTACTGAAATTGTCTCAAAGACATCAGCAGCATTGCAGCACACCTTATCAATGCTTCGATGTAACGTAACTACTACCATGGGTCACGCGTGGGTTAGGGCACATCACGATATCGCCCGCATGCACACATAGTAGAACCAGTACAACGGAACAATGGTTTAAAACGGGTAAAAAAGCACAGGCTTAACATGTACCATAGGTTGGCAATAGAAGTACCTGAAATTCAAATAGTACATAAGTGGTTCAAATGAAATACGCATTTGCAAAGCGATAGAGTAAATTCGTTAAGAGGGAGGGTGAGATAGTATAGGCAAAACGAAATAAAAAGTTGTGGTTTTTAATACTCATGGCAAGTAAAAGCAGAGTGTGTACCCCACTGCACAAATTTACGTGCTTCACGGTGAGTCGTAATTCCAAAGCGGCTAGTTAACCAGAGTAAATCCAGAATATCCGCAGAGCGTTCAATTCGATATCCAATCGTTTTTGTTTTGAAAGTAGCTAGTGTGGGAGCACAGACAACTGTTTGGAAGTATGTTTCAGGGTTGGCAGACCAGGACGGATAAGTAATTCCGTCGACAATCGAGACAACTGTGTTGTTGACTCAGTTTCAGGTCATTGCCTCTGAGGATGGTGTTCGGGCTGTTTCAGTAGGTGGCGGCATACATGACTGGGGTCGCTCAGTATCTGGTAAACAAATATGAGGTCTTCAAAGAACCGCCGGTAGCGTCCAGTGAACACTCCGAGTGACTTCAGTTGTCCCTGGTAGGGAAGGTGGCGAAATTCCCTGGCAAACTTCGTTACTCGACGTTGGGGAGTTTCAGGCGCGCAGGGTCATGCTTTAGCTAACGTTGCCAAGCCTGGATTGCGTATTCGAGGTGGGGACACACATAGGTACTGAGCATTAGAGTGAAGACGATTGGATCCAAACTCCCGAATACCCTCCGCGAGAGACCAACATGCTGTCTAGCTATTTTGAAGAGGACTCTCACACTCTCGAAAAACCGAGGTTGTCCTGTACCAGTACATCGTGGTCACGTTCCCGAGAGCTTGTCTGCAGATCGTGCGCCTCAGTTTCGTAGATGTAGGCGTATCGATGGCGAAAGTGGAGAAGGCGGCACCTGTTCACATTGAATGACAATGCGTCCCTTACCGACCACTGCCAGACGTTATCGAGATCGCACCGGAGTATCTCGTAGTCGTCCATTTCCTTGATCACCCGCCAAATTTAAACGTCGTCCGCAAAGAGTAAAAAAGTTGAGGTGACAAAGATCGCCAGATCGTTAAGAAACATGCGAGGCTCAACTACCTAAGCATGTGGTACGCCGCATTCCACTCGAATCCGGTCGGAGAGAGGTGCAAATTCTAACCGTTAATTGCTGTTTATGAAGGAAGTTACCGATTCATCCTAATACTGGATCTCCGGTGCAGTGGTGCTGAGGTTTGTGCAGCGGGATTGGAGGATCCAGGTGATCGGAAGCTTTCGAAAGTTTCAAGAAGAGAACATCGGTCCCTGACCTCCGTCAAGTGCTTCAGTCCAGTTGTCACGTGCTACTAACAGGTTCGTAATACATGCACCCCTGGCGCAATGATATCGAAGCTTACCAGGTAGCTCATCAGTACGTCGCGATGATCGCTTCCATGACCTTGGTGAGCACAGGGAGAAGCATTACCGGATGGTAACTGACAGGATTCAGACCAACTTCTTCTCTTATGAATGGGGATTATAATACCACGTTTTCACATTGACGTAACTATGGTTTCGCCTAGATAACGCTGAAAGAATCCAACAAGTGGGTGGGCTAGGTGCATTGCTGCCACCTGCAGTGCTTTGGGGTGAATGTTATCCACTCCAGATGAGCTATGGGTACGCAAGGATAGTAGCTTTCTCAGCATTATTTCTGGTGTGAATGTGATGCTGGATAACACTGATGGTGTGGTGACAGAAGCAAGTATAGTGTTTGAAGCTTGTACTTCTTGGAAAGTAGTCAAGTACTTGGCACGCAAGGTGTTGGCTGCCTCTTCGCTGTGTGTGTACACACACCAATCGTAGTAAGTAGTGGGATTTCGCGCTGCACCTTTCGAAGTTCATGCACGTCCGTAAAAAAGCTTGTGGTTGGAACAGAAGCGTTTGGGTAGCTCCTGTTGGTATGATAACTTGTCCTCACGAAGCAAATGTACAGAGTAATTGTGCTGAGCTACGTACGCTGTCCAATTTTCGGTGCTGGGACTGTTTTTGTAAAGGCGCCATATCCAATCCCACAAGACCAAAAATTTTCGTGTTCGGCTTCTCAGGAAGGACATTTGTCTGATGGGACGGTGGAAAGTTTTTAACTGATGCTTTGGTGATTAGTGACGTGAAGACTTACAGGAAATTTTCCAAGGCTACCTCTGGGATGAACAGTCATGAATGTCCAACTAGCACTTTCAACGAATGTGGACAAAGCGTGCATTTACCTTCGTATTTTAACCTTATATAATTTGTACCGGCCCGTAGATGAATCATTGAAAACAAGTGTTTGCCTCAGACTGGTGTTCTTGACAAATGCGTAATAGATTGCATCTTTTCGAGCTCTGCATCGGGGTATTCGGCGTAGCAAACACAGTATAGTCACATGATCGCTTCGACCTAGAGGACTGCATACTATTAGTCTACCAACCATGTACTCCTCGCTGATGAGCACTTGATTTAACATTGATAGCTTATTCGCTGGACTGAACCTGTTGGGATCGGTGACGTGGTTGTATAGGGGTGTACTACAGATTAGCTCTTGTAAACAGGCCTTAAACTGTTCCGCTTCGGTTGCTGGAGTTTCCAAATGATAGGTGTTGAAATCTACTGTAATGAGGATATGGGTGTATTCCTGATTTATCACAATATGAAATGGATTTGGATGGTCGGTAAACTACGGAGACGAGGTATGTATCGTCTCCCTTCAAGTACAGTTTTCGCAAAAGATCAGTGACACATTTGAGGATCACCTATAAGCTCACAATGAAGGTTTGCTCTGTAATAAAGGATCAATCAACCTCCCCTACCCGTTCTGTCGTTCCGGAGAAGCGACATACCGGGTACGGCGATTTCAGCGTTGGTAATTTCACAGCTCAGCCACGTTTCGGTGACCAGTATGATATCTAGAGACTCGGATGCCTGATGGCGTTCGACCAACTTACTAATAAGGTCTTGTGCAAGCAGGTCAGTTCCTCAGTAACCAAAAGTGAATCATTGGACGTTGGACCAAGATGGAAGATGAGTGGTCGGCCCCTAGCCGTTTTGCGGAGTCGTTAGTAGTTGAAGTTCGGTCGGGTTATAGGACTGCTCTCGGCTGGCCTGACACTGATGGTCTCTTGTGTTTTGTCTTATTCCTTCGGATGTCAAGCATACCATTAAATCAATCGCTGCATATAGCTCTTTGAGGGGAAGATTCGTCAGTTTAGTCGTCTCCAATGATTCGTGTACCCGCTGCTTTTAACCGAACTTCTGTAGGTAACCTCTTGCGGAATTTAGACTAATTATCCAATACAAGCGGTGTCATTAGCTCAGACTGAAGTAGCACCTACATCCTCTGGGGACCATTACACTTGTAGTTGGATGAAACTGGAATTCTTGTCAACCGCTTTGCAACGATACTGTCGAGGGAGAGTTCCTGGCAGATGTAACTCCATTGCTCCCGGTCGTGTGTCTCCGCTTCCTCAGAGGAGGATGTTTGAAGCGCAGGAACACTGTAAACAATAATCGCCCGTTTTTCGTCAGATTTATGAACTTCTTCCCGGTTGCTATTCTCTTTAGGACGTTCGTTCTAATGGATATCCGGAAGAATGCGCATCACATGTGATGAGTTACAGAGCCGAATTGAAAACAGTAGAACGGCCTCTGAATCATCAGTGGAACACACTGTCACCCGGAGAAGCCGAAATTCACTGTAATGCACTGAATTTGGGTGACGTGGAAGCCGTCTCAGTGTCATGCGCTCAACTGCAAGGCCAAATGCACCACAAATGGAATTCTACTGATTATGGTCAGCCACCAGCTTCCCTTTAATGATATTAGACTGCGATTAAGGAACGTGCGTGCACAACAGTCAAAGCACCGCGATTTCTTTTATTAGCTGCAGGTTTGAGGGTATTAATGGATGCAGTCTTAAACGTTCTAGTTGCCTTTGGAGGTTGTTTCATCCTAATGTTGCTCGTTGATGCTACCGGAGTCGGTGTTCGCTCTGGCGTTCGCGTGGAGGAAACTGATGCGTACAATGCGGGTCTTTTCCCTATGGTGGACGAACTAGGGCTCGAAGCTGCCACGATCACCACTGGCTTGATGTAGACTGCACTGCCAAAAGGAGTGGAGGTAAGCATTTTTGTGGCTGGTTCGCTTATGGGAGTGAGGTGAGCCAGAGGACTTAGAGTCACAGACACCGCAGTGTGGTTGGAGCGTCCGGCTCTTTTCTTCCGCTTAGAGGCGCGGCTTGGGTTGGCTGGTTGAGGTATTAGCGTGGTCAAACTTACCTCCGAGGGAGCGGTCTTAGTATTCACTAAATGCGCGATTAGCAGTCAAGCTATTGCACTTCTTCATGAGCAATGATAAACAGCTGACGACTGGAACGATTTGACATGTCGAACAAAATCAAAGGTATCAGCAGCTATGTTTATCTGTCACGCTTCTTGGACGGACTTCCCTACGCATTGCGAATAGCACGACTTAATGCAGCTAGAACAGGTTACCCCGATCCTAAGGACTATATTGTAATCCTCTGAAGAGCATATGCGGCGTTGCGCCATGTTTGGAATGCTGACTGCGCTGTTGTCGTTTACAGCTAGGTCTATGCAAGTTATCGTTGTGATACTGGAGCTCACGTTTGGTGTGTTCTGAGCCAGACGTACACGTGACACACAAACACATCAAAACACGCACACTAGATGAGATGGCTGACGGCCGGCGGATTGAACACGTCAGACCTTGCCGTGACTTTGGCCGTTTGTGAACACCCGTCAGATGAGCGCTAATTAGAGTGGTCAATGGAGCGAAGGATGTTGCTGCGCTGGTCACCGGTGCATTGGTTGACAAGGTCACAAGGAGTGGCGACTGTATTTGGGTAATCGATCAATTCCAAATGTATGCTGAGGAAACAGCATAATAAGGAACGCGAAGCAGCTGCAGCAAATGGTATTAGGGAAGAATGATTTTTGGTTGACTTGATCGCCACGAAAATGAACTTTCCAACGAGTGTAAAAAATACAGTGTTTGAAAGTGGATTATTGCATTGGTGAGTTTGAGCAACGAAATAGGTCAAAAAGGCAGACGTGAATCAGAGGTTGAAATGATAAGAATACTCAGGAAGACCGGTAGGCAACTTGTAGGGCTGATAAATCGGAGTCGAATGAGTGTCAGCGCAACGATGTGCAACACTGTGGTGAAGTATGGTTCACAAAAAGACAGGGGCGTCGATTCAGACCGACAGTACTCAGGCGAATGACAGCAACCTACGGATTATTAATCTTTTCATTCACCGGCCGATTGGTTTTAAGAGAACATCGAAGCCGGTTTCATGAATATATATAATGAGCGCCATTCAGCCACCTAAGATCCCTATAAAGCACAATCCCAACGACGCAAAAGGCATGGACAGTACGTCGGTACGCAGCATCGACGCTTCACTGCCGCGCAACCACCAATAGTCGCACGTGTGCTAAGGACACTGCGAGGGTCCCCTGGTCACCACGCAGGCTGGAACCCGCGCCCACGGATTACAAGGAAGTCTTGTGATCCTTAAGGCTACGGGCCGGCTCACAACGACGTGAACGAAGATATTATCAGGTCAGTAAGTGACGGGCGCCATATAAGCCATGGAGTGACTGGTGCGGGAAGGAATCCTAAAGCAGCTTCGGTTGAGCTGCCGGCTGTAAAGACTAAAGCTTCTGTCATGAAACGCGTTGGCTTTTATACTGTGGATTTTTATCAGCGATCCACTTCGTCTAACAGCAATAGCAATGAGCTGGCGACAGTTCTACCAGAAATTCAGGCTGCAGTCACACAGAAGATTGCCCGGTGTCACTGAGGGCAGTGTTTGCAACGCTAGTTCAAATACTGCCACAAGCGATTATGTCAATATATTTTTGACGCCATTCAGTTTCTGGATGCTAAGCACAGGTTACGTACTTTTAATCGCGTCCAAAGAATAGAACAATCGAAGTAAGGATTATTAGCATTTAGAAACCTCATCAATAGAATAATCCCAACGAAAACCGTTGGACAAGTATTATCAACCCTTGAAGTTGACCAAAATATAAAGTAGATAGGCTAGTTTCAGCAAAGAAGGCACGGGAAGCAAAGCTCTGTGAAGGAAAACGATAGGAAGCAAGCCTGAAATCACAACTAAAATATAAAGTGAAATACGACTACAATACTAACAAGTAACTTCTGAATTAAAAAACGGTAAGATAACAATTGGCTAAAGCGGGAGTTTTCTGAAACGTTTGCAGTACACGACGGAACATAAATGAGTAAACACTCACGCAAGTTGACATAAGGAAGACAAAGCTTCACCACGAAAACCGAAAGTGTTCACCGATTGAATGCCGTCAAAGTCTCGCAACTTGGAAGTTGAATGTCTCCTGCCTAGAGTGTAGTTAAATACCCGCAAATAAACACTCTCCTACTAATTGTCTCAAAGTCCGCTTCCTTTATCCCATGTCCGTTATCAAGCACTTCAATCGATTCGCTGCCATGCTCTTTAAGCTTTATTTCTGATCAAATGTGGTTGAAAAAGCGACATGAAAGTTACCTATCTTCGAGGCGCCAGCGTCAATGCTGTTCTCCACTAATTCTTTAACGGCAGAGGCGAGAGATACAACTACTTGGCCTGAGCATATCTTGTGGACAATAGCTTCGTTAAGTGGTGAAATCCCAGTTGTGCGCATGGTCTAAGACAAAAGGAAAATAAAGGAAAGTAATAAATGCAAATCGTTAAAAACTGTTATATTAATAATGAGAAGTTACATCCATAGTTGATACATAATATTTGTAAAAGAAGTACCATGATCTCTGGTAGTTAGCAGGGGAAAATACGTCTTCCGTCATGGTTTATTAGTGCCTTTAGATGAAATGTTTGTGAAACAGCACTTCTGGGTTTGTTTCACGTGCCTGCGTTAACAGAAGGCAGCTCGATTTGTCGGGAACTCGTTAAACAGCTAGCAATGGTCCTGAAATAGTTCGCCATAGTAGGTATCCAACAAAATCTAAGTTGGACGAGGTATAAACTGCAGAGGATTCGCACGCCGATTGGATGATCCTTCTTGGTAAGAAACAAATAAAATAATGCGGTATGAGATGATAATCCGTACATAACATGCTGCGTCACACTTAAGTTTCAGGTATGAAGTAAACGGATGGCCGAAGCTTGAACCACTAAAGACAGTGTAGGGCGCTGTACAGGTTAGAAATCATCATCAACAGCAGTACATCAGCCATTTGAACTGATGCTTCGCTGCCATATAACCATGAGGACCAATGAAATAAAAGAGGGAGAGAAGGGGGACGTACCCGAAAACCTTAATGCCTTAAGCAAACATTCAGGGTCAAGGCGAATACACCTTGTGTTAACAACATACTGTCACAAACACCTGGCTATCGTGTAAAGATAAGGCGGCATCGGCGAGACAGCTTCCTTGCGGGTTTCACTGCCACGCGTCATAATCAGCCATTACCCCGCAGATAACTCAGCACCAAACACACTGTACAGACAATCCGATTAGGAGACGGCAGCAGACGCGCCACTGGTGTCGGTTGCGAGCCATGTCCTGTAAAGTCTCGAGCCATGCAAAAGGCGAGTCACGTGGACTCCATCCCGGAAGGCGAGACGGACAGTGACTTCATTTTCCGCTGCCAAGTCAACTTCTGTCAACCTCGAACCTTGCGCCACCCTACACCTGGCAGACTAAACAAGGCCCCCTGAGGTAAGCGGTGACCAGGCATACGTGGCACGTGCCCAAGCCAACGCAGCTTATTCAGTGCTATCTGTTGTTCTAGGGAGCTAGCTAGAAAGACGTGAGACAAATGTATAAGAAACCAACATGAGAGATACTAGTGTCCGATGTTCGTTCTATCGACAGACGTTAAAACCAACTTATACCAAACACACGGTTGCACACACCGTTGCTACAAAAAAGATAGTATTTCGACAAGTTTTAACAATTTCCAAAGTGTTAGAAATTTCGGTCATTGAGCAACGAATATATTACCCGGATTAATCGCCGTGCGGTTGGATTACTCGTTCACTCATGATGGGGGGACAGTGCGAACAATGAGTGCATTAACGGTGGGAAGAACAACTGAATCATTCAGTATCATAGATTTCCGGATTTGGGAGAACCCGTCGTTGGTCTTGTGTTGCGACACGCAATCTCAATTGTGGTCTCAGTTGACTTTGAAGTCAGCCTTGGCCAATACGATCACCGAGACTATCACTGAAGTGAAGGGTTTCGGTGTTGCTCCCTCCTATCTTTGCACTCCACGACGTGTTTCGTTCCTGCTTGGACTTATCAGATAGAAGTTGCGTGAGTTGGGAGTGGAGCTCAGTACATAGAGGTTTGCGGCTACCGCCATAACACACTAGAAGACATGGCCCGCAACCGGAATCAATGGAAGAATTGTGTACAGTATTGTATTGATTCACATGTTTAATACTACAAACATTAAACTGACAAAAAATAGCAAAAGCGGCATGTGAAAACAAACTAAAAATGTTTTGTTCCACTTTTTGTCAAAATGTTCCATTCTTCCTGCGGCATATTAGTTGAAGTGTGTTGCTCACCTTCAACTAGCATGTCACGGTGATTATGACGCGATGGTTCTTGCTTATCTCCTAATCTCTATGGTTTTATTCTGACTCTATGTCTAGTTAATAGACTGTTGAGGTTACTTACTTACTTAATAGGCGGTTGAGCCCCGCGAGCAGCGCCTGATAAAGAAGTTTGTTGATTTTCGAGTTTAGGAGCACTCGCCGTCAAGGACGCGAACGGAATCCACCTTGCTCCTCCGCCATGTTCGGTTCAGCAACCTGGGTGACGAGGCGGTTAAGCAGAATTCGGAAAATCACTTTATGCACACAACTCAGCAGGTTGATGCCACGATGATTCGTGCAACACTGCTTGCTCTCTTTGCCCTTGTACAATGGTAGCACATGGACATTCTTCAGCCCGGTCGGCACTTCCTCTGTAATCCCCACGTTACACCAAGTGGTATAGTGCATTTACCAACGCGAGTCCACCGTGTTGCACCACTTCAGGCGGTATCCCATCGGCACCGGCACATTCGCTGTGTCAGCTGAGCAAGTGCTCTCTACGTCTCATCCACTGTCGGTGTCGGCAAGACACATCCTCATCTCTTGTTGTTGCAGCCCGTGCAACGTAAATCAGTCAATCTCTGAACGGTTGTTCACGAGACAGACTAAGTGTGCTCGCTAGATCAGCATTATGTCTGCAGTCTGTGTACAGGCAGCGACGGATGTAGTATATATATATATATATATATATATATATATATATATATATATATATATATATATATATATATATATATATATATATGTTTGCGGCTCATCAGTTGTAGGAGAAATGCAGAGAGTGACACCAGCCATTGTACCCGCATTTGATGAGGTGAAACGCGAGACACTATGACTGGTGTTGGGTACGTTTGAGTGTCTAAGTTTGTAAGTTTAATTGAATGCCTGCAGTGGTATGCAGGGGAGAGTGCGGCTCTGTGAACAAACTTCAGATGACTTTGCTGTTGTCTCTGGTGTGAAGCAAGGATGCGTCTTAGCCCCTGCCCTGTTTAATATTTACCTTCGTGCAATGATGTCATTCATTAAACACGCTAGCTGTAGGTGTAAAACAACTCAGCTATGGTGCTGCAATACAAAAGAAAAGAAAAGAAAAAAGTAAAACAGGCACGCCTGCTGAGTCATGAGTAACGGATGGACATCATTCCGGAGAGCTAACAGCCGGCTATTGTGCAGCTATAAGTCATATAATGTCTATTGATTGAAATCGTGGTTCGAAGAGGAAGCTAAGCGGAGGGGCTGGACAAAGGAACTAACAACACAAACGGCAATAAGATTTGCTCCTAGCCATGTCAACAAGTGTATCCAACCAAACGTGTTCATCGTCCATCAGTTCCCAAGCAGGGAGCAGAGAGGCTCCAACCGAGGCAAACTACGAAGGGCCTTCATTCCTACTGACCAAATCATCGCTTGGCCACCCCTCCTCTTCTTACATTCGCACCCCCTGCGCGCAAACAACACACGTCGCGGAAGTCGGTAGGTTGGCATGCACAACACGTGGCCTAGCTATCGGAGCCTGGTGGGTGAAATAACGGTGCTGAGCGGTTCGTTTCTTCATTCTGCGCCATAAACAAAAAGCCGAAGACGCTACCAGATGTGAGCCAAACTGCAAAGTCACCGGTAGTCGAACGTAACTAGCCTTTTTATGTCCGCTGATCTGAGGGGCTAGGTTTCACAACCGTACATTAGGGTTGGAAGTACGGCTGCATTGCATACTCTACCTTTCATGGAGAGAGTGATGTCGCGTCGGCGCCATAGGTGGTGAAGGTTAGTAAAAGCACCTCGAGTTTTTGCTATACGGTTTGTGACCTCATCAATTCCAACGGCGCTGATACAACTACCTAAGTAGTTGAGCTCTTGAACGACTTCTAGCTGATCCCCACCAAGGGTCAGCGCAGGAGGCGGCCCCTGCCAATCTTGAAGGAAAGCTTTGCACTTGCAGAGTGCAAAGCATAGCCCGAAACGGGTGACAGCCAGTGCTAATCTGTGCAGTGCCACTTGGCACGTTTGGGAACTGTCACAGAGGAGGGCAATATCATCCGCACACTCCAAGTCAAGAAGTCGTTCACCTGGGAGCAGCTTCACACCTAAGTCGTGTCCTGTGAACGCGATCTCCATACCTACGTTAATAGCGAAGTTGGACAAGAAAGGTGACAGAGAGCATTCTTTTCTTACACCACTGAAGAGATTGAAGGGCGGCGACAACTTGCCGTAAGCCCTCACTCTGCTCGAGGTACGCGAGTAAAGCGCACGCGTAATATTCACATACTTCTCGGACACACCTTTCCTTAGCAGATATACGTCGATCCACCGAATCCAAAGCACTTTTGATATCGAGGAACGCGACAACGGTGGAGCCCTAATAAACATGGCGGTGCTCCAACATCTGACGTAATGTGAAGATGTGGTTGATGAATCCCCGACCAGGACGACACCCGGCTTGATCCTCACGAATCTGGCTTTCACGGTCGCCAGTCAGTCTGTGAAGGATTACAGAGTCAAGAAATTGGGGGATGAAGATCATGATTGCCGAATTCTGAACGCCAGTCTCCTTTGTAGATGGCGAAAATAAAACAGCCGCTCCAGTCGGTTGAGAGTTTCCTGCTCAGTTTCACTAGTAAGTCGTCAACAAGAGCAGGGCCGCCGAATTTAAGGAGGGCTGGATGAAGATAATATGGTCCCACGGCTTTATTCAACTTCAACAGTCCGATCTCAAGTTCGACTTCCAAGTGAGAGGGCGGATCCAAAGGCACAGCCCAGGGAGCAGGGCGATCAGTGGTCGATGAGGAATGTAACAACTCATGTCGTTTAAATTGCTTTCCGAAATGTTCAGCCCAAGGATAGGTTGTTCACTCTCGTAAGGTATAGTTTCACTAACGCCAGGTCTGTTTCCGGTTTTCCGTATCAGAAGGAACAACTTCGGATGGTTACCAAGGGCAGCGGCTACTTTCATCTCTGACGCACGACGAGACCACCACGCTTCATGGTTTCCCTTCAGGCTAGCACGGAGTTTTGCCCAGATGTCTTTGCGAGTTTCGTGTTCATTTCCAGCCGGAATGTGCAATTATGCCTTGTGCCCTTGATGCTGCTTGTGGTTACGGTGTCCGTGTGGAGTACCGTATTGATGATAGGTTGCTGAACATCCGTCGTTTCGAGGCCAGAACCCTAGTGTGTGAGACAAATATCCGTATGTTGGCGTTTGCCGATGATTGTACGTTGTTTGCACACACGGCGGATTAGATGCAGCACATAACTTCGCTTCTCGTTTCGAGAGCAACTATATTGGGACTTACCATCAACACAAGCAAGACTTTGTTGTTCACAGCTTTCACAAGAAATGGAGTCCGTGGGGCTGCTCTAAATACAAGTTGCCGATGTTGTGCTAGAAACAGCAACGAAATTTTGCAACCTTGGGAGCGCAATTTCTTATGACCTGAAGATGACGAGTGAGCTGCGCATCCGAGTATCGAAGACAGCTGCTGCATTAGGAAATTTGGAAAAGCGTATGTGAAAGAATCATCTGCTTATTGTTGAAACGAAGTTTATGGTGTTATCCATTCTTCTATATGGCAGCGAAACGTGGACTATGTACCGGAAGGACGGCAGAACTATGGAGCGGTTTCATCAACAGTGTCTGCGGCGGGTTCTGCACATGGGATGGTGCGACAGCAAAGCAGACACGGAAGCGCAGCAGCGCAGTGTCATTTATGCATTGGGCTGCATACTACTGCTGCGGGACCTGAAGTGGCTGGGGCATATCAGCCAAATGAATTCAACGAGGATACCCTCCAATTCGAAGAACGAAGCACTTTCCCTGATTTGTGGACAGTAGCCATAAAGTAGACCAGTCCCGAAGCTTATCCAAGGCTCGCTGAATAGCTTCGCAACCCCCAGGAACATCGACAATATTCCACAGCTTCAGGTCATCAGGAAATAGCAACGATGGTACGTTAAGCACTGCGGGTACGTCATTCACATCGACAGAGAACAGCAGCGGTCCAAGGACCGAAACCTGCAGCACGCCACTGAGCACAGATTGCCTAAACGATAGGTCCCGGCTTACCCGTACACACTGTTCTCTATCAGCCAAGAAGGCAGTCACCCAATGATTGGGCGCGGCCAGATACCCGTGTTAGCTTTTGTGCGAGCCTCAAATGAGGTACTTAGTCAAATGCCTTCGAAAAGCACGTCCAGTGCGTGGCCGTTATCCACTGTATCCGCCCAACTTTCGCGAGCCACCAATAGATTCGGCAGACACGAAAATATCTTCCGGAATTTGTGTTGTGCATTGCTAAGTAGATTAAATCTACTCAAATGACTCTCCAATGAATCTCTCACTAGTTTCTGGGGGAGTTTGACTACTACACTCGTCAGACTAACTGGCCTGTAATTTGCGGGCAGACTCCTGTCCCTATTTTCGCAGATGGGATAGATGACAGCTTCCTTCCATTCAGCTGTCAAACGATTGCTGAAACACGATCGCGAGTGGTTCACTTAGTTCCACAGCCAACTCATGCAACAGTTTTGAGTGAATTAAATCAGGCTCATAGACCTTAGCAGGGTTCACCCTTGTAACAGTCTACGAACTTCCGTCTCCGCTACAATAAATTCAGATAGGCCCGAAACCTCTGTGATCCTGCAAACCAGCCCAACGCGTCAGGGGTTTCCCTTACAAATGTCCCTGAATATTTTCCACTAACTATGCAGGCCTTGTCATGGTCCGTATGAGAATGAGCACCGTCAGTACACACCAACATTGGAATTGACGTGTTCGAACTGCAGCGCCATTTGACATATGCAAAGAATCTTTTTGGATTCTCTGAAGCTTCGTCTGTTAACCCCTTCTCGAAATTGAGCCCAACATTCCTTAGGTGTTGCTTACACCTTTTTCTAGCCTTACGGTACTTGTCATGAGTATCGGTGAATGAAGCGTCTCGGTAAGCCTTCCAACATTAAGACCTCTTTGTGAGCAGATGCCAGTTAGTAGAAGCTATCCATGGCGGTTGTGCTCCTGCATCCTTTCTCCTTGTGAATGGGATAAAGGCAGCAGAGACCTCTGTGAGGTATGACTTAAATTTATCCCAGGCAACCTGGACCTTACCGTTGCTTGAGATCTCACAAAGGAAACCCGAAGCGTTGGCTCTCATTGATTGTTAGTCTGTGTGCCATATGTTCGGGTGAGACTCAAGAGTACTCTGGTAGCGTCTAGACAGTACAATTGAAGCGCAAACAAACATTATCACTAGAGCCCAGAGGAGGGCCGTAATTAATGTCACCAACAAAATCGACTTAGCAAACACAAGGTCCAAGATAGATGGTATTTGGGCATCCATGTACTTAATGGGGAGGTCAACAAACTGATGCGACGGTACTTGGAGCGTAAGCTCAGGTAGATCAGCGCCTAATGTGCCTGACGCTGAGCTGCAAAAAAGCAAACCTCTGGGAGGTTGAAGTCGCCCATCACGAAACATTTGTTTACGGACTGGAAGCGAATAAAGTCAAGTATCTCTTTGGATACACTCCCAGAGCTTCTATACACAATTACAATTATAACTTGAGTCGAAGATGTGCTAATTACAGCCGACAGAGCTTCGAGAGCTTTGTCTGCCGACTGAAATAAGTAAAGCTTCAAAACATCCAGTTTACAGCTCACATAAAGAGCGATGCCTTTTGCCTGCCGTCTTTCGCTTCTTTTCTGGCACAGCAGCCCGTGACTCGCCTTCCATTCGTGGAGGTTCAACAATTCCATCCGAGGCATATGAGTTATCTATCGCAACATGAACTGGAGCTTCCGGTAGGAGGAACAACCCATCAACGGATGGACTATCAGAAGGGAGACAGTCTGTTACAGCGTCCTCATTCGCAATATTCAGCGATTTCATAAGCAAATCCACTTTAGAGTTGAGCGACGCAAGAGGTGCAAGCTCGGCTAACACTTGCTCAACAACTGTGAACCTGGATGCCAGTGCTTTGAATTCAGCACATGTGAAAGCCGGGAGCTTCGCTTTCTGAGCGCAACAATAAGCGCATCTAAACAGAAAGCTTTCACTGGATAATAGCATTTTGTACTGACACGCTCAGGGGTTGGTACAACTTTTGATTCAGATTCAGATGGACCGGAACGATAGGAAAATCCCTTGAGTGTTCCTTCTTGAGCAAATCGTTGAGCCAGGAAACGATAAGGTGCTAGGTCTTGATAGATCTAAAACGAAACACCCGAAACACCCTGATCAACCAATTACTGCCCACGTTCCCTGCACTAGCAGTCCCCGCTGGGTAGGTTAAGTGAAGTAAGAAAGTAAATGGAAGATAAAGAGGAATGGAAGTCATTTAAATGAAGGATAACACCAAAGAGTGAAGAGAATGACAGAATAAGAACTAAGAGTTTGAAGATGGATATGGTCAGGAGAAGGGAAAGGTTTCGTGTTGCCACCCAAGAGCGTCTAACTGACGCCCGAAACCCTTAGAGATAGGCTCCCTGACTACACTTTCTGGAAGCGAGTTCCAGCGTTCGATAACTATACGCGATAACCGAGTTTCCGCCCTGATCCGGTCAGAACGCGGCTTGTGTAGCTTCATGGGATGACCGCGAAGACAAGGCAACGTAGCCGGGCTAAATAGCCAGCTCAAGTCCGGTCCAACCTTCCCGGTTAAAATGCGGTAAGTAAGGATTAGGTCTCCTCAAAGCTGTCGGTAGTGTATTGAATACATACCCAAGCTAAGTAGACGCTCGGGGTACGATTGCCCCCGTAACCCCTCGACCAATGTGGTACCTACTCTCAAAACCCTCTCGAGCTCCATTTTGTCCCGAACAAGGCAGGGCGGGCAAGCCTGGACGCAGTATTCCGGCCGGTGGCCGAGTGGTCTTCACGTTTGCTTTGCAACCATAAGGTCACCGGTTCGAATCCGCGTAGGGGTGGGCGTCCTCGCGGTATACTCAGCCCGCGCGCGACTGGTGGTGGTTGCGCGGCAGCGAAGCGCCGTTACGGCGTTCAGCTGACACATTATTATTATTATTATTCCGGATGGGGCCGGACGAAAGCTGAGAACAGCTTCACAAATATGTTGGCAGTTTAGACCCCGAAAGAACGGCGTATTAACCACAACATACTGAAAACCATACTTGCGGCCTTCTTCCAGTTGTCACTAGAATGCAAAGACGAGGAACGGACGACGCTTAGGTCTACCTGGTTAGAGACAAGGGGGAGTTCGACCCCACAGAGTACGTAGCTCGAAGGCGGGAAAGTTGCTCCTTTACGAAGGACGGAACACTTAGCCTGAGTTATGGGCAGTAGCCACAAAGTAGACCAGTCCCAGAGTCTGGCCAGTGCATGTTGTATGGCCTCGGAACCCTCAGGAACATTTAAAACATTTCATAGCTTAAGGACATCAGCAAACAATAGGGATGATACCCCAAGCTCTCCAGGGAGATCGTTTACGTAGATGGAGAACAGCATCGGTCCAAGGACCGAGCCCTGTGGGACACCGCTAAGGACCGCTTGTCTAAAGGATAAGCTGCGATCCACACGTACACACTGCTCTCTTCTCTGCAAGAATGCAGGTACCCAGTGAAGGGCGCGGCCGGATACGCCGTAGGAGCTCAGCTTTTGTGATAGCCTCAAGTGGGGTACCTTATCAAATGCTTTCGAGAAGTCTAGGAAAAGCACGTCCACTACGTGGCCAATGTTCATTGCCTCGGCCCAAGCTTCATGAGCAACCAACAAATTCGTTAAACACGAAAACCCTTCTGGAATCCATGTTGTGCAATACTGAGTAGATTAAATCTATTCAGATGATATTCCAACGAATCTCTCACCAGCTTTTCAAGCAGTTTGACTACGACACTAGTCAGACTGACTGGCCTACAACTGGTTGACCGACTCCTGTTGCCATTTCTGAAGATAAGACAGATGACAACCCCCCTTCAATTCAGAATGTAATGTACAGCTGTCAAGTGACTTCTGAAACACCACCGTCAGCGGTCCACTTAGTTCCCCGCCAATTCGTGCAGAATCCTCGGGTGAACTGAAGCAGGTCCAGCTGTTTTGGAAGGTTTCAGTTCTTGCCGCAGTTTAAGGATGTGCGTTTTCACCACATTGAACTTGACTTTGACGCGGTAACCTGAAGTGTGACATTCCTTACTAACGAGCATTCTAGATAAAAACCGGTGAAAAGCAGTGTTTGAACAAACACGAACGGAAGCATTTGACTTTTGTCAAATGGTTCAAAGCAGTGAAACACAACCGAAAGTCCCCAGAGCTATGATCAGGGAAAGACGCCGGATCGGCGTTCAGAAGGATAAGGGCACTACCAGTAACGGTCTTGCGCCCACTGAAGTCTCAGCACTTACAACCCCGTTAGTGAGCTATAACACAACTAACAAAGTGACAACCGGTAACTCTGCTGCTCTTACACAAGGAAAATTGGCTAATTGCTTTGTGCTTCTTTCCGATCCACGGACGGATGCACTACATGCCGCTAAATCGTCAGTAACGTCACTAAAAGCGTTACCACCTAAGTGTCCGTCGCCTTTGCTTTCTGACTGTAAGGCAACACCACAACATCTCACAGACACGCTTCTTAAAGTCCAAAACATCGAAAATGAGCTAAACTCAGTAAAAGCAGAATTGCAAAATATCAATCAATTGTTAGTAAAAATTCTACCGCTGGCGCAGCCATCGGATCCGCATAAATCAGACAAAGTAGAAGATCTTAACGCAGCGAGTGAATTGCTCAACAAGCTTGCCAATAAAGTCAACGAACGAGTCATCCGTGCAAGAAATGTAATAATATCTAATGTGCCAGATCGCATACCACTTGTGAAAGTGACACGCTCACTTCTAAGTGTATGCAAAATGGACCGGGGTTGCTGCTGATGCAGCCGCCTCCGAAAAACGAAAAAATCCGACCATGCCCAATTGTCCTCAAGTTCAGCAGCCGAGATCATGCCAAGTGCTTTCTAGACTACGAGTTCATCATAAGCAAGCAAGCAAATCTCGGGCCCATACTGATTAAACAGGACATGACGCCACTGCGAAGGGCGCTCATGTCAAATGTATGAACCCTTAATAAGCAGAGTCTGCACAAATCCACAAATATGCTCCTTAACCCTCTCCAACAGCCCCTTAGAAGAAACGCTAGTGAATGGTCTCCAGTAACCGCTGTCACGACCTTTGCCAATTCAATTGTCAATACGACACCAATACCGGGCATGCAATTAACTGATATGCACCTGAACGCAACTCTCACGGCAAGCTCATTAATGGCCTACAACGTTGACATGGACATGTCACAACGACAATTAAATCTTATCGCATTAGAGGTACCGGTAGTTGAAGGACAGGCAAAAGTTACGGCCACCTTGAATGCAAGCATGGACAGAACAGAATGCAGCGAGAAGCCCAACAGCGTGTTTGATATACGTGACACGTTCACTGAACTCGATAGCTTGTGCTTCTTATCATCATATACCCCGTTTTCCAGTATCGTAAACGATCTCACGCAGCCTGATACTGGCACTGCACCTAAGCCCAGATGCCCAAACCCAGGTTGTTTTATAACTGTGTCTCCTCGGCTCCCTTCAAAACCACAATATTATAGCAACGAGTCGATGCCCAAACGCGCCAAAACGGCCAAGATAACACCCACAAAACACGCTTTACGCCGAAGCCTAGTAAAGCGACGGTCAAGGTTGATCAGCCACAACGTAAGAATTATCTCCTCGTAACCCCTAGCTCAACAACGAGTAATTGGATTAAACCCAAATCCCGTACACTGCCGGCCGATCTGCAACGCCACTATGGCAGAGCCCAAAGCGATACGCAGACCGAACTAAACATGAAAATATAGGCAACACAAATCGTCCGAACACCAGTTGGCCTCCATACCCTAGTTACGAAGCAAAATCTATTACACCTACAGCCAGGACTGAGCGGCCACAATGTAGGAATAACTTACTTAGAATCCCAAGCCCAGCGATGCACAACCAGACCCCGCAAACACTTCGCTCCTCTACCGGCCGAACTGCAATGCTGCGCGGGCAAAGCCCAATAAGATATGTCGTCCGGACCAACCATACAAATATAGCCAACGTAACTCATGAGAGCAAAACTAGGCCTTCACCTCCACGACATGAAGCCAAATCTCCTACAGCGACAACTGGTATTGAGCAGCCGCAACGTAAGAATTACTTACTCAGAACATCAAGCCCCGCCGTGCGTCTCCAGACCCTGCGCAATGTTGACCAAACAGCAACATCACCAGGAAGAAACCCACATGGGTGCAACGAACCGATGAATTCTGCACATGCCCCGCTCCCCCGTCCGCCCATCCCATCACGTCAGTCAACACTCCTTCAACAACACACCATAATGCCACAAATCATGACGACACCTACCGCGGTCCCTTTTTGTGGGACGCCGCAAGTTGCGGGCCTCCTCTCCTAGCTCGCGAGGGTCAAGCGGTGGCTTTTTACTACCTGACTCGATTCCTAGACATGACAAAACTGATTCCAACCAACATATCTCAGGCATTCGGACGGTTCTTCTAAACGCCAACCTCATGACCGACTACGGGCTGGATCTCTCGGCTCGTATGCATCATCAGTTACCTCCACATCCTTCCCTCCTCGGATTCGATGCTCCATGCTACTCCCAACCTCTCCCATTAGTTTCCACCGACCTACCCGGTATGCACCTCCACGCATGCATGCAAAAAAGCCCCTCACCTCATTCTGGATCGCCTGTGCTGCTGCTAGACGGTTCACTCAATTTCAGCATTCCAACCAATAACTATCCACCAAGAGATGCCCCAACGCTCCCTGCTACATCCCACTTCGACGAATCCAGTAAGCTGGGGATCCGCAATATGCTTCTCATTAACGCCAGGTCTATTAATCAAAAGAATCACCTTCTGGGTCCGATTATTACTATGTCCAAAGCACAACTGGTTCTAATCACAGAGAAATGGCACTGCTAGTTCGTCTGACTCACCCATCCAAATACCTGGCTACTCTTCATCCTGCAGTGGACGCGAAAAGCGACGAGGCGGAGGATGCCTCCTCTACGTCAGCGAAGACTTTCATGCATCCTCTTTCCAAGTAATATCTTTGGATAACCCGGAAGACTCTATATTGATTCAATCAGATGGCGAGCATCTAGATTTCCTCATTGGTTTCATCTACATCCGACCACCTATCTCAACAGCTGAAATCAAAAAATTGGTCGAGCTCTTCACCAAAGTTTCGCTGTTACCTGCACGCCTTAAGATAATCGGCGGTGACTTTAATATGCCACACATTGCATGGTCTACCCAGTCCTCACCTCCCAAATATAAATCGTTTGTCGACCTTATCTTCGCGTACGACTGGACCCAACATGTTAACGTACCTACCAGGAAATCTAATGTCCTTGACTTAATATTCACGACAGGCATCAACCAAGCACATGTTTGTGTGCTTGACAACCTTCTTGGTAGTGATCATAAGGCAGTGAAGTTAACATTCAGACTGACCACTACTAAGCAGTACAGCATCTCCCCAGCGAATCCTTCCGTCCTCTACAACGCGTCGATTGGGAAAGCTTCTCCACTCTTCTACGATCTCTTAACTGGGATGCCTTCTTTCTGGCAACCGACACATATATGGCGACCCAAGAGATATACAACCACATGATGTGCTGTCTTGACGTGGTCGCTCCTAAGCAGAACATGAGGAAACCTACGAAGCTGAAGGGTGTAGCTGATACACATAGAGTCCTAAATAAACTGAGGAAAATGCGCTCCAACTACAACACGACAAAAAATTTCTACATAATAATGCGCATGAACGACACCCTAACAAGGTGGATAAACCTGCAAGCCATGTCTGCCACATCAGCGGAACACGCTGCACTCAGCAGTAACAACCAGGTTAAAGCACTCACCCAAGTGATGAAACGCAGAGCAAACAACAGATCTCCAACAAGTGCCTCATTATCACTTCCTAATGGCAATCTCATGACGGACCCCACCCAACTCTCTGATTATATCAGCAAACATTTTGCAACTCTTTTTCGGTCCCTGCTTCGACATCCTCGCCTACAACACCCCTGCTCACTGACGAATTTAAACTAAGCGTAATCATACGAAATAATCGTACACTCAAAATGTCTCAATACCCCGGTCCCGATGGCGTTCCATCCGTAGTGCTGATACTAGGAGGTGCAGACATTCCGATTCTCCACCTTAATCTATTTACACTATCCATGACAACCCATACCTTCCCCGCTGCTTGGAAGCATGCTGTAGTCCTACCACGACATAAACGAGGATCCCGGCTTGACATTGACGATTATCGGCCTATCAGCTACATATCCCCTGGATCAAGAGTTATGGAGAGACTATTGAAAGCAGAAATTCTTAACTTTCTGTCGACTCGTAATCTCATTAATAGGTCTAAACACGGTTCCTGCCCTCGAAAGCCTGCCAGACTTGTATGTTTGAGTTTTTAAACTTCACTGACGCGATAAATTTAGGGCATAAACTGGTCGTCATCTTCCTCGACATGAAAAAAGCATTCGACAGCGTTCCACACTTGAAACTACTGACCAAACTCGCCTCTTTTGGCATCGCCGGGTAGCTGCTCTCCTGTTTTGCATCCTACTTATCAAATCGAACACAATCGGTGTGCCTGAGCGGCACGCCGTCTTCAAACAGACGGTCACCAGCGGAGGCTTTCAAGGAAGTGTCTTGGGCCCCATGTTCTTCTTACTCTACGTCAATGACATCTTCCAATTCCTCCGCTGGGGAAAGCCATACCTATTCGCAGACGATAACAAAGTCGTATTTTCCTTCGTCTCCGATAATTTGAAAGATAATCTACCCACAATACAAAGAGACCTTATGGCGCTAGAAAAATGGTGCGCAATATGCAATCTCGAATTTTCCCCAGGAAAAAGCAACATTCTCTCTTATAAATGCACCGTGCCACCAAATACCCTTACTCTCAATGGCGATCCTCTTACCGTTAGCCGCTTGGTTCGTGATTTGGTGGTTCAATACTCCGATACCTTTAACTTTGCCGAACAGGTGAGCAATAGTGCAGCCAAAGCTAGATCGTTAATAGGCTATATCTTCAAATCCATGTCGTTTTTGGAATCTCGATTGACACTGTATAAAACATGCGCCAGGCCTATTCTGGAATACTGCTCTATAGTCCTTACGAACTCAAGCAAGTGCGACAGGATTACACTCGATAACGTACAGTGTTCCTTCACCAAACGTCTATCGGGCTCAAACATGCTGAACTATCGTAGTTGATGCAAACAACTGGGACTGGACCGGCTGTGGCTACGTAGGCTAAAGATAAACCTTACGTTCCTATACAAACTTAAACAAAAGACGGAAAGGAACCTGACACTACGCTTCCGCACGGAAGGGGATACTTGATCTCATCTACGCAACGCAACCTTTTCATTCAGTCTGCCGGCTGCTCGTTGTGGCATACGCCATAACTTCTTCCTTTATAGATACGCGGACACCTGGAAAAAAGTTCCTCTGCAAATCCGATCATCCATTACCAGTACAAACTTCAGCAATGCTATACGGACATTCCTCGACGTAAACAAAGTTTCCGAACTATTAAGCCTCAAAGTGACGGAAGACGAGCTATGGGAGACAGTAAGGCGAGAAGCACTGTCGGTACGCTTTAGAACCAATACGCGAATATAAGGCCAACCTCCGATGAGTGGAGAACACCAAAAGTAATGCTAGGAAAAATTTATTAAATGGGACGAAACGCTATCTAGTGTTACAAATAAGGCACTGGAATATAGCTAGCTAAGGGAAAGGTGTGGTCGCGTGCGCGGAGATCAAAGATGGCCGCGGAGCCGATGAGCGTCGCGCCGTTCGAAGGCGGATGCTATGTTGAGTCAAACAAACGCGAGCAACGTGCAAACAGGCGAGCGGATAATTTGCTATGTACCTCGAGAAAATATAATTTTGTGATTTTGTAATATTTTACGCAGCATGCGGCAGCCAAACGGGGGAATCTCCAGGTCACTACAAGCCCCCCTCTTAGAAGGGAACCGTAGGTGACCCTTCGATCTACGTGAGGACTGTCCGTCGCCGGCCAGCCTTCTGCGAGACCAGGCGGTGAAACCTGATGCAGCTGCTGGGTGAGAACCAACGGGATGGGACGCTAGGGGGCTCCCACCCGTGTCCTCCCTACAGGTGCCAAAAACACAAAACGGGGGGAAATGTTCGTAGCGTTCGAGTGCGAAGTGTCACAGCACATGATGTTTGAGCAGGTAGTGACCAAAAACGTAACTTTCGATTGTCGTTGAACGTCCGCTTGTCGAGAATATGAAAAAGAAGCGGAAACGCGGAGTGTCAAACAGGCGTGAGCGACAGAGCTAACAAAAGGCGATAGCAATTACCGAGTGCGATAAGCGAATAAAGCGAGAACCATTTCGTGTTTTCAAAACGGTTTTCTCCTTTTTTGGGTTTTCAAAACGCTTTACAAATTTTTCGGGTTCTCAAAACTGCCGTTTTGTTGGGCGGGTTAGGCCACAAGCAAATGGAAGCAGGAAAGGAAGAATGAAAAGAAGACTAAGCTTTTAATTGCGCTGGCCATTGAACCCGCCTACCTGACCTAGCCGATTTCGGATGTCCGGTCGGTGGCTTGTTGATCCAGCAGTTTTGGCGGAAGAGGAAGCTTTCGGCTCGATAGAATCGGAAGGAACTGAGTAGGAAGTGTTAGTCGGAGATGCTTCGTAGCATCGGAAGTAGGCGTGTCGTCGATCATAGGCTGCGTTGACTCGTCCGAAGGTGGGCGGGATTCATCGTTGATCTCAGGTTCCACATGGGCATGAGACGGTCGATAGAGACAGTTTCACGTTTACCGTGGCGGTCGATAACGAATATGCGGTCCTTACGTTTAAGAACCTTAAATGGACCTTCGTAGGGTCGTTCGCGTGGTCTGCGTAGACAATCGACTGGAAGGAAAACGTAAGAGCAATGCAGTAGATCTTGTGGAACGAACGCTTTACGTCGTTGTTCTCGCACGTCGGTTACTTTGATATGGCGCATGCTCGTGGCTTACTGCAGAGCGTAATTCGCGTCGTAGCGGGGTGTACTGGGGTTTCCAGAAAAGAAGTCCCCAGGTAGTCGAAGAGGTTGTCCATATACCAGTTCGGCGCTGGACGTATGCAAATCAGCTTTAAGAGCTGATCGGATACCAATTAGTATCATAGGCAGTGCTTCGGTCCAGCTTAGTGCATTAGCGGCACTAAGTGAGACCTTCAGCTGTCAGTGGTAACGTTCCACCATGCCGTTGGATTGCGGGTGATAGGCGATAGTCCGGATGCCTTGACATCCGAGGAATTTGAGAAGATCGTTGAAGGTCGAGGATTCGAACTGCGGACCGCGGTCGGTTGTCACGGTGGCTGGACAGCCATGTGAAACGACCCAGCGCTCAACGAAAGCGCGCATTACGGTGTCTGCGGATACGTCGGGTATAAATAAATAAATAAATAAATAGTATATTCTCTGTAAAACGAGACACACCTCTAAAAGGCATGATCAAATATGCATACAAGCACAGCTTCTTTGGAATATTAAAACATTTCGTTACAATGAAAGGAATAAACGAAAAGATGTAGTCCATAAGAGCGAGCATATTGTCAGGTAATAGTCAGACCAAGGATCATAATGGCGCCGTGGCGCGCAAAAACTGTTGCGTCAAGATACAAGTGGGGGGTAAATTTGACATGTAGTGATCCATGAGCACAGGAGCCCGAACAAGGTTTAGTGCAATCAATGACCATTACGAAGCCGGGATGATCGGTACTCCACTAAAGCATTCTTCATAGTAAAATCAGTTGCACAGGTTCGATGTTGGAGGCTGAGGACTGCGTCAGTGTGAAATGTATAGCAGTGACTTTATTTTGTGGCGAGTCACATCCGCCACGTTGCAGTGTTGTTAAGCGGACATTTGTGGCTTTTTATAGGGAGAACGCTTGCCAGGCGAAAACCCACCACGTCCTGGAACACTGTCGTAGCTTCCGTTGAACTGTAGTGCTAGTCGGCTATACATCGTATAGACCGATTTTGCACTCTATTATTCGCAGTCGGTTGACAGCCAAAATTTTTCGTTGGTTGGCCAAATGGCTTAGTACTGAACCGGCAATAGTCGTTGAAGCCAGTCAATGATGTAAAAGAGTCGCAGAGTCGAATGATAATGATGCGGGTGAGTATACATATTGTTAATAGAGGCCGGCTTTTTCTATTATATTGTCCGGCTCGCAACCCGTGTCCAGCTATCCATGCTGGACTTGTCATAGGGACGGTGAGTGCAGTTGTTTCTTGTGTCTGAATATGTCCAAAACAGGAATAAATGCTATTCTCCGCGAAGTGGACAAGTATTTCCTTCAAATGTAAGTGTAATTGTCTCCATAACCAAGTGAGAGCTCCAGGAAAAATCATCGGAAAAGCCGCTTATGCGCGCGCAGTGCTGTCCGTGAAATGACATCAGAAAAGCTCCAGGTGACCGGAGAATCGGAATGTTTGTGGCAGTGAATGTAATCACGCCAGAATTGTCAGTCTCCGGTTGTGGAACAGTGGATCCATGTAACTACATTATTCCAGGTGAGTAAATTGTTCTACTGTGAGTACGAGGCGAGCTAAACCCATTTGTTTAGACCCCGTGGTGGTAGCTTCTCCAGAATGGCGGAAAGAGCTCCATTTGGAACGATGTGTGGGTTCTTCATCTCCCGGAGAAAAGTACAAGCATGTAAACCAGCTGGCTATTGAAAGTGGGTCGACTATTCCCAGTGGATAAACCTTCTTGTTTTGGCGGATGTATCTGTGGAAATCTCGAGAGAAAACGGGCAACGGACAAGAGGCAGCCAAACAGAAAGACAGCAACGAAGCAAGAAGCACAAACACAGACTGGTGGCACGCAACGGTGCCTATGATACATTAAAATTTATGTAATTTTGTTTAGTATACATGATTTGCAAGCGCGTTCTTTACATCACGTCGCTGGTGTGCCTCAGACTACAACTACTAGGTAGAAAGAAGGGTATAACAAAGCGTGTAGACAACGTTAAGCGATTAATATGATTATTGGAGAGTAACAGGTAAACCGATGATGATGACAGCAGACCGAATGCGAGCGGCATCTTAGGTGAAACTAAGGACAACAAGGTTGAGACCGAATGCGGGAGCAACATAGGTAAAGCAACGTTCCAAGAAGAAAAGGAAATTTAAGGAATCAGCTATGAGCGGAAGAATGCGGACGGCAGTGCGAAGAGTAACTCATGAGAGCAATTAAGAGACGATAGTCAGGATGAAAAAGGTTTACTACTAAAGTGTGGTGAGCCAAGGACGCTCTCGTGCGAAGTATGAAACGTTCAGTGCTGAAATAGCACCGGTAATATCCCGGTAATCTGAGAGAACTCTAAAAGCCGGAGACCAAACAGACGAGACTCGAGAAGTCGACACATCCGGAGGCCTCGTAGTAGTCCCAGAGAATTACACTGATCAGATGATGACAAAGAAGGGCATGGCACTAAGCGTCGGTCATCCGATTGAAGATGTGAGAGTACAGGTTACTGATGGAAGTGCCTATATTAATAAAGGGTAAACAAGTCTAGCGGGCTGTCAATGTAAGCAAGACATAGTTGTGAGTCTAGAGAGATTAGATCGGTATATCTTGCTAGTCTGGAAAAGGTCAAAGGAGCATACCGGTCAGATGAGACTAGGTTATTACAAGGCACTAAGAGTTGGCAGTCCGATTAGAGAAGAAATGATAGTAGAGGGGCCATAAGGAGAGGAGACGGTCCGGATAGAGAGAGGTTTACTTATAAGGTGTGGAAAAGTCCACGGGGCTCGAGAGGTAATGGGCACGGAGCGTTCAGTCTTCCGAGCATAGCAGGCAGCGTCGCAGAAGTAGGAGAGAAGAAGACCGAGCTGCCGAGGTTGGACTTGGTCGGCGCATTGTGATTGAGTCCTATGGTTCATTTGGGAAGGTAAGTGGAGTCAGTAGGATCGGACTGGTCAGAGATAAAAGTGGTTATATCAACGTAGGGCGAACAAGTTCAGCAGGATATCAAGGTGAGGGAGGAAGTGCTTTGGATCGACGGAGCCTAGACCGCTAACATCCCGGTAGCCTGGTAGCAGTCCCATAGAATTTGGCTGATCAGCTGAGGCTGAGTTACGGATGACAGAGACTCAATCGTCCGATTGAAGAATGATTGGATACGAACGGCGCTATCATCTGAACGAGGGCTAGTAATGTCACAGGAGTCTGAGAGAAGTTGGAAAGCAGGAGACCAAACAGACGAGACAGGATTAGTCGGCGAAACGACATTGAGTCCAACAGCTAATTTTAGGAGGGCAAATGGAGTGGGTCGAGAGGTGGAGGTGACTATATAAATAGAGGGTGAATAAGTCTAGCAGGCTGTCAACGTAAGTGCGATATAGCTTGAGTCTACAGAGTCTAGACCGTTTAAATGTTGCTGGTCTGGAAAGGGTCAAAGAAGCAGACCGGTCAGATGAGACTAGGTTATTACAGGGCACATAGTTGGCAGTCCGATTAGAGAAGGTTTGAAAGTAGAGAACGTCATAAGGAGACGGTCCGGATAGGGAGAGGTTTACTTATAAGGTGTGGAAAAGTCCATGGGGCTCGAGAGGTAATGGGGCTCGAGCGTTCGCACTTCTCATTCAATGCCGGTAACGTCACAGCGGTCTGAATGAATTCGGAGAGCAGGGGAACGATCAGACGAGACTGGATTAGTCGGCACACTTAGAGTAAGTAGTACAGTTGAGGTGGGAAGGTAAATAAAGAGTCAGCGGAGACGGATGGTTTGGGATGCAAGAGGTTACATGAATATAAGGTATGCAAGTCAGGCAGGCTCGCAATGTGAGAGAAGTTGTGTGATGGTGATACAGAGCCTAAAACTACATTTCGCTAGTTAGGAAGCAGTCAAAGAGGATAATAGGGCAGGGCTCTGAGAGCTCGCTATGCGAATGAAGAGGAAATAAAGACAGGCCGCGATAAGGAGAGGACGGAGTTGAGAGTTTACGTTTACGGATATGAAATGCGACCTCGGGCCAACAGGTGTATCGGTCGATCATGGTCAGAAGGTAGACCATTCCTCTGGATGGTGCCAAGGGTCCAACTATGTCGAGATGGACATGGGAGGGGCGAGCTAAGACTTGTGGAAAACGACCAAGCGGAGGGGACACATGCCGCTGTATCTTGGCCTGCTGACACGTTAGGCAACCGCGTGCTCAGCGCTTAAGGTCGCGTTGCATTCCGAGCCGAACGGATCTCTCGGATAAGAGCTTAATCGTGGCTCGGATGTCTGGATGAACGATGTTATGCAGTGTGTCGAAAACTAGGCGTCGAAAGATTTCTGGAACGACGGGTCGAGGTCGTCCAGTAGAAGTATCGCACAAGATTGTGCCATCAGCTGACGGCAGTGGATGCGATGTGGTTCGTAGAGAAGAATCTTGTTTGACGTTCTGACAGTCAGGGTCGGTTAGTTGCGCGGTAGCCAAGGCAAATAAGTCGATTGCCTGGCCAGCGGTGTGGATTGCGGAGACGCGCTAAAGGGCGTCAGCAACGGCGTTATTCCGACCTGAAATGTGTCGGAGGTCAGTAGAAAATTGAGCCACGAAATCCAGTTTACGAACTTCACGTGGTGAGTGTCGAGCTGATTGATTTCAAAAGGCGTAAATAAGCGGCTTATGATCGGTAAAGAAAACGAACGAATTACCTTCTAAGACGTGTCTGAAATGTCGGACGGTAGAATAAACTGCCAGCAGTTCACGGCTGACCGTGCTGTATTTGACTTCTGCCGGTTGTAAGCGTCGGGAGTAGAAAGCGAGCGGTTTCCAGCATCCCTCAGTGAATTGCTGCAGGACGGCGCCAATGGCGGTGTCCGATGCATCGACTGCAACGCTGAGTGGAGCTTTGGGGTAGAAATGGTAAGGCATAACGGCTTCGGCCAAGGCCTCTTTGCTGGTCTAGAAGGCTTCGGTTGCAGCGGGCGTCAATTCGACATTGCCGTTCTTGCGTCCACGATGTAAGTCGGTCAATGGACTGAGCAAGTCGGCACAACGTAGCAGAAATCGACGGTAGTAGTTGATCATCCCACTAAAACGGCGGATGGCGGCCAAAGTAGTCGGAACGGGAAAGTCCTTAATAGCGCTGACTCGGTCTTCGAGCGGCCGTATGCCATGCTGGTCAATTCGATGACCAAGGAATTCGATAGATGGTTGCTGAAAGATGCATTTGTCAGCGTTGACAGTAATGCTATTAGAGGCTAACCTCTCGAAAAGCATCTTGAGGTGCTCCGCGTGCTGTTCTTCGGAAGAACTAGCTACTAAGATGTCGTCTATATAAGGATAAACAAAGTCGAGACCTCTCGTGACAGAGTCTATGAAGCGTTGAAAAGTCTGAGCTGCGTTGCGAAGACCGAAGGGCATTCGCAAGAATTCGAAAAGTCCGAAAGGCGTGATGACTGCGGTTTTCGGAATGTCATCCTCGGCTACAGGGATCTGGTGGTAAGCGCGAACCAGATCGATCTTCGAGAACACACGGGCGCCACGTAGGCTAGCCGTGATGTCCTGAATGTGCGGAATCGGATAGCGGTCGGGGACGGTAGCGTTATTGAGAGCGCGATAGTCGCCACATGGACGCCAGTCTCCTGACTTTTTAGGCACCATGTGTAGAGGCGACGCCCACGGGCTCTTAGACGGGCGAATAATGCCTAAGTCTAGCATGTGCTCGAATTCGGAGCGTGCAATTTTGAGCTTGTCGGGGGTCATGCGCCTGGCTTTTGCGAACACAGGCGGACCTTTCGTAACGATGTGATGTGTCGCGGCGTCGGTTGCGGAAGGCAACGGGACGGCAGGACGGAAGGCCTGCGGAAAACTATCGAGCAGCGTTTGCCCGACGGGTGAACTAAGTTGAGTCGCGTACACGGGACTGATTGACGCGGTGTCGGTCAAAGTCCCAATGACTGCGAGATTCGTAAGGCGGTCGACTAGACGGTGTCGCTTAACGTCGACGAGTAGGTCGTAATGACGTAAGAAGTCGAGACCAAGGATAGGCGTTTGAACATCCGCAACGAGGAATATCCATTTGAAAGCGCGTCGGAGGCTGAGATTTAGCGTGCGCGAGCGTTGACCATATACGCGGATAATGGTCCCGTTAGCTGCGCGCAATGAGCTAGTCACCTTTTCGGTCGGGTCAGTTTGGATCACGCGGGAGAACGCTGACTTCTGCGCCAGTATCGACGAGATAGCGAACTCCGGTTCTACGATCGGTGACGAAGAAAAGGCGACTGCGTTGACCAGCTACGTCCGTCGCCCCTACGTGCTGGTCCGCCCGTTTCCCTGCTGCTGTCGTTTGAAGGAACAGGGCGGGCGACATGATTTAGCTTGCTGGCCGAATCGTTCGTGGTACCAGCAGTAACCGTTTCTATTCGGTGATCGCGAAGGAGAGTTCGAACGTGAACGCGAACGGCTCCTAGAGCATTTACAGCGGTTATGTCCGGAGGCCGAAAAGTCTGCGAATTGTCGAGTCAATGTTGCCAGCTGGGATATAAGCGTGGCGATATCGTCGTCCGGTTTCGTGTGGACCTGTGAAACCTGGCCGAATGACTCCCAAATTCGGTCGGCTGTATCGGCCAGTTTGGATAAAGGTGCATCCTCACTAGCGCAGAGGATGTGTAGCATCTCGCGCGAAGTCGTTGCAACCACATTTCCCGAAGAAAAGAATCATCTATCAAAGTGGGTTTAGCTAGGCTCTGCATTTTTCGAATCAGCCGAAACGGCTTAAGATGGCCAAGATCGGTTTCGTTGAGGAGTTTCGTAACTTGTTGTCGATCGGATAAGGCTGTTCTTCTCAGAACAGCTGTCCTTCTCAGAACAGCTGTCTTAAATGCATCGTAAGTCTTTTGGTCGTCAGGAAGATCTAGAATGTCATCAAGGTCATCGATGACATTTAGCGGAAGCGCGGAAACGACGAGGTGGAACTTGGTCTTTTCGGACCTAATACCACGCAAAGAAAATTGCGACTCTAGCTGGCCAAACCAAGACTTAGGATTAGTCTCGCGAAAAGGTGCGATAGGAAGCGTAACTGTGCCGAGCTGAACGTCAGAATCTACGCGATCAGTTTCCATAGCGAGCAAAATAGCGAGCCAGCAAGAGTAAACCGGAAAATGAAAAGTGAAAATCAGACGGGTTAGCGAAAAAATGTGGCCAAATCTGAAAAGAAAGGTTAGCGAAAACTCACCGGATAATGACCAAAGTCGGGGTCACCAATAAAGCGAGAAGCAGGATCAGTACGCTTTAAAACCAATACGCGAATATAAGGCCAACCTCCGATGAGTGGAGAACACCAAAAGTAACGCTAGGAAAAATTTATTAAGTGGGGCGAAACGCTATCTAGTGCTACAAATAAGGCACCGGAAGATAGCTAGCTAGGGGAAAGGTGTGGTCGCGTGCGCGGAGATCAAAGATGGCCGCGGAGCCGATGAGCGTCGCGCCGTTCGAAGGCGGATGCTATGTTGACTCAAACAAACGCGAGCAACGTTCAAACAGGCGAGCGGATAATTTGCTATGTACCTCGAGAAAATATAATTTTGTGATTTTGTAATATTTTACGCAGCATGCGGCAGCCAAACGGGGGAATCTCCAGGTCACTACAACTGGACCAAACAACCTCTAGCGAGTTAGCCTACCTCCCTTTTTTATGCTTTATTTCCAACAGTTTCCTACTTCATGTTAACCTCGCATCACGACTGTTTCTGAACCCTCATTCGCACTTCTGCTCTCTGTTATCCTTCCTATCCTTACCTAGACGAGACCGCATCAAGACTTCCATCACTTTGATCCAAATATTTCACTTACTGTTCCTTCTAGAACGTTGAGATTTACATCTTTAGCCGCGTCTTTGCTTACTCTACTCCTTCCTATTCTTAACTCGACTGTGTATATTGTATTCGGCACCTCTTCTGGTCCTTATCGCAACTCTTTAATAGTGGCCTAAGTACACATAACGCCAGTGACAAATCCTAGGCCTCGCTAGATTCTCTTTCCTACTTTGCCTCTCATTCTTAAACCTTTTGGACCAGTCCGGCCTCTCAGGCTCCAATTGCCCATAGGTCTCAAACGAAGGACTTACTTTTTTGAGCATCGGTCGCCATCCGCCAAGGTTCTCATTGGTATAAGTACCAGCCTCATCATACTCGTTTCCGTCTGATACATTACCTGTATGCATGGTCCCCCTACCGAAATCGAATGTTCCGGCCTCTGATTGAGTGTTGCCTCTCGGCTCCATTATCATGCTTCTCAGCTCATATCAACGCCTCCCTCTCTTGCTTGGACTCTACTTTTGTTCATATCGCAACGGTTCAATGGTGGCATAGGTGCCACTAACGTCACCACAACATCCTAGGTCTCGTTAGATTCGCTTTACTGCTGTGGCACCCATTCTTATAACTTTTGGACCACAACGGCCACAGGCTCTATATGAATAGGTCTCAAATCAAGGCTTCTCTCCTTTTGAGCATCGAATAAGGTTCTCATTGGTAAAAGAAACAACCTCATGATACTAGCCTCCGTCTGGTACATTATCTGCATGCTTGGTCCTTCTACCGAAATTGCAATTTCAGGTCCCTGGTTGAGTTTTGCCTCTCGGCCCAACTATCATGCTTCTCAGCACACAATTACGTCCCCTCACTCTTGTTTGGCCTCTCGTTTGGTCTATATCGCAACAGTTCAATGGCGGTACAGGTACCACTAGCGTAGGCGCAACATCCTAAGCCTCCTTTGATTCTTTTTGCTACTGTGGCACTCGTTCTTAAACCTTTTCGACTAGTCCGGCCTCTCAGGCCGCAAATGCCCATAGGCCTCAAACCAAGGCCTCTTTTCATTTGAGCATCGGCTGCCATCAACGAAGGTTCTCATTTGTAAAAGTAACAGCCGCATGATACTCGTCTCCGTCTGATACATTATCTGTATGCTTGGTCCCCCTACCGAAAACGAAAGTCCCGGTCCTTGATTAGTTTTGCCTCTCGGCTCCACTATCATGCTTCTCAGCTCACAACTACGTTCCCCTCTCTTGCTTGGCCTCTCTTTTGGTCCATATCGCAACAGTTTAATGGTGGTTTAGGTTCCCATAGTGTCAGCACAACATACTAGGTCACATTTGAATCGCTTTCCTACTGCGCCTCGCACTCTTAAACCTTCTGCACCACACTGGCCTCAGGCTCCAAATGCCTATAGGTCCCAAACAAAGACCACTCTTCCTTTGGGCATCGATTAAAGTTCTCATTGGCATAAGACACAGCCTCATGCTACTTGCCTCCGTCTGGTACATTATCTGTATGCTTGGTCCCCTGCAAAATTGCAATTTCAGGTCTCTGATTGAGTTTCGCCTCTCGGCTCCACCATCATGAATCTCAGCACACAATTACGTTCCCCTCTCCTGTTTGGCCTCTCTTTTGGTCCATTTCGCATCGGTTCAATGGAGTCATAGGTATCACTAGCGTCAGCGTAACATCCTAGGTCTCGTTTGATCTCTTTGCTACTGGGGCACTTATTCTTAAACCTTTTCGACTAGTCCGGCCTTTCAGGCCCAAATGGCCATAGGCATCAAGCCATGGCCTCTCTTCTTTTGCGGATCGGCTGCCGCCGATTGCATGGCTCGTTCGAAACTTCGAATTCACGTGGGACTTACAAGTGTCTATTCGTTATCGCTGCCTATGCACCCAGAAACTGTAGCGATGACTCGGTAAAAGCGACTTCTATCGTCAACTGAACGAGCTCCTTAGCCACAGACGAAGCTCGGACACTGTAGTGTTGGCTGGGGATCTGAACGCTCAAGTTGGTAAACTATCCACAGATGAGATGCATCTGGGCGGCCAACATGGTATAGGCTCCCGTAATGATAACGATGAGCGGTTACTTAATTTGTGTGAGGATGCTCGCTTATTTTTTGCGAGAGCTAATTTCAGACACAGCACCCGCCGAAGGGTGACTTGGCGCCCACCAGCCTCGAACCAGCTATGGACGCAAATCGATCACATTGCGATAGGTTACCGATGGAGAGGCTGCGTCCGGAACTGTCGCTCGATTTGGAGCACAGGTGTAGACACCGACCATGCACTTGTATGTGCTGACATTCGGATGCGTTTTGGCGAACGCCCACGACGACGTTGTGAACGCATTGACACCAGCCAACTGGCAAAGCTGGCTGTTCTGAATGCGTGTCAAAGTACGCTGTCACGCGAGTGGGATAAACGCTCACTGGATACATTTGATGCTCTCTGGTCTCATATTCACCAAACCTTACTAGCAGCAGAAAAAGCCTCATGTGGTGTGTCTAATCGCCAACATGGACATTGGGACTCTTCACAGTCTCTGGAACTTATCGATGATCGCCGGCATATTCCGGCTGGAAGCGAACACAATGAAACTCGCAAAGAGCTCCGGGCAAAAGTCCGTGCTAGCCTGAAGAGAGATCGCGAATCCTGGTGGTCCACTCGTGCAACAGAGATGGAAATGGCCGCTGCTTTAGGTAACCGTCGTAAGTTATTCCGTCTGATACAGGAACCGGGCAGCAGGAGACCTGGTGTTAGTGAAACTATACGTGATGTGAGTGGACAGCCTATCCACAACTTATCAAAACGCTTAGAGCGTTGGGCTGAGCACTTTGAAAGGCAATGTAATCGGTCGGAATTTTTAGATTTCTCGCCGGCCACTGATCGCCCCACTCCCTGGGCTGTCCATTTGGATCCACCTCTCTCGCTCAGAAGTCGAACGTGTGATCGGACTGTGGAAGTTAAATAAAGCCGCGGTACCAGATGATCTTCCTCCAGCCCTCTTCAAATTCGGGGGACCAGCTCTTGTGGATGATTTACACGAGTTACTAGTCAAACTGTGGGAGCAGGATACTGTCCCAACCGATTGGAGCCGCCCCATCATAGTCCCAATTTTCAAAGGTGGCTCACGATCGGAATGCGGCGACCATAGAGGAATCAGTCTGATCTCCAGCGCCTCCAAATTGCTTGCCTCTGTCATCCTTCACAGACTGACTGGTACTCGTGAAATCCAGATTCGTGAAGAGCAAGCTGGCTTTCGTCGAGGTCGTGGCTGCATTGACCATATCTTTACCTTGCGTCAGTGGTTGGAACACCGTCACATATATTGGCGGCCCACCATTGTCCTTTTCCTCGATATCAAAGGTGCATTCGCTTCGGTGGATAGACATGCACTTTGGGACTGTCTACTCAGGAAAGGTGTACCTGAGAAATATGTGAATATTATCCGAGCATTATACGCTCGTAGCTCGGGCAGAGTGAGGGCTTACGGCAAGTTGTCGTCGCCCATTAATATCTCCAGCGGCGTGAGACAAGGATGCCCGCTGTCACCTTTCCTCTTCAACTTCGCTGTTGTCGAAGTCATGGAAATCGCGTTCACAGGACACGACTTAGAAGGTGTGGAGCTACTCCCAGGAGAACGACTTCTTGACTTAGTATGCTGATGATATTGCCCTGATCTGTGACAGCTCACATATGTGCCAAGCGGCACTGGACAGACCAGCACTAGCTGTCCGTCACTTCCAGCTTTGCTTCGTGCCCTCGAAGTACCAAGCGTTCCTTCAAGATTGGTCTGGACCGCCCCGTACGCTGACCCTTGGTGGGGATCAGCTAGAAGTCGTTCAAAAATTCAACTACCTGGGAAGTCGTATCAGCGCTCGGGGAATGGAAGATGAGATCACGAACTGTATAGAAAAAGCTCTAGGCGCTTTTGCTAACCTTCGCCATTTATGGCGCCGGCGTGACATCACTCTTGCCCTGAAGGGTAGAGTGTACAATGCAGCAGTACGTTCAACCCTACAATGTTCATTCTCTTGGATTGTTTGCTTCACAGCTCAGCTGGTTTGTTGACCTATTATGTGCCACCGTAGGATCCACTAGTAATTGAAGGCTTAATCCAAACTCTATTGCTGGCCATTCATCTCTCTCCTAGCGCGCCGTTATCCGTCGTTCATCTTACTCGCGTCAACTCTTCTAGGCAGTAGCTAGTCATTGTTGGCTCCATGTAGCTTGCAAGGGGCCACTCCCTGAATCTCCAACCTTCATGTTCTTCTACCGTTTGTCTCTCTAAGCTTCGTTCGCATGTTGATTTCTTCATCGAAACTGTAGGTATCCAGTCGTGATCAAACGGCTTAATGATATGGCTACATCAACCACTGATACATTCTTTTCTAGAGCCACTATCTCTACTTAGCAACAGCTAGTCGCGATAGCTTCCATTTAACTTTGCGGATATCCGGAGCTCGCTCCCTCTTACAATGTTCATTCTCTCGGATTGTTTGCGTTGCAGCTCAGCTGGTCTGTTAACCTATCATTTACCTTCACTGGCCTGTTGATACACTCAGCGATGACACTCAGCATACACTAGTGACGAAGCGTCTGATTAGAATAACTACATCCGGCCACTGATTCTCTCCTAGCGCCACCATCTGTCGGTCGTCGTAAATTCGGCATCTCTCTTCAGAAATAGCTAATGGCCATTGGCCCCATGCATATGCGATGATCCAGTGCTTGTTAGGAGCCACTCCGTATCTCAATAACATTTATTCCTTTAGAATATCTGAATCCAATCCTTCCGCTGCCCCTCCACCAATTGATCTTTAAGACTCTCTCGCGGCAACCTATTTATTTTTGCTTATTGTGCCCCCATCTCGGATTACGCTAACTACGTGCTGTTCATGCACCTGACAACCACTACCAATATTCTAACACTTTTGCTCTATCGCCAAGCAATCATTGACTCATACTAAACGGATACTTCGTACTTTACTGACTGGTACAACGCTCTTGTCTCTACGCAGGCGATAGCAATCCACCTATACGGCTAATGATTCTATAGGATACTCAAAAGGCATTTTCAGCATAATTATTGTTGCACAGTGTACATGCTATTGTTTTAAGCCCAAATGTTGTAACAGAAGACACTAACAATATCCAACTCCATGCCTGTTCTTGCGGTCTTCTCTCAGTTGCCCCCCACTTTTCCTTTTCTCTGAGGTCCGGAACTTCTTGGAGATCTGGGATTGGACTGAGGAACAGTTTTGGCCCAAGAATGACGTAACAAACCACAAGGACTTACATGGAGCATGGTAGAACTCCGAAAGGACCGAACTACAATCACCGTAAGCCTTGTCCAGTATGGAGAACTGGACATATCCTCATACTCCCATACATTATACATCTGAAAAAGCTGGAAAGCGGAAAAGTTGAACTTTTGCTCACCTTGACATAAAACAAGAAGAATAATCGCGATGTCCCTCTCCTCCACCGACCTCAACAATCATGGCGACCCCGAGCAAAATACCTGTCCAACTAACAGAGGAAATTAGAAGCCATTACTCTGCGAAAAACCGAATATAAAACCAGTCGTCAAGCGGCTTCGCCAGTTCAACATTAATGTTCAAAATGCTTTACGACAGTGTTACAGGACGTGGTGGGTTTTCGCCTGGCAAGCGCTCTCCCTATAAAAGGCCACAAATGTCTGTTTAACAACACTGCGACGTGGCGGATGTGACTCGCCACTGTATAAAGTCACTACCCACAACTACATACTGGCAAGTCGACTGGACTCCCGTATCAACTCTTCCCGACACTGTTTCAACTACACACGATTGAACCTGATGTATCGTCGTGATACACATCTGTTTTTAAACCTTGATCGTGCCTGAGTTGGTGTGTCTCTATGAAACTGAGAATAAACTATTTATTTATTTTTTTATCATGGACATATGAACAATTTTCTATTGTCACTGTTACATTTGCCATAAAATGTTTGTACAGTTGTACATATCTGATCATACCTCCATGGGCGTGCCTCGCACAGTCGAGAAAAAAGTATTTATTTATTTGGTGAGCAACGAGCGTGTCCGACGCCTTGTTTATGGCACAGGTAAAGGAACCGAACCGCTCAGCACGGTTATTTCACGCACCAGGCTCCGAGGGCTCGGCCACGTGTTACACGTGCCAGCCCACCGAATCCCGCGACGTGCGTTGTTTGCGGGTCGGGGGTGTGGATGGAAGAAGAGGGTTGGTGGCCAAGCGATGACTTGGTCCAGAGGAATGAAGGCCTTCACTTCTGAGCTGGCCTAGGTTGGAGCGTCTCGGCTCCCTGGTTGGGGTCCAAAAGACGATGAACACGTTTGGTTGGACACACTTGCTTATATGGCTAAGCGCCGAACTCAGTGGCGTTCGTGCTGTGAGTTTCTTTGTCCCACCCCATCCCCCTTAGCCTCCACCTCCAACCACGATCTCATTATTTAATCTTACATAATTGCGCATAGTAATTTTTTGATGCACAGTAGCCGGCTGGTAGCTTAACGGAAGGATGCCCATCCGTTACCAGTAGCTCATCCGGCTTGCCCTAGTTGAATTATTTATCCCTCTCCATTTTTCTGTCTATTGCGGCAGTGTAGCTGAGGTGTTCCCCACCTCTAGCTAACGCGTATGATGATGATGCCACCGATTAGGGTTCTCAATGGTATAAGTAACGGCCTTATGCTTCTCGTCTCCGTCAGATTCATTATCTGTGTGCCTAATTTCAGGCGTCGCTATATATTCTTGCTACTGTGGCTCCCATTCTTAAGCCTTTGGGACTATTCCGGCCCCTCAGGCTCCAAATGCCTATAGGTCTCAAGCCAAGGCCGCTCTTCTTCTGAGGATCGGCTGCCATCGATTAAGGTTCTCAATGGTATAAGTAACAGCCTCATGCTTCCCGTCTCCGTCCGATTCATTATCTGTATGCATAACTCCAGGCATTGCTATATGTTCCTGCTACTGTGGCTCCCATTGCTAAACCTTTTGAACTAGTCCGGCCTCTCTGGCTCCAAATGCCCATAGGTCTCAAGCCAGTGCCTCTCTTCATTTGAGGATCACCTGCCATCGATTAAGGTTCTCAATGGTATAAGTAACGGCCTCATGATTCTGGTCTGCGTCCGATTCATTATCAGTACGCTTGTTCCCAATACCGAAATCGAAAGTTCCGGTCCTTGATTAATTTTGCCTCTCGGCTAAACTATCATTCCTTTTAGCTCACAAGTGTCGTCTCCCTCATTTGTTTGGCCTCTCTATTAGTCCATATAGCATCCATCCAATGGTGGTGTAGGTACCACTAGCGTCAGCGCCACCAAATAGGCCTAGTTTGATCTCTTTACTACTGTGGCTCACATTCCTAAACCCTGTGGACTAGTCCGGCCTCTAAGACACCAAATGCCCATAGGTCTCAAACCAAGGCCCTTCTTCTTTGAGCATCGGCTACCATCGACAAAAGTTCTCATTGGAATAACTAACTGCCTCATGTACTCGCCTCCGTCTGATACATTATCTGCATGCTAGGTCCTTCTACCGAAATTGCAATTTCAGGTCTCTGATTGAGTTTTGCCTCTCGGCTCCACTATCATGCTTCTCAGCTTACAATTACGTTCCTCCTCTTGTTTGGCCTCTCTTTTGGTCCATATCGTATCAGGTCAATGGAGGTAAAGGTGCCTGTAACGTCAGCGTAACTTACTAGCCCCGTTCGACTCTTTGCTACCGTAGCACTCATTGTTAAACTGTTGGACTAGTCCCGTCTCTCAGTATCCAAATGCCCATAGGTCTCAAACAATGGTTTTCTTCATTGAGCATCTGCTGCTATTGACAGAAATGAATAATTAAATAAATATTTTATTCGCGACAAAGCGAGACACGCCTTTTGGGCATGATCATTATATTGCAATATTGAACATGATAGCAGAATGAGCAGCACCAGCAGCGGGAGTATTGCAGTTAGAGACAATAGTGTGGGCCCATAGGGCCCAAAGGTTGTATGAAGTCTATGTACACAGAATGCGAGAGGTAGAGATAGTAATCAGGTCACTTATATGGTATGTTGATGAGGAACTAGTCCGATGATGTCCCGTACGCAGTGTGGGTCATTGAGTAAAGTATGAGGAAACGGGTGAAAAATACCTAATAATAGGGGCATGTCACTAATCAGATATGCAGGCGTGTCCTTGCGAGAGCAGATATACGCACAGAACCTGTAAATGTGATGTCGGTCAACTTGCCAATGTGTTAGGGGCGGTGACTTTCTTGAGTGGCGAGTCGCATCCGCCACGTCGCAGTGTTGTTAAACAGACATTTGTGGCTTTTTGCAGGGAAAACGCTTGCCAGACGAAGACCCACCACGTCCTGGAACACTGCCGGCTGGTGATATAACATTGACAAGATTGTATCTGACCGATTACCGTCGCGGATATTCGCAGTCACGTAACGCCAATTTGTTTCCCATGGCTGCGTAGTCGCCTTCGGAGTTCAGTGCAAGTGGTTGGAGCTGTTGAAGTCGGAGGACTCACGTGACTTGTATTGAGTTGATCAGTTTTCCAGGTTCTTTGGTGTGTCAGGATTATGAAGTGCGGGTTTGTTCTTTGTTGATTCCGTGCCCATGGGAGCGTCGCAGGTATGTTTTCAACGGTGTTCCGTGCAGGTAATGTTATCCTGTAGAACAAGGGGAGAAGAGAAACGGACAGAGCAAACTGCCAACGACATTAAACAGGACTATGTTATTGTATAAATAAAAAATGTATGGTGACGTTGTGCTAGTTGAAAGCAATGGAGTCACCGTATATGTTGTACATCATATCCGTATCCGTATTTTTGCGTTGAGGCACGAGACCCGATATTTGCTGAATGTGAGAGAAAGATGCTGGCCGAAGTGGCCCAGCGTACGCAAAAGTTGTCCTGTTTGGAAACCGTGAGTATCAGGCGTTGTTAACCGGTAAATGAGTCCAGGAAATCAGAAGAACCTAGTGAGTGGTTTAATAAGCGCTTAAAGTATATGTTGAGCGATCTGTTGAGAGTGCTATAGGTTATCTTTCGAAAATATACGAGAGCTAGTGAAGTTATTAAGCCGGGTTTGAAGCCATGAAAATAATAACGCAACATGTTCAGTAATCGGATGCCAGACAGCTGGGTGAAGGGGTGAGACGGAGTGTCAAATTTGTGACGAGAATGGGATTTAACTCCTACAAGTGTAGCGACAGTTCGGTTACAAAGCTGGCCCTAAAGGGACCTAGAATGACCGAAGAAGATAGGGACTTCCACAGTGCAGCAAACAGGACAAATATACGACAGGGAAGAGTGATACTGGGAGTCGGATTAGTTATGTGAAAGAAACTGCTTGCTGACAGGCTTTCAGCTTTGTTAGTCAGATCTCAGACTCCAAATGCCCATAGGTCTCAAACCAAGGCCTTTCCTTTCTGAGCATCGGCTACCATCGACACAAGTTCTCATTTGTATAATTAACTGCTTCATGTACTCGCCTCCGTCTGATACATTATCTGCATGCTTGGTCCTTCTGCCGAAATTGCAATTTTGGGTCCCGTGTTGAGTTTTGGCTCTCGGCTCCACTATCATGATTCTCAACACACAATTACGTCCCCCTCTTATGGTTGGCCCCTCTTTTTGTCTATATCGCAACAGTTCAATGGCGGTATAGGTACCGCTAGCGCCAGCACAACATTCCAGTCCTCTTTTGGTTCTCTTTCCTACTGCGCCTCTCATTGCAAAACATTTTGGACAAGTCAGTCCACTCAGGCTCCAAATGCCTATAGGTCACAAACCAAGGTCTGTCTTTTTTTGAGCATCGGCTGCCATCGACCAATGTTCTCATTGGTATAAGTTACAACCTTATGGTACTGTACTTTGTCTAAATCATTATCTCTGTGCATGGTAACGCCTACGGAAATCCAAATTTCCGGCCTCTGATTGAGTTTGGCTCTGGGCTCCACTGTCATGCATCTCAGCTCATATTAACGTCTCCCACACTTGTTTGGCGTCTCTCTTCGTCCATATCTCAACCATTCAATAGTGATATAGGTACCACTAGCCTCAGCTCATCGGCTGCCATGCAATTTTAATTCTCACATCCCAGTCTATTGGACTGATGGCTTTCTTATTCCACCAGCGCCAGATGCTGAGCACTTGAACTTCTTTGGGTCTCATCCACTCCTATGTTTAACCATACTCTATTGCATACCTTTTCTGCAAATCCTCTCGTCATCGCAAATCTTGGGGTGAAAACTTAGCAATTTGCTGTGCTGTCTGCATTATTTTCTTACCCTTGGTCACTTCCGGAGCCGCCACCACTGTCGTTTTCTCTCTACAGCTGTGGCAAGTATTGCTGTCTGTTCTCTCTCTTGTATTCCACATCGTACACCTGTCAGACTATGCTAAGCCTGATAAAGCGTGCCGCTCTTGTATACTAACTAATCAGGCTGCCAGCAACTCACCAATTATAAATAAATAAATAAATAGTATATTCTCGGTAAAACGAGACACACCTGTAAAGGCGTGATCAAATATGCATACAAGCATAGCTTCTGTGGAATGTTAAAACATTTCGTTTTAATGAAAGTTATAAAAGAAAAGATGTTGTCCGTATGAGTGAGCATACTGTCAGGTAATAGTCAGACCCAGGGACATTATGGCGCTGTGGCGCGCAAAAATCCGTCAAAACACAAGTTGGGGGTAATTTCGCCAGGTAGTGATCCGTGAGCACAGGAGCCTAAACAAGGCTTTATGCAACCAATAACCATTACGAGACAGAGATGATCTGTGCTCCAACAAAGCATTCTTCATAGCAGAATTAGTTGCACAGGTTCGATGTAGAAGGCTGAGGACTGCGTCAGTGTGAAATGCTTAGCTGTGACTTTATTTTGTGGCGAGTCACATCCGCCACGTTGCAGTGTTGTTAAGCGGACATTTGTGGCTTTTTATAGGGAGAACGCTTGCCAGGCGAAAACCCACCACGTCCTGGAACACTGCCGTAGCTTTCGTTGAACAGTAATGCAAGTCGGTTATGCATCGTATAGACCGATTTTGCATTCTATTATTCGCAGTCGGTTGACAGCCAAAATTCTTCGTTGGTTGGCCGAATGGCTTAGTTCTGATACGGCAGCAGTCGTTGAAGCTGGTCAATGATGCAAGATTCGAAGAGTCGAATGATAATGATGCAGGTGAGTAAACACATTGTTAATAGAGGCCGGCTCTTCTATTATATTCATGCTCGGCTCGCAAGCCATGTCCAGCTATCCTCGCTGGACTTGTCATGGGGTCGGTGAGTGAAGTTGTTTCTTGTGGCTGAATATGTCCTTAATAGGTAAAAACGCCATTCTCCGCAAATTGGATTTGGGATTCCTGCAAATGTAAGTAAGTGTAACTGTTTCCATAGCCAAGTGAAAATTCCATGGAAGACCATCGGAATAGCCACGTATACGTGCGCAACGCAGTCCGTGAAATGACATCAGAATAGCTCCAGGTGACTGGCGAATAGGAATGTTTGAGGCAGTGAAGGTAATCACGCCAGAGTTGTTTGTCTTCGATTGTGGAACGGGGGATCCATGTACATATATTATTCCAGGTGAGTAAATTGTTCTCTGAGTACGAGGCAAGCTAAACCCATTTGTTTAGACCCCATGAAGGTAGCGCCTCCGGAATGGCGGAATGAGCTCCATTTGGACCAGTGTGTGGTTTTCATTTCCTGGAGAAAGGACCAAGCGTTTTGAGGATGGGTCGGCCAGTCCCAGTGGATAAACCTTCTTGTTTTGGCGGATGTACCTGTGGGAATCTCGGGAAAAACGGGCAACGGACAAGAGGTGGCCAAACAGAGACAGCAATGAATCAAGAAACAATAACACAGACTGGTGGCGCTCACCGGTGCCTATGATACATTCAAACTTATGTAATTTTGTTTAGTATACATAATTCGCAAGCGCGTTCTATACATTACGTCGCTGGTGTGACTCAGACTACAGCTACTACGTGGGAAGAAGGTTCTGCACGCGCAGGGTCAAAAGACCGATATAACAAAGCGTTTTAACAAAAGTTAAGCGAATGATGCGATGGTTTTAGAGAAACATGTAAACCGATGATGATGGCAGAAGCCAGAATGCGAGAGGCATCTTAGTTGAAACTGAGGACAACTAGGTTGAGACCGAATGCGGGAGCAAGATAGGTAGAGCAACATTCCAAGAGGAAAAGGAATTTCAAGGAATCGGCTAGGAGCGAATGAATGCTGACGGCAATACGAGGAGTAGTTCATAAGAGTAATTACACTAAAGCGTTCATGACTCTACAGTCCAAAAGCCTTCAGAATCTAGGAAAATGGTCACAGGGGGCCAAAACTGCCGTGCATTGGGTGTCGTTATGACACGTACGGTCTCAGTAGTATACCAGTGCGAGCATAAGGTAAAGAGCATAGGAATAGGAAGAGTGGTAAGTTGAGCATACTAATGGGAGTACTAGTCAAGCCACACTTAGCAATGGTCCGAGTGCCGCCAATACTCAGGAACGAGCTCAGAGCGAATGAGATCATGAGCACGAGGATAACTTGGATAGGCGCAATGAGTGTAATCTGTGGGAATACAAATTGGAGCGCAATAAGAGAAAAGGCCAAGGATAATAGGAATTAAAAGCAGGCAGAAAGTTACAGACGGGTCAGGTGAGAGAGGATAACGGCAGGACAGTAAAGCCGGACGTCCGAGTTAAAAAGAAATGAAAACAGAAAGCGAGAGAAGAAAAGGTTAGGGTCGCGGTGAGAAGGGTTTATTGGTAAAGAGTGGAAAAGCCCACGAGGCTCTCCAAGTAGTGTAAACAGCACCATTAGGTCAGCCAAACCAATAGAAGTGATGCCTCAGAAGTCCAAATGAATATAGTGATTACGAGGCCGACTAAGCGGTATTGGATTAATCGGCGCTTTAGGACTAGGTCGTACAATGCAGATAAGAATGAGGCTATAACAATAATGTGGGGTAATAGAGTTAACCCTGCGGAGCCAATACCGTTTAAGGCTCGGTATCATGGAAGCAGTCAGAGATTAACAGACTAGTCCAGTGAGACAGGATCACGGCATGGCAGTAAAGCTGGTCGTCCGATTAATAAGGGGAATGAAAAGAGAAAGCGAGATAAGAAAAGGTTAGGGTCGGTATGAGAAAGGTTTACTGATAAGGAGTGAGGGAGCCAACGAGGCTTTCCAGGTGATGTAAGCAAGACGTCGAGTCAGCCGAACCAAGGTTTGTAACGTGGAATAACTCTAAGTAAAAGTGGAAACAAGTGGCTGATCAAGCGAGACTAGATTAGTCGGCGCGTAGGAATAGCACGTAAAATTAAAGGCAGGAAAAGAGGCTGTAACAAAAGGTGAACGAGTCTAGCAGCCTCACGTAGTAAGGGATCAAGAGCGTTGAGTCTGTATAGCGTATACCACTTAAGTCAGAGTAGCATATCAGCAATCAGAGAGAAGGAAACTGATCGGTGGACTAGATCACCACACCGCCAGTTGAAGAACAATTGAGAACAGAGCGCGATAAAACATAAGTTAGCGACAGGATGCGAAGGGTTTATTCACGATGGGTAAGAGAAGTCCAATAGGCTCACTAGGTAATGTAAAGGGATAGTAGAGTCAGACGAGCCAAGAGAGGTGACGTCTCAGAAGTCTGAATAAATCCGGAGAGCAGGAGGCCGATCGGGTAGGACTTGATTAGTCGGCGCGTGTGGATAAGGACATGTAGTAAAGGTAAGAAAGGAGCCAGCAGTAAATGGTGAGCAAGTCAAGCAGGCTCTAAATTTAAGGGAAACATCATGTTAAGACTACGGGGCGCATACCGCGTAGGTCTTAATAGCATAGTAGCAGACTGAGGGAAACAGACTAGGCAAGTGAGCCAATATCACGGCAATGCAGTAAAGCCGGACGTCCGATAAGAAAGGGATTGAAAACAGAAAGCGAGAGAAGAAAAGGTTAGGGTCGGTATGAGAAAGGTTTACTGATAAGTAGTGAGGGATCCCACGAGGCTTTCCAGGTGATGTGAGCAAGACGTCGAGTCATCCGAACCAAGGTTTGTAACGTGGAATAACTCTAAGTAAAACTGGAAACAAGTGTCTGATCTAGCGAAACTAGATTAGTCGGCGCGTAGGAATAACGCGTAAATTTAAAGACAGGTAAAGGTTCGCAACAATAGAGAGTGAGCGTCAAGCAGAATCTCCGGGTAGGGGGACAGGAGCGTTGAGTCTGCATAGCGTATACCACTTAAGTCAGAGTAGCATTGGAGCATAAAAGAAAAGAGGCAAATCAGTGGGACTAGATCACCTCAGAGCAGTACGATCGTGTAATCCAATTAAAGAAATGAAAGCAGAGCGCGATAATAAGGGTTTGGGTCAGAATGGGAAAGGTTTATTGACGATGGGTGAGTTATAACTGGCAGTCTATTTGACTTAAACGTTCCACCGTGGATGTCTACATCAGAGTGGCACACGTAGCATCTTTTGCGGCTACTGATCACAATACTGATATTCCAGGTCCCCTTCAGCGCTGGCCCTACAACCAGTTTCTAACTGAACCTGTAGTATTCAAGCCCTTCTCTCCCCTGTTATCAAAGTTGAATGCCTGTCAGCAAGCAGTTTCTTCCACATAACTAACCCGACTCCCAGTATCACTCTTTCCTGTCGTATATTTGTCCTGTTTACTGCACTGTAGAAGTCCCTATCTTCTTCGGTCATTCTAGGTCCCTTTAGGGCCAGCTTTGTAACCGAACTGTCGCTACAGTTGTAGTATGTAAATCCCATTCTCGTCACAAATTTGACACTCCGTCTCACCCCTTCACCCAGCTGTCTGGCATCCGATTACTGAACATGTTGCGTTATTATTTTCATGGCTTCAAACCCGGCGTAATAACTTCACTAGCTCTCATACATTTTCGAACGGTAAGCTCTTGCACTCTCAACAGATCGCTCAATAGGGTGCATCAACACTAGAGGCAAAACAATCCCATCAGTTCGAGCAGGCTGAATCACCAAAAGTAGCGTAAGTAATGCCCACCAATGGAGACCAAAACGGGTTTCAAACCCAACAGCAATTTGCCAAATTTTACTAAATTTTTTCATACTCATTTCTTTATTATTGGTGACAAGCTCCTCTAGCTCACTGTTGTTAGCGATATAGCTACGTTTATGTTGAAAATCTGCTCTAAGGGATAATACTTGCGATTTTTAGCTAAGAAATGTGTGTATCTTCCAGGCCAAAATGTGTCAAGGGATCCGAAATGTCTCTTCGGTTACTCAGGTATACCCGGCTCATGCGTTCTTGATATAAGCTTCAGAAACACTTAGAGGCTTAAAAACACTAAACTCAATATTCCTGGTTGTTTATGTGATTCAGGATCCACTGAAAATTTTATGCTGAGGCCTTCTAACTGTGGGTTAATTATAGGCTCATCTGAATTCCCAGGCAGACATAATATTCCTTACTGGATTTCTAGCGTTTTCGCGCAGAACTACACCTTGTTTACGTATATATGCCAAGTATGTCTGCAAAGTGTACTTTTTGGCCACCTACGCAGTCCCTAGTTGTCGCTTTTTATTACGGGTTAATTATAGCATTGCTGGATAGCTATACCAATTTAGAACATATACCGCTTCGCTACTTTTTACATTTTCTTCTCTTTTTTCTACCATCTGCTTGCAAAGCAGAAAGCCACTTTTAATGAAAAAGAATAGTAGCCTTATTCGTAGACCACCATTTAATTTCAAATAACTCGCAAACTGCTGTACGTTTAACATTGTTTTTACTTTCAGCCTATTCAGCGGTTAAAACTTGTCCAGACCCGTATATTTTTGTGCTACTTTACGCAGTATTCTAGCCTTAGAAAAGTTTTTTCTTTTTTCTGCGATTTACTCAGATTAAAATTTCGCGCCATAAAGCAATATCAGCGCAAGAGAATCTTTGCTGCATTTGATGTTAATTAGTATTTTTCTAGTGAAGCACGCTGCCTTACTATGTATCTTAACAAATCCTTTTTATTTTCTTCCGCGTTTATTGAAATTATCTCCTAACTTTCGTATCTTATATAATTCTGCCACTCTCATTTCTTCCATGTTCTAACCAAAAATTGTGACGACTGAGCGGGCCAACCGATGTCAAATGAATTTAAAGTGAACTTGTGCTGAATTGGATCCTGTTCAAAAGGAAAAACGCACAACAACACCACTGCGCAGCTTTCGCAACAAAAGAACAAGGAGCTCGATATCGCGAGAAGGAACCAGAAAAATTTCAAGGTGGGCGCATACGAACCAGCAGCTGTACACCAAACAATGCTAATGCGTTTGTAATTGCCAACATATACTTGTATTTTGCCTACTTCCATGCAAGAGCATCGGGTTAATGTTAAACTTGATCTGAACGATTAAGGGTGCAGCTTCCAGCCTGTAAAGAAATAAATTTATTTATTTATTTGTTTATAAGCGCTTATTAAACCACTCACTAGGTTCTTCTGATTTCCTGGACTCATTTACCGGTTAACAACGCCTGATACTCACGGTTTCCAAACAGGACAACTTTTGCGTACTTTGGGCCACTTCGGCCAGCATCTTTCTCTCACATTCAGCAAATATCGGGTCTCGTGCCTCAACGCAAAAATACGGATACGGATATGATGTACAACATATACGGTGACTCCATTGCTTTCAACTAGCACAACGTCACCATACATTTTTTATTTATACAATAACATAGTCCTGTTTAATGTCGTTGGCAGTTTGCTCTGTCCGTTTCTCTTCTCCCCTTGTTCTACAGGATAACATTACCTGCACGGAACACCGTTGAAAACATACCTGCGACGCTCCCATGGGCACGGAATCAACAAAGAACAAACCCGCACTTCATAATCCTGACACACCAAAGAACCTGGAAAACTGATCAACTCAATACAAGTCACGTGAGTCCTCCGACTTCAACAGCTCCAACCACTTGCACTGAACTCCGAAGGCGACTACGCAGCCATGGGAAACAAATTGGCGTTACGTGACTGCAAATATCCGCGACGGTAATCGGTCAGATACAATCTTGTCAATGTTATATCACCAGCCGGCAGTGTTCCAGGACGTGGTGGGTCTTCGTCTGGCAAGCGTTTTCCCTGCAAAAAGCCACAACTGTCTGTTTAACAACACTGCGACGTGGCGGATGCGACTCGCCACTCAAGAAAGTCACCGCCCCTAACACATTGGCAAGTTGACCGACATCACATTTACAGGTTCTGTGCATATATCTGCTCTCGCAAGAACACGCCTACATATCTGATTAGTGACATGCCCCTATTATTAGGTATTTTTCACCCGTTTCCTCATACTTTACTCAATGACCCACACTGCGTACGGGACATCATCGGACTAGTTCCTCATCAACATACCATATAAGTGACCTGATTACTATCTCTACCTCTCGCATTCTGTGTACATAGACTTCATACAACCTTTGGGCCCTATGGGCCCACACTATTGTCTCTAACTGCAATACTCCCGCTGCTGGTGCTGCTTATTCTGCTAAAATGTACAATATGGCAATATGATGATCATGCCCAAAAGGCGTGTCTTGCTTTGTTGCGAATAAAATAATTATTTGTTTATTTTTTTAAGCACATCAGGTACGCCGGGGACAATTTCAATGCTGGTCAACGTGTCTTCACATACAGGAGCCCCTGCATACTGCACCGCAATACACGAGCCTTATCTGAGTTCGGATTCGCACGAGTTCCATCGGCTCGCAGGAAAGTTGGGATTACAGAGGTTGATCCACAGGGTCTCTTAACATAAACGAAAAACTTCGGATTTGCCGAAGCCCCATCAGCCAATTCCGTTTCGTACACCAGCCGAGCTTTCATTAAATGTTGTTTACACCTATTTCTAGCCTCGCGGTATCTATCACAGGTGCTAGTTGACGGAGCCGCACGGTTGGTGCTCTAGCACCTAGATCGCTTCTGGAGCAGGTGCTTGCCAGTGGTGTCTATCCACGGCGGCCGCGCACGTGTCTCCTTTCTCCTCGCAAGCGGGATGTAGGGAGTAGACACTTCCGTAAGATAAGATTTAAAATTATCCCAGACCGCCTGAACTGTACCAATCACCGAGATTTCGCAACGCATCTCAGCAGCCTTGATACGCATTGCCTGATAATTAGCACGCCGTATGTTTGGAAATGGCTTAGCAATGCTCTGGTGCCGCCTGGTCAGAGTACACCTGAACGATAAACGCACGCTCACTAGCACCTAAGGGAGAGCTGTGAGTGATGTCACCTACGAAGTCTAGTGACTTGGCGAACACTAGATCCAAAATAGACAGGAGTTGGGCATCCATATACCTAGTGGGGAAGTCCACGAACTGATGCAACGGTACTTGTAGCGTAAGCTCAAGTAGATCTGCCCCGAAAGTACCTTCCGCCGAGTTTCAAGAAAGCTCTGCCCAGCAAACTTCTGGTAGATTGAAATCTCCCAGTATCGAACGCCTGTTTGCGGAATGGGAGCGAATAAAGTCAAACACCCCTTTGGACGCACTCCCAGGGCTTCCGTACACAAGTACAACTGTAAGTTGAGCTGTGGAAGTGCTAATCACTACCGACACAGCTTCGACAGTTTACCTCCCGACTGAAACATGTAGGTACGTGAAACGTCAAGTTCACATCTAACGTAAAGTGCAACGCCCCCGCCTTGTCAGCCAACGAAGTGATCACAGCTAAATAGTGCGTAGCCAGACAGGTATACTTCACCGTCCGTGATGTCCCGAGACAGCCACGTTTCAGTGCATGCAAGTATATCGGTGTGAGACCCATCTACAGGCAGACCTATCTCGTACATCTTATTCCTTAGGCTCCGCACATTGTTTAGCACTATCTGAAGGTATTCGTAATGTCCAGCCCTGGGTCGTGCGCTACCAGTACTAGTGCTGGTAGGGCGTAAACAGACCGCCGGTTGACCACCCGAAAACCCACCAACCGGAGACCTTGTTGCTCAGCCACTCGCCTGGTTTTGAGGTCCTTAATGGCCTCTTTTAGCTTCAGCCTATCCGCTAATGGGAGGTCTGACTGAACGCTAACATTAGTGCTCTTCAATTTGAAGACAAACCACAACACCGCGTTGCCTTCCTCCAGGGTGGATAGGACAACCCGAAGTAAGCGCGGTCGGGGGTTTGGGGCGTTAACTGGGACGTTACCCAATCTAGTCAGTTTCCTGACAGTAACACCGGGAAACCAGCGGAAGTAAACATCACATTGCATACCACCAGATGAATCCGTAACTGGTCTTGAACAGACAGAATTGCCGCAAGCTGCATTGGACTCATCAAACGAGGACCGGTCCTTGGGCCCGAAAACTTCTGCCCCGGATTTTAGCGAGATGAACATGTTTAAGGTGGAAAACGGAGCAGAATTTAAAAACACGTATACAATCGTAAAACGATCCCAGAAAGACAAAACAGGGTGTGAAACGAGATTAAAAAGGGGAACAACCTCAAATATTACCAGTAAGCGTCAAGGAGACACTATGTCCAGTACCACTTTAATCGATCCAAGGTATCTTGGATCTGAGTAAATTTGACAACAGTCAAACTTCGCTTAAGTGTTTATTCAAACACCATTTTCCACAATATTTCAGCCATAAAGCTCGAGCAGTATGGCACGCCAAAGAATCTGGTTAACGAATGGTACTCACAGAATACTACTAGTGCACCAGCTCTCGTGCAATCAATCGGTCCATCACACAACGGCCAACAAATTAATAACCACCCGGACCGTTTGGTTGCACAATGATGAAAAGCTGCCGCTTGCGGAAGTTTGGTGGTACAACTGGCACCCAGAAACGATGTAACCTAGCAAAGTTGTCAGTGATGATATTGGCGCGACAGTGGAAGCTTCATGAAATTGTATAGTATAATGTAATGTGGTGCGATATAAAGCGTTATAGATAGGAGTGCTGTATGATACTTGTTTTATTTTACGGTGGATATAGTTGATGGTGTAGCTGCTACTATGACTGTGGATGACAGAGAGCTGTTCAAATCTATTGCTGCGGCTATGCATGACAGTGTTGAAGACTTGGAGGAAGAGTAGGTACGTTTTCAACTGGAAACGGCGACTTGTTATTTTCGAATTACATCGGTGTCCGCCCCAGCCCCGGCGTGGAAGCAGAATGGACGTACCAGATGGAGCTGGTTACGGTTGCATACAGTAACGTTGTGCGCATTGCAAACGGACAGGATCTAGTAACAAACGGTAAGTGTTCATAATGATCAATTACCTCAACAAATACATGGAGATACAACTCGTATGGTTGCATGGCTCGCTGCTCATGCATTTGAAAGAGCAAAGTTACGTTGTTGGAAGATTTTGCATGTCACAATCATTATTTCCATCTTGGAAACTCATGCTTTTACTCGCGTAACTGTCAGCTCTCATCGGGACAAGATTTGGAGGTTCTGAGGTTGATGGAAAGTTTTCACAGCACACCGGATTTCAGACGGTTCATATTCCACCAATATGGCAAACGGTTCACGCGCATGGATCTTAGTAATTTGCGGAGATGTCATCGGAGTATGACTCAATGTGTGGTTACAGACGACGCATCGATGTTAGAGGGTCTTGGAGATTGCCGGTTGGTGTCTGAAGGGAGGTAGAATCGGTAAATAAATAAATAGTTTATTCTCAGTTTCGTGGTGTGTCCCGTCGGGAAGAAATATGGTGAGGTGCTTTTAAATAAATAAACCAACAAATATTTATTCTTGACTGTGCGAGGCACGCCCATGGAGACATGATCAGGTAGATGCAACTGTACTGACATTTTATGGCAATTGTAACAGCGACAGTAGAAAATTGTTCATACGTTCATGATTGGAACTTTGCAATGTTGGAAATGCGAAACCACAATTGGACTGTCGTGAGTTCGGGAGTCCCTCGTTAGGGCATAGTCTGTCTGCCAGAAATTGTAGTCATACCTCACCTAAAAATTGATTAAGAATCTTGAATGATCCATTAGAGGATAATTGAAGAGCACGATCGAGAGGTCCGACAATCTACTGCGTTCATGCGTACCTGACGCAAAGATCAAAGGTGCTATCGTAGCAAGTAACGGGAAGACAGTATATGCGTGAAATCGTAAAAAGCAGAGGCGACGGTATGTGCAGATGTAGAACTTCCAGTGTAACGAACGTATCTAGAATGCTGACGGTAGTTGCTCGGCCAGTGTGAAGTTATGGGCTGTGACTTTAATCAGTGGCGAGTCACATTCGCCACGTTGCAGTGTTGTTAACCGGACAATTGTGGTTTATTGAAGGTGAACGCTTACCAGTCGAGTACCCACCACGTGCTAAACACTGCCACCGGACCGTTAATAACAAGTTGTAATTGGCTGTGCTTCTTGTTGAACGTTTATTCGCTCGGTTAATCGCAATCGAGTTGCGTCCCATTTTTCCGTTGGCTGATGCGTTAGGCGAGTGCCTATTGCGTTCCTGGGTCCTGTCCTGTTTTGAACGAAAGGCAGCGCCCGATTGGTATGTCACGAATTAAACCTTTGTTGAATATGATGTGTTGATCCTTGGCAGAACCACTCGTAGTCTCAGAAGAGTATACATGGAGATATATCGAAGTCCTGAAGATTGGGATTTGGTTTCGAGAAAGAGATCACGGATCCTCCCAGGATGTGGTTGATAATTGCTTGGAAATATAGCAACCACGGCCACTTGAACGGTCAAAGCAGAGTGAACAGCTCAGGATGGCAAATTGTTCCTGTCATGTATCGGCAGGAGAAGGTGCCTTCCGAAGTCAATAACCGTGCTTCAAGCAAGAAGTATGTGAAAGAGATAGTGGTAGGCGAACTGAACCCAATTTTTCAAACCTCGGGATGATTGTATCCTTGCAAATTAACGAATAATTTGTCCGGTTAGTAAATTGTAAAAACGGCTGATAATCTTTCTCGCATATCCAGATAAAGGAGCTTCGCGCCTCTTATTACATTATTGCCGCAACGATGGACAATTCCTTGAGTGTGTGAAGCTGCACCTGTGAAAACGCGGGAAAAAGGGGCAAGGAACAGACAACCAAACAGACAGACGAAAGAAATGCATCCGGAACGCAGTCGATCAATTTCAACAGTGCTCGAACTATCGTACCCCATATGATGTTGTTATGTACATTTCGCATGTGCACATGTATCATAAGTGACATGATAAAACGAGAGGCAAGCAGATCACGGATCAGTAGAGAATGAAAGGTTGTTCCAACTTAGGAAGGAAAATGAAACAACGTGCAGTTGTATGGTGCTAAAGCGTATATGCACAAATGTGGGAACCGTGGAGAGGAGGCCGAGATTGCGGATTACAGCATAGTGTACCACGCAGAAGAAGCGGACGGGACGCCTTGCCTCGATCCAAAGTGAGTAGGAATGTAAAAGGACATGGAGGTCAACTACATGTAAGTTAGCGACAAATGAAGGAGGAATGCGGAAGAAAGCAAGGGAAGGCGGGAAAAAGGTTAGTATAAAGGTTCTGTTGAGGAGAAGTGGAAAAACCAACGACCTTCTTCGGGTGATGATTTATCCCGGTTAATAAGAAGAAGGTCAAATAATGCCCAGCGTTGTAATTGAGGTAAGGGTGGCAGTGTCGCGCCGAAATAGGTATACAGCTTGCCGAGCAACAAACTTAGAATGAAGGTTACAGTGGGTTGGCCCTACAAAACCTGAATCCTTTGCGCCTCAGATGTCTGGATACAAGCAGAAAAAAGAGACTGGTCATAAGAGCTAGGTTAAAGCTAGGCTCGATGAGATTTCCGTCCAATTGAAAAAGGAATGCAAACAGAGAGCGCGAAACGTAACGAATTGGGTCTGGAAGGAACAGTATTCATTGCGATAAAGTGGAAATGCCTATAACGATCTCCTAGTGTTGTGAACAGACCTTTGGATCTACCAGTGATTTATCGGTGAGGCCTCAGTAGTCGAAGAGCAGTTGACCATTGAGACGAGACTAGAATATCGGCTCATAGAGAGAAAGCCGTTTTATTAATGTCAGAAAGCTAGCAGAGAGTGTCGGCAGAAATAGACATGTTAAGGATGAAAGAGGAGTATAATAAAAAGCATGAATCATTACCAGCAATGCTCTTGAGGAGATAGTTACAGAGCTTTGTGTCCGCAGGTACTGGACTATTTAGATCTCAGTAGTCTGAGCGAGATCAGAAAACAAGAGACCGTTCAGACTAGTCCGTGTAAGTCAGCAAGGTGATACTGGTCGCGAAATTAAGGTGGGAATAACAGTAGTGGGTGTCATAAGCAAAGAAGAATAGCGAGACGACAGCGGCCATCTAGAAAGCTAGTTAGCATGCCGAGCGAAGCTCTCCGGCCAAGTAACAGAGTGTGCTGCGACTGCAGCGCCTAGCACGTTTACGTCTCGGATGTCTGGAAACTGTCAGAAAGTGGGAGCCTGGTCAGACCAGGAGAGATTAGAGACAGGCCCGAAGCGTTATCCGTCCAATTGATAAAGGAATGCAAACAGCGAGCGTGCAAAGGAACGAATGGGGTCGGGAAGGAGATTAATACGAAGGAGAAGTGGAAAAGCTTGCAACGACATCGAAGTGATGTGGACAGACCTTTGGATCGGTCGCTGCTTCATCGGTATGTGTTTAGTAGGCGGAAAGCAGAAGTCGAGTCTAGAATGTCTGCTCATAGAGAGAAGTCCGTATTACTAAGGTATGAGTACTACTAGAGAGCATTGGCAGAAATAGGCATGTTAAGGAAGAAAGAGGACAGAATAATAAGGATTACTCAGGAACAGCCATGCTTAGAAAGTGAAAGTCACAGTGCGTTACATCAACAGCGCTTATTTCATTTAGACCCCAGTAGTCCGAGAGAGGTCAGAAACCAGGAGACAGTTCAGACAAAATCGGAAAGGTCAGCAAGATGAAGCAGGGCCACCGAATTAAGGTGGGAATAAAAGTATTGGGTGTTATCCGAAAAAGCGCTTCGTGACGAAAGTGGCTACGTTAAAAGGTGGTTAAATAAATAAATAAATATGTTATTCTCGACTTTGCGAGGCACGTCAATTGAGGCATGCTCAGTTATGTACAGCTGTACAGACATTTTATGGGAACTGTAGTGACAGTAGAAAATTGTTCATATGTCCATGCTTGGAACTGTGCGATGGTGAACATGCGAAACAACGATTTGGTTGTAGTGGGATTGGGATCCATTTGTTTGGACATAATCGCTCTGCCATATATCGCAGTCATACCTCGACTAATAATAGATTGTGAATCCTGAGTGGTCCATTGGAAGATAATTGAAGAGCAAGCTATCCAGTATGATGATTCTAATTGAGCTGCCAAAGTGAAGTTAGGGGCTGTGACTTTATTCGGTGGCGAGTCACATTCGCCCCGTTGCAGTGTTGTTAAACGGACATTTGTGGCTTTTTATAGGGAGAACGCTTGCCAGGCGAAAACCCACCACGTCCTGAAACACTGCCGCCAATCCATTGAATGGCAAGTTGTAACTGGCTATGTTTCTTGTTTAACGTTTTTTTGCTCCGTTATTCGCATGCAAGTTGCGTCCCAATTTTCTGCTGACTGATGCGTTATGCGAGTGGCCATTACGTGCCTGTGTCCTATGCTGTGCCAGATCGGTAGGTCATGAACAAAGCATTTTTTTGGATATGATGTGTTGATAATCTGCGGAACCACGTGAAGTCTCGAAGAATATACCTTGAAATATGTTGAAGTCTTGGAGGATAGGATAGGTTCCGAAGAAAGAATCGCAGATCCCCCGGGGTATGTAGTAAAATTGATTAGAAATAGGGCAAACCACGACCATTTGAGCGGAAAAAGCGGATTGAAGAGCTAAGAATGACCGGAGAATGTGCCTTCCGTAGTCGAAAGTCCTCCAGCCAAGAGATATGTGGAAGAGGTATTGTTAGGTAAATTGAACTAAGTGGTTCAAGCCGTGGATGGATTTTATCAGTGCAAGATATTGAATGATTTGTCCGGTTAGTACGTTGTAAAGAAGTTGATAATTTTCTACTCATGTCCAGGTAAAGGAACTGTGTGCCTTGTATGGTTGTCGAAACGGAGAACAATTCCTTGGGTGCGTGTCGCCGTACCTGTGACAGGCTCGGGAGAAAATGGAAACGAACAGAGACAACCACACAGATAGAAGAAAGGAATGCATCTGGAATGCAGTCAATCAATTGCGGCGGTGCCTGAACTTTTGTACCACTATGCATGTAATTGTTATTTAAATATCGCATATACACGTAGATCGTAAGTGGCTAAATACAACGAGAATCAAGCAGAACACGGATCAGTAAAGCATGAAAGATTGAAGATGAAGCAGGAGTGTTTTGGGAATCCTAAAATAGACACCTGCTCAATCGGTGGGAACCAGAAAGAGGAGGACGAGGTGTGCAGATAATGGGAAGGGCTGTCACTCAGAAAAAGTGACAGAAGCGTATTTCCTTAATCCTAAATTGGTAGGAATGCAAGAAGTCAGGGAGGACAAACACATGTAAGTCAGCGTCGAATGAAGAAGGAATGCAACAGAAGCACAGGAAGGTAAGCCGAGAGTCGGTAAAAATGGTTCTATTGAGGGGAAGTGAAAAAGCTGCCGACGTTCATCTGGCGATGCTTCATCTTTGTCAGCAACCAGAAGGATGAATAATGCCCATTGATGTAATTAGGGTAAATGTGGCGGAGCGCTGCGCCGGAATAGGTAGATAGTACGGCGAGCAAAGCACAAAGGATGAGAGGAAAAGAGTGTTGGGCCTACAGAGACTAAATCTTTTATGTCTCTGATGTCTGGAGGCAATCAGAAAGGAGACTGGTCAGACTAGGATAGATTGGAGCCAAACCCGAAAAGTTGCCGTGCAATTGAAAAAGGAATGTAAAGTGGGCGCGGAAACGAAAGAATGAAGTCTGAAAGAAGTAACTTTTGGAGAGAAGTGGAAAAGCGTACAATGGTCTCGAGGTGTTGTAAACAGACCATTGGATCTGTCGATGACTCATTGATAAGGCCTCAGCAGTCAGAGAGGCGAACATTGAGACGGGCTTAAAATGTCGGCTCATAGAGAGAAAGCGATATTATTATTGCCAGAATGTTAACAGTCGGCAGAAATGAATATGTTAAGCTTGTAGGGGAGTGGAATAAATAAGATAAATCACGACCAGTACTGTTCATGAAAAGAGAGTCACAGAGCGGTACGTCGGCCGAGCATAGATCATTTAGATTTTAGACGTCTGGGGGGTCAGAAAGCAAAAGAGCGTTTAGATGAGACTGGATAAGTCAGCAAGATGAAGCTAGGCAGTCAGATTAAAGTGGGGATAACAGTAGTGAATGGCACGAGTAAAGAAAATTTGCGGGACTACAGAGGCTATATAAAAAGCCCGTTAGCATAACAAACACGGCTCTCAGGCTGAGGGACAGGGTGTGCTGTGACTGCACAGCCCAGAACACGCGCGTCTCTGATTTCTGGAAACAGCCAGAAAGTAGGAGACTGGTCAGACGAGGCTAGAGTGGAGCCAGGCCCGAAGTGTTATCCGTCCAATGAATAAAGGAAGGCAGACAAAGCGCGAAAATGAAAGAATGTAATCGTGAAGGAGACACTTAAGTGTAAGTGGAAGAGCCTACTAAGATCTCGAGGTGTTGCGAACAGACCTTTAGGCCTGTCGATGGTTCAAAAGTATGGGCTCAGTAATCGGATAGCAGGAGACCCTGGAGGTGAGAGGATATTTCCACGTATGATGGATCACTGTGTAGAGCTGGTAAATCCGGCATGTGTAAACGGCTACACATGTGTGTTATCGGGCATAACTTGGTCAAAGTTTCGAGCCAAGTTGCCAACGGCGATCCGGCTAAAGGCAGCAGGCGCACGGCTACTAGTGGTCGGCAATTCGATGGAATTTGCAACTGCCGCAAATTCGTTGCCTGCACAGTCGTTCGGAGAGATTGACACAACCGCACCCACGGCACACAACAGGACAAAGCGAAGTACGAGTGAGACTTCTGATCAGGAACACTTTACGATTCTGTGCGAATTGACTGAAATTCAAAAATTGAAAATCGATTAAAGCCGGCCACCTAACAGTCGGTTTAAAGATAAAACACAAATTTGACACAAATTTGACATCCATCAACGCACTCCGAACATCATAACACTACTCTGTGTGTACACAAATGCCCAAGGCCTTATTAGTAATTTAGCCGAACTTAGAGAACACCATGCCTTACAATCGCGTGAGCTGGTTATAATTGCAGAGACCTGGTTAAACCTTGAAATAACCGATTTTGTGATCAAGTTATCAGGTATGTCGCTGCTTCGGAAAGGGTGGTGGTGTGCTTCGTCGCTATACTGCAAACCTCCAATGGGAAGTTATCAATCACCTGGAAATCCGCGCCCCCGATTCTCTTTGTTGTCGACTATGATTATGGAACAAGTAGACATGTCTACGAACTGTAATTTACCACACACCAAAATCCATGTCAGAAATGGACTCCAAAGTGAACCACCAGTTTCAACTTGTTTGGACAATTCCTACAACCACCTTCTTATCGCTGGAGACCTTAATGTGCACGACATGGGAAAGCTAGCAACCGGTGGTGCGCAGTTTAAAGTCTGCTTGCAAGAACTAATTTCTAGGCGCACTCTGTACAACCACCTAATCATTCTCAGCATATTTCGAACAGCTTAAAGCCGTCGATACTCGATCATGTGCTCACGAATGAAGAACTTGTGGTCGACGAGACAGTTACAAGCACGCCACTAGGCCGCAGTGATCAAGTAACTCTACTCTTTGACTAAATGTGCTATGCGGAATATTCTGATAAAAGGATGCTAATGTGCATACTGCCACGCAATACATATTCCGTACGCTCTTTATGGATGCATCTTGGAATTTCTTAACTGAATCTCCTCCAGCCGTTGCCTGGGGAACGTTCACAAACATGTTCAGCACACTGGTGTCGCACGCATCGGAGCAGAAGTCTGTTGAACGTAAATTCAGATATGTCATTTCTGAGGAGCAGAACACGTCAATGTATGTCCCTGAGGAATTTGGCATGGCGTGCTCAAAAAGACTGCTCGAATGACAAAACATGGACTGCATACCTGGCACATCGTAACTTCTGTAGAAAACTGATCCACGAGGACAAGGTTGCGCATCAGGAGGGGGTTAATGAAGCGATTCTGCACGAACCGCAAACTTCTGTTAAGGCAAGTTAATGACATTCGTTAATTGAATCATGGAATTCCAATGCTGGTCACGGCTGACTGACGCAAGCGGTCAGGAATGGAAGCATTCGATCATCTACGGTTTCATTACTACCAAGCTTTCCAGCACGTCACGAACCCAAGTATTCTCCTATTATCAACTACTCCATCCTCTGGTTTTTACAACATCATCTGCTTTGCGGATGCTATGTTGAAGTACTTGTTATCCTTGCGTATCCACAGTTCTCCTGGAGTCGACAACATACCACCGAAGGCTCTGCAGACAGTAGCTAAGGATCTAGCAGAACCACTGGTCATTTCTATTAGTGATGTCTAGAGGAGAACCATATTCCACTAGCATGGAAGCCATGGGTCATCACACCTATTCAAAAGGAAGCTAGCCGCATTGACCTTACCAATTACCGTCCAATAGCGCTACTCGCTGTATTCTCCAAAGTTATGGAATTTATCCACGCAGATGCGCTGATGCACTATTTGGAAGGCCACAACTTAATAGCCCCAGAGCAATATGGCTTCCGTCAAAAGTGTTCATGTACTACTAACCTACTAATTGCACGTAATAGCGGCACTGAAGCCGTTGATGATGGAGCAGGAGTCGCTATCATCTACCTGGACTTCTCAAAAGCGGTTGATCGTTTAGACCATCGAGTTCTCCTTCATAAGCTTCGGAACTACGGCATTGGCGACCTAATTCTGAGTTGGATTAGCAATTTTCTACACGAAAGTCAGTTGGAGATGAGAGTCCGGGGATCTCTGTCCTCTGCATCTGATGTGGAGTGTTGTGTACCACAAGGCTCGGTGCTTGGGTTTCATCTATTCTTCATCTTCATAAACAATTTAGCGGGATCAATTGCTTTTAATTCCCTATTTTTCGCTGAGGATATCAAGATGTTGCGAATGATCCAAGGTCCGAAAGACCAGGAACGGCTCCAGTGCGATCTTAACGCAATCTCAAACTGCTCGGTTCAGGACGTCTACCATTCAACGTAGACCAATGTCTCGTTGTGCAGTTACGCCATAGACATGACTACAGATATTTGCTTCGGGCACAGTGATTGTAGACTAACTCCCGGAAACATGACCTCGGTGTGTTCTTAACGAGTGACCTCAACTGTTTAAAATAGGATGAAGTAGCTGCGAAAAGTGGCAACCAGTACGTCGGCCTGCTGCGAACAGCATTCGGGAGATTTGCTTCATCAATTTTCCCAAAGATGCACAATTCCTACGTGCGCCCTCAAGTTGATTACGGTATCCAACTTGGCATCGTTGGTTGAAGCTTAACCTGGAGTCATAGAGGCACCACAACGAATAGCAACAGAGATTGTAAAGGGCCTGCGCTATCACTCTTAACACCGAAGACTGCTGTTGCTGGAATTTTAAGCGGACGCTACCGAAGGCTGCGAGGCGATCTCATGTTAGCGTTCCAAACACTGAGTGACCCCAACCACGTATGCCGCCATTCGCTGAAACTTAGCCAATAAAACGGCTCAGGAGTAACTGCTTGATATTGACGGACCGATATAGCCGTCTGGAGTGTCAACGGAATTTCTTCTCCCTTCGGGTTTGCCAAACCTGGAACACATTCCAAAGGCTCAGTTGTACCCTTCAATACTATTTTGGACATATTCAAAATGCGATTGACTGTTGCTGCTGGCTCCCAGCAGTTTGTTAGCTAAACTACGACATTTTGGATTTCCATAACCATGCCATTCCACAGGATTTATGTGTCATATGGACCCCAGAAGGTGGTGCATAAGTGAACGACCATATTTTACTGTTTTCACGCATTACATTAACAATCACTGCCCCCATGTATTTCTGTATACTTACACTCTATTTTTGTTTTTTAACGTTATTTATCTCGCGTTTATCGCGGTAGACACTCGGTAGTTGACCCACATATGTTTTGATTTCATCGTATTCACCCCAACCATGTTGCGGGATGTGTCAAGCACTTGCTTTTATCCCGCGATAAAGCATTGTTCGTTGTTCATCTCATGATAAGACATTTTTCTCTAGGACTAATCAGTATGTCCCAAAAAGTTTATAGTTGTTATATTCCAATTCAGTGGTCACTCTCAAAGTTGTATGTACAATATTGAATGTTCGGCAAGACGAGTAATTTGTGTTGCCGATGAACCCAACACTAAAATATCGTCCACGCAGCGTCTGCACTCGGAAATTAGGGAATATTTCCGCACTTATCTTCATCTCCACCATGGGCGTAAAGAAATTTACTGATAGCGAACCCAACGGACTCCCTAATGACAATGTCCGACTGAACCACGGAGTAGGCTGATCTTCAGCAATCCAAAATTTTCCAGTTAATAGAATGAGTTTCAATTAATCACGGGCAATGCCGGTCTTCAGCAAAGCAAAGATTCCCATTTCGTTAATATGAATCAATATCGGCAATCAGTTCAAGGTGAAGAATTCTTTTCGGTAAACTCTCCTCGGACCCAAACGTTTATATAACACTGCTTGTGGGGAAGGCGTTAACTCGGGCTGGGATTGAATTCTGGACTGTTTGAATGATCAAAATCGATAACTTGAGACAGGGATAGAAATGGTAAACCCAGTAAACTAAATAATCATGCATACACAAAGCTTAGTAGTTCGTAGTAATTAAGTAGGTAAGATAATAACCAAATAACTAAGTAACAGTGTCCGTTGATCAAGGTGGTTGTATCGGCCGTAGAAATCATTTTTGTACACATAATTCCGGCTTCAGACGGGGAATGTAGATAGCCTCGGCGACAAGGCGGGGTTTCCTCAGCATTTGTTTGTCTAATGGATGGTGGCGAATCGGCAACTGTTACGGAATTTGGTTTGCACTTACTGCGTGAGAGACACGTACGAATTCATTGAGAGGATATCTGCAATCAACCTTGTTAACAAAAGGATGATATCATTCGATGCCCAGTCGCTGTTCACAAACATTCCATTGCTCGAAACCGTGGATTACGTATGCGAGCTTGCTCGGCAACTGCCCAGCGAACTTCCAGCGAAATTGCTAAAGGAGGTGCTACTTCGTTGCACGTTAAATGTTCAATTGACATTCAATGGTGAAATGTAAAGTCAGATTGACGGAGTGGCCATGGAATCTCTTTTGGGTCGGCTGCTGGCTGATATTTTCATGGCGAAATTGGAACATGACCCATTTGCAACACATCTGTGCAACCGAAGTGTACGTACGGTATGTTGACGACACCGTACTTTTCAAATCCTAAAAGCATGCGGAACAGTTGCTGAAAGCTTTCAATGACCCACATGAGAATCTCCACTTCACTTTTGAACACGAACTCGGAAACTGGTTACCTTTCTTGGATGTAGAGTTTATCCGTAGCGCGGACGGAACATACAACAGAAAGGTACACAGAAAGCACACATGGACTGGGCAGTACACTAACTTCTACAGCGCAGTACCCCTACAGCATAAGCAGAGTTCAATCGAATCTCTCGCCTTCAGGGCGCGCAGTATTTGTACACCAGATACCGTCAAGGAAGAACTACAGAAAAACAGCGAAGTCCAGAGGTAAAATGCTTATCCTGATAAATTTATTATAATGCATTTGAAGGAACGCAATCGAAGGCCACCTAGGAGCATTGCTCCTAAGAAATAGCTTTTCATACATATACCCTTTAAGCGTGATTCTGCAGCTGATGTGTTATCCCGAAACCTGAAAGACGCTGTTGATAAAACTTATTTCGCGGCCCGCCTGAGAATCGTTTTTCACAACAAGCCGTTGCTTACAAAACCCTCGAAGGATAGACTGTCGTCGTTGACCCGTTCAGTGATGGTTTATCAGTACAGCAGTATCAGCAGCAGCAGTATCATACCGGCACCCTGCGTGCAAAAACAGCTGTTCGTAAGCTTTAGGCGCCCATGGACGTAGGGGTTGTATATCTGTACTCCACCCCGGCTCTATCTTATCCGGTCACAAGCTTGCTGTAGTTGCAGATATTTTTTTTGTTATTGTATTTGAACTGACGCGACAAAAAGAAATGTTGACAACTGCCAGATTTTCTTTTCTCATTGAATTATTTAAAATGCAAATGAGAGTTAACCGTTCATAGGTAAGCACACATCAGTTTTAAAACATATCATCCAGTGTTAGAAGGTGCGGTTGAATAAACTGAGGTTATTTATTATGTAAATACCGGTATGAACAATAAATATGGAAAATTTTCCAAAATAGTTGAAATATTTTGTCTTCGTAATTCAATTCAACGAAGAGAGAAGGCACACTTTGCGACTTCTCAGTTATGGTTGTCAGTCGGAACTCAGTAAGTCGGTTAGGTATGTAGGAGTCGCACTGAGATTTACCATTTAGAGCGCAGTCTCTTGTGAAATCGAATGCCGTTAATCCCATAGGGACAATGCAAGCGGATTTTCAAAAGAAGATCCCTAAATAGCATGAAGAAAGTACAGAAATTAACGTCTGAAATGAAGATTAAAGGACCATCAGGCGAAGTGACAGCCCGTATTCATTGCCGGTCCTTCTGATGGAAACGTCTGACGGGACCTATCGATCCTACATTGGATTCAGAGAACTAAACATAGTGGCATTCCTGATGCCACAGCTCAAAGCAACTCGTTCTAACTTTCACAACGGAAAGCTTATTTTCCTGATAAATCTCCGGCCTGGATACTAGCAGTTTCCTACTGCAGAAGATAATCGTGAAACGACTTTCAGGGTAAAGAGGTAGCAGTATGATTTTTTGTGAAAACCGTTCGGATTTTGCAACGCACCTGCTGAGAGTCCTAGAGAACCTCCATTGTGTAGTGGTCGATGGATACGATATCATTGTCTTCTCCGAAACAGAACACGAAAATTGTGCTAGACTAGCAGCTGTACTACAGTGACTAGAGGAAGTTGGTATGAAGTTTTGTCGCAAGAATTCACAGAGTTCCCAGACGTCAATTGTAAGCTTGCGTCACTTTGTGAAGTGTTGTCAACTTCAGCCGCTTCCAGAGAAAGGTGAAACCATCAATAATTTCGCAATTCCGAAACCCAAGCGTTAGCTCTGATCGTTCCTAAGTGTTAATTATGGTTAGAAATTCGTACCTCACTTTGAAGAGGATTGTTCTGCTACTAAACTGCTTCACAAAGACGAGCCGTTTCTATGGCGGGACCTTTAACTTGGCCGTTGTACGTTTTCCCTAAAACATCGTTTTGTGCGCTATCTACTGCAAACGTATCAACGTTATTTGAAGTTTTTGACGCATTCGTTGGCTGGACGATTTCAAGGCCACCGAGGTCGCGCAACCCCACCGATTCTTTGCAAAAGCACCCGAGGCACCGCGCAAAACGCGTGATTCGCTGCATTTATCCAATCGAAACGACCTATGTATAAACGTTATAACAAATGTTGGCCTCGTCAACCGGAAGAAGAATATTACAATTCGTTCACTCCATATGTGGTCGCTGCTCAAAGATTCGGGACTGTTTACCTAAGTGACATCTGTGCACTCTTTATCCACATTATATTTAGAACAGTAAGAGGTTTATCTTCACTGATCATTTTGATATCGCATATGTGGTAGATAGTGTAAAATGCTGCAAATGCATCCATCTAGGTGCATGAAGCTTTTCTTGTCTTGACTTGAATTGACTTGTTCGACCAAGTAAATGCATGCGTTGTTGAAACGGCAACATGTCTGCGCTGAGTAAACCCTAGTGAAATGTTCATTGTGACGGTTGACACAAGGAATGTGGCAATCGATGCGGTGCTATCTCAGTCAGCTGCGATGATAGAATATGTGCATTGCGTGCTGGCGAGTGCAGAACAAAATACCCCACGACGGAAAATTGGTGCCCAGATATCGTGTAGGCCTTGGATAGTTGGGAGATGTGAATCAGTGAGTGAGTTCCATATCTTTACTGACCAGGTGCTTCCATGTTGGTTGGTGACGACAAAAGACTTGTGAGGGTGCTTTTAAAGATAGGCATACCGGCTCCGCGAATTTACTTTCATCTAACAGCACGCATACGGAAGTAAGAACGTGCTATCCGACCTGATGTCACGCCCTTCGTTGGATGGTCTCATGCCAGACAGTGTTATACAGATGTGCACCGTTACAGTGTCGGATAAGGACTGATTGGAAGAGTATAAGAAGAGTGAGTTGGTGAAGGGGTTATGTACTCCGTTACAAGCACGCACTAAGTAGTATTAGAAGAGCTGAAGGCACTCCACAGGATCCTGAGTAGGCATAAGGTTACGAAAGATAATTTAGTACTGAAGACAGTGTGGCTGGACCATACCTGGATGCGATGGTTTGCGTGTCTCAGAGATCCATTGAGCTATTCTGGGTGGGGTTTTTTTGAACCTTCAGAGCCACTAATACCAGATTGGTCAATGGTTAGAGGTCAGACAAACTCAGCCTCCTGGTCCTCTAGATTGGGGGTTGGAATGAGGGTGGCTACTTATTCATTAAAACGGACTCCTTGTAGCCCACCGTCAAACCCGCTGCCTTCCGGTCAGGATATAAATCCAAAAGTTTTGGTTGAGAAGCCTAATCGTTCTCCTGTCTAGGCCTGGGCAACCTGACAGTATCCTGCACACGCAATACAATGCGTCTGCCCTACAAACAGTTTTTTGATACTCTGGTAGTCCCAGAGGATAATAAATGGCGCCTTAGCTGCTGCGTCGAGCATGGTGGATAAGGGTTTGGATGCCACTGCTCAAGCCTTCCCATCTTCTTATTCCCTATTACGCCTTTACACCTTCTCATCCCATTCCAACCCCACTTTTATCCCTCCAGCTTTCAACCTCTGATTCTAGGCCCTGCACCAACATGCTTTGTTAGGCTTTTATATTCTAATTTCAAATCACATGCAAACGCGGAGCGTCAATCCCATCCTATGGACAAGCTCACGTCCAACCAAGCGGTTCACTCCAGTACATCGGCTTCCATTTGGAGCCTTCGATCCTTCTTCAGATTGGCACGCCTCAGTGTACGCACATTGTTTCAGATCGGTCAACAGGCAGCACATTAGAGTCCCTCTCGATCGATATCTGCTGCTTATCGGAGACCCGCCTGCAAGTCTCGAGCTCTGTGATTACTTTACGATCCCCTTCAGGTGACACTAGCAGTACTTTTTCATTGCACCTATCCGGTGACGTTGCAGCTTCGAGCACAGGCCAAGTCGGTGTTGGCGTTGCCTTGAGTTCCCGGGATTAAGCTTCTCTGGTTGAGAAATAATTCCCGGGGATGACATCAGAAACAGAAAGTAGCGAACAAGCTTGTTTTCATGGCTTCATCATCAGGCTAATACAACCACAATAAAGCAAGTTAGAATAGACACGATGGTTTAAATTGAGTCACTGAAACAGAGTAACTAATCGATAAGTCTACGTGTTTGGTCTGATTGGTCAAGTGAATTGGCGTGACTGCCATTGTTAGTCGCGTTGATCTCAGGCCAAGGCAAGGCTAAAGTGTGGACGAGCTTTTTCTGTGCACATAGGTCCGGGTTATGGAGCCGAATTGCGATCGCCTCTGCTGTCGACAGCAGGCGACATCTGACTGCCCGTGTGAAACGTCCAGGGACACAGTAAATCGGTGTGAATGCGTCACGCGAATCGATTTGATGGTCGGAGTCAACTAGGTGCGACAACACTGCACTCGTTATATTCTTCCTCACGCCGCTGTAGAGCCAAGCTGGGCAATGCTCTCGAGCCCTAACGGACAGTCGCCTGGTCGTTTTCCCGATATACCTTGCTCGACACGAGCAAGAGAAATTATACACACAAAAGGAGGTCTGCGACCGAGGTATCCTGTCTTTAAGTTGTTGGCACACGAGCGGTGTTGAAGTGAAGCTTACGCGGAGATTAGCGGCAAAATACGTTCTTTCTGTTGCTAAGGAAAGTCTTCGGGTGGTCCGTTCCGCTATCGCGTCACCCTTAAATGGCAACGATAAGTATACCATCCGCTTCTCCACTGAAACGGGTTTGGGCTTTTGTACTCGTGGTTCCATGTGCCTCTGGATGAATTTCTCAGGGTACCCATTGCGCTCGAGTACGTTTCGTATAAAACTCAGCTCATCTGAAAGCGTATCATCTGTACATATTCTCCTCGCTCTCTCCGTTAGGCAACGGACGAGGTTCCTTTTTTGACTTATCGGAACAAAGCTAGCGAAATGGATGTACTGCCCATTCCAGGTTGCTTTTCTGTGCACCCTCCTTCGCATTGACCCATCTGATGCCCTTTTGATTTGGACATCTAAAAATGCCAACGTGTCATTACGTTCTAGCTCGATAGTGAAAGTTATATTGCTATGTGCAGTGTTAAACTGGGCCAATAGGTCATCGACGCACATTCCATTATTCGCGATACAAAATATGTCGTCTACGTATCGACCGTAATAAACCAAGCTGTTGATGGATTCGTTCAGCTGGTTGCACTCCAATTTGCTCATGAAGACGTCCGCGAGCAACGGTCCTAATGGTGAACCCATTGCCACCCCGTCTATTTGTCGATATAGCGTTCCATTAAACTGAAACTGAATGTTTCGTGTGCACACGAGTAGCAGTTGTCTCAGCCGGTCTAGTGGGATACCAACATTGATGTTGCGCAGCAGGATGAACTCGCACAGATAATCTACGGTCTCCTCCAAGGGAACATTGGTAAAAAGAGACACCACATCTAAGGAGAACATCTGTCGCCCAGCTAGCTCAATTTGTCTCACTGAGTCAAGAAAATCGAAGGTATCTTTGAGACTGTATCTAGCTATGGCTTTCCTGACTGGTTCCAACCGTTTGACGAGCCACTTGGCAGTTGAATGGTACGGTGAGTTACACATATCCAGTATCGGCCTTAGTGGTAGCCCTTCCTTGTGTACTTTGGGCAGGCCATACAATCTTGGAATTACTGTCCCACTCGGTCTGGTGTATTCAAATATATCTGAATCGATTACATTCTCCTGCTTTAAGCAACGCAGGAGTTTCGTTATGGATCTCTCGATTGCCTGTGTCTCGTCATTCTCATTATCCACTCTACAAAATTTTGTCCCGTCAGAAAGAATGGCATTCATCTTACTGATGTAGTCCGATCTGTCCATCAGAACAATCCCGGCTCCTTTATCCGGCCTAGACAACAGTATCTTATCGTTTCGCTTGAGTTCTTTAAGGGCGTCTAGATGTTCCTGCTTCAATAGATGCTTGGTACACGGTTTATAAGTTAGGTACTCGTAACATGCGTTAACCAGCGTTGATTTATACTGCTCGGCTGCTAAGGCTGAGGACGGCGAAAGTGTAGCTACTTGGGAATAAAGATTCTCAAATTGGACCTCTAAATCTAGCTGTTTAACATAGTTTCGTGGACAACAGAATTTCGGGCCGAGTGAAAGAGCTTCAAGTAAAATCTTGTCTAATGGTACTGAGGAGAAATTGTGAACGTATCTCTCAGGGTCAGGAGGAAATAAGTTCTGTGGCTTACCCACATTGAGTTGTTTCTGCAGTGAGGATAGTCGTACTTCCACTTGTCGTGCCACAATTCTCTGAACGTATGATTCGAACGTCTGGTATTCCTCAGCAGCTAGATTCTCTAGCGCGACAGAGAAAATGCAACGTTTAAGCTCGAGTTCGTTAATCCGAGGCACAATCGTATCACGTTCATTCAACGTGTGGCGTTTCAAAGCTGTATTAGTTGGATTAATTCCATTACGTCTGAGAATTTTCCAAAAGTGCTTAGGGTATTCACAACGTAAAATGCACTCGTCAAAAAATTGCACTGACGCTCTCGCTACCGCAAGCTTCGTGCTGAACTTAACATACTGGTTAAGTTCTCTAAACACAGTGGGATCTTTGGACTGTTTCAATTGAGAAATAATTCCCGGGGATGACATCAGAGAATTGTGGCACGACAAGTGGAAGTACGACTATCCTCACTGCAGAAACAACTCAATGTGGGTAAGCCACAGAACTTATTTCCTCCTGACCCTGAGAGATACGTTCACAATTTCTCCTCAGTACCATTAGACAAGATTGTACTTGAAGCTCTTTCACTCGGCCCGAAATTCTGTTGTCCACGAAACTATGTTAAACAGCTAGATTTAGAGGTCCAATTTGAGAATCTTTATTACCAGTTATCTACGGTTTCGCCCTCATCTGCCTTAGTAGCCGAGCAGTATAACTTAACACTGGTTAACACGTTACGAGTACCTAACTTATAAACCATGTACCAAGCATCTATTGAAGCAGGAACATCTAGACGCCCTTAAAGAACTCAAGCGAAACGATAAGATACTGTTGTCTAGGCCGGATAAAGGAGCCGGGATTGTTCTGATGGACAGATCGGACTACATCAGTAAGATGTATGCCATTCTTTCTGACGGGACAAAATTTTGTAGAGTGGATAATGAGAATGACAAGACACAGGCAATCGAGAGATCCATAACGAAACTCCTGCGTTGCTTAAAGCAGGAGAATGTAATCGACTCAGATATATTTGAATACACCAGACCGAGTGGGACAGTGATTCCAAGATTGTATGGCCTGCCCAAAGTACACAAGGAAGGGCTACCACTAAGACCGATAATGGATATGTGTAACTCGCCGTACCATTCAACTGCCAAGTGGCTCGTCAAACGGTTGTAACCAGTCAGGAAAGCCATAGCTAGATACAGTCTCAAGGACACCTTTGGTTTTCTTGATTCAGTGAGACAACTTGAGTTAGCTGGGCGACAGATGTTTTCCTTAGATGTGGTGTCTCTTTTTACCAATGTTCCATTGGAGGAGACCATAGAATATCTGTGCGAGTTCATCCAGCTGCGCAACATCGACGTTGGTATCCCACCAGACCGGCTGAGACAACTGCTACTCATGTGTACGAGAAACATTCAGTTTCAGTTTAATGGAACGCTATATCGACAAATAGACGGGGTGGCAATGGGTTCACCATTAGGATCGTTGCTCGCGGACGTCTTCATGAGCAAATTGGAGTGCAACCAGCTGAACGAATCCATCAACAGCTTGGTTTATTACGGTCGATACGTAGACGACATATTTTGTATCGCGAATAATGGAATGTGCGTCGATGACCTATTGGCCCAGTTTAACACTGCACATAGCAATATAACTTTCACTATCGAGCTAGAACGTAACGACACGTTGGCATTTTTAGATGTCCAAATCAAAAGGGCATCAGATGGGTCAATGCGGAGGAGGGTGCACAGAAAAGCAACCTGGAATGGGCAGTACATCCATTTCGCTAGCTTTGTTCCGATAAGTCAAAAAAGGAACCTCGTCCGTTGCCTAACGGAGAGAGCGAGGAGAATATGTACAGATGATACGCTTTCAGATGAGATGATTTTTTTTTTAACGTACTCGAGCGCAATGGGTACCCTGAGAAATTCATCCAGAGGCCCATGGAACCAAGAGTACAAAAGCCCAAACCCGTTTCAGTGGAGAAGCGGATGGTATACTTATCGTTGCCATTTAAGGGTGACGCGATAGCGGAACGGACCACCCGAAGACGTTCCTTAGCAACAGAAAGAACGTATTTTGCCGCTAATCTCCGCGTAAGCGTCACTTCAACACCGCTCGTGTGCGAACAACATACAGACAGGATCCCTCGGTCGCAGACCTCCTTTTGTGTGTACAATTTCTCTTGCTCGTGTCGAGCAAGGTCTATCGGGGAAACGACCAGTCGACTGTCCGTTCGGGCCCGAGAGCATTGCCCAGCTTGGCTCTACAGCGGCGTGAGGAAGAATATAACGAGTGCAGTGTTGTCGCACCTAGTTGACTCCGACCATCAAATCGATTCGCGTGACGCATTCACACCGATTTACTGTGTCCCTGGACGTTTCACACGGGCAGTCAGATGTCGCCTGCTGTCGACAGCAGAGGCGATCGCAATTCGGCTCCATAACCCGGACCTATGTGCACAGAAAAAGCTCGTCCACACTTTAGCCTTGCCTTGGCCTGAGATCAACGCGACTAACAATGGCAGTCACGCCAATTCACTTGACCAATCAGACCAAACACGTAGACTTATCGATTAGTTACTCTGTTTCAGTGACTCAATTTAAACCATCGTGTCTATTCTAACTTGCTTTATTGTGGTTGTATTAGCCTGATGATGAAGCCATGAAAACAAGCTTGTTCGCTACTTTCTGTTTCTGATGTCATCCCCGGGAATTATTTCTCAACCAGAGAAGCTTAATCCCGGGAACTCAAGGCAATGCCAACACCGACTTGGCCTGTGCTCGAAGCTGCAACGTCACCGGATAGGTGCAATGAAAAAATACTGCTAGTGTCACCTGAAGTGGATCGCAGAGTAATCACAAAGCTCGATACTTGCAGGCAGGTCTCCGATAAGCAGCAGATATCGATCGAGAGGGACTCTAAAGTGCTGCCTGTTGACCGATCTGAAGTGATGTGCGTACATTGAGGAATGCCAATGAGAAGAAGGATCGAGGGCTCCAAATGGAAGCCGATGAACTGGAGTGAACCGGTTGGTTAGACATGTGCTTGTCCATAGGACGGGAATGACGCTCCACGTTTGCATGTGATTTGAAACTAGAAGATAAAAGCCTAGCAAAGCATGTTGGTGGAGGGCCGAGAATCCGGGGTTGAAAACTGGAGGGATAAAGGTGGGGTAGAAATGGAATGATAAGGTGTAAAAGCGTAAGAGGGGAATAAGAAGACGGGATGACTTGAACAGTGGTATCCAAACCCTTTTGCACCCTGCTCGATGCAGCAGCTAAGGCACCTTTTATTATCCTCTGCGACTGCCAAAGCATCAAGAAACTGTTTGGAGGGCGGATGCATTGTGTTGTGTGGGCAGGATACTGTCAGGTTTTCCAGACCTAGACCAGATAGCGATTAGGCTTCTCAGCCAAAGCCTTTGATTTAAAATACTGACCGGAAGGCAGCGGGTTTGGCGCTGGGCTACAATCCGTCCGTTTTAATGAATAAGGAGCCGTCCTAATCCCAACCGCCAATCTGGAGGACAAGGAGGCTACGTTTGTCTGACCTCTAACCATTGACCAAAATGGTATGAGTGACTCTGAAGATTCAAAAAAGCACCACCCAGAATAGCTCAATGGATCTCTGACGCACGCAAACCATCACACCACGGTAAGGTCCAGCTACATTGACTTCAATACTAAATTACCTTTCGCAACCTAATGCCTACTCAGGATTCTGTGGAGCGCCTTCAGCTCTTCTACTGCTACTTAGGGCGTGCTTGTAACGGAGTATACAACTCCTTAAACAACTCACTCTTCTCATACTCTTCCAATTAATTCTTGTTCTGCACTGTAACGGTACACATCGGTATGACACTGTCTGGCATGAGGTCGTCCAACGAAGAGCGTGACATCAGGTCGGTTAGCACGTTCTTCCTTCCACCTGCGTTCTGTTAGGTGAAAGTAAACTCTCGGAACCCGCGTGCCTACCTTTAAAAGCACCCATACATGTATTTCGTCGTCATCAACCAACTTAGAAGTACCTGGTCAGTAAAGATATGGAACTCACTCGCTGCTTTACGTCTCCCAACTATTCAAGGCCCACACGATATCTGGGCGCCAATACTCCGTCGTGGGATATTTTGTTCTATCCTCTCCAGCACGCAATGAACATATTCTACCGCCGCAGCTGACTGAGATAGCACCGCATCGATTGCAACATTTATTGTGTCGACCGTCACAATGATCATTTCACTAGGGTTTAGTCGGCACAGACATGTTGCCGTCTCCACAACGCATACATTTAGTTGATCGAAGATGTCAACTCAAGTCAAGTCAAGGAAAGCTTTATACACCCAGATCGATGCGTTTTCAGCATTTTACACTATCTATCACCTGTGTGATATAAACATAATCAGTGAAGATAAGCACTTTACTACTTTTCATATAGTATAGGTATAGAGTGCACAGATGTCACTTAAGTAAACAGTCCCGCATCTTTGAGTACCGACCGCCCATTGAGTGAAAGAATTGTAAGATTCTTCTTCCGTTTGGGAGGGGGAGGGCAACATTTGTTATAAGGTTTATCCACAGTGCATTCCAATTGGATAGATGCAGCAAACCACGCGCTTTGCGCGGTGACACGGATGCTTTTTCAAATAATCGGTGGAGTTGCCCGACCTCAGTGACCTTGAAATCGTCCAGCCAACGAATGCGTCAAAAGCTTCAACTAACATTGATAGGTTTGCAGTAGATAGCGTACAAAACGATGTTTTAGAGGAAACGGATAACGGCCAAGTTAAAGGCCACGCCATACGAACGGCTCGTCTTTGTGAAGCAGTTTAGTAGCAGAACAATCCTCTGCAAAGTGAGGTACGAATTTCTAACCATAATTAACACTTAGGAACGGTCAAAGGTAATGCTTGGGTTTCCAGATTGCAAAATTATTGATGGTTTCACCTCTCTCGGGAATCGGCTGAATTTGACAACACTTCACATGGTGACCCAATCTTACTATTGACATCTGGGAATTCTGTGAATTCTTGCGACAATACTTCGTACCAATTTCCTCTAGTTACTGTAGTACAGCTGCTAGTCTGGCATCCTTTTCTTGTTCTGTTTCGGGAAAGACAATGATGCCGTATCTACAGACCACTACACAGTGGAGGTTCTCTCTAAGACGCTCAGCAGGTGCGTCGCAAAATACGAACGGTTTTCTCAAAATATCCTACTGCTACCTCTTTACCCTGAAAGTCGTTTTAAGACTTTCTTCTTCTGCAGTGGGAAACTGCTAGTGTCCTGGCCGGAGATTTATCAGGGAAATTAGATTTCCGTTGTGACAGTTAGCACGAGTTTCTTTTAGCTGTGGCATCAGGAATGCCACTATGTTTAGTTCTCTGAAACCAATGTAGGATCGATAGGTCCAGTCAGACGTTTCCATCAGAAGGACTGGCAATGAATACGGGCTGTCACTTCGCCTGATGATCCCTTTAATCTTTATCTCAGACACCAATTTATGTACTTCGTCATGCTATTTAGGGATATTCTTTTGAAAACCAACTTGCATTGTCCATCTGGAATTAACGGCATTCGATTTCACAAGACTGCGCCGTAAATGGTAAATCTCAGTGCGACTCTTGCATATCTAACCGCATTACTGGGTTCCGGCTGACAACAATAACTGGAACGTCGCAAAGTGTGCCTTCTCTCTTCCTTGACGAATTGAATTACGAAGAGAGAATATTTCAACTATTTTGTAAAATGTTCCATATTTATTGCTCATACCGGTATTTACATAATAAATAACCCCAGTTTATTCAACCGCACCTTCTAACACTGGATGATATGTTTTAAAACTGATGTGTGCTTACCTATGAACGGTTAACTCTCTTTTGCATTTTAAATAATTCAATGAGAAAAGAAAATCTGGCATTTTTCAAGATTTCTTATGGTCCCGTCAGTTCCAATACAATAAAAAGTAAAATATAAGCAACTACAGCAAGATTGTGACCGGATAAGATAGAGCCAGGGTGGAGTACAGATATACACCCCCCCCCACATCCATGGGAGCCTTAAGCTTACGAGCAGCTGTTTTTGCACGCAGGGTGCCGGTATGATACTGCTGCTGCTGACACTGCTGTACTGATAAACGATCATTGAACGGGTCAACGACGACAGTCTATCCTTCGAGGGTTTTGTAAGCAACGGCTTGTTGTGAAAAACGATTCTCAGGCGGGCCGCGAAATAAGTTTTATCAACAGCGTCTTTCAGGTTTCGGGATAACACATCAGCTGCAGAATCACCCTTAAAGGGTATATGTATGAAAAGCTCTTTCTTAGGAGCAATGCTCCTAGGTGGCCTTCGATTGCGTTCCTTCAAATGCTTCATGATAAATTTATCAGGATAGCCATTTTACCTGAGGGCGTCGCTGATTCTCTGTAGTTCTTCCTTGACGGTATCCGGTGTACAAGTACTGCGCGCCCTGAAGGCGAGAGATTCGATTGAACTCTGCTTATGCTGTAGGGGTACTGCGCTGTAGAAGTTAGTGTACTGCCCAGTCCATGTGTGCTTTCTGTGTACCTTTCTGTTGTATGTTCCGTCCGCGTTACGGATAAACTCTACATCCAAGAAAGGTAACCAGTTTCCGAGTTCGTGTTCACAAGTGAAGTGGAGATTCTCATGTGGGTCATTGAAAGCTTTCAGCAACTGTTCCGCATGCTTTTAGGATTTGAAAAGTACGGTGTCGTCAACATACCGTACGTACACTTCGGTTGCACAGATGTGTTGCAAATGGGTCATGTTCCAATTTCGCCATGAAAATATCAGCCAGCAGCCCACCCAAAAGAGATCCCATGGCCACTCCGTCAATCTGACTTTACATTTCACCATTGAATGTCAATTGAACATTTAACGTGCAACGAAGTAGCACCTCCTTTAGCAATTTCGCTGGAAGTTCGCTGGGCAGTTGTCGAGCAAGCTCGCATACGTAATCCACGGTTTCGAGCAATGGAATGTTTGTGAACAGCGACTGGGCATCGAATGATATCATCTTTGTTAATTAGGTTGATTGCAGATATCCTCTCAATGAATTCGTACGTGTCTCTCACGCAGTAAGTGCAAACCAAATTCCGTAACAGTTGCAGATTCGCCACCATCCATTGGACAAACAAATGCTGAGGAAACCCCGCCTTGTCGCCGAGGCTATCTACATTCCCCGTCTGAAGCCGGAATTATGTGTACAAAAATGATTTCTACGGCCGATACAACCACCTTGATCAACGGACACTGTTACTTAGCTATTTGGTTATTATCTTACCTACTTAATTACTACGAACTACTAAGCTTTGTGTATGCATGATTATTTAGTTTACTGGGTTTACCATTTCTATCCCTGTCTCAAGTTATCGATTTTGATCATTCAAACAGTCCAGAATTCAATCCCAGCCCGAGTTAACGCCTTCCCCACAAGCAGTGTTATATAAACGTTTGGGTCCGAGGAGAGTTTACCGAAAAGAATTCTTCACCTTGAACTGATTGCCGATATTGATTCATATTAACGAAATGGGAATCTTTGCTTTGCTGAAGACCGGCATTGCCCGTGATTAATTGAAACTCATTCTATTAACTGGAAAATTTTGGATTGCTGAAGATCAGCCTACTCCGTGGTTCGGTCGGACATTGTCATTAGGGAGTCCGTTGGGTTCGCTATCAGTAAATTTCTTTACGCCCATGGTGGCGATGAAGCCGAGTGCGGAAATATCCCTAGTTTTCGACTGCAAACGCTGCGTGGACGATATTTTAGTGTTGGGTTCATCGGCAACACAGATTACACGTCTTGCCGAACATCCAATATTGTACATACAACTTTGAGAGTGACCACTGAATTGGAATATAACAACTATAAACTTTTTGGGACATACTGATTAGTCCTAGAGAAAAATGTCTTATCATGAGATGAACAACGAACAATGCTTTATCGCGGGATAAAAGCAAGTGCTTGACACATCCCGCAACATGGTTGGGGTGAATACGATGAAATCAAAACATATGTGGGTCAACTACCGAGTGTCTACCGCGATAAACCCGAGATAAATAACGTTAAAAAACAAACATAGAGTGTAAGCATACAGAAATACATGGGGGCAGTGATTGTTAATGTAATGCGTGAAAACAGTGAAATATGGTTGTTCACTTATATACCACTTTCTGGGGTCCATATGACACATAAATCCTGTGGAATGGCATGGTTATGGTAATCGAAAATGGCGTAGTTTGGCTAACAAACTGCTGGGAGCTAAGAGCAACAGCCAATTGCCTTTTGAAGATGTCCAAAATAGTAGTGAAGGGTACAACTGAGCCTTTGGAATGTGTTCCAGGTTTGGCAAACCCGAAGGGAGAAGAAATTCCGTTGACACTCCAGACGGCTATATCGGTCCGTCAATATCAAGCAGTTACTCCTGAGCCGTTTTATTGGCTATGTTTCAGCGAATGGCGGCATACGTGGTTGGGGTCACTCAGTGTTTGGAACGCTAACATGAGATCGCCTCGCAGCCTTCGGTAGCGTCCGCTTAAAATTCCAAGCAACAGCAGTCTTCGATGTTAAGAGTGATAGCGCAGGCCCTTTACAATCTCTGTTGCTATTCGTTGTGGTGCCTCTATGCCTCCAGTTTAAGCTTCAACCAACGATGCAAAGCTTGGATAGCCTAAACAACTTGAGGGCGCACGTAGGAATTGTGCATCATTGGGAAGATTGATGAAGCAAATCTCCCGAATGCTGTTCGCAGCAGGCCGACGTACTGGTTGCCACTTTTCGCAGCTACTTCATCCTATTTTAAACAGTTAAGGTCACGCTGTAAGAGCACACCAAGGTCATGTTCCCGGGAACTGGTCTACAATACGTGTGCCCGCAGCAAATATCTGTAGTCATGTCTATGGCGTAATTGCACAACGAGACATTGGTCTACGTTGAATGGTAGACATCCTGAACCGAGCAGTTTGAGATTGCGTTAAGATCGCACTGGATCCGTTCCTGGTCTTTCGGACTTTGGATCATTCGCCACATCTTGATATCATCAGCGAAAAATAGGGAAGTAAAAGCAAGTGATCCCGCTAAATCATTTATGAAGATGAAGAATAGATGAAACCCAAGAGTCGAGCCTTGTGGTACACAACACTCCACATCAGATGCAGAGGACAGAGATCCCCGGACTCTCATCTCCAACTGACTTTCGTGTAGAAAATTGCTAATCTAACTCAGAATTAGGTCGCCAATGCCGTAGTTCCGAAGCTTATGAAGGAGAACTCGATGGTCTAAACGATCAACCGCTTTGAGAAGTCCAGCTAGATGATAGCGACTCCTGCTCCATCATCAACGGCTTCAGTGCCGCTATTACGTGCAATTAGTAGGTTAGTAGTACATGAACACTTTTGACGGAAGCCATATTGCTCTGGGGCTATTAAGTTGTGGCCTTCCAAATACTGCATCAGCGCATCTGCGTGGATAAATTCCATAACTTTGGAGAATACCGAGAGTAGCGCTATTGGACGGTAATTGGTAGGGTCAATGCGGCTAGCTTCCTTTTGAATAGGTGTGATGACCCATCGCTTCCATACTGGTGGAATATGGTTCTCCTCTAGACATCACTAATAGAAATGACCAGTGGTTCTGCTAGATCCTTAGGTACTGTCTGCAGAGCCTTCGGTGGTATGTTGTCGACTCCAGGAGAACTGTGGATACGCAAGGATAACAAGTACTTCAACATAGCATCCGCAAGGCAGATGATGTTGTAAAAACCAGAGGATGGAGTAGTTGATAATAGGAGAATACTTGGGTTCGTGACGTGCTGGAAAGCTTGGTAGTAATGATACCGTAGATGATCGGATGCTTCCATTCCTGACCGCTTGCGTCCGTCACCCGTGACCAGTGTTGGAATTCCACGATTTAATTAACGAATGTCATTAACTTGCCTTAACAGAAGTTTGCGGTTCGTGCAGAACCGCTTCATTAACCCCCTCCTGATGCGCAACCTTATCCTCGTGGATCAGTTTTCTACAGAAGTTACGATGTGCCAGGTATGCAGTCCATGTTTTGTCATTCGAGCAGTCTTTTTGAGCACGCCATGCCAAATTCCTCAGGGACATACATTGACGTGTTCTGCTCCTCAGAAATGACTTATATTTGAATTTACGTTCAATAGACTTCTGCTCCAAGGCGTGCGACACCAGTGTGCTAAACATGTTTGTGAACCTTTCCCATGCAACGGCTGGAGGGCATTCAGTTAAGAAATTCAAAGATGTATCCATAAAGAGCGTACGGAATATGTATTGCGTGGCAGTATGCACATTAGCATCCTTTTCTCAGAATATTCCGCATTGCATATTTAGACAAAGAGTAGGGTTACTTGATCATTGCGGCCCAATGGCATGCTTGTAACTATTCCGTCGACCACAAGTTCTTCATTCGTGAGCACATGATCGAGTATCGACGGCTTTAAGCTGTTCGAAATATGCTGAGAATGATTAGGTGGTTGTACAGATTGCGCCTAGAAATTAGTTCTTGCAAGCACTCTTTAAACTGACCACCACCGGTTGCTAGCTTTCCCATGTCGTGCACATTAAGGTCTCCAGCGACAAGAAGGTGGTTGTAGGAATTGTCCAAAGCAAGTTGAAACTAGTGGTTCAATTTGGAGTACATTTCTGACATGGATTTTGGTGTGTGGTAAATTACAGTTCGTAGACATGTCTCCTTGTTCCATAATCATAGTCGACAACAAAGAGAATCGGGGGCGCGGATTTCCAGGTGATTGATAACTTCCCATCGGAGGTTTGCAGTATAGCGACGAAGCACACCACCACCCTTTCCGAAGCAGCAACATACCTGATAACTTGATCACAAAATCGGTTATCTCAAGCTTTTATCAGGTCTCTGCAATTATGACCAGGTCACGCGGTTGTGAGGCATGGTGTTCTCTAAGTTCGGCCAAATTACTAAAAAGGCCTTGGGCATTTGTGTACACACAGAATAGTGTTTTGATGTTCGGAGTACGTTGATAGATGTCAAATTTGTGTTTTGTCTTTAAACCGACTGTTAGGTGGCCGGCTTTAATCGATTTTCGGTTTATGAATTTCAGTCAATTCGCATAGCATCGTAGAGTTTTCCTGAACAGAAGTTTCACTCGTACTTCGCTTTGTCCTGTTGTGTGCTGTGGTTGCGGTTGTGTCAATCTCTCCGACTGACTGTGCAGGCAACGAATTTGCGGCAGTTGCAAATTCCATCCGATTGCCGACTACTAGCAGCCATGCGCCTGCTGCCTTTAGCCGGATCTCGGTTGGCAACTTGGCTCGAAACTTTGACCAAGTTATGCCCGATAATACACATGTGTAGCCGTTTACACATGCCGGATTTACCAGCTCTACACAGTGATCCATCATACGTGGAAATATCTTCTACGATTAGAGGCTGTGCCATCACTAAGCGTTTTCACTGGCATCTGTGATTAAGCGCAAGAGTTTAATTCAATCGTACTGAGCCGATTGCCATTCTGTGTGACACCATTCGAGACAGAATTCTCGAGGCAGGCCGAAAAGCCTAAGCTTACTCCGATCCAGTGTTTCTCAACACAGCTGTGAAAGAATCCGTGTTCAGCGCTCTGTTCAGGTTGCAGTCACTCGCCATTCCTTGTGACTTTGTCAGCCAGTGCGGCTGCATTACCCATCACACGGACCGCGCGACCACGCCGACCGCTCATTTGACCTTGCAACCACCACGCTCGCCTGACCGATGTGCGCCGCTCTCAAAGCTGTAAAAGTATAGAACGCTAACCAACCCACTGGGTCAGGTAACGACACCAAATGGAATGGCAGAAAGACGAAACCGAAGAGACTCCCATCGAAAGGCATTTGCGGGTTAGGAGAATGTCATCGGGTAGTAAAAATCGGTTTAGCTTGTTCGCACTGTTTGGAATGGTACCATACGAAATGTGCAAATGTGTCCCAACAACATTTACGGGAGCAAAATAGCTCCCAAGATGCATTTTGTTTCTGCACTGCGTGTTCCACCATCCCCCTCGTTAAGTGCTTGCTTATACTGGCTGAGAAATGCGACCGGTTAATCGCAGAAGTAGAGCAGAGGATAAACAATAAGATTACTTCAATGGGAGCGAGTATGGACCACAGAAGCGTA
>OX104069.1:86330900-86457958 GCA_944474145.2 Dicrocoelium dendriticum | reverse complement strand
CCAGTATGAACGATGTAGTGGGTAATAGACAGGTAGGCACTTTGTCAATATGCACATCAAGCGCAGCCACACCGGGGATATCAAACAACAGCCAATCACTTGAGAGAGAGAGAGAGAGAAAAAATAACTCGATTGATGCATAAGGAAACAGTGACATAAACCTTAAGTTAATGATCATCTGAAATAAGCTGTTTACAAACAAATCCTAGATAAGTTCACGTATACGGAAATGCCACGAACACAAAAATGTTATGGAAAGTGAATACAATTGGCTTAAGCAAGGTGTGCAATTTAATGGAATAGAGTACATGTAGACATTTATATGAGAAAGAAAAGCATTAAGGCAAAATTGAAAACCCACCACCTGAAATAAAGAGACTTAGCATGCAAGCACGCGGTTAGTAAAAAGAATGCAGCGTATCTACAAACGCTGCGCCGGTTTTGAATACGTTCTCTGCAGGACCCGTCGTCACTTCGGCAGTAGTCCCGAGTGGCCTCGCTCATGGCTCACTAGGCCTGCCTGACTAAGGCACTCGCGACCGCATGTTCTACAGCACCATGCGCTCGATATCGATAGAGTACAACCCATCGGTGCTTGCCGCTTCCGCACTTGCCGCTTCTTCTCTGCATGCATGAGGGCTTTCTCCTACACTTCAGCAACTGCCTTCGTGATTAGATCGCGCCATGCACGCCGATCAACCGCCTATGATTCCCATGATCTGCAATCAAGGTTAAAACGTGTGAGGCTCACTTTGATCATGTCCTGGTAACGTAACTTTGGTTTCCCCACATGCCGCTTCCCAATACTCAGCTGACCGTATAAGAGTTGTTTTGGTTTCCGCGTCGAATCCATACGGCTCACATGACCGAGCCATCTCAGGTGTCTCAATAAAAGTATGCAGTCCACTGCATACATCCCACTTCGGCGCAAAACTTCCGTGTCTGAAACTCTGTCGCCCCAGCCGATCCGCAAAATTCGTCGCAGACACTGCTGATGGAACCGCTCGAGATATCGCACATCCCGACGGTACATCGTCCACGTTTCACTGCCGTATAGAAGAACGGACAGTACCATGGATTTGTACACCATCAGCTTCGTGCCAATGCTAAGCTGATGGTTGTTCCACACTCGGTACTCAAGCTTCCCGAATGCCGCTGCTGCCTTCGACACGCGAATACGCAACTCAACGTGTAGCTGCTGATCAGTTGATATCACACTCCCAAGGTAGCAAAAGCGGGAGGTGGTTTCCAATACTTCAGCACCAATGCTGATTCGCGGCAATATTGAAGATTGCACCTCCGGTGAAGGCTGAAAGAGACAGACAGTTTTGCTTGTGTTGATGGTGAGCCCGAATTTGGCCGCTGTCGAAGCCAGAGCACTAGTCATGTGCTGCAACTCATCCGCGCTGTGTGAAAACAACGCACAGTCGTCAGCAAACAGCAACATACGGATAGTTGTCTCACAGACTAGAGTTCTCGCACCGAAACGACGGATGTTCAGCAACCCACCATCAATACGGTGCTCCACACGAACACCGTAAGCACAAGCCGCATCAAAAGCACAAGACATCATTGCATGAAGATATAGATTAAACAGGGCAGGAGCTAAGACACAGCCTTGCTTCACACCAGAGACAACTGCAAAGTCATCCGAGGTCTCTCCACTCAGCTGCACCCTCGCTCGCATACCACTGTGCAGACATTCAATTAAACTTACAAACTTACGCGGGCAACCAAACTTACCCAACACCAGCCACAATGCCTCGCGGTTCACCGTATCAAATGCCTTGGTGAAATCAACAAAAAGCGAGTACAATGGCTGGTGTCGTTCTCTGCACTTCTCTTGCAACTGACGAGCCGCAAACACCATATCTATAGTGCTGCGACCCGAACGGAATCCACACTGCTCTTCCGCCACGTTAGGTTCCACAACCTGACTGACGAGGCGGTTGAGCAGGATTCGGGCAATCACCTTGCCCACACAACTCAGCAAGTTGATGCCATTAACATTTATTTTTGACATTTGCATGCATGGCTCGAGGGATGAGCTGTACAGCAATATGCCAAGAGAGGACGAATGTCCCGGCAGAATAGGAAACACTGATTGAAAAAAAAACTTCAAACAGTGGTCGGAACCGCGTCAATTGTCACCGTGTGGGATTGGGTGCATGTTATGTAAGGCGTGATGATGCACCACGCATGTAGGTGTCGTAGACCTTCAGAGTCAGACGAAGAGTAGAAACACAGAGGTCAGAAATATCAAGTGATGTCATCCCGAGTGCGGTAAGATGTTTGGCTGAGGTGGAACATATCATCCCTCGATTATTGATAACGACGGGGTGGTGAACAATATTTGTCGTCTCAGGAAACTGTTCACGTATGTATCGCGATATGGCTGCGGCATTCTCCCCTGATCCGTATTTATCCACTTTCAGTTTATAAGTACAATCCATTCGGTACGCGTCACAGATGGCCACGTCCACAATGTGAACCGTAGAATTTCTAACCGCAAGCAGGTCTGGCTTGATGAAGGAGGTGGCTGTCGGAATCCTCGGCTCCATAACAATGTTAATGCTTCGGCGCCGCAATTGCCTGGCAATCTGTTGGGCAATTTCATTGTGACGTTTACAGCGGACATCATGCGTGATGCAGCACGCCTGAAGAACATGTGACAGAGTCTCTTTTTGTCCGCAGCTCCCGCGGCAGTTGAGAGAAGCCGGGTCATTTGTAGATCTGCCTCTGCTCCGTCGCGTTTTGGTAGAAAGAACACCCCCCGTAGTTGGACACCCCGTATGAAAAGACGTGGAAAAATCCTGGTGGGGTCCCTCAGCCAGTGGTGAGCGGAAGGTGACGTGACCACATTTCGCAAGGGAGAGCCATCCACTGAAGCAAAAAAAGCATCTCTCCAGGCTTCCGCAGCTGAGCTTTTATCCATGACGACGCGATTACCGATGGTAACAGTGGAGCGCGCTAGACGATGGATGGCAGCGGCTGCAGGGTCCCGGATCGCCCAACTGGTCACTGGATGGCAGTTGGCTAGGTGTCGTTCCAGCCTCTCCTTCCGTAGCAGGGGAATACTCGTTGACAGACACGGAATACCCAAACCAAAGCTCGCAATGGGAGCGTGAAGATATGCAATGGAGGTGTCTGACGGCAAGCGCAGCCATTTTCTGACGTGTGATCTGACAATGCGATCCAACCGCTTCAATGTATTCCGGTGAACCACTGCCAGAGCTAACTGATGAACATGCTTGGGGAGCAGATAGGTCCTCAGAATCTCAAGTCGTTGTTGTGGTTTAAGCGGTGCCTTGGTAACTTCGTTAAGTTGCACAGTAATATCGTCGATTACTGTTAGAGGGAGCTTACCCTTCCAGTTAAAAGGCAGGCCCAACATCTTGAACTTTTCATCGGGCTGAATGGAGGGAATAAAAATAGGACCACAGTCCAAAGCATTCGTATCCAGTATGGTTCGTTTGCGAGCGCCATCAACAATTATATTTACCGAGAAAGATTTTAGATGGTTGATGTTGAGGCCGACGCACTGCAGTCGTTGATGGAATCGCTGAAGGTGATCTCCCAGAGAAATGCGGTCTTGAGCAAAGATGATCACGTCGTCCGCGTAAGCGAGGTACTCAATCGGGCCAGCCGGTGATATCCAAGGCGAAGTGGCGACTCCGTGTAAAACTTCATCTAGGGACATTATGAAGAGCAAAGGCGAAAGCGGATCTCCTTGCCGGACTCCTCTATCAGGATGAAGCTTGACATCATTAAAGATTGAAGACGCGGAGCTGTAATACGATGCCAAGTAATCTAATAATAGCGGGGGGCTCCGAAAGCAGCTGCTGCTCGAAGTAAGGAGTGATGAGAAATGGAATCGAACGCCTTCGAGATATCCACTGCCGCAAATGAAAGGGGGGTACGAGAAGAATGAGAATGGCGAAGAGCAGCATGGAGTATGGACGGGGCTTCGAAAGCGCCATCTTTACGAAGAAAACCAAATTGAAGGCGGTCGGTAGGGAAAGTCGGAACCCAACGATCAAAGAGGATACGATGAAGAAGGCGTGTGAAGACAGATGAAACTGCGATTGGACGGAATTGGTCAGGGGAGATGGGCTGGGAAACTTTTGGTACGAAGGTGATCCGAGCAGTGTTCATGTGGATGGGAAATGGGTAGGAAGCAAGAAGACAGTTGAGAAAAGAAGTTACAAAGTAGGGATCCATCCTTGAAATATCGGCTGGCTTGATGCGGTCTACACCGGGAGCCGAACCCCGCATCTGTTTGAGAACACTTTGCATCTCCTCCAGGACAATTGGCTTCACCAAGTCATCATTAGCTGGAAGGAATCGACGCGGTGCGCGCTCATCATTAGCAGAAGGTCTGGAGAGGACATTCTTCCAATATTCCGTGAAACCTGGAATGTTCTCGTCCTCATTAAGAAAGGCAGTGCGCCATCTTCCGTCAATCACCGTACTTGCAGCGTCTTTCCGGCGGGTATGATAAAGACGTTGAATATGGCCATATTGTAGGCGTCGCCGGTGCTGATTGTTTCGAATCTTAACGGTATGTACACGTTTTTTCGAAGGCCTCCATCTGTGTGGAAAGAGAGTAGCACACACATCGTTTAGGGCCTCACTAAATGCTATCCTCGATCCATCAGTAGCGAATGAATTCACCAGATTCCGAAGTATGCGGTGTTCCTCCTTGGCAGGAGAGGCGCAGTTGCAAAGAAGCTGTTGGGCAGCTAGCAGCAGAGTGCGGAATACTGGTGTTGGCGCGGACGCAATGGAAGCTTCGTAATTAGAACTGGAAGCTTCTGGTTGATCCTGTACCGCAATGGCCGTGGGGCACGTAGTGGAGAGGGGGGCCATAATACCAGCTGAAGTTTCGCTAGAGAAACTTATGGTAGACGACTGCTCCTGAGGGCATACTGTTGCCTCTGGTACTAACGCTGCAGATGAGTGAGGCGAGGTTGAATAATCTATCGAGACAGTGTGGGTTGGTACGTTGAAACGCAAATCAGCGTCGGAGGAGGCGGTGGTCACCGCAGGATTGCCTTCGTACGATTCTCGAGGGGTTTGTGTAGACACACCCAAGTTAGTAGTTAATGTGGGCTGAGGTTGATGGAATTCATCGGACGTTATGGTTGAGAAGGGTGACGCTCGTACGGTTCCATCTGGAGGCGTGATTGGATGTTTGGTTTCAGTCGATGGTTGCGGAAATGCACTGGAAGTGGACGTTGTGTGGTGTTGATGAAAGAACCATCTAAGTCGTTGCAAGCGTTTTCTGATACCGTCCCTGGTGCGAAAGGGGAAGACGCGCCTCAGTCGTTCTAAAAGGATATTTAAGGAAGGAGACGTAACCGCAAAACGTGAGGCTGCTAAAAGTAGGGATTTGTCATCCCTGGCTGACCAGTTGTAAGATTGCCTCGGTAGTCGGGCTAGACAGTCTGCATTGTAACTGACAGGATGCTGATGTCTCCAATGCTGAGACAGGCCATTTTTAGTCGAGAACGTACGGTGACATGTTGGGCATTCGAAACTGGAAGTATTCCTGGCAGCGGCTGTGATAAGTAAACTCGTAGGGTTCCTGAGATGGGCCGCCAAATGGCGCCGCAGGCCGCTCCTAGATTTAAACGTCCTCGAGCACAGCGAACAAGAGGGAGGCTGGAGTACGTCAGAGATCGTCGCCGGATCGGAGGCGAGAGATTTGGATGTTGATAAAGTAGCTTCAGCAGGAGAAACTCTTCGTCGTGGTGATGGCAGCAACTGAGGGAGGCGATCAAGTAGTACACATGGTTGTCGTGATCCCGATGGTAGGGCTATGGGTGATAAGGGTGAGTGTGTGGGTGACGATTGGACGCGGTTCCGAGAGCTGGCTATGGAGTCGGCAGAGGCCGGTCCGTTTGATTCGTTGCAAGAGCAACCAGCAAATGCAATGCTCTGACTCTGCAGGGCAGGGGATGAAGGGAAACAGGTGGAAGCCTGCGTCGCGGGCCGTTCATAGGCCCCTATCCGCGGCTGGGGTGAGGGGGTGCATCGAGTTGGGCGTGTATAAAATGGCATTCGGGTCATTGGAGGGGTTAAAATCTGGGGCGTTGGTGATAAAAGGGTTGTTGTGCAATCCGGGACGACAGCGGAGGTGCGAAATATCCGGCTGGCGACGAGTAAAATATTTCCATGTATAAAGTACTTCCAATTCTTTGTTGCTGTCAGAGGCAGATGATAAGCTGGATGATGTACGAGAGGATGCTGAGCCGCTGGAAGGCGCAACAGGAGCAGAGGGACGATGTGATCGATTCTCTGGAGTGGGTGACGCGGTCCCTTTGGATGCTAGGGATATCACAGGAAAGCTCGGTGTGTTTTGCTCCGGACTGTGGTTACTGATTGTGTCCTCAGTAATATTATCGGTTGCACTCGTCGTGGGTGTTAACGACTGTTGAGGTTGGTGGCGATGAAGGCGGCGGCCTGGATCGCGTTACCATTTTAGAAATTGGAGCCGTTTCCTTATTGCTGTCATCGTTCGGAAAGGGAGTTTAGTTTGTAAAAGTGGCAGTAGCTACGCTAGTGAAGATACAGATTCGCCTAAATGAGCTGCGTGCAGTAATAACTGAGCATCTTCCTCCGCAGACCAGTGTACTGAGGATATGGCCGCTCGGGATGACAGTATGTCTTGGTAAATAGTGGGGTGTGCCTGGCGGCAGTGAGTGGTAACCGTTTTTGCTGAGGCTAATTGACGATTGCATTGTTGGCATGACATCACGGGAGCACCGCGCATACGTAGATCGTTGGGATGTCGTTTGTGGTATCCGGTAAGCCGAGTAAGACCAGCAGCCGTCGAGAAAAGAGCGTGACAGATATTACAGGTGTAATTTTGCAACACAGTGTGAGGAGTCGAAAGTATGGCGGAGGTTGTCATTGTTGGTTGTGGAATGTTGTTTGTTACTCCGTCGATGTGCAGTGATGGGGAATTCATATTTGAGATGTGTGAGTGAATATGTGCACGGTGCATGTGTCCGCGGTCGACTAAAAGAGACTATCCATAGGGCTCAGGCCACAATAAGTGAAAAATAGGAATAAAAGCTAAAGCAGAATAGGAAAGGGAAATGGTGCAGGCGAGAAGGATAATGGAAGAATTTATGGAATGCATGAATTACCCCAAGTAAAATATAATTGAGATCTAAACACGAGCATAAAAATTCTCTAGCTAGTCAGTCAGGTCAAATATAGTTCGCAGCATGCGTAAAACGACAAAAACTGACAAATAAAAAATAGCGATTGCCAGAATACTCCCGAAAAATACCAAGGTAGGTGGACAACACTTGAAAGCCCAGAAAAATACCCTTACTTCAATCACAATTTATGAGCAATATCTGTAAAACATCAAAAAATAAAAGCCCCTCTAACAACGTGAGACCCATGACGATCGTAAAGTGTTGGCGAAACTTCGCCCAATTAAGATGAAAACCAGGCATGCGGGGTCAATGTGGCATCAATCTATAACACTACAGGTCAGATAGGTAGGCAAAATCTTTGTAGTGTTGATCAAAACTTTGCCTAAACTGACGAGAAGCTATTGGGGGCGATCAATACCAAACGTCGGTTCATCAAAAGGAGGCTCATCAAGAGGAAGCTAAAAGTTTGGAGTTTTCTAGGAATACAAACCAACATGCATAAAAAAGACTTTGTAAAAAACACAAGCAATGTATATAGTATACAATAACAGCAAAATAATTGTATGTACACATGTTGAAGGTATAAAATTCCCTCAGAGAAAATCCTTATAAAAAGACATTGCAGTAGGAGGCTCAGGCGGAATGTGACATATAAAAAACAAATGTGGGCTAATCCTACGAAATTCACGAGCGTAAGATGACTTAAAAGAAAGAGCATAAAAAACTACATAAGATGGATATAAAATGTAAGAAAAACATGGCCCAAACGCCACGGAAAAACCACTTTAGTCAGACTCACGGTACATGTTGAACAAGTGAAAACGTTGTCACAGTTTTTGTAAAAACAGTTGTGAATTTGTCCAAAATTCTTGTTTCAGTAAATTCAGTGCACAGTTTCCAGCAAAACAGTGTATAATAATCCAAATTCCATTGACTTGGCAAGAAGAAATCACACAAAACTGCCGGAGCACAGTATACACTTCCGTCACACAACTCAGCTCGTGCAACATTGCCTGCTACCTTTGCCCTTGTACAGTGGTAGCACAAGGGCATCCATCAGCTCAGCAGGCACCTCCTCCTCAATCCACACGCGTTGCACCAAGTGGTGCAGCGCAGTCAACAACGCGGGTCCGCCGTGTTTCAATACTTCAGGCGGGATCCTGTCGGCCCCGGCACACTTGCCGTTTCGCAGCTGAGCAAGTGCTCTCTGCGTCTCATCCAGTGTCGGCGTATCCGCCAGATCCGCCTTCACATCGTGCTGCTTCAGGCCGTTCAATGTAGGCCAGTCGATCTCTGAACCGTTGTTCAAGAGACAGTCAAAGTGTTTCTGCCAGATCTGCATTATGTCTGCAGTCTGGGTGCAGGTAGCGCCTGAACTACTATCGATCAGTGGCCTCAGCTGCTTCAATCTCGGTCCATACACCGCCTTCAAGGAGTCAAAGAATTCCTTGTGTTGACGGCGTTCGGCGTAGCATTCCATCTACTTCGCCTTCTCCGTCCACCATGCATTTTTAATGCGACGTAGCTCTCGGGTCAGTCGCCGTCGAAGTTTGCGAAACTGACTACTCTTCCCCAAGTCGCTGGAATTTGCAACATGTGCAGCAAATGCTGCATTCTTCTCCGACACCAATGCGCCGATCGTCACATTGTTGTCATCAAACCAATCAGGCCGTTTAAAGTTTGCGCGCCCGATGGTCTCCTCGGCAGCAGCTGTCAACCGATCGCGAACGTGGTGCCACAGGTCGCCCACTGTGGCTCTGCAGTCCACATCATACAGGCGTGCAGCCATCGCATTCTCCAGCTCAGTACGTTTCGTCACAGTACCGAGGGAGAGAATGTTAAATTTACCCCGATTCACGGCGGGAGTGCAATACATTGATTTACGAAAATATATGTACAGTTCTGTCCGAACCAATTTGTGTTCAGTGCCACACTCAGCTCCACGCAGTACACGTGTCATGCGCACTTCACGCATATCACGCTGATGTACGATGACATAGTCGAGCAGGTGAGCGTGACCACTCCGTGGGTGCGTCCAAGTTGCCATGTCACTCCCACTCAGTGCAAACCGAGTGTTCCTGATCGTCAGGCCGTGAGTGGCACACAGTGAGAGCAGCCTGTCACCGTTCGCATTCGCTGAGCCAATGCCATGCGCACCGATAACAACTGTCCACGCTGATGCATCACGTCCAACGCGCGCGTTGAAATCACCCAGCAGAAATAGTCGGTCGCTCCTCGGCACAGACCGTGTCACGGAGGATAGCTCAGTGTAGAACTGATCACGCGTGTCGTCAGGATAACACATGGTCGGACCGTACGTGCTTATAAAAGTAGTAGGCGAACAGTCATCAGTCGCGCGCTGATGCCCGTTGGTTCACCCACCAGCTGGCCATGGAGGCGATCGGATTTTACAAACCCGACCCCATGTTCACGTGGTGCTTAGGCGGCGTTGCCCACCCAGTAGAATGTGTAGCCAACACCTGTTTCATGCAACTTACCTTGCTCAGCGAGCCGAGTTTCACTGGGCGCCGCAATATCGCTGTTGTAGCGCGCCAGCTCCATCGCGAGCAGTGCAGTGCGTCGCTCCGGGCGCTCGCTGGAGTTCCGGTCCAGTAGTGTGCGCACGTTCCAGCACCCGATGCTGAGTGCTTTGCGCGCAGGCATACGATTACATTGGTGGGTACTCGCACGCGAGGTGGTCATTGTGCTTCCGAGGTTTGCTTGAGAGACTCCACCCGGAGCCTTTAGCTCACTAGCCTGACCCACAAGATAGTGGGGAGCAGATCCAGCTCGGGAATGTGATTGCAGAGACAGATGGGGATCTGCTTGACGGCCGTCACACGCAGCCTTTGAGGTACTGGAACAGTTAGCATATGTTTTGCGACCGTAGTAGTATACGCACCTGCGACCACGGCAAGACGCAGGTGGGTTTTGGCGGGTTTTCACTAATTTGACCAGGGGCTGCCTGGCTTGAGGCGGGCAGTAGCAAACCATTGAACACCCGGAGGTGTCCTCCCACCGTCAGAGACAATGCGTGGCACTCGTGCTCCATGCCAATCGAGCTGTGAGCATATAACCCGTAAACCTGTTGTCTCCCATGGCTAGGTTTTACGGGAAGTGGGCCATCGACCACTTCCTAACCTCCGGAGAGGATGGACTAGCATACTGCCAGGGCGCCCACACCTGACAGGAGAACGACTCGGGTCCTCTGCCAAAGCCTTCGATTAAATGAACACCCGAAAGGCAGCGGGTCTAGCACATGGTCAGTTAGCTGACTCATGCGGATTGGTGTCCTGGGTCTTAGCAGGGAGAAGGGCGAAACCCAACTCTCACTCAGCGGTCGCCACGTGGAGGCGCCCAGGACATGAGACAATGGCGCAACAGGAGCAGCAGTGGGTAGACCATCTGTCAGGATTTAGCCACCTACAGCCTCAGCGCACCATAGGCTCTCCCGCCACAGGACGTGTAATACTAACCTATTAATCGCACGTAGTAGCTGGACTGAAGCCGTTGATGATGGAGTAGGAGTCGATGTCATCTACCTGGACTTTTCAAAAGCGTTTGATCGCACAGACCATCGAATTCTCCTTCAGAAGCTTCGGAATCGCGGCATTGGCGACCCAATCCTGATTTGGATTGACTATTTTCTACAAGAACGACGGCTGGTGATGAGAGTCCGAGAATCATTATCTGATGCAATCGAGGTGACATGTGGAGTAACAAATGACTCTGTTCTTGGACCTCGTCTATTCTTGGTGTCCATCAACAATATAGCGAGATCAGTTGCTTCCGATTTCCTATTTTTCTCTGAGGATATCCAGATATGGCGAAGGATCAGAGGACCGGAGGACCAGGAACGGCTGCAGTGCGATCTTAACACAATGTCGAACTGGCCAGTTCAAAAACCCCTGCCATTCAACGTAGACAAGGTAGCGTTGTACAATTACGGCATAGACAAAACTACACCCATTTGCTTGGGACAAGCGGATTGCAGACTAGCTCCCAGGAGCGTGACCTTAGTGCGCTCGTACAGAGCGACCACAACTGTTCAAAACTGGCTGAGGTAGCTGGGAAAAGAGGCAACCAGAACATCGGCATGCTGCGAAGGGCATTCGGGAGGCTTGACCAATCAATCTTCCCGATTATGCACGATTACTAAGTACGCCCGTACGTTGAATATGCTACCCAAGCTTGGCAACCTTGGTTGAAACGCGACCTAGAAGCGTTAGAGGCACCACAAGGATGGGCAACAAAGAATGTAAATGGTGTGCGCTATCACGCTAACCACCGATGGCAGAAGTTGCTGGGCATTTTCAGCGGACGCTATCGAAGGCTGCGCGGTGATCTTATATTAGCGCATCAGATATTGAGTGACCCCAACCACGTACGCCGCCATTTGCTGGAACTTGTCGCAACACGAAGCTTAGGGATAACTGCCTAAAATTGAAGGAATAATATAGCCGTCTATAGCATTTCCTGCAAAGTTGCATAAAAGGTCCAAAATTTTGCAAAGAAGGAGCAAACTTTTGCAAAGAAAGTCCAAAATTTGCCAAACCCTGTGCGATTGGCCGGCCGCTCAGAGCCAATCCTCTGACCTTAAGTGTGTTCTCATTGACCGGATGCCAAGGTTCGGTGCGTTAGTCTGGGCAGGTGAGCGCGCTGCCCGTTGACTGGGTGAGACTTGTGAATGAACCTTAGAGGAATGCACTTTCGACGGTGCAACGAGCTTGTATGCGCCCCCCTCACGTCTGAAACGATGGATCACAATTGGTCTGAGAGCAATGAACAGCTGGAACATAAACGCACGACAGAAACTATGTCTACGATTCTAACGTCGTCGGCATGCCTTCTCAAGTTCGACAGCGGATCTCCTCAGACATTTGTGACCGAGTTTTGGGCGCCTTCGTCAACGCTGATGACTGGCAGCTGGTGGCAACTGTGAACAACGTCAAATATCAAACAGCCTACCACTGGATTCGTCGTTCTCTTGATCAGGAGCCGGGTAATACGCAGCCGCGCGGTCGTCAGCGGATTTTGTAGGGCGGAAGACGTAGATGACATCCTGAATTGGATAGCAAGGGACTCAACTCTTACGCTACGGGAAATGCGAGTACCGGCAGAAATGGATAGGGACATTTCGAAGTCAACAGTCGCGCAGCACCTAGATGGTCGATTGATAACTATGAAGAACATCTGTCAGGTTCCCGATGGAATGAATAATGAGCGAAACAATGGGATACGCAGGGAATTTATGCAACAGTTTCTCCAACTTGAGAGCGATGGCAAGTTCTTCATTTGGACTGACGAAGCGAACTTCAACGTTCACTGCAAACGTACTCGTGGTTGGGCGCCCAGAGGAGTGAGGGCCTGTTGCAAAGTTGCCAACAGCAGAGGGCACAATTTGCATTTAATCGGTGCACTCACGATGGAAGGGAAAGTGTCGATGACCACCCGGAGAGGCTCATTCGCAGATCCCCCTATCTCTCGAATGGCTGCGGAGCTATTTAGACAATCTGAAATTTAGAGATGGAGCTCGGCAGGTTGTCGTGGTATGTGATAATGCACCGTGTTACACACGACTGCAAGAACTGTCGTCAGTAGATGGATACGGGGGAGTAACCATACTGAGATTGAGCCAATACTCTCCGTTCCTCAATCAGATCGAGAATGTTTGGCAGGTGGTGAAGGCCAGAGTGAAGAACGAGATGAGAGTGCACTACGAGGAACTTCTGGCCTGGAATCCCCAGAAACTCATGACTCAGATGCAATGGCGGCTGCAGTTCCTTGAACGCATTGCCAAAGCAGCCACCAAGGATATCAGCGTTGTGCGATGTCGTAATGCTATTCGACATATGCGTGTACATTTTCCTAATTGTCTAGAAAAAATGACATGTTTTGATCACCTTGCTGGCCTAATTTTTACTTATCCGGTTGTATAGCAAGTTACTGGCAGCGCGTAGGGACGTGTGAGTATTCACAGTGTATTCCAAATATGTATGCACATACGTAAGTTTGTGTGTTCGTGCAGAGGTTGAAGCGATATCTGATGTCTCAAGGGAGTGACACGGGACCGACTTCAAGTGAGCCATGCCCGAACGATATGTTCAACTTATGGTCCTTTTCGTGCCGGTATTCGCTGCGCCGTACTCTTTCATGATCAGCCTGAGATAAGGTAGATACAGTTTCTTTGTTTGGATAACTAGGATGTTTGGAAAGCGCTTTGTAGGACTAAGTTAGCTTGTCGGTTGAAGCAACCGTCAGATGTATCACAGTATGGGATATCAGCGTGGATAGTTGAATAGTAGTGAATAGGAAATTACTATGCACGTCGTGTCAGACTTTTCCAAGAGTGAGAGGAACTGATAGATGCCGTATGGAAAAGTTGCTGAGTTGTCTGTGTCTGTCCGGAATAAAGAAACCACTAACAAGCTACACCAACAGCTGGCCGTGCGACAATGGTGTTGGTTTGCTGCACATATCTCCGAAACCTGCATTCAGAATGTAGCCTATGTTAGGCATCTAAATGAATATATGCTTCGGGATGGACGGTAATAAAATCAGGTATTCCATAAACAATTGTGTAGTACATGTCTGGCAGGCAATTACTCGAAAAACGAGTTTATGTGACGTATCTTCAAAGCAAATGTTGCTGTTACTTCTATCATTTTCTCTTTCCATGCTGCTTTAAATACCTGTTACGATGAGAGCTTACAGCTAGCAATCAAGCCGAGAGCAGTGCCATAAAAGTGCATCGAACTGCAATTAGAGATCGAACTCGACTTTAGATCAAAATGCGAATTGATGCGGAATCAGAGGCAAGTTGGATCACGAACTTGAACCATTTGAGTTGTGTTAAGTAACGCCAATTAGCATCTCCAATAATGTTGTTTAAGTAGTTGCACACAACCTATTTATTGGTCCGTGCTGTCATACAATAAGCCTCTCTGTCTACCGAACCCTGGTCTTCTGCATTCCTTTGGTGGGCTGGGCTCTTGACTGAGCAGTCAGACAGTCGCAGTCTCAAGGGGCAGCTAGGAGCAGTAGCACAGTCGTCAGTGGCATAGAGTAGAGGTAAAGAAGAAGCATTACAACAATACCTATGGCATTCAGCGCAACAGCTTCCAAATCAACTAGTGCCCGGCATGCCCGATAAACACCGGAGGGTAATTTCTCTCTGCTTGTCTAGTCAGTAGCGCTTATTCAACTAGATTCGAATATGTGACCACTAAGTAGCAAATTATGTCACCGGACCATGGAGGACAGTTGCAGACCAGTATGATTTACAAGCTATCTGTGATATAGTACCTCTCAACTTGGGCCGCCATGCAAATGACCAACTTTGCAGATGATGGGTTTAGCCACTGGGATATGAATTCCACTATTCCAATGGCTTAACTACACTGACTGACCAATAATTTTTCTGATATCGCCCAAACTTCGCTCGCCCTTAAATGCAAACAAAAACCGGATTCCCCACAACAAGTCTCTCGTTGGCGGTGATTCAACACACCACGTTTTAGTCGTATTTCATAACAATCTTTGAATTAAGTTAATATAGTCCCTGCTGTTTAATTTAACACTCTTGGCTTTTGCTTCCAGAATATATGCTTCCAGAATATGCTTCCAGAATATATTCTGCGATGTCACATAACGTGCGACTAAATGGGGGACTGGAAGTCACGAATAATGATGAGGGACACCTTCGTATGAGTTTCATTTGACCATTTCTTTGGTGAGTTCCTCACAACTGTTGCAACGCTTCTTCTTCACTGTTGTAACGCTTCTTCTTTACCTCTGCTCTCTGCCACTGACGACTGTTGTACTGTTGCTAGCTGCCCTATGAGACTGCGACTGTTTGACTTCTCAGTCACGCGCCCAACCAACCGACGGAATACAGAAGACCAAGGCTCGGTAAACAGGGAGTCTGTCTACACCATAAATTAACTGTATTTATAGGTAGCCGAAACATGCTAATTTAGGAGGCCAAGATCGCTCATTTTTGTGCGTCCGGTTTTCAGCCAGTGTGAGTGAGTTCCACTCCACGGGTTTATCATATTGACGGTATGGTTCGATTCGTTTTACGCGGACTGGTAATTGCTGGCCGATCAATTCTCAGTCGATACCCAACTTTAGCTCCGCTTACGGCTCTATTACCTCCCCCTTCAACTTGATTGCTCCTACCTATTTTCCGCACTTGGACTTGGTCATAGCTTTTTACCCTGGGGTCCACTTGTAGCCATCGCGGTTGCCTTCTTCTTCGACTTGGCTTGCATGTCACGTCGTGTGGCGTCTGTGCGACTGGCTGTGTTCCGCTTTGGGGATCAGTTCTGTTTTCTAAACCAAATGAATCCAGCAGTATGTCCCACTGTGGTGCCGCTGGTTCTTGATCTCTTTGAGCTTTGCCATGCCGCTGTCGTAGATGACTGATATGTCTGGTCCACTTGTCCTTTCCGACCATTATCTCATAAATAACTCTACCCCTCTTTCCACTAACCGTTCCGCTAACCCAACTTTCCGGGGTCGGGAAGTTTCGTGCATACACCAAGTCGCCAATCTTGAATGTGCGAAGCCTATTATCCTCCCCCTTCTCGGTTGTCCGTCGCGATTTTCAACATTTCTGGGAATCAGGTTATCAAATGACGTTCTACCTTTTCGTCCAAATAGACATTCAGAAGGAGATTTACCCTCCGGTGTGTTTGGATTCGGAGTGTTTCGATACATTCTCAAAAACGGTTGAATTGCATCTCGTGACACCGTCGTTCCTTCCGCTTTGAGAATAGCTCGTTGAAAGTTATCTGCAAACCGTTCGGCTTGCCCCATTCGATTGTGGATGGTACGGCGGCGAAACCTTGTGCTGGATTCCGTTTTGCATGCAAAATTCTGAAAAGCGTTGAGGTGAACTGAGCTCCGTTGTCTGTAACCAGCATCTCCGGAGTGCCAAAATACTGGAACAGTTTGTTCAGCTCATTTATAATGTGTTGGGCGGTAGGATTTTGCATCGGAATCACGTCGGGCCATTATGTGTAGGAATCAACAAAATCAAATAAGATTGACCGTTGATTGGTCCCGCATAATCCAAGTGGATTCTCTGCCAGGGCTTTTTCGACTCGGGCCAAGGGTGCCACGAACATCTCGTAGGTGCCTTTGCCGCTTGTTGACAAGATTCACAACTTTGGCAGAACTGCTCGATTTCTGCATCCATTTGAGGCCAATACACAAAACTTCGCGCCAGTGGCTTCATTCGGCTGGTTCCCGGATGTCCTGAATGAAACTGCTGTAGTATTCGCTTCCGCAACTTCCTTGGTAACACGACTCGGTCTCCAAACATTAGACAATTGTCAACGACCGAAAGGGATCCGCGTCGATTAAAGAAAGGTTGTAACTCATTCGAATTTCTGACATTAGGCCAACTGGACTGCACAAACTCTATCACTTTCAGCAAGATATCGTCTCGAGCCGTCTCTGCACGAATCGTGTCCGATGTTACTGGCAACTCCCTTACACTGTCAACCAGGATGCGCTGAACTTCCGACTCAAATTTGACAGATGCAATCACGCAGTCCTCGTTTTCCTTCAAGTGGGAACCGAGAAGATGAGATAGAGCGTCAGCTTGGCCAACTTATTGTGTAGCTCGATACTGTATACTGAAATCGTAAGCTAGCAGTACAGTTGTCCATCTCTGTAAGCGACTTGCTGTGAAAACAGGAATACCTTTCTTTGATCCAAATATCGAGAGTAGAGGTTTGTGGTCCGTGATTAGTTTGAAATATCTACCAGATAGAATCTTATGAAACCGTTTCACTGCGAAAACAATCGCCAGCGCCTCCTTCTCAATCTGGCTGTAATTTTTCTCCGCCACTGTCAGCGACCGTGCTGCGTGCGCAATGGCCTTCTCTTCTCCTCCTCCTCCAGAGAACACTTAAGAAATGACAACACCTACTCCAAAAATGGAGGCGTCAGAAGCTACAACAATCTCCAAGGTTAGGTTGAAGTGGGTCGAAAGTAAATCAGAACTGAGCGCTGTTTTAACCGTATCAAAGGATGGTTGGTACTCCTTTGTCCAACGCCATTCTTTCCCTTTCATCAGCAACTGGTTCAGAGGACCTCTAGTCTGATGTAGACTTGGCCGGAAGGCACTATAATGGCATATATGACCGAGAAATGAACGAAGTTCGGCAACATCCCTTGGTGTTGGCATTTGCTTGACCGTTTCTATATTAGCGGTATCCGGACGTCTGCCATGTTTGCCAATGATGAACCCGAGAAATTTGACACTTTCTATCAGGAAATCGCATTTTTCTGCTCGTAACCGGAAACCAGCTTCTTCTAGACGAGTGAACACATTCTCTAACGTGGCCAGCAATGCTTGTGGGTCAGACCCCATAATCAATGCGTCATCCAGGTATACTGCGACCCAAGGGATATCGTTCAGCAACTTATCCATGATTCGTTGAAAATTGGCGGGAGCAATTTTTCCCTCCGAATGGCAACCCATTGTACTGGAAAGGACCCAGATGCTTGTTGACGGTCAGTAGTGTTCTGAAGTTTTCGGCTACTGGAATTTGTAAGTAGGCATCAACTAGATCGAGTTTTTCGCAAACCAGTTTCCACCGTTAAGCTTGGTGAACAAATCTTAAGGTATAGGCAAAGGGTACTGGAGGTTCTCCAACATGGAATATAAGCCGGTCGAAAGTCAGCACGAATCCCTACCTTGCCGTTTCCTTTCTTTACACAACGATGGGTGCGGCCCATTCGGAGTAATGTACGCGCTCGATTATGCCTTCCGACTGCAACCTATTTAACTCAGACTCCACTATTGGTTGTGTTGCGTACGGCTCTGGACGTTTTGGTCTAAAGACTGGTCTGGCGTCTGGTTTGAGGTTCAGCTCAGCTCTGGGCATCCGGCAGCATCCAAGACCGGGTTGGAACAAACTTTCGTGACGTCGTTTCAGTTCTGCAATTTGACTGTAAAGTTCAAGGTTCATATTCTGCGTCTCTGCGGGTTCCGTCGCAACGAGACTGGAACTTAACGTGGTGCGACGGTTTGCGTACCTCATTGACCCATTGAGCTATACTGGGTGATGCCTCCGAGCATCTTGAGAGCTACTCCTACCAGGTTGGTCAATGGTGAGAGGTCAGACAAACTCAGTCTCCTGGTCCTCCAGGTTGCGGGTTTGAAATGGGATGGCGTCCCTCCCTGTACAACTAAATCACTGCCACCCCGCTGCCTTGCGGACAGGCTTTTGAGCCAAAGGCTTTGGATGAGGACCCTAATCGTTCTCCTGTCTAGGTCTGGGCGCCCTGGCAGTATCCCAGCCCACATACAACCATGACATTTTCTTCAAACATAAACTTCATCCTGCAACGGCCGTCGCGCAGATTATCAAGGGTCGCCTTATCTGCTGCATACAGCAGGGCGGATAAGCGAAAACATGCTACTGCCAGCGCCTCCCTACTTTCTTTTCCACCTTTTTCTCTTACTCCCATCCCGGCCCCAATTACTAACCTTCCTTCTATACTTCCCAGCTTAATTGACAGCAACCGAAGTGCTACTGGAGTAGAACCATCTGCAGCCACCATCCCATAGCAACCATCGGACGCCTATCGGCAAAAGTCCCATATAAGGCCACGCTGTCCCGTTTCCATGGCGACATTCAACGTCCGCACTCTAAGAAAACAGGTCAACAGGCTGCACTTGCACGCACTTTGGCCACACTGGGTGTTGATGTGTGTTGTGTGTCCGAAACTAGGATTAATGACCCTAACGGGGTTATTGAATTGACTGCACCCGGTTTATCCTCTCGTTATTGGTTGCACGCATCCGGAGACGCCGATGCGGCACTCACGGGTCAAGCAGGTGTAGGTATCATTCTCAGCTCCAAGGCTGAGTCATTGTTGGTTGATTAGGTTCCGGTGAACAGCCGTTTATGTTCAGCCCGTTTGACGACATCAGCTAAGGTGAATTCGCGAAGTAAAACAAAACGCTGTTTGTTTGTGGTTTCTGCTTATGCTCCCACGGACTGCAGTTCTAATGCAGTCAAGGACACTTTCTATCACGAACTGAACACACTGCTACGCAGTGCTACTAGTTCAGATATTATAGTACTTGCAGGGGATATGAACGCACAAGTAGAGCGTCTGAGCTCTTCAGAAGCTCAGCTGGGTGGTAAGTATGGACTTAACTCCGAACGGACTGACAACGGCGAGCGTCTGCTGCAACTGTGTGCGGAGCACCAGTTGTTTATTACTAGCACTGCTTTTAGACAGAGTGGGCGCCGAAGTGCCACTTGGCGTCCACCTGTAGCTGGCCAGCGATGGACCTAAATTGACCACATAGCCATAAGTTACAGGTGGCGCGGTTCCATTCTGGATTGCCGCTCGTACTGGAGTACCTGTGTCGACTCTGACCATGCCTTGGTGCGCTGTCGTTTCTCCATGAACTTTACCGGAAGGCGCACAAAGCGTCTCCCCCGATTGGCAACGGAGAAATTGTCCCATCCCTCTGTTAGGCAAGCCTATCAAGAAGCACTGCATAGCGAACTCTCGCTGTCTTGTCCTAATGAGACTGAACTTCAGTGGAATAGGATCTCGGCCACTATGCACGACGCAGGAGCATCTGCTTGTGGCACTATCAGTCGTCATCGCACCAGTCACTGGATATCCGAGAGGTCCGTGAACCTTTTGGAAGCTAGAAGGCACCTCCCTGCGGGTTCTGAAGACCATGTGACCAGACGGGCTATTAGGCGTGAACTAAAGCGGAGCCTACGTGCTGACAAGGAAGCCTGGTGGACCAGTCGGCTCAAGAAATGGAGGAGGCAGGAGCAGTAGGCAATTACCAGAAGCTCTTCCAACTAATACTCACCACTAGTCCGAGGAAACCAGGCGTCAGTGAGACAATCAGGGACAGCGCGGGTGCGCTGATACACAATAAGAAGCGCCGTATGGCTCGTTGGGCTGAGCACTTTGAACATCAGTTCAGCTGGCCCCCTGCTCCCGGACCTCTTCCTTCTCAGGTGATGCAGGACGAGCTATGGACGGTTAGTTTAGAGCCTCCGTCGGAGGCCGAGGTCCGAAACGCGATCACAGCCCTCAATCGTTTTCGTGCCTCTGGCCCGGATTCCCTACCACCTGCACTATTTAAGGATGGAGGTGAGGTCCTCTGCAGGGCACTAACCTCCCTATTCGAACGTATCTGGAACGAAGAGAGTGTGCCGGCTAACTGGAACGAATCGATTATAGTGGCAATATACAAGAAGGGCAGTCGCACAGGCTGTGCGAACCACCGGGGTATTAGCGTAACGCCAGTTGTGACAAAATTACTGGCCTCGATTCTCGTTCGTCGCCTCACTGCAGAACGGGAATCTCGTATTAGGGAAGAGCCGGCCGGTTTTCGCCCAGGACGTGGCTGTATAGACCGTATATTTACTTTGCGGCAGGTGCTATAGCAGCGCCACGCTTACCGCAGACCGACAATAGCTGTGTTCCTCGATTTCAAGAGTGCGTTCGATTCAGTCGATCGATCGATTCTGTTCGAAATACTTGCGCGGAAAGGTGTTCCCACGAAATATGTGAACATCCTTCGTGCTCTATACTCGAACACTACAGGCCGCGTCAGGGTCTATGGTGCCCTATCGGATAGCTTTTCGACTACAAGTGGCGTTCGACAGGGTTGCCCTATTTCCCCGTTTTTGTTCAATTTCGTCGTGGATTCTATCATGGAGTGTTCCCTTGCGGAATCTCACGATGTAGGTGTTGAAGTGATGCTTGGTGAACGGTTAGTTGATCTAGATTATGTGGACGATATCGTCTTGCTTTTCGACAATGTTGAGGCGGCACAATCAACCCTGAATAGCCTGTGTAGTGGTCCCATTATTTGGTATGCACTTCGCACCTTCAAAGTGCAAAGTGTTGCTGCAGGACCACCAGCCACTCGATGACTCCTTGACGCTTGCTAACGAGGAACTCGAGATGGTTGATCAATTCACTTATCTTGGCAGCTGCATCAGCAATGATGGGCGCATAGAAACTGACGTGAGCTCGCGCATTGCAAAGGCCAGAGCTGCCTTCTTGAACCTGCGTCATCTTTGGCGACAGAAGGGAGTTTCCCTCCGTTTGAAAGGCCGTGTATACAAGGCCACAGTGAGGGCCGTTCTGCGCTATGGTAGTGAAACTTGGCTCCTTCGGTCTGAAGATCTGAGGCGCCTTCAAGTCTTTGATCATCGTTGTTTGCGAAGCATTGCTGGTGTCGGATGGCACCAGCATGTCCGTAACGATGATATGCGTAGGCGAGTACTAGGTGGTGATGATCATGCTAGCTCCCTAGAACAACAGATAGCACTGAATAAGTTGCGTTGGCTCGGGCACGTGCTACGCATGCCTGCTCACCGCTTACCTAGGAGGACCTTGTTCAATCTACCAGGTGTCGGATGCCGCAAGGCTCGAGGTGGACAGAATCTGACTTGGCAGCGGGAAATGAAGTCACTGACGACCAAACTGGGTACCTTTTGTCAGTCTCGCCTTCCGGGTTGGAGTCCACGTGACTCACCTTGTGCTTGGCTCGAGACTTTACAGGACATGGCTGGCAACCGACATCAGTGGCGCGTCTGCTGCCGTCTAATCGGATTGTCTGTTTAAAGTGTGTTTGGTGCTGAGTTATCTGCGGGGTAATGGCTGATTATGACGCGTGGCAGTGAAAGCCGCAAGGAAGCTGTCTCGCCGATGCCGCCTTATCTTTGCACGATAGCCAGCTGTTTGTGACGGTATGTTGTCTACACAAAGTGTAAGCGCCTTGACCCTGAATGTTTGCTTAGGGCATCAAGGTTTTCAGGTAAGTCCCCCTTCTCTCCCTTTTCTTATTCTTTATTTCATAGGTCCTCATGGTTGTATGGCAGTGAAGCATCAGTTCAAATGGCTGATGTACTGCTGCTGCTGCTGATGATGATGATGATGATCTCTGCGGGTTTCTCAACTTGTAATTTCTGGCATATAGTGTTAACTGACTGGTCAAGTAATTTCGATTCCTCCATCCAATCGAGACCCAGCAAATTCAACCCTGGTTGATATGTCACAAAACAGGTAGTACGCATTTGCTGAACACGGAAACTGACCTGACAATGCAACTCTCCGCGAAGTTCCAAAATACCGCCAGGTGCGTTTCGTGCTGTGTGGTCTGTGTGGACAAGCGGTGGCCGTCCCAGCATACACCATGTGTCTTGACAAATCAAAGTGACGTCTGACGCAGCATCCAACTGCAGGTTAACTTCCTTCTCGTTGATCTTCAAAATTGTAAACTAACGCCTGCCGACACCGTCAACCTTGAAAGTCGCCGTCACAGTTTTGGCCTCGTTGTGACATCGGAAACGCACCGGGATTCGACGCCGTATTCCGCTTATTGTTGGTCGCTTCGCAAGACAACACGACTCTTTGTGTCATCGCTTACCAGCACGATTGCAAATGTGATTTCGGAAAGGGCAATTTCGACCAAAGTGCCATTCCCTGCAAAACCAACAAGCAGAAGAGGGTTTAGAATGAACCGAATCTTTCTGAGGACCTCTGCTGACCCTGCAAATGATGTCCTGACTGCTATGGATAGAGGACTGTTGGATCATTGCAGCATCATGCTTCAAGTTCATCATCTGTTGGCATTCGTTCGTTACTTCCTGCAGAGTGACCTCGGGATTTTGTTCAATTCTGCTCAGTACTCTTGTTCGGACATCCGCATCTTTGGTTGCTTGAAGACCACACAAATAAATAAGGCACTTGTACTGATCAGCTGTCATCTTATGAAACAGTGACCGTTCACACTCACGATTTACGCGACTCGAGTAAGTAACCCAGTCTTCGTCGTCTCGCTTGGTCATTGTCAGGCACTTGTATCGGATATTGAATAATGACGACTGCTCTCTAAATATCTGGGACAAAATAGCAACCGCTTCATCGAATGTTAAATCAGTGCTCTTTTTCGGCAAGATGAAATTCATAAACTTTTCGTGCTCGGCCGCACCCAATTTGCATACCATGAGGCGTACTCTCTTGTCCTCTGAAGCACCGGCTAAACCAACGCGCAACAGGTCTTCGTATTTATGGAACCACGATTCAAAGGTAATACCTGCATCAGCATCGTAACGGAACTCACAAACTTGCTGGGTCAAGGTTTCTGCTGAGGGGCAACGTTCACTTGTTCCTGTTACCGAGCCTGCCTGTAGTGACGAATTCTGGGTCAGCGTTTCGATCAACTTGGCCTGTGCTTTCTCAAACTGCGCATGCTGTTGCTGCAACGGAGACTGCAATTGCTCAAAATTGACTGACATTTTGGGGTTCTTCTGACTCCTGTCGCCACTGTTGTAACGCTTCTTCTTCACTGTTGTAACGCTTCTTCTTTACCTCTGCTCTCTGCCACTGACGACTGTTGTACTGTTGCTAGCTGCCCTATGAGACTGCGACTGTCTGACTTCTCAGTCACGCGCCCAACCAACCGACGGAATACAGAAGACCAAGGCTCGGTAAACAGGGAGTCTGTCTACACCATAAATTAACTGTATTTATAGGTAGCCGAAACATGCTAATTTAGGAGGTCAAGATCGCTCATTTTTGTGCGTCCGGTTTTACAGCCAGTGTGAGTGAGTTCCACTCCACGGGCTTACCATATTGACGGTATAGTTCGATTCGTTTTACGCGGACTGGTAATTGCTGGCCGATCAATTCTCAGTCGATACCCAACTTTAGCTCCGCTTACGTCTCTATTAACAACCTAGTGATCAATAAAATGAGCAGACTAAAGGACAAGGTTATATTTTCTGATAGAATTAGCCGAAGCGAAGTACATGCTTTGATCAATGAGTTTCAAATAGTGTTGGCTGTAATAAAAATATCGCCGCAGTAGGGATGTTAGGAAAATAATTCCGGTAATTCACCATCGTGTAGTTAGAAATAGAATTTAAGCTTTTACTTTATGGAATAAAGTTCGGACGTGTGTGGCCACCAGAGTACAAATCAGCAGTTGCACGATAGAATGTACCAATTACACCCTTATTATCACTGCAAATTTAACAATGTAGCTCATCAGTTTTAAACGATTGCAAAGGTTTACGGGATTTTAGAGAGACTTAGGTACTGCAATACACGTAACTGTCCGTTGAACTCACACGGTAAGTGTTTATAACTTTATCTTCGTTTTTGGAGGGTCCGTTATCCCTTGTCTTAAGCACCAACTGGACTGGCTAACTTAAAGTAATATTGACAGAGAACCTAGGTTTCTCAATAGCATTCCAAACGCTTGCTCAGCCATGTGACCAGCATAAAATTCGCATATCTCGTTAACATAGTGAGCTAGTCTTGGTTGGTCGTACCTATCTTTTAGGAGATTACGTCACACTCAAAATTTATTTAAACTATGCATCTTGTAATCTGGCAATCACTCATACCGTCAATCCCTGTTGTTTTGCACAGTACTTTTCCAACTATGCGCACGCATTTGTGCCTAAATCACTCGGCTTACTGATGCTTTGAACGTTCACTACTGTATAATCGGCAGACTCGTGTGTGTGTGTGTGTGTGTGTGTGTGTGACACTGGTCTCACACAGAAGCAGTCTGCTAATGACAACCGTAAATTGCTTTTCGTTCGCAATTAGCTGACTTACTATGTAAGTGCTTATTTGCTACAGTGTTCTAGGCCGTCCCTTCACCCGTACATACACCGGTACTTGTCGGTGGAGTTCTTATGGGTTCCGTGGTTTGCTTTAATGTTGTGGTAAATGCTAAGTGGCATAGAAACCAGAGGCCAGCTGCTTGCTTATTTAACCAGCACTCCAGCTGTATAATATCTAAAGTTTTAATTCAAGTTCCAATCTAGGTGTCGCGGAAATTCTAGGCGTTTATTCATTCGGAACCGATTTACCCTTCCAGATTTATTAAGCACAGTTGCGCCTTGAGTCATCGGGAGCAATTCGACAAACACCGTCAAACGCTTTCAAAACACTCTGAATAATCTACTCGAAACACATCGTTGCAAGTTGCAACACCACGAAGTTGACCTCAGGGCTACCTGTGCGCAGAGCGGTCAATTATTGAAGGACCATCTACCCTTGGCGGAATTTGGACAACTGAGAGCTCTTATCTCCGGTTCGTTTGTATCGTTGTTTGAATCTAAAACAGTGGCGTGTTTGTTGACTTGAATAGAATTTACGCTTGGCTATAGCATATACTAGATAGCTTTTATCTTCCCATTTAAAAGATAGATGACTGTCATTAACACCCGTGCAATGAGGAAAAAGATTGCGGAAAACCGATTAATCACGGTAAGCAATAACGTTGCGGGCACGAGTGCCGAGGAACCTGTACTCTGTTGCACACATTCCTTGCCACCTGGTAAACAAGAGCAGGTAAATAAGTCCAAATGACAAATGATAGAGAGTTCAGTTAGTGTTGTCGACCTTATATATCCACTGTCAGCCAAAATAAAGGTGTTGGAGAAACAGTTAGCGGAATAAGATGAGAAACCAAAGTTGTTTGACTCATTCAGAGATATCCTTATGTCAGTTTCATACATAATTCAGTCTCCGGCTAATCCAGCGCAAAGGCACAAAATTGGAGCATTAAACTTCCTAAATGCAGTCGTCTCTGAGGTTATCCAAAGATGCAGAAGGAGAAAAAACGCCATTGCCTTACACACGGCTGACAATATCGCGATTGACAACATTAGGCGTACTGTTTCGAGAGTGTGCAACATCGCTGAGACCGAGTTTAGTTGTAGAAGATCGAGGAAAAAATCTTTACGTTTTCCTTGTCCAACTCTGTTCAGCTTTCCTAGCGAAAGTCTCGCAAGTTCGTTTATCAAAAGCCAAAATACTTTAAGATCTGTTCCGAAATTTTGCAGTTATTCTATTCGAAGACAGGTCACCTTTGCAACGTGAACTTCAACGCATGAGTGCAACTAATGTCTCGCCTGAGCCGAAGCAGAGTCATCCCCCTTGCGCGCTTCCTGGAGTGCCAAATAGGAGGTCATTAAACAGTGTCTGGTTCTCCCCTTCTAAAAACGCAGGTAATGTTAGCAAGGCCACTCTGCGGACAAGCGATGCCAAGGCTGGCGACAGCGTAGCGGAAATTGAGCTACTCACGCCTCCACACCACATTAGTCTTGTAGATATAGGAAATAGTGTAGATTCCCTCCATGCACCACGTTCTGACAAACCAGTACGGACTGGGATCAATCCCCACACCGCTATTGAAACAGATACAAGTCCAATCACATCAAATGGGACTATCGATAACTCTAATGTAGGTATGTTACAGCCCATTGACATTATGACTACACATAGCAGCAGTGGTCATGGTCCGCGCGCTAAGCGTCTTAGATCAAACAGGGGCTTTCGTGCTGGAAAGGTGACTCCCCGTGTCCCAATGACAGTCGTGAATAATACTGCTGCTGCACGGAGTGGCAAGTCGCAATCCCCCATTGTTTCGGCGATGTGCCAAGGCGGTTCTCCTGGCAGACCTTTACATAGCTTTGCTGAAACACAGACCACTTATTTATGCCCTTATCCACACTCTCTTCCGCCTCATTCCCTCCCAATGCCTTCTGCGAGCCCTTCGACAATAACAGCCTATCCGCTTAAACTCAATCGCCCCAAATCACCACAAAATTCTTTTTGCATTCCCCCACCCATTCCCTCACCCCCTCTAATCCCGATAGGACTGGCGAATCTCACGGTAAGCGATTTGCTCGGAAGGCTCTAGAACTAATTTGATTGTAAGAGTAAATACTGGGTAAAATGGTGAACAGTGCCAGGACTTTTCAAGACTGATGATAATTAATATCCGTTCTCTGTTGAATAAATTTCATTTACTCCGCACCTTCATATATCTGAATAAACCTGATGTGATTTTACTCACTGAAACCTGGTGTCATGATTCTATTCCCATCCAGCTGCTTTCTGTCGAAGGCTACAAGCTTATTAGAAGTGGTCGAAAGCAAGACAGAGGAGATGGTTGCATAATTTACTACTCACAGAACCTCCTTATACCTGAATTCACACTTCCACTTTGTCACGGAGGCGAAACAGCTGACTACGATGGTGCACACTAGCGGGGCGAGATTGGCCAGATCACGTGAGCGGCTGACAGACTCGTTGTCATGGTCAAACCGGAAGCTGACGAAATCAGACCGTCATCGCCGCACGGGTTGCTATGTTGCGGACGTGATCCTATCTACAGTCAGACAGTGAAGGCCGCTACCAGTGTCGAATCTGTTCAGACAAGAGATGTGAGTCACCTCAGTGATAGCGGCGAGGTAAGCGCATGTGACCTATAAAAGTACCCATGTTTTGTGCCTTATATACTTCGGTCTAGCAGACTCCGCGTTTTGTTTTCCCTGGCTGGTTGGTAATGCAGAGAGGCAGAGAGTCAAAAGGGCAGCGTCACAACACACTTATATGCCCCACCATTGATTCCGCTTGGTTACTCTTGTCCTTCGGTACTAAGCGAACTCTTGTAGGCTGTATATACCACTCACCCGGGGCTAGCTTCAGTGATGAGAACCAGTTGGTTGACCTCCTCAATTACATATCGGAACTTGGTTCTTTTGATAAAGTTACAGGTGGAGATTTCAACCTACCAGATATCTGTTGGCCAAACTTAGTAACAAACATGAAACATGCTGAGTTCAAAACCTCCGTCAACACTGGTGGTTGGGAGCAACATGTTCTCATGGCTACCAGGGGAAAATATATACTAGACCTACTTTTTACCTCAGGCACCTCCTAGATAGCTACTGATGTAATTGACGGTCTCCCTGGATGCGCTCACAAAATAGTCGAATGTAAAATTATAGCTGAGTCGTCGCATGTGAGGTCTGCGGTGGTTCCACACTTTTTTCAAAATGTTAATTGGGTAGAGTTCACCGCTTTGCTTAGGATCCAAAATTGGGACCATTTCTTTCTTTCGTCTGATATTAAGGGAGCCTCTGATATCTTCTATGACAATGTGACTATATGCTTAAGCATACTTGCCTCCTGTGATAATACGAGAGCCTCTTCTAAGTACGCTAACAACGGAAAGGACAGGCGGAAAATACGAGTGCTAACTCAAACATATGAACGTACTCACGACTTCAGCGTATTACTGAGACTCCAACGCCTTATAATAGAGACGAACATGAAACACCACACCCGTCTCATGCAGGAAGAACAATGAGCTGTAAATAGTAGTAATACAAGTCAACTGGTGACTGCATTACTGAGGAAAAGGTGAGGTGGCAAAACTGACCTACACTCCCACATAGTCATGCCTGAAGGTGATTGCATTGATTCCCCAATTGATGTGGCAGAAGCCTTTAACTCATACGTTGCTAAATCCTTGAATCTTGAAAAAGAAACCATGGAATTGTCAACCTCCTTTCACTTCTGTGAACAAGTCGCATCGATGGAGCTTAGTGTCGCTCCGATAAAACGTATGATTACCTGTCTACGACCATCCTACAGACCTGGCTCCTTTGGGATCTCTTCTGCTTTAATCAAACACGGTGGAGATGAAATCCATCTTATATTATTAAATATCTTCTCTTTGTCTCTCCAGTCGGGTCAATAACCCGAACGTTGGAAAACGGCTATGGTTATACCGCGACATAAGTCCGGGTCGAAAACTGACATCCGGAACTACCGCCCCATTAGTCACACAGTCATTCTCTCACGTATGCTAGAGATAATTGTTAAGGAACACTTGGGTTCCTTCCTGATATCGCACAAACTTCTCTTACCTTCACAGCATGGTTTTCTGAAGTCCCGCTCGTGTGTTACCTGTCAACTTGACTTTCTTAACCATCTAACTGAAGAAATTGACTCAGGTCTTCAGTGCATTGTCATCTTCCTCGACATGTGAAAGGCGTTTGACATAGTCCCACACTAAAAGCTGCTATATAAATTATGTAAGTACTGTGTTACAAATCCGTTTAACTCTTTGATCCAATCGTACCTAGTAGGACGGTCACAAGTTGTGGACATCAATGGTCACATCTCTTCACCTCGTCTAATCATCAGTGGAGTGGTGCAGGGCAGTGTCTTAGGTCCGTTACTCTTTCTACTGTATATAAATAACCTCGTTTCTGTTATACAGTTTGGGAAGCCTTATTTGTTTGCTGATGATTTAAGGGTGGTTTACACGTTCCCAGGTTAGCAGCGTATCCTTGAACTTAACAATATGCAAAGCGACTTGAAAGCCATTGTGAGATGGGCTGATATGTGGCAGATGACATTTGCAACATCGAAGTGTAGTATTCTATCGTATGGATGTCAGATAGCAGCAGAAGTGTTCAGGCTTCATGATGAAGTCATTCCCATCAGCCAGTCTGTTCGTGACTTAGGTTTAAGATGTTCTAGTTCGTTAAATGTTAGTGAACATACAAATCATATCGTGGAAAAGGCTAAGCAGTCGGTCGGGCTCATATGCCATCTGCTAACCTTGGAAGAAATCAGACTAATGGCTTTCAAAGTCAGTGTCTGGCCTTTGCTTGAATATTGCTGTGTTACGTTCAGTAACTTGCGAAAGGGTGACTTGAAAGCCATTGAAAACGTTCAATGCGCCTTTACGAAGCGCATATTTGGCTATTCAACCGCTCTTTCATACAGAGATAGGTGCAAACAGTTGAACCTTGAACCTCTGTGGTTACGAAGAATGCAAGTACATCTGCGTTTCATCCACAAACACGCGTGGCGGAAAGCATATGTTGGAACCTATCAATTGTACTTCGGGATAATACCATTTATGAACTGCGAGATAGTGAATGTATATTTACCTAAATTTAAGACCAGCCTGAGGAGAAATTGCTACCTTCTTAGGTATGGCTACAAATGGAGTAAGCTTCCAAAAGAGATTGGATGTATTGGACATTTTGTAATGTTTAAGAAAATGATAAAGGTTTATCTGTCAACTGGCAAAGTGTAATGGATCTTAAAAATTCAACTTGATGAGGAAAAGCTGTATGAAGAAGGGCCGGATCATGTATGATACCGGTGAACATCGACTCGAAACATATCCAACAAATATACCAGAACAAACATGATCATCTAGGATGAGCTATTACAACCGCTTCTTATGCTATTCTTTAATGCTGCCTCCTATGTGGTTCTGCTACTTTCAAAATTAATTCATATCAACTGCCTTCGGTTTAAAACCGAAAGCAAAATTATTTACTGGTGTGGGGCCGGAAACTATTTTCGTAATTTTTCCCACAAATTGATTACTCATCAGTGTTGTTCTGCGATTCCCTTCGCTACATTTGTTCCGCAATGCCAATGATTTCCCCTTCTTTTCTGGAGTTAACAGTCCAGAAACATACATTGGAATTCAGTGATAGCAATAACGGATTCCCTATTTGGCTTTTTGCCCATGGACAACTCGTAGTTATTTGTGTCCGGCTGTCACGCTGCACAGTTTGACCGTATGATCGGCTCGATCCACTTTTACACATGTAAAAACACCTGCATGTTGTTTTATATTAACGATGTAGTACCTCACACAATTCTTCTACTTCTTCGTCTACATTCTTCCTAGTTTCATTGTTGGCCATGACTGGGCTGATCTCCTCTGGTGACGGATTATAGCTTTCATGTTATAAAAGACTTTACCTATGCAAGGCACATTGCCACAAATTGACTGGCGTATAAAAAATTGTCATAATTGAATGATGCGCATGACGGACTGGGCTGAGGCTTCATGGCTCATAATACATGTACAAAAGCAGCCTTAAAGAGAACACAATATATGATAAACAATTGATGGCTCATATGCTACTATGCCACACCGGCACGCCGCCAGGTAGAGCATGGAAGTGCGGGCGAAACCTTCCGAGGGAATACCTTGCATGGAAGCAGGTCCCCTGGGGACGGTTCCACGAGTGGTCGTATTACTGTAACTGGATATCTGTTCAAATCTGCATATGCTATTGTTACTGGTTTTCAATTTCTTTAATACCTTATTTCTGCCACTTACTTTAATACCTGTTCTGGATCCCTTGTAAAAAGCGTGAACAAATTAATTATTTTGCGATCCTGTTGTACACATTGATCGGACGACATAGTTGGACTGCACCTCGAATCGCCTAGGAATATGCCATTTATTTATTTATTTACATATTCTGGTCGGGTTTGCAAAAGCGAATTTATCTTTGTTGTAAATTGCAAGGCCATATGAGTTCTAAAAGCAAGACAAGTTTTAGTACACTTCAACTAAGTAACTGCTTTACCGATCAGCAGCCATATACGCCATCTTTCTTTGGTAGATAAATGTTATCTTTCATCCACTTGCTACACTTAAATCAATCTGCCTGAGCGCGGAAACCAACCAAGGTTCACTTGGAATTACAACGAGTCAAAGTAGAATTTCTCTGTACATTTCATCCATTCAACAAGTGCTTTAAATGAATTCACCCATGAAACTGGTGGGCATGTTGCACCATCCATTACTCGACTTTTACTGTTCTCTACATTCAATACCAGATTGCAACCACTCCAATGGCCTGTTCTCCTCGGGACCAAGCAGTGCTCTGTGGCGTTTCATGCGAACTCGGACTCAAACAGCCACAATCGCTGCACAGCAGACATGAATTAGCAGCTCAACTGAGCCCGCCCACTCAAATGTGTCGATTTTGATTAATTTAGTGTACTACGGCCCCTTCAGTTGCATTGTTATAATACTGATGAAAAGGATGAATGTTGGAGCGGGATGACCCATAGCGGAGAACTTCGATGGGGGTCACAAACTGGCAAACTGCAGTTCGCTCAATCATCGGATGCATGGTTGGACCAGGAAACAAACCAGTAGGGTGCGATCGGTGCGAATTGGATATCCATGACCAGAAACAATTTTGTAATATTCGCAACGCCCACTCCTTGAACAAAAATAGTGCGAAATCGAGCTTTGTTTTATGAACGAAAACGCTTGTATATATTTAGGCTGACCAGCCTCTTTGGATTTATACCCCAAATTCACGGTCGTAAATCTGTGCGAACCGGTGAGTACTCCATTTTTATTTGCTACCATCACCAACGATAACAATTTCTTAGCCAGTTTTGCGTCGTACCACTTTATCCCCCTAAAACTGTTATACTTCTACCTTTTATCTCATTGACGCTCCTTACTTCAACCACTTATGTGGTTTGCGAATTTGTTACTATTTCTATTGCCAACCTGCGGGACTCATTAAGTGTATGCTTTTTTACCCGTCGAATACCATTGTTCCATTGTTCCGGCTTCTATGTCACTCAAAGTTATATAGGGGTGGAACAAGAATAATGAAGATTGTGCTGCCGTTCATGCAGATGTCAGTATGCCTATTGGAATGTTGGTATACGCATCGTAGCGGGTTACCCTCTGAGCTCTGACTCGAGAATGCAATTTTCAAACAGGTAAATATAATAGGAATTTGTTTCGATCCCCTTGGTGTAAACTTAAAAAGCTTACAGCAAGGCTTGCGGACACATTTTATAAGTTAGAGACAGCCGAATAAGTGGTCCCTACACTAAAAAAGAATGCGTCTTAAGCTTTTTAATTAGAAAAAGACAGTTCCATAGTTGTGCTGAAATAAAGTTTACCGCATCCACTACGCATTTAGAATAACGGACAGTATTGCGTGTTGCATTCCGCTTCCAACTAGACACCGGATTGACGCGCGTAAATGCTGTAGAATTATTTTAATGTGGTGCGCTATCTAGGGTATAACTTACCTACTGGTCCGTTATTCAAGCATCTTACAGCAACCTTGACAAAGAGAACGTATTTTCGAATAATATGTGAGCAGATCTCTTGTGGATATGTTACTTACTTACTAATGCGTATTACTAAACTGCTGCCTTTCCTTTATACACCAGTAATGATCGTTCTATTTTCTTATTAACGTAAAGGGCGAATGTTTGTTCCAACAGTTGCCCATTTCCGAGTACATGCAATACGTTATTCCCTTAACATGACTAGGGCAAACTGGCCCACGCGCTGAGATACAGTACACAGAACGCCAACTACAGCCATGGTAGGTTAAAGTATGAGATCATAGCACTGAAACTTCCTACATTGTCAATTTTTAAAACACTGCAATTGTATATTTTCTAGGACTACTGTTGAAAATGCGCCCATATATTGCAGCAAAATGTCTGTAATAAGATAACATGAAATGAAATGTAGCATTTCTATTTACTAACACGCAAGAGCTAACAGTAACTAACCATTAATTGCTTCTAAACCTCTTGTAATCGTGTGACCTGAAAATCTGAAAATGTTCATTTGTAACGGATTTGTGTATTCCGAATTCAATGCAACAGACAAAGTTCAAACCGATTGTCCCAATGGCAGACTGACCACAAATGCAGAATTAAAGGTGAATATACGAATCGTTGCGGATGTACCCGTTTTTCCTATTGATTCCTAGGTGTCTAGAAAGCAGTATTTTGCTCAAGGAATGAATTGATATGGACGAGAAATAATATTGCGTGGTGGATTATTTGCATATTGGTGCGACGCTAAGTGGATAGTAGTGTATTAGCTGCTATAAGTAGCTGGTGGGGCCATTCGATACGAAATTTCTAGTTGGCGGCCTTGATGCATGAAGCAGAAAATGGTCAATTGGTACTGCGTGTCAGTCACAGAAATCCAAGATACCTGTTTGAAAAGCAGGCGTAATGAACCATTTTTCGTTAGGTGACATGCCAATTCAACGAATTACTCCAAATGCATGTTCAAACTACCTGAAAGCTGAAAACGCATGATATCTGCATGCAAAGAAAAGCGCTTTCGGCGGTTGGAAGAATGTTTGCAGAAAGCAATAGCAAATATGCATTGGTTACGCAATCCTAAAGGCTTGCTGATAACTGGCAATCCAATCTACATACCACCATCTTACGTTTGTTCCTTTTAGGCAAAAATCCGTAAAAACAATATAGACTAACCGAGGTAGATAATTACACTATACAGGTAATTATAGCAGATGGTTCACGAAAATGCATTGTATATTTAAATCGTATTAAGTATAAGAACGAGGAACTGTTGACCCATATTTCGCAAAGTAAGAAAAGATTTGAAGTAAGGTGTATAAGGTAAAAAGTTTACTTCAACGTTAGCATAAAAAAATACCTAAAACGAACTCACAGGTATCTATAAAACAGAAGGAAAATATTCGTTAGGGTTATGTTTGCTGAGAGCGATACAATAATGCAGTTAATAAAACCACCACCAGTACTGAGTTAGTGCTTACTGATCGTCAATGTGATGGGAATGTTTTTGCAAGCACTTATGTCATGTCTTGCCATTATAAGATATTGTGTATTCTTTAAGCCATTAAAAATCCCTAAATCAATATGTTCCAACTCGGATGGTCAGTAGCTGACCAAAGTGACTTAGACGCAGGACCGTTAGTTATAAGAACTATGGTCCATCTCTATGCGCTCCTCATTAGTGCAATACGCCACACATCCATCCAGTTTGTGCCCACCCATCTGGAATAGAAAAACGGTTGTATTTGTTCACCTACTTGACAATCAACCTTAGCATTTAAAATGTTTCCGAAAGCTGGTAGCTCGGGTTGATTATTCATTTGCTCATCTGTTCGCCGAGCTATGTAATTTGTTTGCAAACGTTTCACCGCTATGTGAGGCGGCATCATCAGTGCGTCAAGATGTGGAGTTTAATCTCTCGGATTGAATTGTCGATCGTTGATCGGTTTGTAGGTGACTTTTCGAAAGTGACAGCTTCGATCTGTGTCCCGTGATCTCGACCCATTTCCCCGTGGCTGAAGTCGTCGCTCGGGTTGTTCCTATGCAAGTGGGTAATAGTGTTTCAGCTGCTATAAGTAGTTGGTGGTGCCAGTCGACACGATGGTTAGCCCCCTCGATGCATGAAGCAGAAATTGGTCAATTGGCACTGCGTGTCAGACGCAGAAATCCAAGCTACCTGCTTAAAAAGCAGGGAGTTCCTGGAAGCGTGGCTGTCAACAAAAGACTCGATCATCATGTATATCGAGATTGACCGTTTACCAACCCCTCCGACGGAGAGAACTTAGAGAAAGTATGAGACTCTGGTTCAATAAAAACAACCCGAGCGACGACTTCCGCAACGGGGAAATGGGTGGTGATCACGGGACAAGGATCAAAGTTGTCACTTTGTAAAGTCACCTGCACGCCGATCGCAGATCGACAATTCAATCAGAGAGATGACACTCCACATCTCGACGCACTGATGAAATCGCGCCGCATGGCGGTGAAACGTTTGCAAACAAATTTCAAAGCTCGGCGAACAAATGAGCAACTGAAACAACTTTAGCATGTTTATCCGGTTGAGAGAATTTGACTGTAACTTTTCGCATCTACACCTAGGTCAGGGTGTTACAAGGACCGACAGCATGATTTACGTCTATTAACTGTACTTTTTGTGTCTGACAACCTAAACTTCCAGTAATAATTAGTGATTATCTCGTCTCTAGTTAGTTTAACAGATTCGTGTGGAATAACTTTCGGCAATAATAGTTGTTCAAGACGAAATAACGCTTTTTCGACTGAGAAATGCACGGCTGATTAACGATAAGTAGGGAATAACAATTCGTGCACCGAGTATGTACGCAAAGAATTTATTGGATGTGCAATTCGATGCTTTACCATCAAAAACATTGAGATTTGGACCACACTACAAAATCTGTACTTTTTCTAGAAGTCATGCCCCGAGGTTTTTTTTGAGCAATTTATGGCGCTGCAATCAGCTATTCCCCAAAATCATACTTCGTTTAAATCAAACCAGCTAATTTGGACAACGAAGGTTAAATGTCGCCTCTTTAGTGAATATGTGCATCTACACACTGCTACCCTCAGAATCTAAATTGTTTACTAAGCAGCTAGTTATAATTAAACCGGAGGAAGAATGTGTATCGGTAACGGCCGAATACCTTGGAGCGAAAAATAGCTATGTGGGTTTTGACGCAGCATTGCCTTTCAAAAGTGAGCACCCTACTTTGAACATAGTAAGACCGATAACCACTGCTACGCAGGGGAAATGTCATGCCGCTACAGTTGATGTCGTTCTCTAAACCATAATTGGAACGAACCCAGACTCTTCAAAGTAGTTCCTAGTGAATACGGAGAAAGTCACGTTAGTAGAACAGACATGGCTCTGATTTATCAAATAAAGGAAAGCGCTCCTGCCTGGGCTCAACGGAAAGCTACTCAGCATGTGTGTCCCTACTTTCGTGTACCTTCGCCTTTTTCACAGATAAGTACTTGCTGGCCATGGAAGCTCTATATAGCTCGGTTGACTGTACCTAGTTATGGGCGAAATATTAACATCCCGCTTCTTTCGTTTCTCTGTTGCTGCTGCAGTAAGCTGGATACTAGTGATCCAGATTGCTAAAATTACCTTTTTTGTTACTTGTGTTGTCATAGATTTAGAGACGCAGTTACAGCATTCAATCAGCACCCCAAGGTGGTTTCATTGCACTCACTCTCAGACAATTCTATGCAAAATTCACTTAAACGTTTTAGTAAATGTTTGTAACTTGCTAAACCATGCACAAGTACCGAACGAAATAGGCATCACGCATCATTTGCAGCTTAGCTTGTTACCTTATGCGTATAAAAGACTAACTATCTGAACGCGATGCAGTTATATGGAACATACTGTCATACACACTATGAGCAATCCAATGAACTGCTCAGATTAAAACCGCGTTAAAGTGTTTGGACCGGAGATAACGACCGAGAAGCTATGTTTCACAGGTCCAGTGAGTACATTGAAAGTGCACGCAACGAGCTCACCATCTAGTCAGATCCATTCTAACATTTAATCTTTGCTTTATGATTTCTCGTTGCAAAACATCTTTGGGGTAGATTCAGTTACATTTGAACCTGGACTGACAGGAGCAATATCCGTCTAACACTGCACCAAACCAGATCAAGTCGGAATTGCGACTTAAATGCTCTATTTCAATTCCTTACACTTGCTTCATAATGCTGACCGTTTTCTCCTCTTTAGCGGTGGAAACAAAAGCTGCACTCGCGGCAATTCTCAGTGCCCGCGAAGTGAATTTGTGGTCTAAAGTTTTCTTCTTTTCGGTCACCTCCAATTCTCGTAGCTATTTACACGTTCTTATGAGACCACTTACTATGAACACTATGAACCATAATGAATACTATGGGTTTTTTTTGTTTTTCTTTAATCCTTATGTACAGTTTGAATCGAACAACAGTCTGCCTTAGGTTCCTTTTTATCGGTATTATTCTTGCAGCATATTTCTGTACATTTCTTTTATAGCGCTTTTGACCACGACTGTGAGATTCTGAGGTGACGTCTTAGAGCCTCCAAGCTAACGAGTACACCCGCCCAAGATGAATTGTCACCAAACTGCACCAAACTTACTTTAAACAGGCAGTCCGAATAGAAGAACGCAGCAGATGTGCCATTGGTGTCGACTTCGAGTCATGTTCTCTAAAGTCTAAAGCCAAGCAAAAGGTGAGTCATATTGACTGCAGTCAAGGAGACGAGACGGGCCGACGACACCAAGTTTGGTAATCAGTGACGTCATTTCCCACTGCCAAGTCAACATTTGTTCACCTCGAGTCTTGCGCCCGCTTACATCTAGCAGACAAAACAAGCCTCCACGGTAAGCCGTGACCTGGCATACGTAGTACATGACTAAGCCAACGCAACTTATTCGGTGCTATCTTTTGTTCTAAAGAACTAGCATGAGTATCATTGCCTACGCACATTTTTGCGGACCCGCTGGCGCTATGCGACACCAGCAATGCATTGCAGACAGTGATGATCAAATAACTGAAGGCGCCTCAGATCTTTAGACCGAAGGAACCAAGTCGCGCTTCCATAAAGTAGATGGCCCTCACCATGACCTTGTAAACGTAGCCTTTCAAACCGTGGGATACCTCTTTATTTCGCCAGAGATGCCGCAAATTCAAGCAGGCAGTTCTAGCTTTTACAATACGTGAACTGGCTTCAGTTGCGATGAGCCCAGCAGTGCTGTACAGCTGACAAGTAAGTAAGTAAGTAAGGAAGTACGTAAGTAAGTAAGTAAGTAAGTAAGTAAGTAAGTAAGTAAGTAAGTAAGTAAGTAAGTAAGTAAGTAAGTAAGTAAGTAAGTAAGTAAGTAAGTAAGTAAGTAAGTAAGTAAGTAAGTAAGTAAGTAAGTAAGTAAGTAAGTAAGTAAGTAAGTAAGTAAGTAAGTAAGTAAGTAAGTAAGTAAGTAAGTAAGTAAGTAAGTAAGTAAGTAAGTAAGTAAGTAAGTAAGTAAGTAAGTAAGTAAGTTGAGAAACAACCTCAAGTTCTTCGCCATCTAGGGTCAAGGGGTCATCAAGTGGCTGGTGGTCCTGCACCAATACATTGAAGTTGTGAAGGGCATGTTAAATGATGGGACCATTCTGGAGAGGTTGATCAGATTTGATTGTGTCGCTCCAACCTTGTTAACAAGCAAGAAGATATCGTCCGCATAATCAAGATCAATTGGCCTTTCACCAAGCAGCACCTCAATGTCTGCATCTTGCGGATGTTTAGAAAAACAGTCCATGATGCAGTTCACGACGAAGTTGAAGAAAAATGGAGAAATTCGGCAACCCTGACGAACGTCACATGTCAAAAATACATGCGGCGAATCGCCGTAGGCACTGACTCGGCTTGACGTGTTTGAGTACGGGACACGTAAAATGTTCACATATTTTGGGGGAACTTCTTTCCGCGCAAGTACTTCGAACAAAATTTATCGATCGACAATTTAACGTAATGGGACCGCCCTAGTGAGGTCATTCAGGTTTGATTGCACCGTCCCAACATCGTTAAACAGCGAAACGACATCGACCGCAGAATCAAGGTCAACGAGACTACAACCAGCTAACACCCCGTAAGATTATGCAAAGGAAAACGCCATGATAGAGTCCACGACGGAAGTGAAGGAAAATGGGGAACTTAGACATCACTGACGAACGCCACTTGTTGTCAGAAAGATATCCGATAGATCACCGGAGACACTGACGCGGCCTGTGGTGTTCGAGGATAGAGCAAGTAAAATGTCCATACATTATATGGCATCACCTGCCTGTCAACGTGGATCCGTTGTCACGGCTTGTCGGGCCGGTGCCAAGGATGTACTGAACCGGGGGTTTACTACGTTGGTGTATCTGCCAGGTATCAAAAATACTCAGCAAGTTCTCGATAACTGAATCTATCCGTCTGTTAACAAGCGTTTGATTGTTGAAAGAACTGGCCATCGATTTGTCCACTGACGGATTGTGGACCTCCGTAGAGGCGTTGTATCTAGATGTTGCATCAGGTGAACCAATTCACAGGGAGAATCGGGCACAGGTGACGTCCCTGCAACTGATAGACGGCTCAAAGCGTCAGCTGTGTGATTACTGGTACCAGGAATGTAGGTAATTTTATAATTATATGCGCTAAGCGCGAGAGCTCGCCTCTACATACTTGGGGGACATTTGTTGTATAACTTTGCTCTCTCCTAACTATGATATCAATGACTTGTTGTCTGTATGAAGTTCAAAACAACTCCCCTATAAGTACTGGTGGCATCTTCTCACACTGAGGATTATGGAGAGAGCTTCCTTGTCTAGCTGTGAATAGTTTCTTTCCGCTGGTTGCAGAGTGCGTGATGCAAGTGCTATGGAACGTAAGCTTCGTTCATTCATGTGGTTGCACAGGACCGCACCCACTCCCCAAGGAGATGCGTCCCAGTGGAGAACTAGGGGCTTCCCAGGATCATGGAGTAATTCATTCAGAGAATATAACAGTGTGGATGCATCAGGTAAGAAACGGCGGTAATGAGATAGCATTCCTAGAAACGAACGGAGCTCCTCAATATTTCTCGGTTCAGGGCTTTCTAAAACGGGTTTATTTTGTCATCTAGAGCAGGTAATCCGATCTTGTCAATCCTGTACCCAAGACATCACACAGATGAAGAAAGGAACTCACAATTTACGTCCGTTTCGTGCCAATCTTTCAAGCACAAAAGCGAGTGTTCGTTGGCGTTCTGCGTCGGAGCGTCCAAAGATGAGCATATTATCCAAATACGCACAAGCGAAGGGTATATCCTTTACCAAATCATCGATAATCCTTTGAAAGATTCCGGGGACAGAATTGATGCCAAAAAGTAAACGGGTGTACTGGTTAAGCCGTGTGTGTGTAGTGATGGTAGTAAGTTCTCGGGAAGGTTCATCGGGATCTCTTTGTGAATATGCGTGATTGATATCAAGTTTGGTGAATTTTTCACCACCTGTCAGTGTAGCATATAAGTTTTCAATGCGAGGTAATAGATATTTGACTATCATAGAAGACTGGTTGGAAGTCATTTTGTAGTCGCCGCAAATTCGCACGGAGCCATCCGGTTTGGCCACCGGTACGATTGGCGCAGGTATTATAATTCCCTGAGTTTGCAAGCGGCCTAATTCTTCTGCAACCTTAGGCCTTACAGCATACGCTAGTGTTCGTGCTTTGATGAATTTAGGCTGGGCACTTTACTTCAAGCTTGTTGTAGCTTGAAAGTTCTTCAGCTTTCCGAAAAAACCTCTGCGTTCTGGTTCAAAATTTCCTCTAGTCCAACTAATTCAGTAACTGTTTTTAGAACATCCATTGTATTAGGGAATGCGTCTACCCAGTCGCTCCCGAGTAGATTCGGTCGATCTTCCGATATAACGTAGACAGGAAGTTTGTGTGTCTCAGTGCCATATTGTGTCTGAACAAGGCATTTACCGAGAACATGAATCCGTTCACCTGTGCACATTCGAAGGCTGAAAGTGCATGATGACGGTGGGGGTAGGTGCTTCACAGCGTTTGTCCTAATTATCGTCATTGATCTCCATCAGTACCTTCTGTCCTCGGATGTGGAGCTCCACAGTATATGGCGCGGAACGTAGATTGGATATAGTATTCAGCCATACCGATTGTAATTCGGGCCCGTTCTCTTCATTACAATTAACCGCTTTGATTGCTTTTGCTCGTAGACTATACGGTTCCGGATGCAGCTTGACTGACCTACATACTAGCGCCAACTGACCCACCTTCCCACAACTTCCGCACACTGTTTTGTGGTGGCTACATTCAGACGCGCATACGTGTTGATCACCACATCGGTAGCATATAGACGGTTTTACGTTCACGGACGTCACTGTTAGCTGGGACGTTTTCACCAACTGTACACTTCCAGATGGAGCTGGCGGAGTAAATTCGGACAGTTGTTGCCTTAGATTCTCACTTTGACGGGCTATTGAACAAGCCGTCTCCCAATTAATCGTACTGTCATCCTGTGAGAGGAGTTTTCTCCGGGTATTCTCATCTGGTATGCCAGCTATCAGGCCTCGAAGTAACATTGTATCTTCAAATTTCGCCGGATCAACTTCATTGTATCTGCAGTCAGGGGTAGCCTGGTGTATACGAGTGCTGAACTCCTTTACACTTTCTTCCGGGTTCTGGCGGAGTCTGGAAAAATAGTACCTGGCTGTAAACACGCTTTGTCGAACATCCCAGAAGGCACTGAACGTATCTAAGGCGCAATGGTTGCGGTTACACAGGCGTCGTCAATCCGGTGAGCTTCAAAGTATCACTGGCTTTCATCACGCAGGAACTGTCGCAGTAGTTTGATCTTGTGTTTTTCTGTAAGCGAGACTAACGGATTCAAGATTGGAAGTAATTCCGGGTAGTCAGAGAAGTTTTCCGCCATCTATTCCAACTGACCATAGATGGTTTTTCTGTAGCACATAACCAGAACTGCGTGGTTGCATTCACAATTGACATGGTAATAGCCGTCGCCAAATCATACGATACGTATTAGTCACAGTAACTAAACGTACAAGGGCGTATGCTCTATAGGGCTCAGAACCCACGGTATCGAGAACAAGTCTGGACAGGACACTGTGTGTTATTTACAACGGACAGAACATCCGGCATGCATTAAGTGGGATACAATAAGCTTGGGTTGTGTATTGCGTGCGTGTGTTTATGTGTGCTGCTCATCCAATTGAGTGGGGTGGGACCTTAACTTCAGTGCACATGTTACCAATACTCCTCACATAAAGATTTCATACTGCATCGAAATTAGTGCACTTATAATTATATTACGTTGTATAGAACAATATACAGCCGCTAATGTTGAAATTGGAAAGTATGCCAGTCTTCCTATAGCTAGTAAACAAGGGCGGATTTGTGCCGTCATTCGCATGCACTCAACCGCACTTACACACCATCGAGAAAGCAAATGCAATTCAACTGCACTGTGAGGTTGAGATTATGCTCACAGGATAAAGGAACTGTCCACTCCAACTTTAGGTGGTTTTATCTGTTTTCCTGCTCCTGGGGAGCAGAATTCACTGATCGTATTATAATGCACCCATCTGAGAGAGTGAAGGAACACCACGCGGAAGGGCTCGGAAATAGAAGCTGTATTTTGTAATGTCATGTATCTTGCTTTCTCATATATGCTATGTATTCTGTTACGGCACAGCTAGCTGGTGATTCACACCTTTGGCAAATATGTAATAATTATGATTATGATAAATAATCTGTAACTATTAGCTGAGATGTATTCCACTGTGGAAGCACTCATTTGTGTAATCTACTCCCGGACAATACCTTGCATTTACTTGTTTTGCCTATTAAAGGTGTGGAAACGCTCGAAGCATAAGACTACTGAATCAAAAACTATAAGTCCATTACTTTGACAATAAAAATTCTAACTGTCTGTTTCACCAACCATTTTCGCGAACCCAGCAGACCATCCAACGGGACTTGTAAAGCAATGCTTCTTATCCCGTATATAAAATCATTGTTCATTGGGGAACTCCAAACTATGTGACAAGCCAGTATCTAACATCAATAGAAATCACGTGTGCACATATCATGTATATACTGCTTGTTTTCTGTGTCTTTGACAAGTTCTTGTAGCTTAAATGATTGATCTTCTTCAATGTGACTAAATGTCGTGCTCCATTTGCGACACCGAATGGTTCACACAATTAAGCTGGTGGACCAAGATCTGCAACACTGTTCGATGGAAAAGGATCACGGTGTGTTGGTTCAGGAAGATCTCGGTCGCTCGGAGAAGTCCAAAAGGGTATCTAAGAAGGTGATCCAAATCGTGGGGATTTTACGGAGAGTTTTCGGGCAATTAGAACGGTCGATATTCCGCCGCATACTTCCCGCTTATCTACGTCCTCATGTTGAATATGCAATTCAAGCATGGCACCCATGGCTAAAACGGGACCTCATGATCTTGGAGATTCCCCAAAATCAGGCGAGCAAAAATGTCATACGGAAAGTGCCTCAGAGTGCTTGACATTTACAGCGGACTTTATTGCCGTTTGCGTGGCGACCTAATCATGGCTTAGCAAATTTTATACAGCACTAATCACCCCTGCCATCACCTGTGCAATCTGAGTCACAACAAACAAATGAGAGACCATCATCTTAATTTGACAGAACAGTACAGTTGGTTGGAGTGTCGCAGAAACTTCTTCTCGCTGCGTCTTTGCCACACGTGAAATACCCTCTCAGAAACGGTTATTTCAGCCCCAAGTTACCCGTTCTCAAAGCACGTGTCGACAGTGCACTGGCCACACTAAACCAAGGAAAATAGTGCGCCCGGAATTGACAAGATCTGTCCGAAAGTACTTAAAACCCTTGCACCCACCATGGCAGTCCACCTTGCAACCTTTTTCCAGTTTCTATTTGATTCTCATACACTTCCGTCTGAGTGGAAACGTGGACTTATCACTCCGATATACAAGGGAGGTAAGCGGTCAGACCCTGCCAACTACCGACCTATTACTCTCCTTCCTTTTCTATCAAAAGTGATGGAGTCTATAATCGCTGATGAAATGGTGAGATATTTTGGAAGTCTACAAATCATCTCCAACCTTTAACATGGATTCAGACGCGGACGATCTTGCCTCACCAATCTACTACTTGCTCGGGACTCATGAACCAGGGCTGCTGACGAGGGAGTTCCCGTAGATGTGATTTACTTAGACTTTTCTAAGGCATTCGACAGAGTCAATCACCCAGCACTTCTCCGAAAGCTTGCGGCCTATAGTATCCACGGATCCTTGCTCACATGGTTGGAAAGTTACTTATACGACAGAAGAATCGAGGTAAGGATCGCCAACACCCACTCCGATAGCCTATGCGTCACTAGCGGCGTACCGCAAGGATCAGTTCTCGGCCCGTTACTCTTTTTAGTCTATATCAACGACCTCCCTGCCAACATTCAATCACCTATGCAAATATTCGCCGACGATGCTAAGATGTGGCGAGCTAATCAGTCAACATCTGACCCTGTCTATCTGCAGGATGACCTGAACCGGATTCACGAATGGGCAGTAAACAACCAACTACCCCTGAACCCCGAAAAGTGTCACCTGTTGTCGCTGCGCAGTAACTGCAGCAACACATATCACCTGGGGCAGCGCGTTATAAAACAGGTGAGCAACGAAAGAGACTTAGGGGTCATCGTGCAAGAAGGTCTGGGTAATTCGCTCCAATGTTCAAAGGCAGCTAACATAGCGAACTTAAACTTGAGGCTTTTGAGGCGAGCGCTCGGTACCTTCGAGCGGCAACTCGTGCCATTATTGATTAACGCCTACATTCGTCCCCACCTCGAGTATGCGGTGCAGGCATGGCGTCTGTGCTTAAAACGGGACATTCGTCTCCTGGAGCAACCACAAAGAAGAGCCACTAAGGCAACACGTGGTCTATCGGGCCATAGTTATGAACTGCGCCTTCGTTCGATCGGTCTGTACTCCTTAGAATACCGACGACTTCGCGATGATCTGATCCTCACTTACCGGATACTAAGAGAAGAGGACCATCCATGTAAGTCGCTGTTAACATTATCTGCCGACAAACGATGCCGAGGCCATGCACTAAAACTTGTGACTCAATATTCCCGTTTAGATTGTAGAAAGTTTTTTTTACTCTCTTAGTGTCTGTCCGCACTGGAACGCACTGCCATCGCATGTGGTGAACGCACCAAACATCGAGACATTCGAAAGACTATTGGACTTGCACTTACATGATACACATTATATAACGGTATGACAAACTGCAGTGTCTAACTTACTGATATTTTTGTGTCACACCTGAAACTTTGTTTTCTTCCATTTGCCATCCTGTGGGTCTTGTAAAGTTATTGCTTTTTATCCCACCATACACTATTGAACTATTGAACTATTGAATATCCCGTAATCCAAACGACTCAAACAACGGCAGGAAAACAAAAAGACACCCATCCACCTCCAGTTTTGCACGGAAACCGCAGATGAAAACCACGGGTAGTACACAAAACGGACGGGAACGCTGTAATCGGCAAGTTCGCCATTTGCAGTTGTTCACTATTTTCTATTGCCATTTCTGTCCTTATTTTACTCACCCCTAACCGATCATCCAGCGGGACATGTCAAGCTTCGGCTTCGTGTATCCGCGATATACCATTGAGCATTGAGCATCGTCGATCTGTTAGTACGCTCTCCTTGCTAATTGGGATCAGTTCTCCTTTTCAGATTACATACCCCCGTTGCGCATAGTAAGTATTCACCGAGGAAAGCTGTTTGTAAGGCGTTTAGCAGACGTCAAATCTACAAACACTCACGGCTTTCCAGTAGGTATGACAGGGAATCGCAATTAGTAATCAATCATGGTCACACCCCGTCGTCCGTATGACTGAGTTTTATAGCTCACATGAATTTACACACTGGTTCGAACTTAGCAGAGTTTTCCAAGACATGCTGTTAGTGAGTTCCGAATTGAAGAAACTACCGTCGGTCAAATTGCAGAGTGTGGTAGATTTCTTAAAGCACTAAAAGTTTCCCGTACTACTCACTACATTCTGAGATTGCATCGTAGATTTTTGAATAAATCTAGGTAATGACATACCCTCTGAATGGTTGTCCTAAGCGGTCGCCGGGTGGTCGTCTGAATAAGAAAACATGTAAACGAAACGAATGATGATAACTTATTTGTTAAACAATAAAGCATGATTTATCGCGGATGAAGGCTATGTGATTGACAATTCAGGTAGGATGATTTTAGGGAAAATTAAAATTGAAATATCAACCAATAAGCAAATCGTCATTTGTAGCGTCTACCGATTTGAATGTCTTGCTGTGTAGCGATATTTTGAAATTGGAATGGGATGTGCTCACATAAACTATTATAGAGAGCCATAATAGTTCAATAATTCCGTGTGAAATGAAATACGGAAATGACAAGCCTCACGCGGTTGACCTTCTAATTGATCGATGTGATACATTATTCCCGTTTAGATTCATTCATGTTACCTACATGGACACTTATGCATGTATCCTCACCGCCAGGTTGGGGAGAGAGTCGTTAAGCACCTGCTTTGATTCACGATACTTCATCCTCCAAGTGGAGCGGACTTTAGCAAATAATGCAATTTGGAAAACGTTTCATCGAGTCGTTTTCTGAATAGCTTTAAGGTAGGAGCAAGAATAATGTAGGAGTCAGAAGGGCAAAAAATATACAGCGCGTCACGCTTTTGCTTATCACACTTGCGCAGGAGCCATGCCGTTACGCTATAAACCGTCCCAATTTTAATATATGTTGAAACCGTCACACTAGTTGGGTTAGTATTTTAAAATGCTGGTACTCTTCAGATTCCCTATCAGTTTTTATCCATCAATAATCAAGGCACATTCATGATCCACATGATAAAGCACCGGTTTGGGTGACATGTGATGTAGATCCATCATCTACATAGATAAACCAGATTGGAGATATTTATGCTGAATGATTAAGAAAGGGTGAATTTGCATAGTTTTTTACTGTGCCGCTCAGTGCAATACCAATTAAGAGGTATCGCAGTGGCTCTGTAAAACGTGAAACTGAACCTAATCAGATCATAGTGAGTCTGTAATTTTTAGTAGATACTTCGTTGTATGTGCTTTTGCTACAATAATAACCACCACTGCGAGACATTATCTTACTTAAATATGCATAAAAGCTCCGCAAAAGATAGTTCTGTGATTTTCTGCAAGGGTACAATTGATGAATTGGGTGCAAGACATCGACGATGTCAACCAGTTAAAGTTTGGGTATCCATGCAACCATCAATTTCATTCGGTGTTCGTATGGTTTCAATTTGCACGTACAACAACCCGTGGAAGGTCATACACAACATATTGCAACCACGGTAGACGCGAAGGTTATCCTATTTCTAATTTCATGTAAATTGTCCAGTTCTCGTCTAACTCGTTTAGTATACCTCTTTCGTCTCTTCTCGATATACTTTTTAATTTCGATTTAACTGTTTGTCTAGCAACATGTTTAACAGCTTGGTAATTTCCAGTTAATTAAGATGGAGGTACTCACTGTTGATTGCGTGCTCTAAAAATTTTATGTGTAATGATATTAGGATGTTCCAAGGTTAATGAAGTAATTGACTAGCATTTCTTGCCATCAGGTGCTTTGTAAGTTGCTACCATAAAGAGGTAAATGTATTATCAAACAAATATTTTATGGTTTATCGGGTTGTCGATTAAGGCTAAGCGGAATCGTTACCAAATTCAGTTATCGGCTTGGCTACCGTACTGACTAGCTTGACTGCAGACATTTCCTCATAGATCAGGATAATAATATTACGGCAGACACAGGAGAGATTCCATTTCGGTTGTCCTTAGCAAACAGTTTCCGGAATGCATTTGGTCAGCTAACACAACACTCCTTATATAATATTCTGGTGTTACTAATTGTGCGCATGATGAATGGTGGTGAATTATTATGCACACAGACAACTGGATAACCCAGTGAAGTCAAGTCAGAATAAGCTTTATGAATGCAGGTGGACGCATTTTCAGCATCTTACAATATCGATAATGGATGAGCTAAAATTACATTTTCAGAACTAAATTTGTAGAAATGGACATAAGGACACTGTGCAGAAGTGTCAGCTGAATAAACCATCCGTGTAAAACAGCAATAATTAAACAGTCCGAGACTAAGTAATTTAGAGCCAGCCTTGCAAGCCAGATTTCAATCGGGACCGTCCATCTTCAAGTGCGCTTTATCTTGACATTATCTCAAAGATTACGCGAAGGACAACAACGGTGACCTTGGAAAGAGCTTGACAAATATCAATGTTGAAATATTCTGAGTAAACTAATGGATCCGTAGCGATTGTTTAAAAACGATGTTCAGTGACAACGGCACAGCCAAATTAAAAGCCCCGCCCTTTGCTGCAGAAAGAATGCGTCTTAAAGCGCAACTGTAATAGTTTTACCTATGAGACATCGAGATGAGTAAGCTTTGTTTTGGTTTCATTACATAATTATTTATGATGTCATACTTTCTGAAAAAGAATTAGTCTAAATTGATGGCCATGGTAATTATCTAAGTGCTAAAAGATATAATGCATGTCTTAGATGGGTGTTTATGTTTTTTGTGCAGTCAAGGATTACAAGACGAGGCAAACACTTAGGTTATGGATGGACAGAAAGATGTGTCATGCTGGATACCAGCAATATGTCGGTTTATTCTTGCAATGTTTTCAAGATTAATTGCATAAGTTGCGTAAAACTAAGCTGCGCACTACCATGTGGTTGCGGGCTCAACGCAATCTGGCAATTATTTACGAAATCATTAATCTACAGCATATGAAACACATTGTGGCAGATTCTGTGCGTATGGAATATTCATGAAATACCCCATATGAGAAGCAACTGAGGTCTGGATATTCTGTCACAGCCATGAATTTGCCAACTTAAACTTGTTCACAGTTCAGCGATAGAACACTACCTATCCTTATGAACCGTAAGCTGCAACATGACGGGTGCGAATGCAAAATACATTTGCTGATATAGTAAGCGATCGGTAAATAGTGGAAATCTGAAGATTCCACAAGCAAACTGAATCCGGCTTATTTTTTGTTTCAGGTGATTGTATTATTTGGTTTTGCTCAGTGCCTAAACAGGAACTATTTACCATTTGCTTGTAAGTGTTGTTACATACAACATCAAGCAAAATACTGAAAAACAGGCCTTATCAACAAAGTGTATCGCTATTTTGTAGAACTTTGTCGTGCTAAACAAGGACAATTACTTTGGGTTATTCAGTTGAAGCCATTGACTTCGACATTGTGGTCACGCAAAATGGCTTCGACAGATGCCGCTACCCACCCGATGAACAAACCTGACGGAATAAGATCCGATGGAGTGCACGTTGGCTCGACATGAGCGGCTGTTTCTTGTCCCCATATCCTTCCCAGTGAGATTACTTGGCATGGAATCAGGTCATTGGTAGAAAATGTCTCCAGTACGGCATTCACTTCCTGCGAACACATTTCTTCTCGTTGCAAATACCGTTCACACACAGCGGAAATCAATTCTCAAATCATAACAGCGCAGTAATGAAGACGTAAACCGGCAGCGAAAGTTGTGAGAGATCGGAGTACGTCCCCAATATGTCTCCCGCTGGGACGTCATTTAACACAAAATGCGGCCACTCAATGGCACTCTATCGGTCACTCAAGCTTGTTTAATGCATGAATTTATTATATATGGATATCGTATAGGTAAAACCATTGGTGTCAATGACGAATTGCAGTAAAACCTCCAAAGTTGATAACCTCTATCTATTGATCACCTTTCTATGTTGATCACTTTTTCATAGCTTGATAGGTCACTAGGTAAACCTTATGGAACCAGATCTCCGTATGTGGTATGCTGACCATTTGGGCTGACAGAAATAATTCAACCTCCATAAGTTGACCATTTGTGGGCGTATGATCCAAAGGTCCCCGAATGGCTCGTTTGTTCCGATAAGACGGTGTGCAACGGGACTGCTACGCGTGGACTTCTGACCCCAAAATCAGTGAACTTTACGCTTGCGGATACAGCATGTTCACTGTGTTTATGTACAGATGCGGATTTGTCCGGGCCTTAAGCGTTTTCGCACACGCGTATTACCTTGATCAATGTGGGAAACAAGAGATTCGCGCCCACGGAATGACTCAGAATGATTTGTGTTCAACATCTCTCACGTGTCCACAGACAAGCCTTCGTCTACCCCTAAGAACACATGTCCTTTCATCGCAAACAGGAGTTTCGGTGACTGTCAAACCCTCGATTCACCACGGATATAAGCACCAGTTCATTAAGCACCTTCGATTGTGGCAAGATTGAACTTTACGCCCACCTTAATTGTTGAGCATTTCTCGGACGATTTGCTGTCGGCCTAAAGAGTGAAATCAATCACAGTAATTAATGTTTCTTGAATAGAAACGTAGACCATAGATCCACTGCGTGCTTGGAATACTTTAGGATGTATCATTACGATCTCAGAAAGTGCACGTTGAGGGAAGTATTAGTCTGATATATGTTCTGGAAAGCATTAACCAAAAAAAGACGGCAGAGCATTTTTGTGTTAGCAAGACAACAGTTAGCAAGGTCCAAAAACATAAACAAGGGTACTTGAAGAGATACGATAATGAAAGAGATGTACAGTGGAAGAGGCGGGAATTTCACACAATGCGGTAAGTGAAGCTACGCTGCGCTCGTTCAAGCAAATATGAGCAGCTAACGTCCGAATTTCTTGGTCGATGATTCGAGAAATTGCTAAATGTTTCTCACAATCATTTGGGGTTACAGATGTTCAGGCATCCAATGGTTGACAGAGAACTTCAAACTCCGACATGAAATTTCCAAAAGCGTTCGGTTTGTTGAATCCACTGAAGTACCTGAAGAGTTTTTTAAAAGCTTAATAGAATAATTTTCCAAGTTCAGTGCTCCTTGACAGGCTGAAGATGAACGGTGTTGGTGGTTCGCTACAAAATGGATCAGAAATTCCCTTGTAGATCGGAAGTGGAGAGTCCAGGTGGACAACCACCTAACGGACTGGGATCCACCGAGCAGCGGCGTGCCCCAAGGCACGGTACTGGGGCCGATATTGTTTCTGATCCATGTAAACGATATGCCTAAGCTACTCCAATCACCATGTGCGTTGTTCGCAGACGACTTGAAGGTGTGGAGAGTAATCCGCACACTCAATGATTGTGATTTACTTCATCAGAATCTCGATAGCCTCTCAACATGGTCTGCAGAGGTTAACCTTCCGATCAACCCTGCTAAGTCGCAATTCATGAGGTTGGGTAAATGCGAGCACAGCCGAACGTACACAGTGGCTGGTCAACCGCTGCATCCCGCGTCTTTCGTGCGCGACCTCGGTGTGCTCTCACGCTGCGACCTAACTTCCATTGACAACACGAATAGGCTGTACCAGAACAGCCTTCGTATGCTTTGGGCCCTCAGGCGCAGTTTCAGCACTTGGTCCGAAGAGATTGCTACTCGCCTCTTCGTCTCGATAATACGACCAATGCTAGAGTACGGCTCTCCCGCGTATTGTCCCATCACGCTGGGCAAAGTAGAAAAGCGTGAGCGGGTGCAGAATATAGCCGCCAGGCTGATTCCCAACTTACGAGGTATGCCATATGAAGACCGATGTAAGAAACTAGGGCTGCACACCCGAGCTTATCGTCGGCTGAGGGTTGACCTAATCATGACGCACCGGATATTACATCTGAGTGATTACCCCATGTTGAGACAACTGCTTCATCTGCGCACACCAAGCGGCACGCGAGGACACCGGTACGAACTTATCATACCGCAGTTGAAGCGGGTAGCTCACCAACTCTGTTTCGAACGTCCAGTGGTGAATACCTGGAACAACCTGCCACAGCCGGTAATAGAGGCGAACTCAGTGGCCGACTTTAAAAAGCTTCTAGACAAACACTTTGCAGAGGCAAAATATAAAGATCGGAACGATAATTAATACGTTAATGTACAAGAGTGACAATTGATGCAGCTACACAGAGTATGCTCTACTCTCTGCTTCTAATCAGTATCAATATCAGTATCAGCAATGGGCTTCAACAGTGATGATATTTATATCTCTGACGATGCTTAACAACACCTCTGTTAAAAAAGGGTGCCAAATGTAACAGTGAAAAACATTCTAATCTACATTTCCCAGTGTTGTTTTACTCTAGCTCAGGTGAGGAGAAGCTAAAGCCCATAGTCATTGGTAAATCACCTAAACCACTTGTGTTCAGAAACCTAAATACTGAAAATCTTCCGGTCTCTTGGAGTTCAAAGCGATCTGCGTGCATGACTGCTGTCATATTTGTGGAGTGGATCAGAAGTATCGACAAAGAAATGATGAAGAAGGAACGCTTCATTATCCTAACAGTGGACAACTGTCCTAGTCACACCCATGTAAAGATCTCACCAATATTGCACTTAAGTTTCTGCCTCCACGCATGACCTCACAAATTCAACCACTAGACAAAGGGATCACCAATATACTCAAAACGCGCTACCGGGCCCAGCTCATGCGATGGACTATGACGAAATTGCATACTCTCCATTCAAATACGGAATGGAATTCATCCGCCGCTTCAATTATTGTCTTGGGTGCTTTGCTGTGGATAAGTTCCACTTGCTTCAAATTGCAACCAGAATAATACAGAAGTGTTTCAGTAAAGTCGGATTGGTTCAACCAATTGAGCGGGATGCCATCGCCTTATTAAGCAAATCATTTCCATTGACAGAATTCGAAGGAATAGATTTTAAGGAGTATGTTGAAATGGATGGTGACTTGAGAACTTGCACTAAACCAGACTCAGGTGCTATTTTGCAAGCGACACTGACTGCGGTACTCCCCGACGGAATTTGATAGTGGATGAAGAAGAAGAAGGAATGGGTGGTGAAGATAAGGCAATCAGAGAAACTCAAATCATTGAGTCAGATATCTTTTAATGCAACCGAAATCATCTGCTGTGGCGAATGTTAAAGCTTGCGTAGTAATGTAGCTTGTGCTGTGAGTTAAATCTTGAGCTATCTTTGTGAAAAGAGAAAGAAACAAGCAAAGATACTCATTTTTTCAAAAATTGATTTAAGTTGCGATATGTACACTGCGTCTTGAATTATTTTGATAAGTTTTGGTTGAACAGCATTCGCAGTTACGTGAAACCCTGTCTAATGTGTTTGAAACTGGTTTATGCGGAAATAAATTCAAGACAATACTGCTCACAACAGGAAAGTAGGTTACGCCAATTATTGGTATAGCACGTGCGTAAGTTGGCCACCACTCTAATGTTGACCACTTTGTTCCAGTCCTTTGAGTGAGCAAGTTACGGAGATTTCCCCATATGATGTTTCGTAATATATTCAGACAAGTCTCACCATTTAATTCCCAACCTTGTTCTTGCTTTGCCAGTGAACGGAAACACACCCAAAGGACCGAGTCTCTGCCCATCTGCAGATATCAAATCGGATAGGCTACGCCACCATGGTATAAAGGCATAAGATGCCGAACGCTTCCGCATATGTTTCTGTATCTCATATGTAAACTATAATTCGTGAAGAGAAAAACAGTACCGTACTATGATATCCAACAAATCTTACTCAGATTGTATTACTGGTAACTAGTGATCCCAGATACATTACCGACAATATGTGGTATCGTGGCAACACATTCTACGAAAGGTGACACAGTAATCGATCGTTGTTTTTGTCTACAAAGCCATCTCAACAGAGATTTAAGCGCAATCTTCCTTTGGTAGGCCATATTCGATTCACCAATTTATTATTATTAGATGCATTGCTTTTGAGTCTATGTGAACCCTGCGACATGAACTGCAAATCCTTGGGTTGAGTTAGGTAGTATGCCGTTGATAATAAAGTCAATTTCATTACGAATCAACTAGATGTTTCAAGTCAAACTTTCGATCTGCCGACATCCCTTGATATTGGACATAGTTCATTAATGTCAGTAGATAGGACTCACCATGGTGGATAGCTCAGTATCTGCAAACAGGATGCGTCGGAATGAAAGGATTTACTATTATGTGTATGGGATGCAAGCATCTTGAGGTGGTGTAATCAGGGTAAAATTCTAAGGGATAACGACGTATTGCGTGAAACATCTAAACTTAAAGAATAACACAATTTCCAGGATGATAGATCCCGAATATGTGGACTAAGCTTACCACCTATATTGCCACACAAGTATATTCTTCTACCCCCATTTCGTTTGGCTGGTGAGCCTACTGTTTGCTTGCTTCTAATCGACACTCCATTAACTGAAGTCATGTCGCGTAATGCAAATGTTGTAATGCGTCGTCTAGTTGCTTTTAAAACTTGCTGACTTGAATACAAAAAGGAGACAAGTCGGGAGTATTCCAAAGTTGATTGAAGCGGCGGAAAGAAATTTCCTGCAGAATTCTAGCCTGTTGTTTTGGGTAGCTAACTTTCGTTCATGAAATTTCGGATGTCTGTTGTAGACGTTCCAGGCTTCATTAGTGTCGCTCAAGAGGTTCTCGTTGTTCCGGTAGGCTAATGTTTTGCACTTAGATGCGTTATGTGGGATAAAGAAAATGTGACTAGTCGCAGTTGAAAACAGATAAAGGCTCAGGAGCATTAGTCAAGAACAAATGGACTGCGTTAGGAAAATGTTGGACATACTGAGCGATGAATACAAATGTCAGCTTATCCATTGACCAGAAAAACAGTCGGGGTTCGATGCTGACATTATTCTTCAATTAGAATTACTTCTTTTACTAAACATCATTTACCATTAGCCATACAAGGCTCTGAATGCGAATGGTTCATCGACAGGAAAACTGTAAGTGTTGTCAGGGTCCCACAAGGAAGACATGCCAATAAGACCAAGTTTATCAGCGGTGGGTTATTTAGTGCAAATTTCACCCCAACCCACAGCATCTAAATACACGTTGTCTTAAGGAATCCTTCATGCTTATCAAGGAATCGAGCTGTAAAGTGCGTGTGTTGTTTGGAATTCCCGTCGTTTCCCAGTGGTATATATACGCTTAATATTGCGAACTTTTGTGTGCAAACGCCGGCATATTTACTTGATCTCTTTTGCTACGCACCGAAGATGTTGGCTTCCGTTTGCAACAAACTTCACAACCCCAATCGACTGAGTGACAAAGAGCAGTTCCAGTGATCTGTATTTGCCCAACTTTTCAAAATAATGAGAGAAGACCAGCTGAAAAGATCTCACTGTTTGCTTCCTACAAAAGAGGTGTTCATGACATCATTGTTAGGATTGCTAGCCTTCGCCATTGCGCTCGCAAGTCCATGGTGAATTTGCCATTTAGGATTGATCGAGTAACACCAGTACACTTTTATACTCCTTGCATGTAATTAATTTGGTACCAGTCAGATAATGCGAATTGGATGCATCTGCTAGCATGAAGTCTTTCATTGGGTGCGGATTTCGAGCTGTTCTCCCAGCTGAGTGATTATTGCGCAAAGGTTTCGTTGTCAGACAAAGCAACATCATAAGTGCGGCTTCACGGTCTGGTTCGCAGTGCCTCGTAAGCGACTTCAATGTCCAAGTGCTTATTTATCGACTTCGGCTTTGAATGCCAGATTTCAATGAACTCACGTGCTTGCCGGCTTTTAACCCTATCGAGGACGCTGGCGTGCACCAGGTCGAATTGATGATTCTCGGCATGCACATACACTGACATCAGGGAGTTCTGATGGTGGTGAAGAATGGCTAGGTTGCATTCGTGTAGCCTGTGCTATGCTTTCTTCCAGCCTGTCTCACGTAGTATTCGTCACCGTGCTGGCAGCATCCTCGGACGGGCTAGAAGCCGGCAGGCACGTGAGTTCATTGAAACCTGGCATTCAAAGCAGAACTAGATGAACAAGCACTTGAACATTCAAGTCGCTTACGCGGCACTGCTAACCAGGCCCCGATGCCGCACTGATGAGGTTACCTCGTCTGGCAACGGAACATCTGTGCTATAAGCACTCAGCTCGGAGAACAGTTCAAAATCCGCATCCACAATCGAAGCTACGGATCACCTTCGACGCGACGCGCTACAATCTGCTCGCCGATGGGAGATATTTGCTTGTCGGTAGTCATCCACTAACGAGCAACTCTATTTACCCCACGAATGCTTGCGAAGGCATGTTTTGCCGCCGAGTCTGCACTACCGTCCTCCGATCAACCATCATTTGGCTTGGAAGGTAACGGAAAAACATGGGCAAAGAATTATGCGACTGTTGATTACAGATGCACACAGTCGAAAGCATAAATACCAAATGGTGATTGGCAAACAGAAGGCAATTTACTTATTCAGACCAGGCTCACAATTAACTGATGTATTGGAAAAAGTGATAGCCGTCAAAACACACAAGACAAAGTTAAACACCAAATGGAGGCTTGCAGAGAAGCTGCATAAGATTTCTCAAAAGAAACCGCCAAAGGAAGACGATGTTTGTATTGCAAACAAATACTAAAGAAGATTAAAGGACGCGGAAAAAGTCATTGTCCGAGATATGCAACGCAATGTTAAAGACTCCAATCCCATAGACTTCCTCGCTGCACTTGAATCAAAGCTAAAATCGTACAACATTCCGCCTGAAGTACAACGAGAGGTCAGCCACAGAATCATCTCAGTTCTTAGTCATAAAGTTGAAACCAACATATTCAAAGCCGCTGAACGAAAAGCTCTGGAAAACCTCAAGAAAGATAAGCGCATAGTTATACTACCGGCAAAGGACGCCATACTGTTTTAATGGACAAACCTTATTACATACTGAAAGCACAACACCTACTCAATGATGCCAACACAAACCAGCCGATAAATGAAGACCTGGCAAAACGCTTAGAAGCGAAAAGCAGACACAATCTACAACGACTGGAACAAATGGGGAAAATCAAAAATATGGAACTCAAGTTGATGCGACCACGGGACTCGGTAATACCACGGTTCTGTGGCTTACCTAAAGCTCACAAAAGCGGAGTGCCGCTTCGCCCCATGCTGTCGTTAGCTACCACACCTAGCATTCTAATGGTTCAACGTCGCCTATATTGCGCAGACAACTGCAGTAAACTGCTTAAGATCAGTATCACCTGTTCTAGCTGCATTAGATCTTACTGTCCGCAATATGCAACAAATCCGTCCAAAAAGTGAGACAGACAAAACAAGTTGCCCAACTTGTTTGGTTTGGTTTTGGTTTGGTTTGGTTTTGCCTAACATGTCAACTCATTCTAATTGTCAACTGTTTATCTTTGCTCATGAAAAAATGCGATAGGATAACTGAAATAATCGCGCAATTTGTAAATACTAAGATTGCTCCCTCGGAGGTAAATATGGCCATGATAGTACCTCACCCGGCCAAAGTAAGCTCTGAGTCTAAACCGAAGAAAAGAGCTAGACGCTCCAAACACACTGCAGCGTCTGTGACTCTAACTCCACTGGGTCACCTCACTCCCATTAGTGGACAAGCCTCCAACATGCCTGCCTCCAATTCGCCAACAATAGCCGCTTTACTTGGAGATTCAGCTTTGACACAGACAGCTCAAAGCCGAAGGAAATCCGGTGCAGATAACAAGCAGGTAACGTAGGCATCGATTGCCTAGACCAGCACACCGGGAGTGACACACATAAGTCCATCTTCAGTACAGAGTACGCCTGGTGCAAAGCAGCTTTCACCGTCAACTCCAGTGGTACCCTCTAAACAACCCGAATTGCCGGCAAAATGTATAAAGCCAACATTCTAGACAAACCACGCTACCTTAACTCACGTGTGCACCAATGTTCCCGAATTCAAAGCTGGCGCAATAAAAGGCAAGTTGCAAGATGATCGCAACCAGTGGAGTTCCACCTGCGAGGTGATTGGTATTCGGGTTCAGACTGCAATGCTGCACGTCACCCGACCTCAGTGCACTCTGGTGAACCTCGAATTCTTCGAGTAACATTAAACTCAGCAGATGAGACAGAGGCTGTCCTGCTCTCAGCAGTTGCTCTTCGCAACTCACCGAGCGGAGTGCGCATATTACCTGATCTACCTTGGAAAGATCGCACAAAAGAAGCAGTTGAGCAACGCGGCATTATTAATATGGGTAGCAAGAAAACAATATTTGTTCATGGCATTCCTGAGCTTCTGCATTCTTCTGATCACGATGCGTAAGCACATGACCGAGAGCAGTGGTGCTACATCCGCGAAGCACTCTCTTTTGTTATTATTATTGCCAAATCCCTGACAAGAGTTGCGTCATCACCTAACTACAAGGGCTGCGGTTCAAGGATAATGAAAGTAATACTACACTCCGAGGGAATGACGCAAGTTCTGTTGGATAGCTGGTTAAAGTTTCGAGCTAGGTTGCCAACAGAGATCTGGCTAAAGGCAGAAGGCGAACGACCAAAAGTCGGAAGCAATTCAATGGAACTTGCAAACGCTACAACTTCATTATTTGCACAATCCTACGGAGAGACCGACACATCAGCGCCAACGACACACAACAGGACCGAGCACAGCACGAGTGAAACGTCTGTTCAGGAACGCTCAATAATGTCATGCAACATGACTAAAATACATAGAACAAAAAACGATTAATGACCGGTTACCTAACGGCCGGCTTAAAAACTAACACAAAGATGACATCTATCAAAGAACTCCTAACAACAAAAGCCCTATCTTGCATGTACACAAACGCCCAAGGCCTTCTAAGCAAGTTGGTCGAACTTAGCGAATTCCATGCCTCCCAACCGCGGGACCTCATGATAACAGCGACCTGGTTAAACCTTGAGATAACTGATTCTGCGATCAATTTACCCGGTATGTCGCTGCTTCGGACCGATAGAACCGGAAGGGGTGACTGTGTGATTCTTTACTACAATACAAACCTCCGATGTGAAGTTGGAACAATGGAACAATGGTTTATTACGGGTAAAAAAGCATCGCTTAACAAGTCCCGTAGGATGGAAAATTATTGTGAAAATCAATTGCATGATAAAGGGAAAAGCGTTGTGGTGGACTCACCATAGACTTATGCGGAATAGCGGAGATGTTCGCGTATGAAACATATAAAACTATAAATCCATTGGTTAGGCGTTTGGCAAGACATCGTTTGATTGCGTTTTGTAGCCCCTGGCTAACAAGTCATAAAATGAAATGTAAGTGAGACAATGCATCGTCAACACGTTTTTTAAATATTGCCAGATTGGGAGCAGAGACGACATAATTAGGGAGGGCGTTCCAAGGCTGGCACACACGGAGAGAAAAGAAATTTCTACGGCATTCAAGCCGGCTATACTGAATTGTCAGTTTCAGAGGGTGACCTCTTGGTTTAGTGTTGTGGTTCAATTCCAGCAGCGGACGACAAATGTGGTTTGGGTTCTTCAGAATCTGGTAAACCATTATGAGATCCCCCCGCAAAAGCCGATATCGACTGCTGTAGATTCTTAGAGAGTTCAGTCTAAGCTGATAGGGGAGATGAAAGAGGCCCCTCACATTCTTGGTTGCCCGTCGTTGAGGAGTCTCGAGAGCAACGAGATCCTGTTTCTGCCACGGCTGCCACACCTGAATAGCATATTCCACGTAAGGTCGCACGTAGGCGTTAAGCATTTGGTGAAAGATTGAGGGTTCAAACCGACCGAAGGCTCTGCGAAGAAGGCCGAATTGTTGATTGCCGGTTCTCGTCGTCTTCTCTGCTTGATTTGAACACCCGAGATCTTCCTGCACCAATACACCTAGGTCCCGCTCCTGAGAATCGTTCGCCAAGATGTGGTCTCCAACCTTGTAAGCGCTCACCGGCTGGTGACGCAGATGCATCACTTTGCACTTAGCTCTGTTCAATTGAAGCTTGTTCCTCTTTGACCATTCGTAAATGTGATATAAGTCATGTTGGAGCAGATCCTGACCTGCCTTGTTACCAATCGCCCGCCATATCTTGACATCATCGGCGAAAAGCAGGAAATTTGAGGAGATGACCCTTGCCAGGTCGTTGATAAACACCAGAAATAAACGCGGTCCCAGCACTGAGCCTTGTGGGACACCACATTCCACTTCAATTGGGTTAGAAAGTGATCCCCTAGCACGTACTTGAAGCTTTCGTTGGTAAAGGAAGTTGCCAATCCAACCATGTAGAGGATCTCCGATTCCGTAACCCTGTAGTCTTTGAAGTAGGATGCGGTGATCAAGGCGGTCGAAAGCTTTGGAGAAGTCCAGATAGATGACGTCGACTCCGACCCCATCATCGGCCACTTCCGTCCAACTACCTCGTGCAATAAGTAGGTTGGTGGTGCATGACCGGTGTTGACGGAAGCCATGCTGTTCCGGTACCAAAATGTTGCATTTTTCTAGGTAGTCCATTAAAGTGTCAGCGACGACTGCTTCCATCACCTTCGCGAGCACAGGGAGGAGAGTCACTGGACGATAGTTTGCAGGATCGGAACGTCTACCGCCTTTCAAAATAGGTGTTATAATGCCACACTTCCACATAGTGGGGACTTGTTGTTCTTCAAAGCACCTTTGGAAGAACTGTGACAGTGGTTCAGCTAGCTTGGTGGCCACAGCCTTCAGTGCCTTCGGGCGGATGTTGTCTGCTCCTGGAGAACTATGCTCACGCAGCGAGAGTAACTTCCTTAGCACAATGGATGGGTTGAAAATAACTTTTGTAAACAAAGGTATCGGTAATGTTATCCATCACGCGGAAATCCGAGCTCCCGATTCGCTTTGGTGTCGCCTATGGTTGCGAAACTAGGACACATGTCTACTAGCCGTGATTTATCGCCCACCAAACTCCACGTGGGAAATGGACTCCAAACTGAACCACGTTTTTCAGTTTGCTTTGAACAAGTCCTACACCCACATTCTTATCGCTGGAGACTTTGACGTGCATGACCTAGAAACGCCGACAACCGACGGTATGCAGTTTAAAGCCTGCTCGCAAGAGCTACTTGCTAGCCACCACGGAACCTCTCCCACCAGATTTCGAACTGCTAACAAGCCGTCGATACTGGATCTTGTGCTAACTAACGAAGAACACATGCTGTCCTTAGCTAGAGCACCAAATTATAGGTTTGCTAATGAGCTCTGGAGATGGCTAAATCAACTAATGGCGCGATCGGGACACTCGATCAAATCACAGAGCGATTCCTTGGGAAAAGTAAAACCGCAACCATTGAACTGGACGAACTAATGGTCTCTTTTGATTCTGCCGCCTTGTTCACCTCGATGGACATTGGATTGGCGAAACAAACAATGACGCGTCTGCTAGAAGAGCACATCACATCTGATCAAGCGGTAAACTCGATGCTAAACAGTTGATGGAGTTACTGGAATGCTGTCTAACACATTTCATTTCCAAAGGCCTTATTAAGGAACAGATAACAGACACACCAATGCGATCGCCGATCTCTGGTCTGGCAGCAAAGACAGTGATGCTGGAAGAAATATTACTACCAATCGCGTGACCAAAATTTTGGGTATGATACGTCGACGACACATTCGCCATCCTCAAACATTCCAAATTGGAGGAAACACACGAACTAAGCAACCGTGTTTTCCATAGTATCCAATTCACCAGGGGTGAGGAGAACAACGAGCAGTTACCATTCTTAGACGTTCTCACATGAAGAGCTGGTGCTAGGCGATTGGAAACAATAGTCTAACGAAAATCTACGCATAAGGATCAGATTCTCAAACACGGCAGCAGTCATTCGGCAGCCCACGAACGCAGCTGCGTGCCAGCCCTTTTCAAACGAGCACAAAACATTGTAGCACACCGCAGCTGAGACGGGCGGTGGAATACAATCTCTTCATCCTGGTCAAGCGGAAGTCATACCTAAAAGGCTTTATTCCACGCTGCCTAGCACCACAAAAGGCTGCTCAACACACTTCGACAAATGCAGCAGTTGAAAAGAGAGCCAATTTACCCTATATCAACGGAATCTCTGAGATGGCAGCGAGGCTTTTATTGCCTTCTTGCGTCAAAGTTGCACAAAAGCCAACGGAAACAATTCGCAGCAAACTCTTCCAAGTACAAGATAAACTCCGCAAAGAGGACGAAACTTCTGTGATTTAAAGAACATGCTGCCGGAACCGCGACAAATACTAAGTGAGACAGATTGCAAGAAGGTATGGCGCAAGGCTCCACGAACGCTGTCTAACCATTTTTCGCCACCATCAGAACTCCCTGTTGTCAGTGTATGTGGATGCCGAGAACCATCAGTTCGACCTGGTGCACGCCAGCATCCTCGGTAGGGCTATAAGCCGGCAAACATGTGAGTTCATTGAAATCTGGCATTCAAAGCCGAAGTCGATAAATAAGCACTTGGACATTGAAGTCGCTTACGAGGCACTGCGCACCGAGCCCTGAGCCCGCAGTGATGAACTTGCATTGTCTGGCAACGAAACCACTGCGCAATAATCACTCAGCTGGGAGAACAGATCGAAATCCGCGTCCACACCCTGAGCTAAGGATATTCTCATTTATTTAAGTCCCACAATGGGCTATAAAATTTACTAATGGCGATGAGATAATTAACTTTTCAGACTTGCTTGTTCATCGTCATGCATCGACAAAAGCATTCGTGTAATACTAACCTATTAATTGCAGTTATAGCTGGACTGAAGCTGTTGATGATGGAATAGTGGTCGATGTCGTCTACCTGGACTTTTCAAAAGATTTTGATCGCTTAAACCATCGCATTCTCCTTCACAAGCTTCGGAATTACGGCATTCGCGACCCAATCCTGAGTTGGATTAAAACCTTTCTACAAGAACGACGGCTAGTGGTGAGAGTCCGAGAATCATTGTCTGATGCAATCGATGTGGCGTGCGGAGTACCAAAAGGCTCGGTTCTTGGACCTCGTCTATTCTTGGTGTTCATTAACGATTTGGCGAGATCAATTACTTCCGATTTCCTATTTTTCGCTGATGATATCAAGATATGGCGAAGGATCGGATCCAACACGATCTTAACATAGTGTCAAACTGGTCACTTCAAAACGCCCTACCGTTCAATGTAGACAAATGTCGCGTCGTACAATTACGCTATAGTCATAACTACACCTATTCACTTGGGACCAACGGACTGCAGAATAGCTCCCAGGAACGTGACCGGGGTGTGATCGTATAGAGCGACCTCAACTGTTCAAAACAGGCTGAGGCAACCAGTATGTCAGCATGCTGCGAAGAGCATTCGGGAGATTTGACCCATCAGTCTTCCCAATGATGCACCATTCCTACGTGCGCCCGCATGTTGAATACGCTATCCAAGCTTGGCAACCTTGGTTGAAGCGCGACCTAGAAGAGTTAGAGGCACCTCAAGGCAGAACAACAAAGAATGTAAAGGGTCTGCACTATCACGCTTACCACCGAAGGCTGAAGTTGTTGGGAATTTTCAGCGAGCGCCATCGAAGACTGCGCGGCGATCTCATATTAGCTTATCAGATATTGAGTGACCCCAACCACGCATGCCGCCATTTGCTGAAACTTAGCCACAACACGCAGCTTAGGGGTAACTGCTTAAAGTTGAAGGAACAATATAGCCGTCCAGTGTCGACGGAATTACTTTTCCCTTCGGGTTTGTAAACCGTGGGACGCGCTACCAGACTCGGTTGTATCCTCTCCTACCCTGGATGTTTTCAAAAAACGATTAGATGTTACTCTTAGCTCCCAACATTTTGTTACTTAAACTCCCCTACTGTGCATTACGCCAAGGATGCATTTCAACAGGATTTATGTATCAAATGGACCTATGTGAGCGACCAAATTTTACTTTTCTCACTCCTTATCTCAATGATCACTGCATCCCAGTGTCTTTCTGAACGTTTACACTTAATAATTTATTTTAACTTTACACTGATGTTACTTATCAAACTATTCATCTCGACAGACGTTCGATAAATGACCCAGACATATTTTGATTTCATCCTATTCACCTCAACCATCCTACGGGACGTGTCAAGCACTTGCTTTTATCCCGTGATAAATCATTGTTAATTGTTCACGTTTCCTGATGCATATCTTAACTTTATGGAAAGAAAGTATGCTGATTTTGCATTAAATCAATATTTATTCTTTGTCTATTCCCCTTTCTTTAAATTGTGCAGGAAGTGCAATCCGATGCTTAAATATTTGAGCCCACTTTCATAGTTCTGTAGCCAACTTCTTGGTGGGTGTGCTCAGGTGTGACACGATTGGTCTTGTGGGGACGTCATTCCTGTGTACTTTTGGCAGACCATCGGACTTCGCCATTCCGAGTCAGGAGCCCTCATTCTCATGCTATTTTTTCTCATACCCTGATCCAGCTTTTGAGGCATTTTGGATTTTCCATTCATGTTAATGGCTAGTTGCAGCTTCGAGGCGTCATCTAGACGGTGCCTTGCCTTCGGAATGTATTCTGCCGTATTAAATATGACTGTCACTTACTCTTTATCTATTTGAAGTATGATGAATTTGCCAAATTTCAGAGGTTTGATTGCGTGCCCTGTTGTTGAGTTGGAGGGTTGTGTCATCCGTTGTGCACGATGCGTGGATAGATCCCATGCCACATTTGCGCAAGGGTTTCTTCACCATGTCCTTTTGAATGTAGAGTGCTTCAGAGTTCAGCTAAAGCTTTAATACTCTCTGCATCTTTAAAGTTGCAGTTTAACCTTATGACAAGAGCTTATCGTTAAATTTCACCGATTAGGTGAATTGCTTGGGATGTAATTGCAGTGTTTGTAGTTGCAGTTGGCTAAGTATTATAATTGGTTCTGTAGAGCTTTTCACGTCTTCGCTTAAGTGTTGCAAGTCACAAATTCCATTTCTAAAACCAGTTGTCCAGACAGCCGTTGATCAGGGTTGCGTTGGCTTTAATTCGGTGTTCTGCTAGTAATATTTATCTTGCGTACGTCACTGTGCGCATCGGTAAGCTTCATCCGTATGATGAGCTTCGCAATTGTCTTACGACAGTCTGTTCAAATGAACGGCTCGTCGATGGTTTGTAGTTGATATTATGGAGTGAATGTTAGTTCGCTGATGTTCATGGAGGACATAGCTGTTGCCGTGTGGTGTTTGATAAGAAAGCGAAATTCACGAGACCGCAACCAGTGCGGAGCTTTGAACGCCTGTGTGTTTTCAAACAAGTTGACATATTGGTATCTTGGACTGGTTGTGAAACTGTTGCTTGGTCCGCCAAGCTGAATGGTATTTGAGCGGTTGTGTATGTATGCAAATTATTGTACTGCTTATTGTGAAACGCTGCGTGGTCTCTTTTGAACGGAAAGGACAGGAAATAATCTTTCGGTGGAATCGGAAGATTCTCCTTGGGGGACTGGCAGTGGAAGTGTATGCTATTTTCCAGAAACCCACTGGACGGTAAGGTCTTGAACAAACTTCGATTCAGTTTTTAGTAGCTCCTGGTTTAAAGTTCTTCTTTCTAATTAGAACAGCGTATTCATTAGGCCGCGATAGTACAAAACCGAGCCAAAGGAAAATTTTCAGATAATACTGCCCCTAGATTGCTTTGTGGTGCAAGGTACGCTGAAGTGGAAAATATGGTATTCTTTTCAAGGGTATATTGCAAAATGGCATACAGTCCACTTCTTTCGAGCTGTACTTATAAGTGAGCTTAATGGATTTTTATTTGCTCCGTTCAGTAAGCGACTGCGCCCATGATGGGCACAGTTTGGTAAAACTACTAAAAGTTAGCTCTACATATTTATCCTACATTAACGAGTTTCGACTAATAACAACAGCCACTGGAATGTTACAAAGTAGGCTTTCTCCCTGCAGAGACATAGTCGCCAACGAAAGGTTAGTTTTTCACACCAAATGTCTAATCCATTTATAATAGTCTTTGCTCTTCTCTGTACGTAGATATTGTTAAAACCTATGACTAACAACTTTACCAGACTACCTATTTGGCTGCGGTTATTTAGAACTGATGTACCTCCACTGGAACTACTCGCCTCAGCGTAGTTTTTAAATTGGTCGTAGCCTTTTTACCGAATATCTCTACGCTATTCACTGTATATATACCAGTTTCGCAAGGTTAAACTGACTGTTTATTTGTACCAATAAGTACCAGTGTCACTGAGACCATCCTACCCTTCCCCACTATTGAATGCACATTTTGGGCTAACTTGCACTTTTCCCGATTTATTTATTTATACACGAAAGTTGCGCAAACTGAGGGGTCAGAAGAAAAGTTTTATTGTTTGCTCATTTGACTGGAATCGGTTCCAAAATATTCTGTTCAACGATGTAGATCGCTGCTCTGGATGACTGGGCGGTTTACCCTACTGCACCCATTTTATTCTTGTTTACCATTTGTAAGATTTTGATTTTTGGTAGTGCCAGTTTAATCCTACTACCGCTGATAATGGAATATACGGAAAATGCACCCAATTCGGAAGCTCAAGCTTGCGAATTGTAATGCCAAGCTTGTTTTATCCACCGGAAAGCTCTCGTTGAAAAAAACAACTAATATTGGGTTCGGACAAAGACTGAGACATAACCTGTGAGTTGAAAGAAACTGCTGTACAAAAATCCATTCAATGTAATGTGTCTGAAATCCGGGCAAAAACGCGTTAATTTGAAGGAGATTAGGAGAAATATTCAATGCACATTCCTTTGGTTAGACGGCGATTAGGGACGATATAATATTTTGCAACATCGCATAAACACGGGGAATGCAATCCCATCCGCCAACCGACAAGGTGTGTACCGGTCCACTTCCATGCAAAACATGTTTGCATCATCGTGGATTTGTACAGCGTGGCAGAATTCGCCCATCAAAATCTACATAGGCATCTCCCATTGTGAACTAATATGCTGTTAGTTTTAACGCAACTCATCCAATCTCCACCTGATGAGTCGAAACAAGGTAGAAGCCGCGGTCGTTGTGTGCCACAGTTAGGAGAAGCAACACTCAAATATTTGCATTTCGGATACCGTCGACGTGATCGCATGACCAGAGTTAACCACAAAGTGAATCCAGGTCTCAATACCAACTACAAGCGGGTTACCCCAATTCAGTTTTGAATTCTTTTCCGTTGTGCCAAGAGTTGCTCACGGATCTCAGCATCGTAGCCGTCAGGGCGTTATCTCAGTACCACTGAGATTTGTGTTCCACCTCAGCTAAGGCTCTCGCCACTTGATGATTCCAAAGCAAGAGGAAACCGCGGTCATGGTGTGCCTGTGTTGGGAGGAGCAACTCCCAAATATTTCCACTTCAGATACGGTCCTCGAGATCCGAATGACCGAGATTTACCTCAATGTGAACCGAGGTCTCAATAGAGGTTCCGTGTTCCGAATCAATGACACAGCGTGTTCCCCAAATTCAGTTTTGAATTCTTCTCCGCTCTGCTAGGCCTTACTCCAGGAACTCATTAGCGTAGTTTTCAGGGCGTCCGGACGTTACAGTAGTGGTTGCGTGTCGCAACTCAACCACACTGCGTGTTTATCAAATTCCTTTTGCAGTTGTTTATCTCTCTGTCAAGCATATCTTGCGGATCTCAGTAGCGTAATTTTCAGGACGAGTTGTGAACTGCTTCTCTCTGAGTTCTACCCCGGCTCAGGCTATCGCCACCTGATGGGACCAAACCAAGATGAAACCGCGGTTTTATTCTACCAGTGTTGAGAGGATCAACACTCAAATAGGTCTGAGTATAGTTAATTACTTAGTGTCACTTGAATATGCGTGACCCTCCTTAACGAGTAAACACATCGTTGTGAGTTGTCTTGCCTAGATCATTTTAAGCTTAATTACTTCTTATGGAATGCGGTAACTTTTGTTTAGTTATATAAGATGTGCACAATAAAATTCATGATTTACCAAGTACCTTGTCTTTTTTGCAGTACATTTCTATGGGTACCGATGGATAATAATTTTCACTAAATGTGTGTCTATTTTTATGCCAAATTAACGATAATTATTTGCTAGTATAAAATGAATTCTGTACGTAATTTTATTGGAACTAATAAAATGATAATCCCAGAGATGCACTGTCATTTTGTCTGGGCGTTTGCTAGGCGGAATTCCGGTGCTTAATTCCATGATTTCTGAGTCTAACTTTATCAGTATTCAAATGATACTGCGTTTTAATGCAAATCAGGACAGCAATCGCAATAATGGAGACAGGACAGGACAGAAGAGGATCGATGCGTGAGACAGGTATTGCCTAATAAGCGTCCCGTTTCATGTGTCAGTGAGCGAAACAGCGCCTCCAAAAGTTTGAATTGTTGGTATATATCTGCGTCTAAGGGAGAAAACACAGTTTCATGAAGTCGGGCAAGTTACGAAGACGTGGTTAGAAATAAACATGAAAACAAATTTATGTCCAGACACCGTTTGAATTCTTCTACCGTTTCTCACTTAAATAAATCAGAAATTTTTTTATTCGGAATAGATAAAAACCTGATTTGCGGTAGACGTAACCAGTTATCTCGCCAAGTTCTTTGCTGATTCAATTGTAGACAACGGACAAGCAAGTGGTCTGATGCGGTTGGTTCAAACAAATCCATGGAGCCGAAACCACCGAGACCCCACATGAATTTGAACGTCTCCAATAAATCCCCTCACAATCTGTGTTTTCTCATCGAAAACAATCCTAAACTTAGCTAACCGAGCTTCAAAGCATAGATCATGCTGACCTACCACCCTTCGAGTGGCCAGTGTCTACAGCGTCTCTATACAGGTAAGTTGCCAGCGCATTAGCATAGTATTCTAGATGTGATCCAAACACCACATGATCTTCTGACTCGAAACAAGTCATGCATTGTCAAACGTCTACATCTTAATCGGTGGACATGGGTGGATATTCCAGATTGCACACGGGCTTTTGCTAAAAGATACGTCTGGTGGACAAGTTACTAACTAGGATGTATCTGTGGCAATCGAGGCAGTTTACTGTAAGGCGAAGTATTAATCATGGACTGGTCTTCAATGCATAAGGAAAATATGTTTTTAACCGAATAAGTATAAGCATATTCCGCAACCTCCTCTAAAATTTGTCTTCCCAATACTTTGCAGGTATATTACTTGGCGCTGCTTAAACCCACAATTGGTGGTCTAGCGGTAGCCAGAATTTGATTTGTTATTCAAAATCCTTAGAGTCAATTTGACCTGTCTCATTTGCTGAACAATACAACAAGGTGTTCAGTTACGATTGTTATGATCTTCTCAACATTGAGCCTTTACTATTTCTAAGCAGATCCGTCCCATTAACGTCAGATGTCACATCCTCTGCTGAGAGGTCACGAGACTGTGCTAACGCGATCACAGATAACTACGTATGTCAATTTATATTTCGCAAGGTCCCTCTCCGCTCCAACAATGCCAACGGAGGTGATAGAGTTGAGGAAGTTCAGATGCTGACGTCTCCACACAACGTGCGTTTGTTGACATAGGAAACAGCGTAGATTCAACCAACGTGGCGCGTTCCCAAAAACAGTAAACGCTGGTATTAATCCCGATAACATGCTTGGAACTGATACACGCCCATTGCTATCAAGCGGCCCTGACGCAATTCGCAGCGAATGTACATTGCGGCCCACTATCATAGTTACTAGTAGTGGTGACCATGGAACACACCTTTATTGTGTTAGTCCAAATAACCATCTTCATGATGGAAAGGCGACTTTTCTTTGTCTGAAAACAGTGGTGAGTAAGATTAATACTACAACTAGTGGGCAGCTACGATTCTCTAGTGTTCAGATCGCGTACCAAAGCTCTTCTGCCGGCACGACTCTACGAAGCATTGCTGCAATGCTAACTAGTTTCTTATAACCATGTATATGCATTCTTTCTTCTCCTTTTCTGACAAGGTCCTCTGCGAGCCATCCGCCAAAACACCTTAGCTAAATTCGAACACACCAAATTACCACAAATTTTTTCCGTGTTCCACTTACCATGTCTCTTCGCTTCTAATCCCGATAAAGCTATAGAATTGCCCGGTAATGTAGCGTCCAGAAATAATTTGACGTCAAAAACAAACATTGGCTGAAATGTTGAACTGTTCCAGGACCTTAAGACTGATGACAACTAATATCCTTTCCCTGCGTACCTTCACATACGTGAACAAACCTATTCTGATTTTACTCATGGTAAGCTAGTCATCAGTTTTCCATCGATTGTTGCAAGCATATAGAATAGTTGAACAGCCAAGCAAGGAGATGGCTGCCTTATTTATTGCTCGCAAAACATGATTGTTGCTACACGCACACTTCCACTTTATCACTCAAGATTGACTTCTTCGTTACGCTGATTACTCGGTGCTGTGCAAAAGCTTGTAGAGTGTATATGTCACCCAGCCGGAGTCACCTTCAATAATGAGAGAAAGTTAGTCGATCATTTTAATAGAATATCAGAATCCAACTTATGTGATGAAGTCGTTGGTGAGGATTTCAACCGCTCCGACTTCGGTTGGTTAACATCAAATGTGAAGCAACCTGAATTCGTAACCTCCCTCATTACTGGTGGTTAGCAGTGACATTTTCTCTTGGTTACCAGTGGCAGAGTTATACTAGATCTAGTTTTACATCAGGCACGTTCTCAATAACCACTGACGCAATAAATGATATCTCTGCATGTGAACATGAAATGTAACTTATAGCTAAACCGTCGCATGTGAGGTCATTGCAGTTTTCGCACTTCCTGCGAAATGTCAATTGATTAACATTTTCCGCTCTGCTTAGAGATCAATATGAGACAAATTTTATTTTTTTGAATGACATCCAGCCTCTTCGATGTTATCTTTGGCAATTGTGACTGTGTGTACAAGAATGCTGGCCTCCAGTGTTAGTACCATGCTTACGAGGACCCTTAATGCAACTTATCATCAAAAAGGATAAGCAGAAAATAATAATTTTTAATCTTGAACATGCTCGGAAGTTCTGCTTATTACTGAGACTCCACCGCACAACACTTGAAACGGCCTTGAAAACCTGCGTCAGTCTCAAGCAAGTAGAACAACGAGCTACGAGTAGAAGCAATATCACTCAACCGCTGACCGCACTATTGCTAGAACTATGAGGCAACAAAGTGACCAATCTTCCCTTATTGTCACACCTGAAGGCGAATGTACTAATTTACCGATTGCTCTATCCGAAACTTTCAGCTCATATATTCCTGAAGTATTTGGCCTTGGACCGCTGGAAGCAGCAAACACGAGAGACTGCTTTGCTCAAGTCTCATGTATGGAAATTAATGTTGCTACGATAAGGCGCTTGGTTACCTAAATATAAGCATTTTCTAGAGCTGGCTCCGATGGCATTTCACGTGTTTTAGGCAGACCCGGTGGAGAAGATTTTCCCTTCTTCTTATTTTTGAGATGCTGGAAACGCTGCGTAAAACCGTCTACACTTTTCGCGTGAAAGACACTTTCGAGTTCATTGAGAAGATAAGGAGAGTGAAACTTTACAACAGCTGGATATCATCTTTGGCGCTATGGTTGTTTACGAATATTTCGTTGTTGGAAACAGCAGAATAGGTTTGCGAACTACTACGGCAACAGAATGTACCTATACATCTCCCGAAAAACCTGAAGGAATGGTTACTCAGATGCATCAACGGAGAGATATATGATCAAATTGATGAAGTCGCTACAGGATCACAATTGAGACGCTTTCTAGCAGATGTCATAATGGCAACGTTGAAGCCATACTCATTAAAAACGCACGTCAACTAAGTCGAGATGTATATACGTCTTGCAAATCGAAATCGCGGGCTGTAAAACTGTTGGAAGCCTTTAATGATATGCGTCAGCATCTACAGTTCCCAAGTGAGCAAGAGTCCGGAAACCGACTATAGTACCTGGACGTTGATATCACCAAAAACACTGATGGATCGTGCAGAAGAGCAGTGCATGGAAAACCAACTTGGATTGAACAGTACACCAACTTCTATAGTGCGGTAGCACTACAGTACAAACGGAATCTAGTCCGCACTCTTGCCTGCCGGGCACACTGAATTTGCAAACCAGACACCATCACCAAGGAATTGCAGAGCATCGGTGACGCTCTAAGAACCAATGGGTATCCAGGAAAATGCATCCTCAAACATTTGAAAGAGCGCGATAAATCCACCTAGGATGAATGTACCCATGAAAGAACTAATTGTCCATATTCCTTTCAAATGCGACATTGCGGCTGATGTCCTGTCTAAATGCCTGCCAGACGCTGTTGAAAAGACTTATTTCGCGGTCCGCCTACGCATAGTAGACTACAACGAGCCTCTATTCGCAAAGCCTTTTTAAGTCCGGCTGCCTCCGGTGACTCGACAAATGATTTTCTATCTGCACTTGTGCTCCTGTTGTGCATGAAACGTGGGTAGTACTACGAGGCGTCTGTCCCATTGAATTCGCGGACACATTCCGAAGTGGTTTTACAGAGGCGATGAGAGATCGCGTAACACCTTGATCCTGACATTGAACAATGAATTGATACGGTTTAAGAAGCAGTGCTTCATATGTATCGTTAGGTGGTTTTGCAGTTAACAAAAAGTAAAAAATACAGTGGGTTATTTACTTTAAAAATGTGTATTATCTTTTGTCTCGGTATAGTCCTGAGCTCCGTGTAGTTTCAGTGCACAAACATGTAACAGCAAATAAATCCAGAGTATATTCCAGGAGTGGGATCGTGATGTAGTACGAGATAACAAAGTGCAGCTGAGTAATTGCCTGAGCCAAACGTCATTTACATATGGATAGCTGTGCTGCACAGAAATATTACTTTTAGTATTTTCTAAATAGACCACCGGTGCATCGGTTATGCTGAGTTCCATCACTTTGGACAGTATAGAGAAGAGAAACTGGGCGGCAGTTTGCAGCATCGATTTTGCATCCACCTTTGTGAATGGGTGCTATTTTTCCAAGTTTCCACATGGCGGGAACCTGGTTCTGGTCTAAACAATGCTGGAAGAACTGAGCCAGTGGATCTGCCAGTTGACTTGCCGCTGCTCCTATTGCTTCTGGGCGAATAGTATCGACACCCGGGGATTTGTGCTTGCGTGGAGTCGTCAGCTTCTGCAAGGCAGTTTCGGTGGTAAAAGTAAGTGTGGGTGAGTCCTGGCGACTGGGAGATAAAAGCTGGAGGATCTGCTAATGGTGATACCCTCTGGAAGGTCGGAGCATTTTACATCCGCAGCGCGTTCGCTGGTTCCGTAGCCATTCGTGTTGGGCCAGCAGCCGCCGTGAGTAGCGGAACTCCTTGCCTCACCTCACCTAGACCGTTGACGTGCTTATACAACAGTTTATGATTGGCGCTGAAGGTTTTGTCATGTTCTGCTGATGCGCGGCTTTGTTCTCTCTGAGCAGTTGAGTGCCGTGTTTTCTTTGGGCTACCTAGCCATTCCAGATTTCTTAGGTTGGGGATAATCAATACTCTCATCACGTTGCGTTGCGTACTGCCAACAATTTTCGAGTTCTGTTCCTTACGCAGGTGCCGGTTGCAGACAGTTTGCAAACGTTTGTCTGAAGCGTTCGTCACCAACCGATTGAATTGGTTTAAGAACTCGAGCGAAGCGACGTCCGGGAGCTCTTCGACTAGGAACGAGCAGGTTGCGGCACTGACGTGGTTGGCCAATCAGTCGTAGCAGTAGATAGTTCGCGCCGTCTCATGGTTCGCATCTCGGTATTCTGCGTAGCAAATGAAGTGGAAACTAATAAGTGCATGAGCACTGCGACCAAACGGACAGTCTACAAGCAACGCAGCAATCATACGTTCGTCGTTGGTAAACACAAATCAAGCGCAGATGGCCTAGTACCTGTTCTAAACTGTGTGGGCGAAGTGACACGATTATAAAGCGGAACGTTGGTTACAAGCTCCAACAGATCGCTTTTAATTTGTTCTCCGCTAGTGGCAGGGGTTTCCAAAAACCTTGCAACTTAAAATGCACCTATGGTCAAGATGTGAGTGTATCTTTCATTTTGTGTTCGCCGTCGGGTAGTCACAATTTGGTACTCCGTTTCAGATGTAGAATTAAGGGGACGGTCCATCAAGGCGAGAAGTGAAGTGTCTCACTTTTTAGAGTACGTTCACGTAGGGACGGAACACGACTTCCGCATCATTTGTACTCTCCTTGAATGTTGCTCGCGCGGATTCCGGAAGCATCTCCTCTCTATTGCGTAAATTATCTGTATCTGACAACTCAAGTCGGTGTTGTGCATATAAAAACAGTTGTAGTTCCTTTACTTCTACCGTTGCCTATAAATTCTGTTGTGATTTCCCCGGTACATAATTTTTCACCTTCAATAACCCGTGATTTACTGATGTGCCCCCGTTGGAATTAAACATTCTGATCAATATGCAGCTGAATCCGGCACATGTAACACCATTGTCGTCATCATGTAATGTTTGAGTTGGATGAGAAATACCGAAAAAAAACTGTACTCAGAATCGAATTCCCTAGATTCATTTTATTAAATGGGAATTTTTGGATTGCTGAAGATTAACGTTCCCCGCGGTTCAGTCAAGTTTTGGCAATAAGGAATCCACTGGGTTCGGTATTAGCGGATTTCTTTATGTCCATGCTGAAGATGGAGATGAACGCAAAAATTTCCAAAATTTCCTACTGCAAAAGCCAAGTGGACGCTATTTCAGTGTTAGGTCCATCGGCAACACAGATTACACGTCTTGTCGAACTTTCTTATGCTGCCCATACAAATTTGAGAGTAACCAGAGAAGTAGTATGTAACAACGATAAACTTTTAGTGACGTACTGTTTAGTCCAAGAGAAAAAAGTCTCATCAAGAGATGAACAACGATCAATGATTTATCGCTGGATAAAAGCAAGTGCTTGGCACGTCCCGTAACATGGTTCGGGTGAATACGATGAAAGCAAAATATATGTGGGTTAACTATCGAGTGTCTACCGAGATAAACGCGAGATAAATAACGTAAATATAAAATAAAAATCGCGTGTAAGCATATAGAAATACACGGAAGCAGTGATTGTTAATGTAATGCGTGAAAAAAGCAAAAGTACGGTCGCTCACTTATGCGCCGCCTTCTTGGGTCCATATGACACATAAATCCTGCGGAAGGGCATGGTTAACGTAATCCAAAATGACGTAGTTTAGTTAAAGAACTGCTGAAAGCTAAGAGCAACAGCCAATGGTTGTTTGAAGATTTCCAAAGTAGTGAAGGACACGGCTGAATCATTGGAATGTGTTCCAGAGTTGGCAAAACCGAAGAGAGAAGAAATTCCGTCGACACTCTGAAAGGCTATAACGTTCCCTCAATTTCAAGCAGTCACCCCTGAGCTGTTTTGTGGCTAAGTTTCAGCGGATGGCAGCATATGTGGTTGGGGTGACGCAATGTTCAAAACGCTAACAGGAGATCGACTCGCAATCTTCAGTAGCGTCCGCTTAAAAACTCTCAGCAACAGAAGCCTTCGGTGGTAAGAGTGATTGTTCAGGCCCTCTACACTCTTTGTTGCTGTTCGTTGTGGTGCCTGTATGCCTCCAGGCTACGCTTCAACCAATGTTGGCAAGCTTGGATAGCAAGTTCAGCTTAAGACCTTTCGTAAGAATTCTGCATCCTTGGGAAAACTGATGAAGCAAATCTCCCGAGTGACATTAGCAACAGGCCGACGTGTTATTTACCACATTTCTCAGCCGCCTCAGACTGTGTGAACAGTGCGGTCACTCTGTAAGACCACTCCAAGCTCTGCAGTTAGTGTGCCTCAATCCAATATGTGTAGTCATGTCTATGGGGTAATTGCACAACATGACCTTTGTCTACCTTGAATGGTAGGCGTTTTAACCGACCAGTTCGAACTGCTGTTATGATCGCACTAGAGCCTTTCCTAGTCTTTTGGTCTGATCATTCACCACACCTTGGTATCATCTGCGAAAATGAGATCGGAAGTAATCGATTTAGCTTGGTCGTTTATGAAAAAAGCAATAGAGGAGGCCCGAGCACCGTGCTTTGTATTACACCGCACTCCACATCAAATGCATCAGAAAAGATTTCCCGACTCTCCTCTCCAAACGACGTGAGTTAAAAAATTAGTTGTCCAACTCAGGATTGGGTCGCAATCGCGTAGTTCTGAAGTTTATGAAAGAGAATGCGATGCTCAAAGCGATCACACGCTTTTGATAAGTCCAGGTAAACGACATCGACTCCTGCTCCAGCATCAACGGCTTCCGTGCAGCTATTATTTGAAATTACTAGGCTAGTACTACACTAGACAAGGTGCCTACCTGTCTATTACTCACTACCTCGTCCATACTGGCTCTAGGAGACAGTTGGTCGTTGCTGGAGGGGACAGGGTGCACGGCCCTTTTGGCCTTGTTAAGATCAAAGAGTGGTTCCATGCACTCAGTGTGGAGCAGACTACGGTCCAGCCACCGCCTTGTGTGCACTTGGTTCCCAACTACAGCGTGCTTGTGTTTGCCTGTGAAGGAGTGCGAGCCAGCTCCGTTGATGAAACGTGGCTCCCACCCACATGCCTCCCGGTCTTAATGCTTCGGGTTTACACTGGATATGGGGTGTGTGGATGGAACTGGGGTGGTGCAGCGCAAGCCACCCATGGTCGCTTTGTAGACGCAGGCGTCCTGTGGCTGGCCACATTGACAAGCAAATCCGAAACCGGATGCCGCCAACCAATACACTAATGCTTTGATGAAAGCCAGGTTGCGCTCGAGCTATCAACTTGTAGCTTTCCAGATATTACATCAGCGCTTCTGCAATGATTAATTCCATACTATTTGGATACTGCAGGAAGTGGCGTTATTGGGTGGGAATTGCTAGGGTCAGTGCGGTACCGCCCTTAAGAATAGGAGTGAAGACTCCTCGCTTCTAAACTGGTAGAATATGGTTGTCCTCTAGACATCGCTAACAGAAAATGGCCAGTGGATTAGCTAAATTACTAGGTATTATCTGCAGAGCCTTCGGTGGAATGTTGTCGACTCTAAAGCAACTATGGCTACGCAAGGATAATCATTTCTTCAACACAACTTCCGCTGGGTAGGTGATGTTGTAAAACCCCGAAGATGGAGTAGTAGCAAATAGGAGAATATTTGGGTTCTTGACGTGCTGGAAAGTTTGGGAGTAATGAAACCGCAGGGGATCGACTGCTTCCTTTACTGACCTCGTGCATCCGTCAGCAGTGACTAGTGCTGGAATTCCACGATTCACTTAACGAAGGTGATTAACGTGCCTGAACTTAAGCTTGCTGTTCGTGCAGTATCGCTTTATTAACCTCCTTCGGACGCGCAACCTTGTCCTGGCAGATGAATTCACACAGTGGTTGCAATGTGCCACGCATGCTGTCCAGGTTTCGTCATTCGGACAGTTTTGTGAGCTCCCCATACCTAACTCCTCAGGGCATACATTGACGTGTTCTGCTCCTCAGAAATGACTTCTATTTGATTTTATCTTGGATAAATTTCTGCGCCGATGCTTGCTATACCAGTCTGCAAAACGTCGTTGCAAAGCTTTCGCAGGCGACGACTGGGGGACATTCGGTTAAGAACCACCAAGATTTAACAAGCATAGCTAAAACGTTGTATGCACATTATCATCCTCTTTTTTCAAGATATTCCGCACAGCATATTTAGTCAAAGAGTAGAGTAACATGGTTACTGCGACTTAGTGGCGTGTTTTTAGCAATGACGTCGACCATCATTTCTTCGTTAGAGGAGCACGAGATCGAGTACCGACGGCTTCTTAACTGTAATAAATCTGATGGGAGCGGTAACGTGTTTGTAAAGAAGGTGGCTAGACATTAGCACTTGCAAGCAGACTTTGAACTACGCACAATAGGTTGCTGGCGTTTGCATATCGTACACAGTATATTCTCCAGCGATAGGAATATAGCTGGAGGACTTGCTTAAAGCAACCTGGAAAACCTGGTTCAGTTTGGAGTCCATTTCCGACGTAGAGATTGGCGTGCGGCAAAGTACGTCTAGTAGACATGCGTCCTTATTTCGCAACCATAGTAGGCAACGAAGCGAATCAGCGGCGCGGAGTGCTGACTTATCGATAACTTCACTTTGGAGATTTGCAGTATAATAAAGAATTACACCACCGCCCCTTACATTTCTATCGATCCGAAGCAGCGAGATACCGCATAAATTGATTTCAGAAACGGTTAATTCAAGGTTTAACCAGTTCTCTGTAATCATGACGAGGTCTACCGGTTGTGGGGCATGGAGTTTTCCAAATTTGCCAATGTACTAATAAGGCCTTGGGCGATTGTGTACAAACAGGATAGTGTTTTCTTTGTTAGCAGTGCGTTGGCGGAAGTCAAATCTGTGTTTGTTTTTAGCCAACCATTAGGTGACCGGCTTTAATCGATTTTTGGTTTATGAATTTCAGTCAGGTTGCACAGCATCGTAGAGTGTTCCTGAACAGAAGTTTCACTCGTTCTTCGCTTTGTCTTGTTGTGTGCCGTGGATCCTCTTGTATCGAACTCCCCGCCGTACTGTGCAAGCAAAGAATTTGCGGCGGTTGCAAGTTTCGTCGAATTGCCGACCACCAGTAGCCGTGCATCTGCTGCCTTTAGCCCACCCTCCGTTGGCAACTTGGCTCGAAACTTTGACCACTTATCCAATAGTACTTGCATTCTTCCCTCGGAGTGTAATACTACTTTTACTAGTCCTGGACCAAAGCCGTTGTAGTTAGGTGAGGACGGAACTCTTGCCAACGATCTGGCACGTACACTGTCCAGAGAGAGTGATTCGTATACCTAGCGGCACTGCTTTCATTCATAATTTTGCGCTTTGTGATCAGAATAACGTAGAAGCTCAGGAACACCATGAGCGAATGTGGTTCCCATGCTACCACTATTATGAATGCTACATTGGTTAACCGTTTCTTTTAAGCGTTTTTTCCAAGGAATATCAGGTAATTTTGATAAGATTTACATCCCAGTGCTTCACAAGTTACACAGTAGAGTTCAGTCCGGAAAAGCATCGGACGCGTTTCGCCCTATTGGGGCTCATCACTAGTGAGCATTCCCGCGGTCCGCCAAGGAGGATCGAACCCATGACCACTGGAGGCAGATGCCAAGTAGTCAGCAGCTTAAGCCCCTGAGCGATGGCGGACGTTGGCTGGGCTACATAATTTGTTCACCAACTGCAATATATCACCACCCATCTTCCACTGTCACTGACAGGGGTTAGCCTGCGAGGTGATGACGTCCTCTCACTAGACGCTATATCCATAACAGTTTGAAAATCTATTTGGAAGGCTATGTATCTTATATTATTGGTAAGTAGCAGGAGTTTAGTGGTGGTGGTGGTGCTATATCTCAGTTAATTTGCAAAGTATGTAGCCCAGCCAACGTCCCCATGGCTCAGTGGCCTAAGCTGCTGGCCAGTTGGCATCTGCCTCCAGCGGTCATGGGTTCGATCCTCGTTGGAGGACCGCGAGAATGCTCACCACTGACGAGTCCCAATAGGGCGAAACGCGTCCGGTGCTTTTCCAGACTGGACTCTACTGTGTAGCTTGTGAAATACTGGGATGAAAACTTTAACAAATTGCAACTAAATTCCTGCTACTTACCAGGAATATCAGGTAATGTGCGCACCCAGTTCGGTGAGTTGATAAGACGAACTGCTGTGCGCAGGACAGCCTCTCTCTCATCTGCTAAGTTCAGTGTTCTTCGAAAAATTCGAGGTTCACCAGAGTGCACTGAGTTGGGTGACACGCTACGTGTCTCAGCATAGTTGGTTCAACTAAACAGTCGCATGGCAGATGGGATTCCACTGCTTGCGATCGCCTAGCAACTTGGTGAAGGGGCTACCCTGTCCTCTGCACCGCAGTAACGTGTAAGATAGTGGATAGTGAGCGGCGCTATATCACATCCAGTAACTTATTTATGATGGTCATTTTCGTCCCCCTTAGCGCAGTGGTCTCCAGCACGGACTGGCAACTGTAGAGTTTCGGGTTCGAAACCTAACAGGGTCTGACGGAATGCGCACTGCTCACGATTCCCGAAAGGATACAACGCGCGTACAGTGCTTTTCTTAGCGTGTGACGGCTGTCTGAGTGAGTCTAGATGTGACGCATTTCTACCTGTACCATAGAACGACCCCTACTACTCTTCTGCTACTTACCTTTTCCTGTGCCATATTTTGACTCCGAAACGTTAGTGCACACGACAGTTAACACGGAATGCTTTTCTCTAGCGAGTGTCGGTAATTTGAGCTATTTGGATTGAATCCTTGGATTTGACGGTAAAAGCTACGTCGCCGCATTTGTACTCAGTCCGATGATGAACCTACCTGTGGCGCTCCTGAGGTGTTAATCAAGGCAACCGATGCGTCCGTTACCCGCTTGTTTTCTGCACCGGTTGGCCTCCGACTCTGAGCTGTCGATGTCATGGCTGAATCTCCAGCTGAAATGTCCATGAATGAGTAATAGCAGTCACTTTGCATGTGACTAACCTATTAAAGGGTTAGGATGCGTCAGAGTAAGTGGCGCAGATAATGTGGAGTGGTTTGCAAGCACGGCTTTGCTACTTGGCCTAGGGAAGGGGCTCAGATGGGCTTGCTGTGTCATAGCATCCAATTTCTTGGTTTCAAATAACGACGCAATGAGACCCGCTATCTGTTTACTTGTTTCGCTTAATTTTTCGTAATTTTTCATAAGCAACACTACACAACTGACTATTGAAATAGCCAAGATAGTGGAAAGTTTAAAGAGGACTCTAATTATTCAGCCAAAGTTGTTTACCTATTTGACGAGAGGATATTTCTATTTCAAAACCCTTCACTTATGTCTTTACAGAAGATTACACATGACGACTTCAAGGACGCATTATGAAGCATTTTAATTTTCAATTCGCATTATTGGCATAGTCTTGAATCTAAAATTTTAAACGTTTCATCCTTGACAGAATGCGGCTTAACAAACAGCCAAGCTGTATCGTTTTGCCATCTCAACACACGTCTTTCCCATTCCGATTGCAAACTGATTCGTACGTTTATTACTGTAGTTAGGTTGAATTATAGAATCACGGTAATAGGAATTTACGTTTTATTTCTTTTGTTCAGACGGTGTATGTACAGTGTGGTTTATTAATCATGTCTGGAGCCAGGAGCGCCTGCACTCATGTGCTGACGTATCCCGGTACGCTGAATTGTAAACTGTAGAATGGCGCAACTTGCTTTGCCGGCAGAGATGGAGCACAGAGGCGAGACATGTGTGTCTACGATCGCGGGGCATACCGAACCTTTCGGCTGTGAGAAGTGAACATTAGCAAACACCACAGCCGCAATGAATGTGTCATGCTTCGATGGATCGGTAGTCGGTCTTCACACAAGTGAAAAATCCAGCAAAAGGGTTCCCTGCGAAATGGTTAGTGAGTCGTTGTGCTAGCAATTGAGAATAACAGCCTGACCGTGTATGAAGACCGGTCGATGGGCGACGTATTTCTGTCGCCACCAAATCTGTGATCATCTCATGACTGGCTTCCAACAAACCCATACGCTTTTATTAGACTGCTTTCGCTCCTAAGCGAAGCATACTGCCAGGAGTACATTGTAAGTTTGCCGTGCTGTTTGCTTTACCAGCAGTCCATGTCCTCCCTACCACTGCGCATCCTGTAGCGTAAGACCCACGTCTGGACCTAACGAGTACCTTCAGGTAGTGCTAAGTTATGTGCCCAGCCTAAGGAATAAGGTGTACGAGTTAAGTCTGCTTGCAGATGGGTGTCATCCCGATATACTCGGATTCACTGAAACGTGGCTGTCTAAGACATCACGGACGATGAAGTATATCTATCTGAACACGCACTATGTAACGCGATCCGTCCGCTGGTCGGCAGTGATTAGACGTCGCACTTTGTGTGAGCTGTAAACTTGAGGTTTTGAAGACTTACTTATTTCAGTCGGCAGCCAAAACTCTTGAAGCTCTGTCGAATGTGATTAGCACATCCTCGGCGCTGGTTACAGTTGTAATTGTGTATAGAAGCCCTGGGAGCGTATCCAAAGAGGTACTTGACGTTATTCGCTCTCAGTCCGCAAACAGGTGTTTGATAATGGGCGAATTCAAATTCCCGGAAGTTTGCTGCGCAGTTCTCTCTTGTAACTCAGCGTCAGGCATATTCGACGCTGATCTACTTGAGCTTACATTCCAATTACCATTGCGTCAGTGCATTAACCTCCCCACTAGGTACATGGACGCCCAAGTACCGTCTATCTTAGACCTTGTATTCGCTAAGTCACTCGATTTTGTTGGTGACATTACTAATGGACCTCCACTGGATTCCGGTGATCATGTTTGTTTGCTCTTCAGTTGTAATCTGTCTAGAAGCTACCAGAGTACTGTGGAGTCTCTGCCGAACTTTTGGTACGCAGACTATCAATCAATGAGAGCCATGGCTTCTGGTTTCCAATCTGAGATCTCAGGCGATGATACTGACCAGGTAGTCTGGGAGAACTTAAGTCATATCTCACAGAGGTCTCTGCTCCCTTCATCCCAGTCACAAGGAGAAAGGAAGCACGAGCACAGCCGCCCTGGATAGATTCCACTGGCAGGCACCGGCTAACAAGTGTCCTAAATGTTGGTGGACTTACCGAGATACTCCATCCTCTGATACCCATCACAGGTATCGTAAAGCTAGAAATAGGTGCAAGCAACACATAAGGAATGCTCGACTCAAGTTCGAGAAGGGGTTAACATAAGAAGCTTCAGAGAATCCAAAAAGATTTTTAGCAAATGTCAAAAGATGCTGCGAGTCGAACACATCAATTCCAATGTTTATGTATGATGACAGTACGTATGCTCATATGGACTATGACAATGCGTGCGTAAGTACTTGTCGATACGCAGCAGCGTTTGTAAGGGAAACCACTTGGACAGGCGTTGAACTGAATTTCAGGATCTCAGAAGATTCTGGACTATCTGAATTTATTGTAGCGGTGACGGAATTTCGTAGGATTTTACAAGAGCTGAACCTTTCTAAGGCCTCTGGGACTGACGTAATTCATCCGAAACGGTTGCATGAGTTGGCTGCGGAACTATGCGAACCGCTCACTATGGTGTTTCAGAAATCGCTTGATAGCTGTGCATTGCCTTTCGAATGCAAGGAAGCTGTCATCTGTCCTATCTTCCAAAATGGGAACAGGAGTACACCTGAAAATTACAAGCCAGTTGGTCTGACGAGTGTAGTAGTCAACCTCCTCAAAAACTGGTGAGAGATTCATTGCAGAGTCATCAGAGTAGATTTTATCTACTTAGCAATGTATAACATGGATTCCGGAAGGGATTTTCGTGTTTGACGAATCTATTGGTGGCTCGCGAAATTTGGGCGGATGCAGTGGATAACGTCCGCGAAGTGGACGTGCTTCTCGTCGACTTCGTCGGCATTTGTCAAGATATCCAATTTGAGGCCCGCACAAAAGCTGACCTACTACGGGGCATCTGGCTGCGCCCTTCATGAGGTGACTGCCTTCTTGCATGGTAGAGAACAGTGTGTACGTGTGTTCCATGATTTATCGTTTAGTCACTCTGTCATCAGTGGCATGCTGCAGGGCTCTGTCCTTGCACTGCTGCTGTTCCTTATCTATGTGAATGACCTACCCGCAAAGCTTGTATTACCATCGCTGTTATTTGCTGATGAGTTGAAGATGTGGAATATTATCCATGTTCCTCTGGGTTGCGAAGCTATCCAGCGAGCCTTGGATAAGCTTTGGTACTGGTCTACTTTATGGTTCCTGCCCATAAACTAGGCAAAGTGCTCCGTTCTTCGAACTGAATGTAGTTGTCCTCCTGCGAAGTACTTAGTCGCTGGGGTCAAACTCCCCCGTGCATCTAACCAGGTTGATCTAGGCGACTTACACACTTCCGGTTTGCACTCCGGCGACGACTGGAAGAGGGCCGCAAGCAGAGGTTTCCTCATGTTGTGGTTAATGCGACTTTCTTTCAGAGTCTTGACGGGAGACATGTTTAAGAGACTGCTCTCGGCTTTCGTTCGACCTCATCTGGAATACTGCGTCCAGGATTGTCCGCCCTGCCTAGTCGGGGACAAAATGGAGCTTGGGAAGGTTTTAGGTGTGGGTACTAGGTTAGTCGAGGGATTAGGGGGACGGACATACCCTGCGCGTCTACTTAATTTGGGAATGCATTCAATGCACTACCGAAGGCTTAGAGGAGACTTAATCCTAACCCACCGTATCTTAACTGGGAAAGTTGGTACAGATTTATCTTGGCTATTCAGTCTGGCTGGATTTTCTTTTCTAAGCGGTCGTCTTTGAAGCTAGACAAACCGTGGTCCGAGCGGATTTGTGCAGGCATCCGGCTGTCAAGCGGAGTCATCGAGTGCTGGAACAAGTTGCCGGAAAGTGTTAGCAAGGAATCTAGGATTAAGGGGTGTGAAGGACAACTTGACACACTTGGATGGCAACGCGAAACATATCCCATGAGCTGAGTAACTCGCATTTCGTACTTCGATTTTATTTTCTCTACTTTTTTCATGCATTGGTAGTGTTTTCTTATTTCAACTGCATTTCCTTATTCTGTGCCTTCGATTTCTCTTCCCATCCTTTGCTTATTTCAAGTAACTGCCATGCAGGGACTGCTAGGGCAGGAAACGTGGGCATTAACTGGTTGGTTAGAGTGTGATATCAGTGTTCCGTTTTAGATCAATCAATAACTTTGCGCACTTTATCAATTACTGACTAAACGATCCACTCAAGATGGAACACTCACGGGATTCTCCTATGGTTCGAGTCCCACCCGAAGTTGAACTTGAACTTGATCGCGCGTGTGTCAGCTGAAAATTCACCCTTCATAAGTTCATAAAAACGAATGCATAACTTGACTTGTCTTGTGAATGCTTGGAGATTTCAGTCTGCTCCGACGCACTGGTGGCATTAAAGGCAGCACGCCAATTTAGTCCTGAATGCAACTATTAACCTCACAGTCAAGTAACTGCTATTTATACAAATTGTTCAGGTCTTCAATGCTGTTTCTTGTGTACAACGGAGTATATAGATTTATTCATTTTTCACCCATATGTACATTAAATGGATGAAATATCGGTAACTATCAAGGAATTAGTGGTTTGCAATATCCGAAAAAGCGGACGACCTCACACAGTCACGGATGAAATATCAGCTTGCGCGGTTGCGTAAGTGGGATGCAGTAACAGTCATCTGCGCACTCGGCAACTAGCCCAACATTTCGAAACCACACCGTATGGTGTGCATCGGATATTTAAAAAAAATATTCCTGCAGTACAGCGTACTGCAGGTGCACGTGTTGTACGCATGCGATTCACAAAAGCGCCTGGAATTCCCCGTTTGTTTTTAAACAGTCTACACATGCATACCATTTTGTTCTCCACTGAGGCGGTCTTTACTCTGCGTGACGAAAATACGCAACATGGTTGGGCCACAACCAATCCACCGCAATGTAGCGCTTCACGTGTGCAACATAGCGCGAAGCTCATGGTCTGGGCTGGGTTGACTGGTCGAAAACTCATTGGGCCCTTTTTCTTTTCCAACAGTGTGTCCGGTAGATTGTTGTTTAACAGTACCAATATCTGACATTTATTATCAGCCTCCTACATGGAAATATTACAGAGCAGCGTCATACCTCAGCTTCAGTCCAAAGGATTAATGAACAACGTCTGGAGGCTGCAGGATGGTGCACCTGCCCATTCGGCGCAATCGGTTCGTGCCCACCTGAACGAGACGTTCACTGGACGTTGGATCTTTCTCGGAGGGCCGATAGAATGACCTGGGTGATCACCGGATCTGAATCGCATGGACTTCTAGCTATAGGAATACTTGAAGCGCAGCATTTATAGAAGGAAACCCAACAACATGGATGAACTGAAAGAGAACGTTGTGAGTGAATGTAGGCAGATTTCATTCAAGACACCGCAGAAACTGCTCGCCAACATCATCCGGCGAATGCTCCTCTGTAGTCAAAAGGACAGAAGGCATTTAGAACATCCAATTCGTTGATAGTAACCAACATTTCACACATTTGATGTAAATGGGAGTGCAAAATGAATAAATCTATATTCTCCATTGTACACTAGCATCACCATCAAAGACCTGATAATTTGTACAATTAGCAGTTGTCTGACTTTGAGGGGCAATAGTTGCATTCATGACTAAATTGCTCTGCTGTCTAATGGTGTCTAAATGGGGCCGCTTCGTCTACCACCAATTCACAGAAGCCACCTGCCACATCCATTGGTAGACACTTATTGGCCACTTGTCATCCACCCGACCCTACCACACCCTTCACAATCTTCTTGAGACATGCTTACACCCGTTTCCTGTGTTCTGCCGAGGCTGTTGTAATCAGCCGAATCAAACCTGCACACTGTGTGCAAAACAGCTACAACAGAACCATGGTTCAAAGAAACAATGGTTTGATACGGGTAAAATAGCTATAATTTAACAGGTCCCGTAAGATAATCATTTTGAAAATACTAAGTATAAGAAAAATTGTCCGCATATTTAGCTTCACGCTGGTGGACTCACCGCGGTATTCGTAAGTATACATATACTGTAAGTCTAGTTATGTACAAGAAGACACATGTGAATTCGTTTACTCACGCCTAGGTATCTGTTCACATCGAGTTCGTGTGGGCTGAAGAGCACGATGTTTATCTGCGTCCGATAATTGCTTAGTGAACATAATTTGATCAGGTAGTGCTGATGTTGTACTGCATCGTCGAGTCGTTTTAAAAATTGGTAGCTTGGACGCAGAAAAGACAAAAGTCAAAAGAGCGTTCCATCTGTGTCCAATTCGAAGAGGTAGTTAGTTCCGGCGGTATTCCAACCGACTGTATTATCTAGACAGTTTCTGATGTTGACCCCTCAATTTTGTGTTGCGGCTAAGTTTCAGGAGGTGATGGCAAACATGCTCGGGATTTTCATGATCTGGAAAGTCAGAATTAGGTCGTCCCGTGGAAGTCGATAACTTCGGCTGTACACTTCTGAAGTATTCACTAGGAGATGGTACGGCAATTGGAGAATTCCCTTCATATTTTTCGTTGTCCATCGTGGTGCGATATTCAATGCAACCAGATCGCGTGTTAACCAGAGTTGCCAGTCCTGAATCGCGTACTCTTCATGGGGACTCAAATACGCATTGAGCATTTGCAAGAAGATGGAGTGGTCGAACCACCCGAACACTCACCTTAAGAGGCCAATGTGTTAGTTAGTAGTTTTGGATACTAACAATGACTGCGCCGAACAGCCGAGATCCTCTTGCATCAGCACTCCAAAATTGTGCTTCTGTGAGACGGTTTTCAGAATGTAGTCTCCAAGCTAATATGTGTAAGTGGGCTTGTGGCTCAAATATACAATTTTGCACATGTCCGCGTTAAACGGAAGTAGATTTGCCTTTGACCATTCAAAGACACGGTCTGCTCTCCGTAACACATCGTGATCATATTGACAACCGATGACGCGCAATATATTGGTGGCATCAACAAAAGCAGAAACTTCGACTTGATGACACGCGCGAGGTCCTTGATGAAAACCAAGAATAGGCGCGGCCCTAACACCGATCATTGTGGGAGATCCCAGTCCACTTCGATAGGATCAGAAACTGAACACCTAACCCGAACCTGAATCCGCCACTGAAGCAAGAAATTACTGGTTAAGCCAAGGACCGCATCCTTAATTCCGTACGCCTGCAGATTTTGTAGAAGGATTCGGTGATCTAAGTGGTCGAACGCTTTAGAAAAATCCATGTAGATAACATCAGTGTCGTTTCCATCGTCGGCTATTTCGATCCAACTGCTAAGCGCAATCAGCAGACTGGTGGTACATCAATGATGGTGTCGGATTCCGTGTTTCTCCGTGTTAGGATGTTAACCTTTCTAAAAGAAACCAATAGTGCATGCGTTAAGGTGGACTACGTCACCTTTGAGAGTATCGGGAGAAGAAGCACTAGGGGATAGTTGACGAGCTCCGAACGGCTGCCACCTTTGAAAATTCGGGTGATGTCAAGTTGCCTAGTTGGCCCAGCTCTCCTCCTAGAAGCCACCTGAGGTGCTCTTGGGTGACTATTGTCAACACCGGAGGAACTAAGGATGCGCAACGATATCAGCTTCCTCAACGCGGTCGTTGAACTAACAATGACATGTGGGAATATTGGCATCTGGGGAACGGGACAGGTATGTGACATATGCTGATGGCGCATCGAAATATTGAAGCGTATTGCAGCCGTAAAACGTTGGCTGCATCCTCGGCAGTTTAAGCACATCCATTTGCTGAGGTAAGTAGGGGAACGCCATGCTTCACATTGCGGAGACTGTTCACATGACTCTACGGAAGCTTGCTGTTAGCACACAACCTTTCTGCTAGGCTCCGCTGATGAACTAATATGTCCTCACGTACAAGTGGGGTAGAGTGATTACGATGCGCTACATAATATCTCCAGTTTTCAGGGTCAGGTTTTACCGTATCCACATCGTCATCAACATCATCATACACGTTAGCTAGATATGGAAAATACATCAGCTACTGGGCCACAATACATAGAAAAAAGCAGAAAAAATGCAACTGGGGCAAGCTGGCTGAACTACTGGTAGCGAATGGGTGTCGTTCTTGTAAGCTACCAGCCGGCTACTGTGCATCAAAAAAATACATTTGCAAAATTACATAACGCTATATAGTGAGATCGTGGTTGGAGCGGGAGGCTAAGTGAGATGTGGTGGGACAAATAAACTCACAACACGAATGCTACTGAGGTCGGCTCCTAGCCCTGTCAGCAAGTGTATCCAGCCAAACGTGTTCATCGTCTTTCTGACCCCAACCAGGGAGCCGAGATGCTCCAACCGAGGCCAGCTCAGAAGTGAGGGCCATAATTCCACTCGACCAAGTCATCGCTTGGCTACCCCTCCTCTTCTCCCATCCATACCCCCAGGCGCGCAAACAACGCAAGTCGCGGGAGTCGGTGGGCTGACATGCGCAACACGTAACCGCGCCATCGGAGTCTGCTGCGTGAAATGTCGGTGCTGAGTGGTTCATTTCCTTTTCCTGTGCCGTAAACAAGGCGTCGAACACGCTCGATTCTCACGTGGTGTTCCCACCAGATGTGAGCCAAACTGCGAAGGCACCGGTGGTCGAACACAACTAGTCGATTTATGTCCGCTGATCTAAGGGGCCAGGTTTCACAACCGTACAGTAGGATCGAAAGTAACGCTGCATTGTACACTCTACCCTTCAGAGCAAGAGTGATGTCGTGCCGGCGCCATAAGTGGCGAAGGTTAGCAAAAGCGACCCGAGCTTTTACTATAAGGTTCGTGATCTCATCTTCAATAAAACGGGCGCTGATTCCACTTCCTATGTGGTGTAATTTTGTACGACGTCTAGCTGATCCCCACCAACAGTCAGCCTAGGAGGCGGTCCAGACCGATGTTGGAGGAACGCTTTACAATTCGAGGGTGCGAAGAAAATCCCGAAGTGACGGACAGCTAGTGCTACTCTGTCCAGTGCAGCTTGGAACATTTGTGAGCAGTCACAGACTAGGGCAATATCATCAGCATACTCTGACAAGAAGTCATTCTCCTGGGAGCAGATCCACACCTTCTGCGTCGTGTCCTGTAAACGCGATTTCCATGACTTCAACAATAGCGAAGTTGAAGAGGAAAGGTGACAGCTGGCATGCTTGTCTCATGCCGCTGGAGATATTAAAGGGCGACGACAACTTGCCGTAAGCCCTCACTCTGCGTGAGCTACGCGCTTATAATGTTCGGATAATAGGTACCTATTTCTCAGGTGCACCTTTCCTGAGTAGACAATACCAAAGTGGACGTCTATCCACCGAATCGAATAAACCTTTGATAACGAGGAACACGACAACGGTGGACCGCCAATATATGTGACGGTGTTCCAACAACTGACGCAAGGTGAAGATGTCGTCGATGCAGCCACGACAACGACGAAACCCGGCTTGCTCCCACGAATCTGGCTTTCACGAGTGCCAGTCAGTCTGTGAAGGATGACAGAGGCAAGCAATTTGGATGCGATGGAGATCAGACTGATTCCTCCATGGCTGCCGCATTCCGATCGTAAGCCTCCCTTGAAAATTGGGACTATGACGGAGTGGAGCTAGTCGGTTGGGACAGTTTCATGCTCCCACATTTTGACTAGTAACTGATGTAAATAATCCACAAGAGCAGGTCCCCCGAATTTGCAGAGGGCTGGACGAAGATCAGCTGGTCCCGCGGCTTTATTTAACTTCAACCATTCGATCACACGTTCGACTTCTGTGCCAGAGGGACAGCCCAAGGAGCAGGGCGATCACTGACCGGTGAGGAATCGAATAATTCCGGCCGATTAAATTGCTTTTCAAACGCTTAGCCCAACGCTCCAAATCTTTTGACAACTTGTAGATAGGCTGTCTACTCTCGTCAAAAATTGTTTCACTAACGCTAGGTTTCCTGCTGCCCGGTTCCCGTATCAGACGGGATAACTTTCGATGGTTACCAAGGGCAGCGGCCACTTCCATATCTGATGCAAGATGAGACCATCAGGATTCACGGTCTCTGTTTAGGCTGGCACGGAATTTTGACCGGAGCTCTGCGCGAGTTTCATTGTACTCCCATCCAGCCGAAATATGCCGGCGAACATCCATAAGTTCCAAAGACTGTGAAGAGACCCAATGTCCATGTTGGCGATTAGACAATTCACATGAGGGTTTTTCTGCTGCTATTAATATCTGGTGAACATGTGACCGATGAGCTTCAATCGCATCCAATGAGGATTTATCCAACTCGCATGACAACGTACTTTGATAGGCATTCAGAACAGCTGGCTTCGCAAGTTGGCTGGTGTCAATGCGCTCACAGCGTCGTCGTGGGCATCCGCTAAAGCGCATCCGCAAGCCAGCACATACAAGTGCATGGTCGGTGTTTACACATGTGCCCCAAATCGAGCGGCAGTTCTGGATGCAGCCTCTCCATCGGTAACTTATTGCAATGTGATCGATTTGCGTCCATAGTTGGTTCGAGGATGGTGGGCACCACGTCACCCTTCGGCGGGTGCTGTGTCGGAAATTAGTGCTCGCAAGAAATAAGCGAGCATCCTCACACAAATTAAGTAACCGCTCACCGTTGTCATTACGGGAGCCTACACCATGTTGGCCGCCCAGATGCAGCTCATCAGTGGATAATTTTCCAAATGAGCTTTCAGATCCCCAGCCAGAACTACAGTGTCTTAGCTTGGCCTGTGGAGAAGGAGCTTGTTCAGTTGAGGACAAAATTCATCTTTTGACGATTCATCGCTAGAGTTTGTCGATGCATAGGCAGCGATAACGCATAGACACCTGTCAGTCACACGCGACTTCGAAGGTTTGAATGAGCCAGCCAATCGGACCGCACACATTCAGCTACTGATTGGAATCCAATCATCCAGAGTAGCTTCAGCCCGGTGACTCAGGGCAATGCAAACACCAGCTTGGCCAGTGCTCGAAGCTGCATCGTCACCGGATAGGCGCAATGAGAAAGTGCTGCTAGTGTCACCTGAAGGGGATCGCAGAGTGAGCACAGAGCTCAAGTCTTGCAGGCGGGTCTCCGATAAGCAGCAGATATCGATCGAGAGGTTCTCTAATTTTCGGGCAAATGCTGCCTGTTGACCGATCTGAAGCAATGTGCGAACATTGAGGCATGCCGATCTGAAGGATGATCGAGGGCTCCGAATGGAAGCCGATGAGCTGGGACGCACCGATTGCTTGGACATGGGCCTGTTGACAGGACAGGCATGACGCTGTGCGTTTACATGTGAGTTGAAACTAAAAGACAAGCGACTATTGAAGCAAGTTGGGGGAGGGCCGAGAATTGGGGGTTGAAAACAGTGGGAAAAAGTGAAACTGGAACGGAACGATAAGGGTGAAAAAGCATAAGAAGGGAATAAGAAGACGGGAAGACTTGAACAGTAGCATTCATACCCTATCCACCCTGCCCGATGCAGCAGATAGGGCACCGTTGATTAGTCTCTGCGGTGGCCAGAGCATAAGAAATTTGTTTGAAGAGAGATTCATTGTATTGCGTGGGCAGGATACTGTCACGTTGCCCAGGACTATACAGGAGAATGATTAGGGTTTCAGCCAAAGCCTTTGGTTCAAAAACCTGTCCGCAAGACAGCGAATTTTGCACTGGGCTACAAAGAGTCGGTTTTAAGAAATAAGGAGCCATCTTCATTCCAACCCCCAAAATGGATGACCAGGAGGCTAAGTTATTCTGGCCTCTAACTGTTGACCAAACTTCTGATTGGCTCTGAAGGTGCAAAAATGCACCATCCAGCATAGCTCAATGGATCACTGAGGCACCCAAACCATCGCACGACGGTAAGGTCCAGCCACATAGCGATGGATCGTATCGACATGCCACGCTGCGTCTCTTAACACCATGAATTTTCGGGTTCTGCTCTTAACCATTGATGATGTTCTTGTAGAACGAGTGGGCCTATTTACAGGTGCGAATTTAATCAGATCGCTGAACTTGCCAGCGAAGTCCGTCCATGGAATGTCAATGAAGCAATTGTCCTTAAAATCCCAAACTGCATCCCAAACAAGTTCTCTGAGGTTGTTGAAGTGTGTGATTTTTCGGAAGCCAAAAGCTTCCATGGACATGGGGTGGCATATTTGTACTTCATCCTGTCTCTATCTTATCCGGACACACCCTAGCTGTAGTTATATATTTTTCCTGTTATTGTATTGGCACTGATTAGACAAGGCGAAATATTAACATTGTCAGGTTGCGGCTCCTCAATATGTCATTTATAGTAAGTGTTTAATTGACTTTACTTGTAAAGATAATAAATCTTTCTTTGTTGTTATATTAGCATATTCCAATAATTTGTTTGCAATCGTGAACAGTACATATCGTGTTGTGGCATATGTTCAGACACAAGATAACCCAAACCATTACCAAACAATGCGTATGAAAACTGACACTTATATTGTCAATTGAGACATATAGTCAGTGTTTTAGTGCCCATACAACTAATACCTTCTTTGATTCATTTTTTATGCCACTTTGTGACCAAAAAAGGATATTTTCTCAAACATTCTTTCCACAATTTAATCATTCATATGAGATAGAATTGCAGCCTCGGAATTTCTGGATCATGATATGGCATTCAATGAATTACGGGGAATGCTAATCTTCAGAAATCCAACAATTCCCATTTAATAGAATGAATCAAAGGAAGGCAGATTCAGAGTGAAGAATTATTTTCGGTAAATCACGTCAGACTCAAACTTTACATGATGACGGTTGAATACTAAATGTGCAGGATAGGGCTATGTATTGATTACATAGTTTACAACTAAGGGAAAAGGATCGATAAATCACGCGGTCATTGAAGGCATCAGATTATGTACAAGGGTAAATCATGTTACCCAAAGATTAACTGGGACTGAAATTAAAGGATCATACGTCAGACGTAGGCAAGGATAGGAGTGAGGGGCGTGCAAATTGTTTTGGCACACACAAATCCGGTTTACGGCGACGGATATGCATAGTTTCTGCGATGGACGGGAGATGTCTACGGAATCCGCGTCAGAAACGCTCACGTATGGAGTGGATGAACTTGAAGTTAGTATCCGAGCCTGCATAACCGCAGTGACCGCAAGATTTATCGATTCGTTGCCATTAGAATTAAATTATCTCACCAATACGTAGTCCTATCCGGCACGTTTAGTGTGCAATCGCCATCATGGAAAGTTTGAGTATGGCGAGATCTACAGCAAAAATTATTCCCACCGAATATACCTCCCTTTTATTCACTCCATAAGATCTGGCATTCGCCGTTATATGACACACTATATGTGATACAAATATAATTAGTATGGCCTGATATTCAACTGCTCCTAAGGAGCATATTTATTTTATCGCTGGAACCTTGCCACTGTCTACATCAATGGAAAACGTCATTTATCATGCCTCGGCACAAAGGAAATCTCAAACAAACGATTGATATCTGCCGACCAAACAACCACACTACTATACTCGCTCGGTTTTTTGAGAAATTCGTCCGAATGGAAGTGATGAATTTGGCCACTTATTTGACCGGATGAATAATCCGCAATACAGCTTTCTTGGTGAGAGATCGTGCACCACATGTCAATTATTGCAGCTAAAGTACATTTCAAAATCTATCTTTTCCGGTTATGCCATCGTAATGCAATTTATGGACATACACCAAACAGTCGATCTAACAACTCACATGTGGTTGCTACCAAAGTTGCAACGCCTTCGAGATCCGGGACAGATTACTGGGTTTTCTATCGTCATACGTGAGTGGTGAACATCAGGTAGCCATTTTAGGTTACTATTTCTCTTTTCCCCGCCCCATCACTAGTTTGGTCCGCCAAGGGAGCGCGATAAGTTTTTTTTGATTTTCCTGCTTCGCATCAACAATATCACCTCGTTTGTAAAACATGGCCGTCAATTGGTATTCTCCGTCTATAAGCTTCGGTGTGACGAACTTCACGGAATATTGTTGCTCATTCTAGGTGACTTATGTTCCCTTGAGGCATGGTGCCACACGTGGGAGATGAACCTCTAGGCTAAGAAATCAATGATCATGTCATGCGCCTGTTCCATCCTCGAAGGATCTATTGCACTAAACAACGAACATTTCCCATTACAGCTGTTCACGTTTGATCTCGGAATTAGGTACTCATGTGCCTACAAATTCTCCGAACAGGCACAGTAGCAATTAGTACGTGCAAGAAAACCTGTGTTTAATATAGCCAACCAAAGCCACGCAACCCATGCCAGATTTGAGCATTTAAGCTACTCACTTGCTCTGTCCTCTAGCACTACAGCATTATATACTGCTAAATGAGAAAAAGCGACAGAATTGCTGTAGAACCCCTGCAGAGGTCATTTAGTAAACAGCTGCTTGGTAAGCACTCAGCACTGAGCTATCTAGTGCGTTGCATCGAATGTCAACTTGAACCACTTTGGATTCGACGGTTGTAGCATTACTTGGTGCTACTTTTCAACCTGTCCACATTCGAATTGCAACATATTTCAACTTGGGAGTTGGACAAAAATGATTATGCACCGGATATACCCAAGGCCAGAACAAGCAGGCACTCACATTTTCTCCAGGTCACATAAAGCAGTCCGTGGAATATATTGACAATCACACTTAAGTCATGTGACAATGTGGAAATATTTAGGCGCAAAGTCTACAGCTATATTGGTCTAAATTCAATGATGATTAAATTCACATGAAAAATTATCCCTGGACGAGCTACTCCAAGCGTGGACCAAAACCATCTAAACACCAACGTTTTCAAAACTAGGCTTTCGCCTCAAGCATCCAACAAAACGCCGTTACATAAATCCTATGCCTCAATATTCGACACATACCTATCGCACATGCAAGAGCATGGTTACTTCCGCACAAACTGATCTGCTTTGCTACAGACAGTTTCTTACATCAAGAGAAATATACGTATTCTGATTCTGACTGTACTAGGCACTAATGCTTTTCCTATACCAACCGAACCTAGGTACTCCGCTGTAAAATTACTTAAATAGTTTTTATAAAATCCCCATTCTCTTGGCTCTGTTTGATTTAGACATAACTTCCAGCATTGCAATCGCAACGCGACTGAACCTTAACGTGGTGAAGGTAGTTTGTGTACCACTGTGAACCATTGAGCTACGCTGGGTGGCACTTTTACGTGCCTTCAGCCAGTCATACCAGGAAGGTCAATCGTTAGGGGTCAGACTAAGTCGCACAATCGCCCCGCTATATTAAGTGCAGACTATTTAGCCGAAAGGACGGGGTGGAGTCCCTTACGACAACTCCCAACTTCGGCTTCGGCAACCGGGTAGTATCAGGCCCACTGAAAAATGCAATGGATTGTTCAACTGCAATAGCGCTCTCAGCTGCTTTTGCTCGTGCTAGTCACTCACATTCACACTCCACATGTTCAATTAGTACCAATCAGTATTATCCGTTACCAAATTACTCTTGTTTCAATGATTCTACTCCGGATGGTTTCGTCTACACCAAGGGTGCTCGCAAAGTCACAATCCTTCGGCTTCGGTCTTCGTTACGTCTGACATGCTTCAATGTACGTACATTCTTGCAGAGCGGGAAGCATGCTGCTATTGCGCGCACCCTGGAATCCCTCGCCCTCGACATTTGCTGTCCTTCCAGAACGCGCTTACAAGATCCCAGTACTGTGTTTGAGTTGCGATCCCCATGGACCACGGAGCCAGATTTAACCTACGTCTATCTGAGGACGCAGAATCAGCTGTGACAGACTTGGCTGGCGTTCGTGCAGCGCTAAGTAGCAACGTCGAGGCAGCCACTGCTGGTCTAATTGCCAAATAATAGCCGAATATGTGCAGTTTGGTGTCGGGGATCATGCAAGATAAACTGATGTCGAGCGGAGAGACGCAACTTGTTTGTGATCTCAGCTTACGCTGTAACTGACTGCAGTTCCGACACCGTCAATAACGATTTCTGAGGTGAACCTCACCAGCACATGAGCAGAGCCTGCAAATCCGACATTGTTTTCTTTGCTGAGGATCTCAACGCACAACTCGGTCGTTTACTGGCATGCGAAATTCACCTCGGTGGTCACCGTGAGCTCGATGGGAGCCTTTCAGATAATGGAGAGAGACTTTTCACACTGTGCGAAGCTAATCATCTTTTTCTCTCGGGCACCAACTTTTGACATTCGAGGAGACCTTCCGCTAATTGGCGACCATTTTCTGCGTCTAAATCATCGCCTCAGTTTGATCATATTGCAATCCGTTTCAGATGGGGGTAGTGTAAAGATTGTAGATCCATCTGGTCCACCTTTTTGACTCAGACCATGCTCTTGTATGCGCGAACATCTGCATGAGTATCGGAAGGTCCCCGAAAACGAAGTGCTGTAAGGTAGATACAAATAAACTGTCTATGGTTTTGGTTCAGCAGAGTTATCCACCTTCGCTGGCCGATGCACTCGGCTGTGACCCAGTGCAAGATATTGATGAAAAATGGACGTGCTAGCGGAGGACCGTGCTCTCTTCCGGTCAGCAAGTTTGTGGTCGTACTCAGCACCCAGTGAAGGCTTGGATCTACGAGTGCCCTTTTGTTTTAGTTGACTGCCGCAGGAATATTTCAGCAGTCTAATGGTGATGAAGTGCGCCGTGCTCTCAGCCGGTAGCTCAAACAAAACCTACGCAGTCACCGTGAAGCCTGATGCTTCCGTCGTGACTCGAAAATGGAGGCCGTTGCTCTCTCTGGCAATACTCGCAACCTCTTCCAGCTCATTCGATCCACTGACCACACAAAGCAAGGTGTCAGTGAGACTATATGCGAAGCGAATGGTTCGCCGATTGTTATGATGGGGGGAACATTTTCATTCCTGGTTAAATTGACCCTCACCGTCAACTTATACTACCTGCGAAACCAGCTGCCTGCCTTGGTTGGTCACATTTGATCCACCTAGCTGAGCGAAAGTTTGTTTTGCGATTCGACATCTAAGACGATTCCAGGCTGCCGGCTCAAACGAACCTCCTTCAGACCTGTTCAAATATGAAATCACAGTTATCAGTAGCCAGCTAACCTCATTGTTCTCCAAAATTTCGCGTGAAGGAAGGATGTCTTCTTCCCGGGGCGAATCAGTTATTGTCCCGGTTTTTAAGAAGGCTGTGCAGACTTCGTGTACCAGTCACTGGGAGATTAGTCTCAGTTCAGTTGCCTCCAAGCTATTGCCATCCTTTCTGCTTCGTAGACTATCTCCCATTCGTGCATCGAAGTACCGGGAAGAACAAGCTGGCTTCCGACCTGGCCGCGGGTGTGTGGATCAGAAATGCACACTCCGTCAAAGCCTGGAACATCACCACCTTTACCAGAGGCCTACCATCGTCGTATTCCTCTACATTCCTGCCGCATTGCAATCGGTTGATCTACCTGCATTATGGCGTTGGTTGCTAAGGAACGGTATCTAAAGCAAGTACTCTGTTATTATACGCACACTCTATTTCCACATCTTTGGCAGAGTGACGGTGTATGGCAAGCTTTGATCGTCCTTCCAGGTCAATAGCGGTATACGACAAGGTTTACCCCATAGCCTCGTTCCGCTTCAATTTTGCGATTGGAGACACCTTGTTGACAGCTCTAGACAGTTGCCAAATTTTTGGTATACAGCTATTACCGGGCAAGCGAGCAACCGGCTTAGATTATACCGATGATATGGACTTAATTGGTGATGACTCACAGCGCGTGCAAACCATTCTAGACCGCTTGGCGATTGAGGCATCTAAGTACAGAATGTGCTTTACCCCGTCAACTTGTAAAGTGCTGCTTCAGGATTGGCACTCAGTTATTCCCGTGCTCAATATTGAAGGTACACAGTTTAAACAAGTAGAGGGCTTTGTCTACCTTGGCAACTGCGTGTCTGCTACTGGTACCATTATAATGGAATTTTCTCTTCGCGCTGCCAAAGCTCGGTCGGCGTTTGTCAACCTGCAGTACTTGTGGCGTCGCCGGGATATCACTATCTACATAAAGGGTCGCGTTTACAATACGACAGTCCGGGCAGTGTTGCTATATGGAAGCGATTCATAGCCAGTTCGCACAGATGATATGCGCCCGCTCTCGCCCTTCAACAACGGGTGCTTGAGGAGAATTGCTCGTGTGTGGTGGCAACAACATTTCTACAATAGTGAACTTAGACGCCGTGTCCTAGAAAGTCCAAGTATTCCCTTTAACAAACTGGCTTTGCTGCGCCATTTAAAATGGATCGGTCATGTCCAGCGTAGAGCAGCTGAGCGTTTGCTCTATCGCGCTTTGTTTGTTCGTGCAGGCCCCAACTGGAGGAGAGCACGTGGTGGTGCACCATCCACCTGGCCACAGCAAATAAACTCATTGACAAAATTCAGGGTATGCCTCGTAATCGAAACCAGTGCAGGATTTGCGTGCAAACTGCTTATATTTGGATACTTAATGCGTAACGATTAAAACGACAAAAGTTTAATAAATAGCGCGTGCAAAATAAAAGATACTCCGTTGTTTTTTATATTGTGGCACAATAGCTGAAGTGCGTTGCTCACCTTCAGTTAATGTGCCATGATGTTGATACGGAGTTAAACCTGTCTCCTTTTAGTTATTTCCATGGTTATATTTGGCTCTATGTCTATTTGATAGACTGTTGTAAATACTGCTACTAAGACTACGACTATTATACTATCAGTATTACTAACGTTTTTGCCGTGATATTAAGAGCAGGATTGAAAATGTACGACCATCGTGTTCCAATGTATTAACAATGTGCACGTTGGTGAAGTAACCTGACTGGTTTACAGTGAAAGAGAGTACATTTGCCACAGACACATATTTTACACGATCCGATATCGATGATGATACTTGGGAAAGAGACTATTAACAGCTCGGTAGAAGTTGTTACCCTAATTCCATAGATTGTTCGTCTGGCATAATCTACCAATCAACGGCGCTCATATTAAAATCAGAAGCAACATATTTTGGGAACACGAAGACATTCCAGTTTCCTTAGATCACGCTGGTTCAATAGAATTCTTTATGTGTCAACTGAATTCATACAATACTAAACGTCTACTTCATCCGCCAGTAGAAGCCAACAGTATCACCTTGCATACAATTGTCAAACGAGGGGCAGTGTCATGTTCTTTAAACTTGTGAATGAATTATCGACCTATGCATTATTTAACTGAGGACAAAGCTCTCACGTACAAATCAACACAGTACCGCTTTTCGTGACCGTGATGGTCTAAAGCCATTAAACGAGTTTTAGTCGATATGTACTGCAGCCCTTCACAAAATAATTCGAACAAGTTGTAGCGAAACAGCCACACAATCTATTTAAGGTGACGCGAGAGTTGTTGGATTCGGGGTAGCCTAACAACATTGATGGGAGGAGGTTTACCTTTTAATCCCTTTACTAGAATGGTACAATACAAGTTTTCTCACTGAGAGGAGTGAAGTAATCTAATGTCATGTTCGGAAACTTAAAACTGAGGGAGCAAATTGCACTCACTTTCTTCTGGTTCTTCTGTAAAATAAGAAATTCACTGTGATTAGTGTAGTAACATGATTAGTTGCATCCCGTTGCAATTTATTCAACCTAAACACTGGATGCGAGTTGTTAGCGGTCATATTTTGATTTCCCAATTTAGTTACAGAAAAAATACTAAAGGATTTAAGAATATGTTTATGTAGGACGATCAGATATAAGTACAAATGTGAATGAATGACATTATCGCAAACTACAATTTATGAAAATTAACTCGTTACTTATACTTAACTATGACGGTTTAAATTGTGTCCCCATATTGACGCGCTATGGAAGAGTGGATTATTCAACACATATAATGCCATAGCAATTTGAAATCAATTATTCTCTCCTCTGCACAGACCAGTTAGGTTCCCTCATTTGAGTTAGTCAAATGATGGACGAGAGTATCACTTTAAGTCATCCACACCACAACCAATAATCGTGGAGCATAGACGGACGACTAGATGAACTAAGTCCATTGTCTGAAACCGTTAGGTTCAATTCTCATAGGCAGTTCAATTCGTTCCTTTGGCCCGCCCGTTTAGACTGTATGGCAATGTGATCACAAATTGGCGAACGGTTCTGCGCTTTTACTTTGCGTGAATGCATTGCACTATTAATAAATTTTTAAGTAGTTGAGTAACCTTGTTAGAAGTGGGAAGGCTCCAGAACAGGTGATACCACGTTTGGTACTACTTATGATACAACTACTGTAGTATGCAAAACGTGTATGCAATTTTGGCACTGCTTGATAGCGCTCGTCAACTTCAAGTCAGCAAACCTGTTGTCAAAACCAACAACGATGCACTGCAAAACCACAATCGAACAGTTCGATGTGCAAGTCGTCGAGTTGCGGCTTCGCTGAACCTCATCGGTTCAAGCGAAATATAGTTGCAACATGGATTTTGTTATTAGAATTACCCAACATTTGATGCAGTATGAGTCCATGAATCGCGGTTCTATATATAAGGTAGAATCTTCTCTTATTTCTACAACAAAGAAGGGTTTACAGAATGTAGCCTGTTCCGAAGTAGCCTAGTAGATATATATTTTACCATTGGTGTTCTGTATAATTCAGTTTATTTAAATTCACAAAAGGAAATGAACGGCTCATAAAATAGAGGGATGATTTCGAATAAATTTGGCTAAAAATATTAGTATGTGTGTAGCTGTCTGCAGCAGAAATTGTTATATCTGGGTATACGTTACTAAATGGTGTTAAGTCGGCTAACCCTACTAAAACACAACATGGCAGTGCAGCATACGTGAACAACTGATAAGTGCTTTTTAAGAAATTCTGTATCATGAGCAAAAATGTACTAGCAGCCATCAAGCTTTCCCCATGTATATTAATTGAAGTCCAAACCTTAGGTAAAACCTCGAGTTGCATTTGGTTGACAAGTTTATTTAGTTCTCTCATGATATGGAGAATTTACTGATTAATTCTAGAAGAACTCACCCATCGCTGAAATGAGAGTAAAGGACATAAATATTATTAAGTTCATAACAGCGCAATAGCGATATTCCGATGATAAAGGTGATATTTATGGCATCTAGATTCAATCCGACAGCCATCACAAGCCCGGAAAATTACTGGACGGTAGATTTAGGTATCCGGGAATCGTCAGCAGTCCGCATTCTATCTGACCCCTGGGGCTCTTGGATCCTTAACTGGACTACCTTCAGTCTGTAGTTAAGACCATTGATCTACAGACGAGGGCAATGACTGTCATGCCTAGGTAAGCAGACGCCATATAACGCCATGCTCAAAATGCACTGTTACACGCTACTGGTGAGAGGACTACACTTTCCTCTGAACGGCAGTAGCATGCGTCTTATTATGGCATGCTACTCTTGACAGCCACAGTAGCACTATTATAACTATTGCGTTTGACACACTGAAATTTTCGTGTTCGATGTTTACCACAAGACATTTGGTAGTATTTAATACAACTGGACCAAACTCATGAAACAAATCATCTGTTACTGAGGAGATTCGAACTCCGTTAATTCACACTTACCCATTGTTACTGTCGTGAGTAAGAACAGAAAAGCTACTCGGTACAAAAGTCGCATGACGATGACACTCAATGCCCCGAGACAAAAATAATTCTATTACTGAGTTGACTAGCTTTTATTCTACAACTGCCTTCAACTATGCAATCGCTTATTGGATGACGGCACAGCACATAATGTTGTGATGGGCGGACATGTGAAACACTCGTACGGAACATTAGCGTGTACAAATTTACAAATAGAGATTATGGTGCCTCGAATTAGCGCTTCTGGAACTGGGACATAGATTAACCAATGAGGAAATGTTATGCACTTAATTGGTTGGCATCTTTTGAATCAACCTGAAGCAGTCTCGTTAGTAACGGCGAGCAGTGGCATCGATTTGTAGTTCATACAATCATTGATCTTTGTTCACAAACTTTACTGATATCTCCTGAGCGAAATATAAACTCAGGCGCATTATTCGGTGGTAAGAATAGAGTTCTTAAAAGTGATATACGTCCGTCCAGTTAAATCGATGTCCATGTTCCTGAGTATAATTATTATAGAACAATGGTAGAACATGAATAAAAATGCCGAAGTTTGAGCGCTCATGTTGAGTGGTTTGTGTAAATTACGTAAGTGAAAGAAAGAAGTTAACTTAAGTGAAGCGCGCATCTGTATATTCATCTTATTATCCAGGTTAACACACAGATATATCGGTTTACCCCAATTTTTATGGGAGTTATTGGGCACAAAGTTTGTTGCAGTTTGTCGCTACTTAGGGAAAAGAAATCCGAGAAATTAATGCAAATGTGTAGGGCATAGCCGAGCCGTTTTTAACGACCCCTTATTCTTTGTTGCAGCTAAGTTTCAGATGGCGGTGACAATTGTGACCAGAATTTTTCAAAATCTGATACGCCGGAGTGAAGTCGCACCTCAAGTGGTGATAACTTCCACTCTACTCACCTAGCGCATTCAGCCACACATGGTAGAGCAGGGGAAACAAGCCTCTAAGATTTTGATTGTCCTTCGTTGTGGGGCCTTCAGTACAATAAGATCGCGTTTCACGCAGGGTCGCAAGGCCTGATTCGCGTACCTTACATGTGGTCGCACATACGCATTAAGCATTTGGGGGAAGTTTGGTGGTCGAATTGCCCTAACGCGCTCCGTAAGAGAGCAACATGTTAGTGCTCGGTTTTGGTTAGTCACGATGACTGTGCCAAGCAGCCGAGGTTGTCTTGTATCACCACACCAAGATAACGATCCTGTAAGGCGACCTATAACCTGTGATCTCCAAGCTTACATGAGTAAGTCGGGTTGTGGCGTACACGTATAGCTTTGCATTTGTCAACTTTGAACGGAGGTAAATGTACCTTTGATCATTCACGGTTTTATTCTTGTTGCAGCATATCCTGTTCACCTTGACTCCCGATTAGGTGCCATATCTTGATGTCATCGGCATGAAACAGTACGTATGACTAGATGACACGCGCGAGGTCGCTAATGGACAAGAATAATTCGATTGCTCACAGTCGTATGCTTCCGCTTTCTCAGTGGAGAATGTTTGCAGCCCATGAATAAGATAAAAGCATTCGTCCGCTTATCTTCAGACTTACTTTGTTGTTGTTCTCTTCTGGCGGTTCGTTCCAAGGGATCTTTAGTAGCATGAGCACTTCAGCTGTTGTTTTGTGAAGCCGAATGGATGACATTGGAAGGAGGTCTGTGTCGCTAGCAGAACTAAGTGTCAGATGTCTAGGTTTACCGTAATACAGTGAAAATGAGTGACGTGTGCCCCATCTCATTGTTGTGGGCTCATGCAAAATGCCATCGCGCCACCAATGGACTTCCACTATGAAAAGCATTCGTATCATTGCATCAGGTTGGAAATGCCAGCTGTACTTTTCTTTCACTTGAGAATTGTGAGGATCAGTGCAACGTCCGCAAGTTATCGTAGACACATGTGTGCGCACTGCTGGTAAGGCAGCTCTGTCGGCCGGTCCATCGATGGCAGCGGCTTGCCGCTGAAACTATTGAACAGGCCGTATGTGTGCGAAACCTTATGCGAATGAGCAGTAAACAGTGGATCACAAATGCATCCGTAGCTGCCTTAGAAAGCACGGTGTGAGCTCTACTCCGGGTGTATTGCACACCTCAGAGGTCGCCCTGTCAAAAGCAGTGACACAGTTGTTTAAGTACTTAACATGTGATAAGCTCTTACACTGGGATTTGAGCGAGAAAGCTGTAAAAGAGTTCGAATCGCTGCAACCGTGGTCTGTAGAATATAGGCGCGCATAAGATGGCTTAGAGGATAGAGCAAATTGGTGTGTTTCGAATGAATATAAGTTGAATGCGCTGTTGCAAGATGAAGAGCAAAAACTGCACTATAATGAAGAGCGCAGAATGGATGTGGTCGTGCGGCCGTTCAAACGTATCTGATGGCGGCTCTCGTTTCGGTAGCAACCATTCACTCACTATCAACATGAACAAAACTAATTTTCTTTTCCGGCGTTTACCAACAATGGAACCAATAAGATGCTAACAAATCCGGGTTACTAATGAAATTTTGGGGACCTAATCGAAATTCTGCTACTTTGGGAACCTTCGGTCAGCAGACCTAGAGCCGATGAGCGAGCGGAGCATCCACCTATCAAAGAAGAATGCAGCATCAATCAGGCTGGAACATCGGATGCCTAAGAGTCACCTGATAATCGTAAGAACAATGCAGACGTAATACAAGTTGACAGTGCTGTCAGACCTTTACTGCGGCGAGATATGGATTTTCTAAAAGAAAGACATTAGACGTTTGTAGCGCTTGTATCAACAGTGGCTGCGTCGTATTCTCCAAATCCGCTGGCGTAACAAAGATGCTGACACGAAAGTGCTCCTATGAATTGGCATATGCGGAGTGGATGGTTTGCTAGTCCTGGACATCGGATGTGTCCCAGATGTCCACCATGTGAATTCGACGAATATATCGATGCAGCTGCTCTATGACCAGCTTAGTATACGGAAGAACAGCATCGGAGAACCGAAGCTTGGTTACCAGGACAAGGTCAATTTGCGTTTATCACGACCTAATGTTGGTTTAGTTGAAACGTATATTTCATGTGAGGTCAGTAGGTTTACGGTAGTCCTGTCTTTACACTACGAATAGAAAAACGAAGGATCAAAAATAAAGACGACTAGAGACTTGACAGACCTTTACCACCCATCGATTGTGCAGAAGTTGCAAATGTCGCTGTTTGCAGAGCTAGTCATCAGCAATTCAATCGTGTCTAGTGGCAGCCTGCAAACTCATTAAAAGCTACAAGAGCTTCTAAAAACTCCTCCTTTACTATGACATGTTTGTGTGCTGGACGTTTCCGTTATATGCATGGCATTCCATCTTACTGGTATTTTTTGTAAAAAAAACTCTTATCCGAACGCTGACTTGTCATCATGACAAACTCAAGCGGAATAGATCTGTTTCTCTAAAGCCAGATTAAACTACCAGGGAGAAGATGCGGGAAGACAAATGAACTCAACGATATGACATTTGATTGACGGTACGTACAGGCTCGCTGGCTATAAGCACTAAATAAGCAACTAGGTAGGGGAAAATCGAAAGTAGGCAGTCGTCGTGGGCAATATTTGAGCCCGATAGTCGAAAGGGCGTCAAAGCAGTTCGGTTTGGTTGCCTTGAAGAAATGTGGTCAACATACTGCCAGGCGACATGGCCAATTTCACAAAGGTAAATCACAAAACTGAAAAGTTAACGCAACGCACTGCAATAGAGGGTAAAAATCTCCAGCTCTCTAGGAAACATACGTAGACTGTGATGAACAGGGCGTTAGGCGATCGTTTCCAAGTGCACTCACTGCATTACCACAGACACGGAACTAGGTGCGACACATTCACAAGTGTACAATCTTCTTTCAAAATCCATTGACAGATGGTTGGGGTAGACGCGTTTGCGGGCGAATTAAGTTGCGGGACGTTTAGCTTCTATCATTTCTGTATTGTCATGGACAGGCTGAATCACACATTATGCGACCACAACTTTCGCTTTTTAGAGAGCTTACCGATCATGGATTGTATCCTTGGAGAACACATTAAAACGAGTGTGTTGTTTGTGACCTCACAACCTTGTTCTTTACATCGTTCGTGAGTACAACTATATTACCTTTCAGAAGAGGTTGTGATATTTGCGGTTGATTGAGCAGGAGCGCTCAGAAACAATAAAGCAAAACAACCGTAGGTCATCATAGAGCTGTTTTTGGAGCACTCAAGCTACAGGTCAAACTGACTAAACAGTCAATGGTCTGGCTGCCGTAAGACAACCAAATACGCGTTCAATCAATATCTTGTATTATGCTTGGTGGAGGTTTGAGAAGTCTGGCTCCAAAACTGAGCATGCCTGTTTGGTTGGCGTATAGATTTAGCTCAGAGCTAATACGTCACCATGGTTGTAAACACAAAACAGTGGAAATCGTGGTAATCTTAACTTATATTTAAACATAAGACACGGCGAACCACTTAGGATATGTACTCAAGTTGACAGATAAAACTGCGGCTATAACCAAGATATGACTCCTATCTCCGCTATTGCGATTTCTGTCCTGTTCTGTACTAAAACCCAATGCCAAATATGCACCGATTCACTTTGACCAATAAAGATTTCAAGCACATTAACACCCGAAATACCGTTCCGCCGTTATATCTAGAAACCCGAGAGGGGTCAAAATGATCTCATTAGTGCATTTCTATTTCCGAACTTCTATTTATAACTTTCTTTAAGATTTTTTAAAAAAATGTGTAAGATATATCTGTAACCGCAAAATAATCGTATTAAATTTAACTTGTTAAAACGGTAATAGCTGTAGTCGCTGTTTCAGATGTACATTTGAAACAGGTGTTAACTTTTTCAATCTGTTCACATAAGCCACAAACTATTTGTTCACATATAGAGCACTTGCTGTTTGAGTTGCTCTCTGTGTATTAATCAACCTGGCACTGTCGACATTTACTAGTCTCACGACTTTCCATTTGCGCTGAGTTGATCAGCTTAAGTCTATTCTTCATGTACCCTGCATTTCTTCCGCAAAACCCATCAAACACGACCAGTGGGATAAGTTACTTCCGGGATAATAGTATAAACTATCCAGCACTGAATGCTAGCCAAATCTAACACGTTGCAGAATACTTGGACTGGCAACCGTCGACATGCTGACTTGACAGTGAGTGCTCTTGCCATTTGGTTGAGTACGTCTAGCGCATAATTCGTGGAGTTGTAAGACAATACAGTATGGGTTTCTTCTTTCCAGAGTGGTGAATGGAAGAGCTATTGTACAACGAACTGGAAGCCAAAACCATTTTATTTCTTGTACACTGGTAGGATGTTAACGAGTGGTTGTTTTTCTTCGTCACAATAACGGAACTGAACAGCTCTCTACTGCCTTGCTTCAAAGTCGTTGACACTTCCTTTCGATTAGCTCAAATAGTTTTCACATATTTATTTTTTTGGACAGTATTTCTCTCAATGCTGCCGAAGTATAGAATTTGTAACATTCGACATTGTACCCCGTTCCCAATAATGGTGATTTTAGGCTCAATGCCAATATCTCTCTAACACTTTCGTCTCGTGGCCAAGATACGTCTTTTCCGAGATAGGGAAATCAATTTACGAGATATTTGCTGTCCACTTCTGTTAAAATCCACAACTTAATACCGGACTTATCAGGTTTGTTGGCCATGTACTCAAGAAAATGATGGCTGGTTTTGTGGAAACAAGTGCTCGTCAGTGGTGAGGTTCTGCGTAGGTACGTAGCACTTTGTAGAGTTGCGAATAAATGAATTCCAGAATTCAGCTATCAAAGCAAGCTTGTCAGCCTGCGGTCTTTCACGGCTGCTAGTTCGCATATCAAAACAAAGGAACCTCATCACTTCCTTGAATCTGTTCTTGCCAATCGCCCCCCCCCCCGATAACAGGCAATCAGTAGTTATTGCACCACAGCATATTCAATGGCATATTCTTCAAGCCCATAAAGCACCTGATGTAACGTTGCAAAATAAATGCACGCAGTTTGGGGATACTTATGTTCCACTGATAATTGACACTTGAAACTCTCTTGGCCTCAGTTTCAGTCCCCACTGCAAGCTGTTTCAGCCTCTGGGATGTGAGTATAATGTCAAAAGCGCTCTTGAACTCATCATATTTCACATATCTTTTATCGTCGACAGTTTGTTCTGGTCTAGCCTTGAAAACATTCTTTCATAGCATCCTACTAACAGTTGTTATACGGAACTCCATTGAGGTCTATGATGTGCCACCTTTCGAGGTATAAACTTCTCTGAAAGATGCAGAATAGGTTGAATAACTCTCTGTATTGTACGCATGAGGAGTGTCACTGTCAGAATTTGACTATCAGGGATGCTGTGTGTTTCTCCTGATAAACGAAGTCTTCATCAAAATCATATTCATCCTCGTCTCCAGACTCGTTATAAACCATAGCTGTAAGCCTACGTTAAACCACAACAGCTGTTTTCCGCCTACCAGCAACTATGTATCAATGCCACTGAAATTTATTGAATGTATCTTTGCCAGGAACAATAATGGGGTTAAAAATGAAAAAAGAAACCGGATTAGAGGAAAGTGGTCATTTTGACTGCTCACGGGCTTTCTCGGTAGTACGAACACAACCCATTTACTAGAAAAGCAAAACAGATATCGAAGGGAATTTTTCGTTACGAAGGAGACCAAAAAATATATGTCGCGAAAAATTTTGAAGGAGCGTTTACAAATGTACCAACTGTGCACATTTGCCAAGTTTGAGCGGTCAAAATGTCCGCTCTGCGCATTCTAGTGTTAAATCCCTTAATCGCATTGTCGGACATTAATGCAATTATAATTTTCATCATTTTAACATGATGGATTCATACATAATTTCTGGCTATCTTAGCGGCTTTCGACTAAGAATTCATTATAAAACTGGTCCTCATCACTTTTAACATATCAAATAATGCAGCTAGTAAACCATGTGTTCTTTGTATGCATTCGTAATATTCACTGTATCTTATGCTACTTAACTCTTGTATATGATAACTCATTATCAGTGTGTTCCCCCTCTTCGGAAAGGCATCCATGTTTAGAGGAGATCAAACGCTTACAACCACTTTCCACTGCAGCGATTGCAAACAAATGGGCAGGTTGGTGGCAAAATAAAGCTCTACAACGCTGGAGTTCCAAAAATTCATTATAGCTTGCAAATTAGATGACCAAGGTTCACGAAATACAAATGCGCATCCAGTGAATTGGCATTGCATGTAGTTGTGGAAGTGCAAGTGCTATTGTAGTCGTGTGGAAGTCAGTGATCATACTGGAGACTGAAAAACCATTAGAACGAGCGAGGACCGAAACCGGCGCAGACATCATGAGGGAGATGGAACGTCGCGAATCCCAGCCCAACCATCTGAGGAGAGAGCGGAAAGCAAACGACGAATGAGTAGGTGCCTGATCCAAAGGGTACTGAAGAGAGATGTGTCGATAGACCAATAAATCAGACCGAAATACCTTTGTTGGTGCATGCTGGAATAACTCTAAGCCCAATAACGCAACAGAGATCAAGCAAAGCGAGAGCTTTAGAACAACTCCAGGCTGGTCAGCATGCGAGCTACGGAAGCACAGCTACGGCGTCAGACAGGCAGCCAGGGTCACGAAATATTTAGACCAATGAGGAACGAATTTCACATGCTGTGATTCCCCATGTATGTTGTATTGTGAAACGGAAACATGGTGGATAACTGCGCGAGTGCGCGCAGCTTGTGAAAACCGTGGACGCGCGCAATAAAGATTATGCTTTCTTGCAGCTTCGTTCTTGCTACACTATGACTTGCTGATCCGAGTGCGAAATATTTTACCATATTATTGAGGCTGAAACGTGGATATTAGACTTTTACTAACTTCGGTAATACAAATTCGGATGCGTGGCTTACACGGAAAATTACATCAGCCCGGGAAAACTTTTATCAGTAAAAGTTCATTGTCAATATTCATACCTCGTTAATGGCATTCCAAATAAAGTAGTTGACGCTCTAAGGTTCATGAACTACGCATTTTGATGCGCACTTCTTCATAGAATATTCACTAATCATTTCGTGTCCATGGAGTCCGAGATTTGTTGGGTACATCTTAAATGTCAACTAACCTCGTTGACAGGTAAGGGACGAGCGAAATACGGAACGATAGATAAAGTAAAGGCAATCGCATCTAGCATACATTGTAAAGTCTACAAGGAGCGGAGAAAGCATCAGTAAGATCTAGGAAAACGCAGAATGGATAAAAAGTGTCTAGGTGATGTATAAAGAGCGACAAACATGGACGGTACGAAGGTACGCAAATCCAGTTTCACCATTAAAGCTTACGCTAGAAGGTTGAGTGTTGGAAAGTTCCAAGAAAAGTTTCAGGGAGAAGACGGGAACTGAGGTTTGGTTTCAAGTGGAACAGGTAGGGTTGAATTCAGCGGGGTTCGCTGAGTCCACCATCCTATTTTGATATATTACTTGGTAGTGGACCGGAGCACATTGGTTGGGAATCAGCGCTAATTCGCCGAGATAAAGCTATAAATGGTTGGTCGAGAAAAGCGACTGACAAACTTTTTATACGCTGCTTTCCCAGTGGTGCGTTTGACAGGCATCACTCTCTCAAAGTACCGAAAACTGACCAACATTAATGAAATTGCTTTCTGGCACGGCTATAAAATGGAGAATGAACTTACGGCATCTTATAACATCTGCCAGTTGGTTGCGAAAAATTGCAGCCCATATAACTTTGGAGCAGATAATATCTTGTCTTCAGTATCAACAATACTGTCGGACCTGCTGAACTTAAATCTTCATACAGCATTTCGAGCCATTCCGCTCAGGAAATCCACTGCATGCAGGCGAATAGAAGAGATGCCTCAGGAATTAGACAGGACCTTAGTTAGTTTAGTACAGTCCAGGAATGTTTCGTTACATGTAGATAAATAACTTTTATCTTCAAACTTAATGAAATAGTGGAACAGATGCTGTTTGCCAGGAGAATTAAAACTCATACAAAGAGTCCATCTGTGGTTGAAGTAGTCAGTTGCTAGCTGACTGAAAACTCCAGTCCAATACAGAACATAGCTGCATGTGCAACAAACGATGCTGCTGCAAACAGTTGGAAGATATAAAGAATTGATTGACCATCTGAAAAATGTTTTTCTTCCTGTTCATAAAACTCACTGTGGGATTCATGGAGAGAATCTAGTGGCTAAGAATTTGGGAGGGCGCTTAAACGATTCACTTTCAATTGTCACAATAGTGATCGAAAACATCATCAGCTCATCGTTTTTAGCAGTAGCATAAAGAGAACAGTGAAGATTGACAGGTTCTACTGTCGCATAAGGAAGTTCGATGGCCTTCCGAAGGCAAGTGTCCTCGCCATTTTCTAGCAATATGGGCCATCAACATCACATTGCTTCTTGGAACTAATTATGAAGGAGGACTGTTAACAACTAAGCCAGAGGCGTTTTGTCTTGATGATTTTTGTGAATAAAGTCAACTCATTAAAAAATCGCCTTCAAGGCAAGTTGATTAAACTCATCTCAACAAAGTAGCAATTATCGCCTTTCTTAAAAACAGAAAATGTATGCTCAAAACATTGGGCTTCAGGAATTTTTACAGTTCCCAATTCTCGTTATAGGCAAGGAGAAGCTGAAGGATAAAGACACGATTGCTTATGCCAGCCGTTTACAACAACTCCAACAAGCAATGAAAGACAGTTTCCATCGCCTGATTGACATGATAATCTTGAGTTGGATTTTAGATCCATTTGATGTACAGTCTTTCGATGTAGGAGTTATAATGCCGGAAAGTCTCATGCTTACAAACTGACACTCTAGCGCGATCCAAATTCACGCAATCTAAAAAGGAATTTTGGCTAAGGTCTGATGCGCCTAAAATATATCCCAGATAGTGGGAAATAGCTGAACTATATTCATTGCTTTCTCATCCGCGTACTTGTCTGATTGTGAATTTAGTAGAGTTGATTCTCTAACAAAGGTAGAAACAGATCGGACATCACATCAAGAAGTGATCTTCGACACTCGCTGTCAAGTCTGGGGCCGGAGATAAGCAAGCTTGTTGAAAGACATCAGGCTCAAGACTCGCATAAATATCACGACAAATATATTCTTACGAAGTTACTAAATTTCATTTATGACATGCTTTACAGTGAAAGCCAACAATACTTAAATACCATTTTAACTATTAATGACGACTTTGTGTAATGAGACATATGGCTTGAATTTGTCGCACAATGAATGTCACCTTGAAGTTGTGAAAGATGTAACTGAGATTTATAAGGGAAAGAGCAGTGATACTGCCATTAAAAATTTGGCCTTAATAAAAGGATACTAATATGACCACTGGAAATCACAGATTTACGTCTGTCAAGCGGTACGGATTGTTTAAACTGTGTTGATAAAGGGTGGGGCGCCATGAGAAATAAAAAAGCTGAAAAGTGGGCCTCACCTAAATAAAGGCTGATAATGCCTGGTCTAAACGATCAAACGTGTTTTTGAAGGCCAAGTAGAAGAAATGGACTCCTGTTTTATTATCATGGACACAGTCCAGCTGTGACGTGTACTTAATAGGTTAGTAGTACATGAGCGCTTTAGGCGGAAGCCGTATTGCTCTGGGGCTATTAAGTGATGGCTTTCCAGCTACTGCATCAACGCATCTACGACGATAGATTCCATAACTTTACAAAGCACGGGAAGTAGCGTTACGGGACACTAATTGGTATAGTCAGGGCGGTTACCTCCATTTTGATTAGGAGTGATGAGCCCTCACTTCCATACTGGTGAAATATGGTTCTCCTCTAGACTTCACTGATAGAAACGGCCAGTAGTTCTGTTAGAGCACTAACTACCGCCTGCAGAGCCTTCGGTCAAGTGCTGTCAACTTCAGGAGATCCGTGGATACGCAAAGATAACAACTTCTTCAACACAGCTTCCGTAGTGAAGGTGAGGTTGTCAGAACGCGAGGGTGGATTAATAGATACGAGGAAAATATTTGGGCTGCTTGCTTAATGGAATGTTAGACAGTAATGAAACCGTTTGGCGCGGCCTTCAAACCTGGTCTTGCTCATCTGTTTTATCTGCGAAATTGCTTACTCACACGCTGACGGCAAATTTTGTATTTGATTTTTCTACCCAATCAACAAAATCTACAAGGCCAAGATGACCCATACTTGCCATATCTTAAAATCCCTCTGTGTTTTTACTTCATATGCTGTAGTGCAACCGGCCGCAAAATAGTTTCCTCCTGCGTTGCTTGCCTTTAAATCTTCGTATATATTTTCACAGATATCTACACAATATCATTCGATTTGGCTCCGCGAGCTCCTCCTACCACTGTTCACCTTTTGGATTTGTCATTCCTGGATTAGCAGCAAAATGTGCTTTTGCAGTTTGGAAGTCAACCGTGCTTGCATTTTATCGGACAATTTATTTTTCCTCTCGTCGCACAAATAATCTGGTGGTCTTATTTTAAAGATCTTTTTGAGAGTCACCCGAGCACCTTCCTACCACCCCTTCTAGTCGCTGTACAAAGCGATAGTTGTCAATTTGGTCCGTCTTTTGTGTAGCCACTGTCGTCAATAGACAGTATCTTCCAAGTCGTTCTGCCTTGCCTCAATCCTACGTTGCATCGCTACCTATCCACTTACCTGCTAGATCAATAGCACGCACGTCGCCTACCTACCCTAAGGAACATGTGACTCATCTGGACGCCACCTGTCTGACCCCCCTGACCTCAAACCAGCGCCGATCGCCGCGCAACGAAGACTGAAGCGAAGTCATACATGGTGGGTCAGTCTCTATCCTCTTGCTACCCCTGTTGTGGCGTACACATCCAGTTACTCCAATCCATCTTGTTAGTGGTGAATATTTACACCATATCACCACCATCTGCGGTCATTCCTACTTCGTTGCCTCATTACTGACCGTGACCACATAAATCAGTAGAATTATTCCACTCTAAGCTAGTGGTAAGTGAGAGGACTACAACATAGATACTGAACTCTCCTTTTCTATTAATCCCTTTTGGAATTGGTGCAAGTCGAAATAACAAAGTACACGCCTCAAGTGGATATGGCTCATTCGAAAATCAATTGTGACCTATGTGTAAAAACTGTTAAGTCTGGTCCAGTTTGCTTTAACTGTCAAAAAGGGTACAATTCGAAGTGTTTAGGAAAGAGTGCACTCGAAACTAGATAATACAGCAGAAAAACCGAAGCATTTTGGTTCTGCCAGGTGTGCAAATCCATTCCTGTCGTTGGTTGTATAATTTTCCTAATGAAAAAGTGTAAAAGTTGGCGGAAACAGTTGAGCAACTGGTGAACGCTAGCAACGCAGCTGTGAAAGTAAACAACGCTATACTTGAAACTGAACGGACACATACCAACTCCCCGTTTAGGTTGAGGAAGAGGGCCAGGCATCCTAACCCCACCATCGCGTCTCAGTCGCCAACGGCCCCTGGCCCCATGACTCCACTAAGTGAAAAAGTCGTTTACAACCCACTTGCTACTACGTCCTCCAAGGGTGTAATAACTAGTAATTCAGTTGACATACTCGACACACAAAACGCCAGCAAGCCTACGGTAAAAAATAACTGGACATCCTACGCAGCGGTTGCTTCTAGGAAAATGCAGTCAAAGACACCTGGGGCTCCACTTATCGGAGAGGTCAAAACTGTGCCTTAACATGGATCGCTATCGCCAGTGCGGTTCACAAATCCACAAAACGCAAAAGAATCTAGTGCTGTTAAGTCGCAAACCACAAGGCGGAATCATGGTGCCTTAAGTCTTGTGTGCACTAACATTCCTGAATCCAAATCCAACACAATAAAGGGCAAACTGATAGACGATCGTAGTCAGTGGGATTCCATCTGTAGTGCCATCAGCATGCGCGCTGAACCCACTACGCTGAGCCGCATCGCAAGACACCCAAACAACTTACACTATGGTGAATCTCGACTACTTCGAGTAACATTACATTCCGCGTAAGAAACGGAATCCATTCTGCTCGCTGCAAATGGACACCACAGAGCATCGAACGGAGTATGTATCATACCGAATAGTCCGTGGAAAGAACGTTCAATGGATATGAACAATCAACAGGGAAGTAGAAAAGACGCGCTGAAAACCGTCATTATTCATGGCGTCCCCGAGTCTCAAGCTTCACCTTCTGAAGAAGCTCAGGCATATGACCTGGAGCAATGGCGATACATTCGTGAGGCACTGTCTTTAGAAAATGTCATTGCTACTTCCCTGACCAGGATTCCCGTGTCACCAAATTACAAAGGGTGTGGTCCTAGGTTGCTGAAGTTGGTCTTACCGTCTGAGCTAACGTTACAGACAGTCCTAGAGAACGGGTAAATTCCGGAACATGCTACCAAGAGAAATTCGACTAAAAACAGCAGGTTTACGATCAGAGGCTCCTGGTTACTCCATGGAGAGAACCAACTCAGTGGGAAGAACCGTTGTAGCACAGTCCACCACAGAGACTGATCTGACTGCCGTCATAGCATCCGGCGAGACACTTCAGGAGGTCAGTGACCATCAGGATCATAATGAACCTGATCACACGGTGCAGAGAGTCATCCCAAGTCCCTCTCGCGAGCCTAAGACAATTCTAAGAAACTAGTAGCAGCCGACCTCAAGAGGGTCGGCCAAGTCTCAAACCTGTTGTCTATATCCACAAATAACCTTCTAACCTATGAATCACTCTCCTGTTTTTATACGAACGCACAAGATCTTCTAAGCACACTGACGGAGCTTCGCCTGTGTCAGGCCCCGATGTCGAGCGACCTCGTTATGATAACCGAGACCTGGTTGAATGAAGTGATCACTGATGCAGAAATCGCACCACCTGGTGTTAAGTGACACGGACACGATCAAAAAGTCACGATGGCGGCGGGCGGAAAACAGGCGTTTATTCAGTAAAGTGTAGCCTATTTAAAGGAAATAAACACTGTTAATTCTCGAGCCTTCTCAGTGGGTCTCCTGTTTTTTGGCTCACCTCATTGGTTGCGTTCCCCTTTTATTTCATTGGGTTATGTTATTCCTCTTCGGTCGCTGTCTTCCTGTCTCGCGCAATGATCACGTCTTTCGTGCTTGGCATCTGATTGGCCGCATTTCTTTGGACCACTCATATTTGGCTGTGCACTCTGAAACTTGTCGTTAATAGCGATTCACGAGTTGCCAGTGCGCCCTCCATGTTCTATTGTCCAATCCGGTTTGTTGGTTTCTGGAAACGTGTGCCACTCGTGATTCGCTGTCCAGCCATCGCTGTGTCTCCCGGTGGGTTCACGCGTTCTCTTGATCGAACTGATCCGTTGACTCCGGTAACCTGCGCTTAGGTGGTAAGGTCGAGCATACTGGACTGGTTTCCTAAACCCCGTTACACCTGGTATGTCTATTCTACGCAACGATTGACTAATTAGAGGAGGTGGAGTAGTACTTTATTATTGCACCGATCTACACATTGATCTCATCGATGACCCAGAGGTTCCGATTGTCGATGCGCTTTGGTGTCGTCTTCAACTTAGTCGTGGGGACGCATGTTTGTTGGTTGTGGTGTATCGCCGTCCGTCGGCTACTTTGGAACTGGATAACCGCCTAGCCTCCACAATGAAGACCATTCTCTCGCAGTCGTACAGCCACATTCTCCTGTTTGGCGACTTCAATATTCATACCATAGAAACCCCAGCCTGTATCAACGAACACTTCAAAATGGAAGTACAGGAGATAATCAGTGGGCTACCACTCTACAATCACATCAAATCTCCCACAAGATTCAGGACGGGAAACAAACCGGGTGTCCTGGATCTTGTATTCAACAATGAAGAGCTTATGGTCGAAACGGTATCGATAGCGAGTCCTTTAGGCCGTAACGACCATGCAAGCCTCATGTTCAAGTACATCTGTTATGCAGAGTATTCCTCAGAAAACACAGCGGAATGTCAGCTTATTACGGATTACGGCGCTCTACTCAAACGTATAAACGCTACAAACTGGGCATTTCTAGCAGAACGATCCTCCGATGTCGCCTGGTCCGAATTTACTCACCAATTCAACACGTTAGTAACTAGTGCTTCTAGGAAAAGACCTTCGAGAGCGAAGACGGTAAAATCATTCATACGCAGCAGGACACGTAAGTGTATTGTTACGAGGAATTTACTCTGGCGAAGATAAAGGGGTCATTGAGTGCCGAAACATGGGAAGCCTACACTTTCCAAAGGAATCACTGCGTAAACCTGGTACGCGAAGATAAAATACAGCACCAACAGAATCTAGCCGAGAAATTCCTTTCAAACCCCAAGCTCCTGTACAGACATTTTAACAAGCTCCGCAAAGTGCAGCGAGGAATTCCTGCTTTACACACATTGTGTGGACTTGCACAAAACGCAACCGAGGCGGCCAACGCCCTATGTCAACAATTCACCCCGAACTTCCAGAGCACGACATCGCCGCATAGACTGTTCCCAATTGTTGTACCACCACCAGGACTTAGCCACATCACGTTTACGACTGCGGATGTTATGAAAAGGATAATTGCCCTGCGTGAGCATACTACTCCAGGTGCTGATAATACTCGTCCAAAAGTGTTGAAATTGGCTGCAGTAAACCTGGCGGACCCACTCTGCAAGTTCTTCCAACGATGCCTCGATGAGATGCGCGTGCCAACAATGTGGAAGCAAGGCCTCGTCACTCCCATCCATAAAGGGGGAAGTCGTACAGATCCGGCCAACTATCGCCCGATAACACTACTTCCGGTGCCCTCCAAAATCATGGAAGCGATTGTTTCCGAAGCGCTGATGAACTTCTTGGAAGAACGCAATATCATAGCACAAGAACAACATGGGTTCCGCAAGAACCGATCTTGCACTTCAAACTTGCTGCTTGCCAGATCCCATTGGACTGAGACCATTGACAGCGGCGTAGGTGTTGACGCAGTATATCTGGACTTCTCAAAGGCTTTCGACCGTCTGAACCACCATATCCTACTTCACAAGCTGCAGTGTTGTGGAATTGGTGACCCAATCCTCGGTTGGATAGGTAACTTCTTGCCTCAACGACATCTGAATGCAAGAGGTCGCGGCGGCATCTCTGACCCAATCGACGTTAAGTGCGGAGTGCCCCAGGGCTCAGTGCTTGGTCTACGACTATTCCTGATTTACATAAACGATCTCGCGACAGTAATCACCTCCAACTCCTTACACTTCGCTGATGATCTCAAGATATGGCGAGCCATTAGAACAACCGGCGACAATGCAGCACTTCAGGATGACCTTGACAGGGTTTACGAATGGTCGACTCAGAACCTGCTTCAGTTCAACGCTACAAAGTGCAAGGCGTTGAGCATACGCCATAAAGCCACTTGGGAATACATACTTGGGAATACATACATACAAATATTGCAGCGCACTACAACGGAATGCGATCTAGGAGTGGTAGTGCAGGAAGATCTAGGCTGTTACCGTCAGGCCGAGAAAGTCTCCAAAAATGCCAACCAAAACCGTGGCCTTTTGCGGAGGGCATTCGGGCGCTTCGATCCTTCCATCTTTTCTCAGATGCACAACGCCTACATTCGGCCTCATTCTGAGTACGCCATCCACACCTGGAAGCCATGACAAAAGCAAAACTTTACCGCTCTTGAACTGCCACAACTATGGGCGACCAAGAGCGTAAAGGGCCTGTTTCATCTCCCTTACCGATTGAGGCTGAAACCCCTCGGGGTCCACAGTGGACAATATCGACGCCTGCGTGGCGACTTGACAATGACTTATATGATCCTGAAGAATCCAACCCATTCTTGTCGTCACCTACTAAAGCTGAATAGCAATACAACATTCAGAGGACATCAAATAAAGCTGGCCACGCAATACAGCCGGTTGAAATGCTGCCGGAATCACTTTTCCCTTCGTGTATGCGAACACTGGAACGCTCTTCCCACATACGTTGCTTCTTCCCCCACACTAACGGTATTCAAAAGACGTCTGGATGATATACTTATCCACCTACATTACGCTATATAATCAGAGATGTCCACGTCAAACAAACGCGAAAAAAATGGTGCTCATTCTCAGCTTTTGTGTTTCACTATTTACACACTGCTCTTGTGGAATATAGTTACGGATATACTACAACTGCATTCGTCAATTTACCTCAGTCCAAGAAAGTGGCGCACGAATAAGCGTTGTCGTTTCTCTTGTTCTTAAGACATGCTTTCCCCATATTACTCTACAGTAACAACTCAATACACATTCTACAACGTTTATATGAATAAGGGGCACTTGAATTTACTAGACGCTTAAATTGACGATTTACACTTGTGTTTACTTTCACTTCAACCATCCTACGGGACTTGTAAAGCAATCGCTTTTTTACCTGTAATATATCATTGTTCATTGTTCAAAAAGTGCCCGAAATATGTTCCGACTACACAGCTCAAGACATTTTTAATTCACATGAAACTGCTTTGCTATTCAAAACGACGTCGGATAAAGGCTTTGTGTAAAAGGATAGAAATGCACAGGTGGGTAAAGAAGCAAGGCGCGTATCACAGTTATGCTGTGCACTACCACATTGGGGGAGCGAGAACCGGCTGCGATAATCTGGAAATCAACCAACACTAGAATTTTGGAAATCTCAACATGGAAAACTACCGACACTTTACAAGGATAGTAAAAAGGCATGGATGACTGCAGCTATTTCCGAAGATTTAACAGCAAAATACAGAAAAACGCAAGATCATACTCTCGACGAAGCCGTTGCCCTTGTAGTGGTTATGATTACACGGTATTTTATCCTTGTTTTTATCATTTCCGTTACCTTTCATTTTGTACCATTTGTTTAAATTCACAACGTTTGAATACAACAATTTCTACGCGCTCTCGTCGTGCTGCTGCTTGTGATTGTGCTGCTGCCACGTCTATCCACTACTCGGATTATATGTTAGAACATCTAGTCGGCATCGGACTAACATCGATTGAAGAAGGAACTATAACGCAAGTGCATTGATTTTTCCTCTATTTTGTGTTTTTGCCTAAAACTGCATTTTCCCCCAGCACTAGAACTTATTAGGTAACGCTCCTCTACATAACTGGTGACCCCGTATTTTTTGAATTCCTTGATTTTTCTTTCTTCATTATGTATGCTCAACCTTCTTGTGAACAGTTATCTGAAAATTCCGTTACATTTTCTTTGCCATCCTTCGATGTGTCGAACCCACGTGTTTGGTTTATTCAAGTTGAATCTATCTTTCGTTTTCGTAAGATTACCTCGCAATCTACGATGTTTTCTTACGTTACTGCCCATTTACCTACACACGTGGCTTCAGAGGTCATTGATATCCTCGACCCTATGCCGACTGACTCACCTTATGATATGCTTAAGGCAGCCATCTTAAAATGCACTACCTCATCCGACGAATCACGCCTCCAACAGCTACTCTCCGGCATCGAGCTTGGTGATCGTACACCGTCTCAGCTCCTGCAACATATGCCATCACTTGTCGGTTCAGCAACATTGGATGATTCCATCCTTCGCCAACTCTGGCTTAAGTGTCTTCCAGCAAACACGACGGCGATACTAGCTGTATTGGCTGAGGACATTCCACTGAATAAGCTGGCAGAAGCGGCCGACAAGGTACACGAAAATTTCTTTAAAAACGCTGTGGATCATATGGTTGAGGCGTCCACGACAAGCACTTCAGGGACTGCCACACTCGACTGCATTAGCGAGAGGCTCTCAAAGTTAGAACTCAGCATTTCCCACCTTAGCCGCGCTCGAACACCGTACCAAAGATTCTCTTCCACAAGCAGGCCTCGCAGCAACTCTCGCATACGATCATCGCGCTCCTATTGCAACTTCCATAACCGGTTTGGTAATGCTGCACGAAAATGCCGCCCAGGGTGCACTCACCCAAAGGCTTTCGCTACTTCCAAATCGGGAAACGTCGAAGCCAGCCAGTAATGGCGACGGCTGCCGCTGGCCAACTTATCAGTCGCCTCCTGTACGTATTTGATTCTACGACTAAACTTCACTTTTTGGTCGATAGGGGCGCAGAAATCAGCGTTATACCACGATCTTTGGAAAAACGCCCTCTGCAACAAGCCGGACTTACGTTACAGGCGGCTAACCAGACTAAGATCGCGACATACGGCCAGAAGCTGTTGCACCTAAACCTTGGTTTACGACGCGTATTTCCTTTTATCTTTACCCTTGCAGACGTCCAGAAACCCATAATTGGCATCGACTTTCTTAGCAAATTCGGCCTCGTCGTCGACCTAAGTTGCAGGAAGTTACGGGACGACAGCACTTCCCTCACTGTCCCTTGCCATCTCGCCCCAGTCACTTCTGTCGGACTTCGAGTACTCATGCCAGACACTACGCCGTATTCATCATTGCTTCAGCAATTCCCGGCTTTGGTCCATTCTAATACCGACTCTACTGAGCCCAAACACGAGGTACGTCACCATATCGTCACCACAGGTCCACCCGTGTCAGCCAAACCGAGACGTCTTCCACCTGACAAGCTCCAAGCGGCTAAACGTGAATTCGAGCACATGCTCACCCTCGGAATCATTCGCCAATCCAATAGTTGTTGGGCCTCCCCGCTTCATCTGGTAGCCAAAAAGTCCGGTGATTGGCGTCCATGCGGTGATTACCGGGCACTTAACGCCGTTACCATTCCTGACAGGTACCCTATCCCTCATATTCATGATTTTTCATTGGGATTGTTCGGAAAATCCATCTTTTCTAAGATTGACCTTGTCAGGGCGTATCATCAAATTCCCATGGCCCCGGAAGATATTGCAAAATCGGCAGTGATCACCCCTTTTGGCTTGTATGAGTTTCTCCGTATGCCATTCGGTCTTCGAAATGCCGCGCAATCCTTCCAACGCTTCATGGACCAAGTTCTCCGCGGGCTTGACTTTGTGTTTGTTTACCTTGATGACGTTTTAGTTGCAAGTGCTTCTGCTGACAACACTTAACTCATCTACGAAAACTTTTCGAACGTTTCGCACATCATGGCATCACCATTAACCCGGACAAATGCGTTTTTGGCCAAGCTTCCAACGACTTCCTAGGTCACAGAATTGGCGCCAACGGGATTAGCCCCTTGACGGATAAAACGCAAGCCATACTGGATTATCCATTACCACAATCCGTTAAAAACCTGCGCCGTTTCCTCGGCATGGTTAACTACTACGGACGGTTTATACATGGCTGTGCTGCAATCCTTCAAACTTTAACAGATTCGCTCAAAGGTAATCCCAAAAAGTTCACCTTCACTCCAGATGCCGAAGCAGCGTTTAACACCGTCAAGCAAAAGCTGAGCCACGTTACTTCACTCGCTTACTTGAGAACGGACGACAGCGCCACTCTCATTCTCAAGACAGACGCTTCACAATCCGCCGTTGGTGCCGTATTGCAGCAGCTCGTGCATAACGAAATCCAACCCTTGTCTTTCTCCTCACGGAAGCTTCCACTTGCCCAGACCAGGTACAGTGCGTTCAGTCGAGAGCTCCTTCCCATGTACCTGGCTATAAAGCATTTTCGTTACATTCTTGAGGGTCAACGTTTTGTTATCTTGACAGATCATAAGCCTCTTGTGTATGCTTTTCGTGCAACTTCTGACCGTTACTCTCCTAGAGAGACTCGACATCTTGATTATTTTTCCCAATTTTGTGTTGATATTCGCTATATTGACGGTCCTAACAATCTTGTCGCCGACGCATTATTCCGTGCTCACATCCATCAGTTTTCACGCTCACCCATTGATCTAGAGCAAATGTCTGTTGCCCAAGCCAGTGACCCAGAATTATCACAGCTTCGATCAAACACTTCGTTAAACCTCTTGCAATTGCCTGTGCTCAATTCTGACGCTAGAATCTACTGTGATATTTCCACCGGTAAACCTAGACCGTTTGTTCCACAGTCCTACTGGCGAGTGGTCTTTGGCCATCTTCATGGATTATCGCACCCCAGGATTCGATTTACGGTGAAGCTAATTATCGACCGTTACCTCTGGCCCAATATGCGCACGGACATCCGACAATGGGCCAAAACCTGTCTTAGTTGTCAAACTAGCAAGGTTCACAGACACACTGTTACAACTCTCGGTACTTTTTCACTACCCGAAGCCCGTTTCAAACACATTCAGCTTGATGTAGTAGGACCTTTACCAGCTTCTAAAGGTTTCACTTATCTGTTGACTTGTGTTGATAGATTTACTCGTTTTCCCCACGCAATTCCCTTACGTGATATATCCTTTGAAACTGTTGCACGTGCTTTCGTTGAATTGTGGATTTCATTCTTTGGTGTGCCAGCCACTATCACTACTGACAGAGGATCACAATTCAGTTCCACGCTTTTCCGTGACTTGAGTCGACTGTTCGGTTGTACTCATTTCCCGACGACTGCATATCATCCTGCTGCCAATGGCCTTGTCGAACGATTTCATCGACAAATGAAAGCTACCATTACAGCTAGTTCGCCTGATGCCCGTCTCCTATTCGGAACGAACGAACGTTCTTCAGAGACAGTACCCCAAGCGCGCAGTCGCCACTCGAATTCGGAACGTTGCGGTCTAATGTGACCTACCCGCGACGTACACGCGAACCAAGATTGTAGACGAAAAACGCGTAAACTAGCGCTACTGTACTGAGACCCCAACGAGAAAGACTGACCGGCACAGCAGCTGTCACACAGTGGTAGCGTCCTAAGGAAAACTCAGTGTAAGCGTGGCTTTGTGCGGTAACTGCCACAGTGTACTGACGAGAGTTTGCTAGTCTCACTGCGCTCCTAAAATAATGTCTCATCTCAGGACCCCGGGAATTCTTAATGACCCCCAAGGGGTCATATGGATTCCGTTGAGAATGGCTGCGCTGGACGAGTATGCTCGTGGGCTAGGACTACAGCCGAAACGTGCAAACTCGCAAGACTGCATCTAGACTCAGAAAAGAAAGACTGGCCGATATCACAAGTTCGTTTGCCCCTCAACTCATGATCATCAACGCACGTCAGCCGAGAGAGGAACAAACCTCAGCTAAGGTGCCGCATTAAAAAAGATCACCGATTTAACAGAACAGAACAAGAGCTAAAAAGTAACAATACTATATAGCATAGCATGCACTGGGTTTGAGATCGTTGTTGGATGGGGGAGCAGAAGGGAAGAAATACAAAAAAAACAACACAAAAGCCACTGAGTCCGGCTCTTCGCCATCTCAGCTAGTGTATCCAACCAGATGTGTTTATCGTACTTGGGACTCCATCCACGCAGTGAGGAGACACAAATCGACACCAAGTTCAAAGCGAGGGACTTCATTCCACTTTACCATGTCATCACTTCTTCTCTTCTTCCATCCAGACCCCCGGGCACGCAAACAGCGCACAATGCGGGAGTTGGTGTGCTGGCAAGCACAACACGTGGACCAGCCATTGGAGTCTGCTGCGTAAAATAACTGCTGTGCGGTTCACTTGCTCTTCTTGCACCAAATACACAACGACGAACACGTGCATTGCTCACGCAGTGTTCCCACCAGATATGAGCTAAGCTGCGAAGGCAGCGATGGTCGAACCTAATTAGCCTCTCCATGTCCGTCGAGTTGATGGGCCAGGTTCCGCAAACGTACGGGAAGCTTGAACCGAAGACTCTGTCGTTCAGGGCGAGATCAATGTTACACAGATGCAACAGGTGGCGGAGATTAGCAGAAGCACCTTGTGCTTTTACTATACGGTTTTGTCCCGAAGGGCGCTAACAGAGCTGCCCAGATACTTAAACTTTTGCACGAATTCTAGCTGGTCACTGCCAAGAGTCAATGCAGGAGTGGATCCCTGACACTCTCGGAGGACTTTGCGGTTCGAGGGTGTAAAGCATAGCCCGAAACTACTGGCAGCTAGAGCTAATTTATCGGGTACAACATGACACGTTCGGGAGTTGTCACAAATAAGGGCAATGTCGTCGACATACTCCAAGTCAAGTCGGACACCAGGGAGCAGCTCCACACCTTCTAAGTAGTGCTCTTTGGACGCAATATGCATTAATGGCGAAGAGAAAGAAGAAAAGTGACAGCCGGCAATCTTGTTTCACATCGCTGGAGACATTGAAGGACGGTGATAGAATGCCGCAAACCCTAACCCTGCCCGAACTATGCGTGTACAGCGCTCTTACGACATTTACGTAGTTCTCGGGCAAACCATTCCTTATTAGACAGTCCCAAATGACATATCGAGCAAGCGAAGCAAATGCCCCTTGATATCAAGGAACACGACTACCCTGGGTCGTCAATAAACATGACGGTGCTAAAACTATTAATGTTATGTGATGATGTGGTCAATACAGCCACGGTTTCGACGAATTTGGCTTTTATGAGTACCAGTCATTCTATCGAGGACGACAGAAGCAAATAACTTCGAGACAATTGAGATCAGACTGATTACTTTATGACTGCTGCATTCCGAAGACGATCCTTCTTTAAACACTGGGACTATAACGAAGCGACTCCAGTCTGTTGAGTCTCCTGCTCCCTTAGTTTCACCAGTAAATTGTCCAAACCATCCATGAGAGCTGGTCCCTCGAATTTGAAAAGAGATGAAGTTTATCTACTCTTGCGGCTTCATTCCATTTCAATAGTCTGGTCTCACGTTCTAGTTCTGTGCGTGAGGGTAGATCCAAGGGCTCGGCGCAAAAAGAACAAGAATGGTATCGGCAGTATGCCGGTACCCAGAACCAACGCTTCGCTGCCGCGCAATCACTGCTAGTATCATGTCGGTCAAGAATACTGAGGGTCAACTGGTCCCTAGGCAGACTCGAAACAACGCCTTCGGATAGCAAGGCATGCTAGTGATCCTTAAGGCCACGAGCCAGCTCAGAGAGAAGAGCAACCAATGCCCGAGAAAAGCGATAACTCAGGTTGGTTTAACAACTTTTCAAAGTGTTTGGCCCAACGATCCAAGTGCTTTGACAAGCTGTGAATCAGCTGCCCTCTAATCACACACAGTTTCACTAATATCAGATTTCCTCCTGCTCGTTTCCCGTATTAGAAGAAATAATGTCCGAACAAATAATTACCCTAAACAGAAATGGTGGCTTTTACAACGTATTTATGAACTTGCTGTTTAAAAATAAGGTTTGTGCTCGAAGTGTTGAAGGACACTACACCCGTGTTCAGGTTAGACGAACAATCCAGCCATTACTTGCAAGGAATTCTTTCGTTTTGCCAATTAATGTAAGCTTTGGGTCAGCGTCAGCGTCCTTCCACTTGCAATCATTAAGAGCACAACCTGACGTTTCTTCTTTAAACTTTTCGCTGCTGCTTTCTTTAAAATTCGAACTTCATACTAAGTACACCAAACTTCTTTCAAATGTTGTGCATGAACTTTTACTGGTATAACTGATCAAGATAAATTAAACAAAAATTGCTGTAACATTGGGTTTTATTTTGTGACTGACTGCAACAGAATTCGTCGGAGTGGCATCTCCTAAAGCAGGTGGATAAAACTTTGCATTTTCAGCTTGCTTATTTAATCATTTTGTGCATAATTCTTTTGAAGTATCGGAGTACACTTCGTAAAACAATAATACAATTTACATAACAAATTAACTTTTACTAATCGTACAAGTGAGCCCTTATGGTAACCTGGATATTTCCCCGTACGGTTATGTTATGTTGTATAAAATATTACTAAAATACGTGTCATTTGTACACAAGAATTTTAGGCAGTCTATTTTTCCAATCTTGAATATTTTTGCTTATATATACACAAACACACATCCAGAAAACGACCCGAAGTCTACCTCCGATGCTCCCGAAACATATTCTATTTTTATTCCTAGTTAATCATTTTTGAGTGCCCTTAAGCTTAGGTAGCTTTTACGTGTTAACATTAAAAGTATACACTGCCTATTTTTACTTGTTATTTTACTCTTGCAAGAAGGTTGCCTGTTTGTGCGGATGCAGAGTCTGACTATTAGATACGTTTTACGGTCAGTAAACCTTAGAAAGACTAACAGACCGCTCATGCTTGAGAAGTTT
>OX104069.1:86323400-86325900 GCA_944474145.2 Dicrocoelium dendriticum | reverse complement strand
TTTTCAAAATAAATTCCGTCCTAAATTGAAAAACCAGGTAGAGGATAGGCTCTTTCCACTGTCACTAAACAAAACTGAAACTGGTGAATATGATAATGAGAGGTTACTGGTGTCTTCCTGAGTAGCGTACCAATCTCAGCTCTGACCAAGGAACAACTCAAGAAGGTGACTCAGGAAGACGACACTCCGCCGCGTTCATTGGTTTCTGCTAAACCGCTGGCCACAAAATAACAAGATCAAGGGCGAGTTCCGTCCGCACTACGTGCTGCTTCACAAACTTTTATTCATCGATGAATGTTTAATATGCGGAGGAAACCTTGTGGCTGCTTGGAGCTTAATGCAAATCATCATGCTAAATGTTCACGAAAACCAGCCTGGTATCATTTCTACGAAGCGCAAGGTCAACGCATGCTTCTGCTGTCCCAGAATGTCACACGAAATAGAAAAACATGTTCATGACTGCTCTTCATGTCAAAGGGCAGACAAGAGTTCAAGGCCGGTTTCCTCCGCTATACAACCCAATGACTATCAAATAAGTCCATTTAGCTCAACGCCTCGGCATTAATGGAATAGCTTGATGGCGACCTGGTTTTACAGTAAATTGCCAGAAGTCCATTTGTGTGGAGGGGTGACTACTGCCAGCATTATTCGATGGCTGAAATACATGTTCGCCCGTTTCGAACTACCAGAGGAGATAGTGACTGACAAAGGACCGCAGTTTACAAGCCACGAGTTTCTTTCGTTCATTCAACTTCACGCTATCCGGCACTGACATACAACACCGTATAATCCAGCGGCAAACGGTATGGTAGAGCGCTTCGAGTATCCCTGCTATTCGCTTATCTGGTAGAGATTGGAAGGATGCAATTCGACAAGCACTATTTTCTTACCAAACCGCACGACACCGAGTCACAGACAAAGCGCCGGCCGAACACATGTTTGGGCTTGCTCTTCCTACAAAGTTGCGTGCCGCACTTCCGATTTCTGCAACTAATAATTCCGACGAGCTAGATCGTCGTCATCGGTATCAGACCGCTTACTAGAAGCTTACCGCTGTGCTCCAGCCCGGAACATTCGTGCGCGTGAAGGTAAATGCCGCACCAACAGAACAGCCCACGTTATCAGATCCGATAAGAATAACGCACGCATGTGGGCCAGGCACTTCCCGGCTGGAAGGTTGCCGCGCAGCCAACGCACAGAGGTTATTCGCACTTAGCAGACGAACAGAGAATGCGTCACTAAGCTTCACTGACGAAACTACGCAAAGCACGCAGGTCCGCAGAGCGGACCGAGAACCAAGACCACCGAATCTATATGGTTTCGAGGCCTTACATGATTAAACGGAGAGGCGTTGTTGTGTATTCCGTCATTAAGCTTGCCGGCTAGTCTAGACGGACACGTGCACATAACAGACGGCATCAGAAGTTTGCTCGTTGGCGACCAAAGCCGGAATCACAAACAAAGGGCCTCTAGTGCTACTACATGAATCAATTTTAGTTGACGTCGTCTAAGTTACTGCACACAAGCGGCCGCGCACGGGAATCCAACCAAGCAACGATGACTGGGCCTTTGAGCTGAAAACAATTCCCGCTCCAGCTTGACCAGTGGTTACCACAGAGTATCCGGACGTGTGCAACCAATATCTAGAGCACTAACCGGGTACAATTATTTCAACCCCATGAGCGTCATTGATTCTGTGTTGAGGGTCATTTTGAAGTACATGCTGTGTGGATGGATTGTGACGCGCCATCTCAATGTTGCTCGTGATTCCATTGACGCGAAGCTTGGCCTTTCGAACGCGAGGACCGTAGCTGATGCAAAAAGAAAGTGGGTATTACCCGCCCGAAAACATTACACTCCTATGAGGCGTTCCGATGTTATTAACTCTCCTCAGATAGGCATCAGAAGGCATCGAATCTGGGACGAATGGGATGTTAGTTGTGACCGCCACCCCTAAGACACCGGGTCATGACAGGGAACGCTTGGCACAACGGTTTAATGAATGTTGTACAGGGTCATTTTGAAGTACTTGTTGCGTGTATGAATTGCAACGCCCTTCGTTACCCGGTGGCTTGGGGGAAGCGATCACAACAAACATTTCAATGGTCCCGGGTTCGATGCCTGCTAAATCTACCAGATGACGTGTACTAGCATAGAAACGCGTCATAGTGGTGTAGTGTTTTCGGGAGGGCAACACCCAATCTCTATTTGCGCCATTGAGTCTAGTTTCGGAAGCGCGACACATTTCAATACCCAGCGTGTTTAATGTGCGTGTAAGTGCAAGCTGTTGACCTAGATGTTGACCTAGATGTGTGAACGTTGAACGCCGCCAGATAAACCGGACAGCGTGCCCTTAGAAGAAGTTGTTGGCGATTAGTGTTCAATACGTTTTGCAAGAAAGTAGCCGCAGCAAGCATGACTCCAGTGACATTGTGGTTCCAGTCGAATAAACAGGGAATTATGCGAGGACATCTAGTAATGGGGACTTTGAGGGGAGGAA
>OX104069.1:86284409-86323245 GCA_944474145.2 Dicrocoelium dendriticum | reverse complement strand
CATTTCTGTACACACAGGATGGTGTCTTGCTTTTCGGAGTTCCTTGTTGGATGTCACATTTGTGTTTTGTCTTTAAACCGACTGTTAGGTGGCCGCCTTTAATCGATTTTCAGTTTATGAATTTCAGTCAATTCGCACAGCATTGTAGAGTGTTCTTGAACAGAAGTTTCACTCGTACTTCGCTTTGTCCTGTTGTGTGCCGTAGGTGCGGTTGTGCCAATCTCTCCGAACAACTGTGCAGGCAACGCATTTGCGGCAGTTGCAAATTCCATCGAATTGCCGACCACTAGTAGCCATGCGCCTGCTGCCTTTAGCCGGATCTCCGTTGGCAACTTGGCTCGAAACTTTGACCAAGTTATGCCCGATAATACACATGTGTATGCGTTTAGGTTGATTTCGTGAGGGCTGGAGAGCACGAACTTTGTCTGCGTCTCGTTGTTGTTAAGTGAACAGAAATCGGATTAGGTAGTGTAGATGTTTTCATGCATGCTGGAGTCGTTTTAAAAATTGGTAGCTTGGGCGCAGGAAAGACCAAAGTCAAAAGAGCTTTTCAGCTGTGACAAATCCGAAGTGAAAAATAGTTCCGGCGGTATTCCAACCAACTGTATCACGTAGAGACTTTCGGATGTTAACCCCCTAAACTTTTGTTTGCGCCTTAGCTTCAGGTGGTTGCGGCAAGCGTGCTCGTCGTTTTGCATGATCTGGAAAGTCGCAATGAGGTCGTCCCTTAGACAGCGATAACTTCCGTTGTACACTTCTGACGTATTCAGTCGCAGATGGTACGGCAGGTGGAGCACTCCATTCACATTTTTATTTGCCTTTTGCTGTGCGGTCCAATGCAACCAAATCGCGTTTTAACCAGGGTTGCCAGGCCTGAAGCGCGTACTCCACATGGGGCCTCACATACGCATTGAGCATTTGGGAGAAGTTGGAGGGGTGGAACCGCCCGAATGCCCTCCTTAAGAGGCCAGCGTGTTGGCTGTCGGTTTTGGAAGCTCACAATGACAACGCCGAACAGCCCAGGTCGTCTTGCGTCACAACCCCAAAATCACGTTTCTGTGAGGCGGTTTTCAGCATGTGGTCTCTAAGCTTCTATACGTAAGTGGGCTTGTGGCGTAACTGCGCAGTCCTTCACTTGTCCGCCTTAAACGGAAGTAGATTTGTCTTTGACCATTCAAAGGCACGGTCTACGTCTTTCTGCAACACATCGTGATCGTCTTGACAACCAGTCGCCCGCCATATCTTCTTGGCATCGACAAAAAGAAGGAACCTCGACTTGATGATACGCGCGAGGTCGTTGATGAAGACCACGAATAGGCGCAGCCCTAACACCGATCCCCATGGGACTGGCAGTCCATGTCAATAGGATCAGAACCTGAAACCCGAACCCGAACCTGAAGCCGCCACTGAAGCAAGAAACTTCTGATTCATCCACGGACCGCGTCTTCAATTCCGTACGTCTGCAGCTTTTGTAGAAGGCTTTGGTAATCTAATGGATCGAACGCTTTAGATAAGTCTAGGTAAACGACATCAGTGCCGATCCCATCGTCAGCTATTTTGGTCCAACTGCCAAGCCCAATCAGCGGATTGGTAGTATAAGACCGATGCTGACGGAATCCGTGTTGCTCCGTGCTATGAGATTAGATCTTTCTAAGTAACCCATTGGTGCCTCAGCTATGATCGATTCCATCACGTTTGAGAACACAGGGAGGAGAATCACTGGGCCATCGTTGATGGGCTCCAAACGGCTACCACCTTCGAAAATTGGGTTGACGTTAAGTTGCGTAGTTGTGGACCTGTTGTTTATCCAGCCATCTTTAGAAAAATCGAGGTAATGGCTCATCTCTCCTCGTAGCAGCCACCTGAAGTGCCTTTGAAAGACTGTTGTCAACACCTGGGGAACTATGGGTTCGCAACTATATCAGCTTCCTCAAAACAGTCGCTGAACTAATAGTGACATGTTGGTATATTGGCATCTGGGGAATATGACAAGTATGTGAAATATGCTGATAGCCCATCGAAATATTGAAGCATATTGTAGCCGCGGAATGTTGGCTGCATCCTCGGCACTTTGAGCACATCCATTTGCTGAGGTAAGTAGGGGAACGCCACGCTTCACCTTCCGGAGACTGTTCACATGTCTGTTCGGAAGCTTCTTGATAGCATAAAAACTTTCTGATAGACTGCTGATGAACTAATTTGTTCTAATGTGCAAGTGTGGTAGAGTGATCGCGATGCAATACGTAGTAGCTCCAGTTTTCAGGGTTAGGTTTCACCCTATGTACCTACAACGTTGCGTCTCTTAACGCCATGCCTTTTCGGGTTCTGCTCCTAATGAATGATAGGGCTGTCGTCGAACGAATGAGTCAGTTTACAGATGCGGATTTAATCAGAACGCTGAACTTGCCAGCAAAGTCCGTCCATGCAGTGTCAATGAAGCCATTGTCCGAAAAATCCCAAACGGCATCCCAAACAAGTTCTTTGAGTGTGTCTTAGTGTGCGATTGTTCGTAAGCCTAAAGCTGCTATGGACGTGGGGGTGACATGCTTTTACTCCAACCTGTCTCTATTTTATCCGGCCACACCCTAGCTGTGGTTATATATTGTTCCTGTCATTGTATTGGCACTGATGATATAATAGGAAATATTAACATCTGTCAGGTTTCGTCTCCTCAATGCGTTATTTATAATAAGTGTCTAAGTAAAATGTACTTTTAATGATAATAAATCGTTATTGTTTGATATAATAGCATATTCCAGCAATTCGGTCGCAATCATGAATAGTACGTATCGTGTTGTGGTATATTTTCGGACACACCGTAACTCAGATCATTACCAAGCAATGCGTATGAAAACTAACACTTATATTGTCGATTGAGACATGTGGTTACTGTTTTAATGCCCATACAGCTAATATCTCTTTTCCTTCATCATTTAATGTTAGTTTGTGGCCAGTAGACAGGAGTTTTTCTCAACTATTCTTTTCTCAATTTAAGCACACTTTCATATGAGATAGAATTATAGACTCGGCATTTCTGGATCATGATGTGGCATTCGTTGAATTACGGGGAACGCTAATATTCAGCAATCCAAAAATTCCCATTTAATAGAATGAATCAAAGGAAGACAGATTCTGAGTGAAGAATTGTTTTCGGTAAATCACGTCAGACTCAAACTTTACATGATGACGGTTGCATACTAAATGTGCCGGATAGGGCTATGTATTGATTACATAGTTTACTACTAAGGGAGGGGATCGAGAAATCACGCGGTCACTGAAACCATCAGATTATGTAGAAGGGTAAATCACATTACCCAAAGACTAACTGGGAGAGAAATAAAAGGATTATACGTCAGACGTAGGCCACGATAGGAGTGAGGGGCGTACAAACTATTTTGGTACACACAAATCCCGTTTGCGGCGGCGGATATGCATAGCTTCTGCAATGGATGGGAGATGTCTACGGAATCCGCGTCAGAAACGCTCAAGTATGGCGTAGATGAACTTGAAGTCAGATTCCGAGCCGGCGTAACCGCAGTGACCGGGAGATTTATCCATTTGTTTCCCTTAAAATTGTAATCAATACGCAGCCCTATCCGGCACATTTAGTGTACAATCGTCGTCATGTAAAGTTCGAGTATGGCGAGATATACCGAAAAATTTATTAACTCCGAATGTGCCTTCCTTTTATTCATTCTATTAGATCTGGCATTCGCCGTTATATGACCTACCCTGTATACGATACAAATACAACTGGGGTGGCTGGATACAAATCATCATCATCATCATTTTGCACGTTAGCTGCAGGCGGAAAACATCTCAGCTATTGTGCTGCAATAGCCTGATGCACAACTGCTCCTATCGGTGGGATCTAGCCACCATCTACATCAATAGAAAATGTCATTTATCCTGCCACGGTACAAAGGAAATCTCAAACGAAAGATTGATATCTGTCGACCAATCAACCACACTACAATACTAACCCGGTTATTTGAGAAACACGGCATAATGGAAGTGATGAAATTGGTCAATTCTTTGACGTGATAAATAAACCGCAACACAGCTTTCTTGGTGAGCGATCGTGCAGCGCATGTCAATTTCATCAGCTAAAGTACATTTCAGAACCCATGCTTTCCGGTTATGCAATAGTAATGCAATTTGGGGACGCATACCAAGCACTCGATCAAATAACTCACTCGTGGTTGTTACAAAAGTTGGAATTCAAATAACACCAAACCGTAACTCCATGCGCCAGTAGAAGCCTACAGTATCACCTTCCATACAGGGGTCAAACGAGGGGAAGTGTCATGTTCTTTGAACTTGTGAATGAATTATCGCCCTACGCATTGTTTAACTAGAAACCGAGGTCTCACGCAAAAAGCAACACAATACCGCTTTTTGTGACCTTGGTAGTCTAAAGCGATTAAGGTCATTTTAGTTGATGTGTACTGAAGCCATTCACAAACAATTCAAACAATTTGTAGCGAATCAGCTACACAATCTATTTAAAGTGACGGCAGCAGCAATGGCTTCAGGGTAGTCTAACAACATTGATCGGAGGAGGTTTATGTTTTAAATCACTTTATCGATTGGTATAATGCAAACTATCGCACTGCGCGTAGTGAAGTAATCTACTGTCGTGCTCGGAAGCTTGAACCTTTCAGGACGCAAATTGCACTTACTTTCTTGTGGTTCTTCTATAAAATAAGGTTAGAAATTAGCTGTGATTAGCGTAGTAACATGAATGTTGAATCCTGTTGCAATTTATACGACGTAAACACTGGATACGAGTTGTTATCAGTCATATTTTGATTTCCAATTTAGTCAAAGAAAGCACAAAGGAAAGGATTTGTGAACATTTGTATGTAGGACGATCAGATATAAGTACAAATGTGAATGAATGACATCGGCGCAAACGATCATTTTTAAAAATTACCATCTGTTTGTTGTACTTAATTTAACGCTTTATATTGTGTCCCAATATTGATGCCCTATAGAAGAATGGATTATGCCATACATATAAGGCCATAGCAATTTGAAATCAATTAATTGCTCCTCTGCATAGACCAGCAGGTTTCTTCACTTGAGTCAGTCAAACGAGGGACGAGAAAATCACCCTAATTCGTTCACACCACAATCAATAATCGTGGAGCATAGACGGACGACCAGATGCACTACGTCCATTGTCTGAAACCGTTCAATTCTCATATGCAGTTCAATTCGTTCCTTTGGCCCGCCCGTTTAGACCGAATGGCAATATCATCACAAATTGGCGAACGTTTCAGCATTTCTACTTTGCGGGGATGCACGGCACTATTGATAAATGTTTAAGTAGTTGCGAAACCTTGTTAGAAGTGGGAAGGCTCCGGAACTACTACTTACGCTACTACTTATGATACAACTACTGTAGTATGCAGAACGTGTATGCAATCTTGGCACTACTTTATAATTCGCATCAACATCAAGTCGGCAAACCTGTTGTCAAAACCAAAAACGGTACGCTGCAAAATCAAAATTCGAACCGTACGATGTGCATGTCGCCCACTTGAGGCTTCGCTGAACCTAATCAATTCACGAGCAATATATTTACAACATGGATTTTGTTATTGGAATCACCCAACATCTGATGCAGTATGGGCCCATGAATCGCGGTTCTATGTATAATGTAGAGTCGTTTCTTATTTCTACAGTGAAGTAGCCTTTACAGAAAGTAGCCTGTTACGAAGTAACCTGGTATATATATATATATATATATATATATATATATATATATATATATATATATATATGTATAATGGTATTCTGTATAATTCAGTTTATTTAAATTCACAATGGTAAATTAATGGCTCATTAAAATGAAGGGCTGATTTCGAATGAATTTGGCTAAAAATATTAGTATGTGTACAGCTGCCCACAACAGAAATTGTTATGTCTGGGTTACTAAATAGTGTTAAGTCGACTAACAATACTAAAACATAACACTCAAGTGCAGCATACGTGAACAACTGATAAATGCTTTTTACGAAATGCTGTATCACGAGCAAAAATGTACTAACAAGCATCAAGCCTTCGCCATGTATATTACTTGAGATCCAAACCTTAGGTGATAACTCGAGTTGCATTTAATTGACGAGTTCATGAACTTGTTTCATGATATCGAGAATTTACTGAAATACTCTAAATGAACTCACCCATCGCTGATAAGAGAGTATAGGACGTAAACATTATTGAGTTCATAATAGCGCAATAGGGATATTTGGATGATAATAAGGTGATATTTATGCCATCTAGAATCAATCCGACATCCATCACAAGCCCGGAAAATTACTGAACGGTTGTATTATGTATTCGCGAATCGTTAGCAGTCCGCATTCTGTCTGAGAGCTGGGGCTCTTTGATCCGTAACTGGACTGTCTTCAGTCTGTAGATAAAACCATTGATCTACAGGCGAGGGCAATGACCGTCTTGAATAGGTAAGTAGATGTAATATAGCATCCCAGCTCAATATTCACGATTACAGTTTACTGGTGAGAGGACTACTCTTTCCTCTGAACGACAGTAGCATGCGTCTTCCTATGGTATGTTACCCTCGACAACCACAGTAGCACTATTACAACTACTGCGTTTAACACAGTGTAACTTGCGTGTTCGTTGTTTACAACAATTCATTTGGTAGTATTTAATAAAAATTGGACAAAACTCATGAATCAGTTCATCTTTAACTGAGAAGATTCGAACTCCGTTAATTCACACTTACCCATTGTTACTGCCGTGAGTAAGAACAGAAAAGCTACTCGGTTCAAAATTCGCATAGCGATGGCTCGCAATGCTCCGACGCAAGAATGATTTAATTACTGGGTTGACTAGCTTTTATTCTACAACTGCCTTCAACTCAGCGATCGGCTATTGGAGGACGGTGCAGCACATAATGTTGTGAGGGGCGGACATGCGAAACACTCGTACGGAACATTAGGGTGTACAAATTTACAAATAGGGATTATGGTGCTTCGCATTACCGGTTCTTGAAACTGGTACATAGATTAACCAATGGGGAAATCTTATGAGCTTAATTGATTGGCATCTTTTAAATCAATCTGAAGCAGTCTCGTTTCGAACTGCGAGCAGTGGCATTGATTTGTACTTCATAAATTCATCGATCGTTGTTCACGAACTTCCTGATATCTCCTGAACGGAATGTAAACCCAAGGCCATTATTCAGTGGTTAGAAGAGATATCTTAAAAAGGAAGAAACGTCCGTCCATTTAAATCGATGTCTATGTTCTTGAGTATAATTATTATGGAACACTGGTAGAACACGAATAAAAAAACGAGGCTTGAGAGCTCAGTGGAATGGTTTGTGTACTGGGCGTAAATTAAAGAAAGAAGTTACACTTAAGTGAAACGCTCATCTGTGTATTCGTTATCCAGGTTAACACACATGTATATCCGTTTACCCCAATTTCATGGGAGTTAGGGGGCACAATATTTGTTACAGCTAGTAGCTACTTAGGGAAAATAAATCAGATAAATTAATGCGAATAGTGTAACGCATAGCGGATCCGTAGTTCAGAATTGATGGCGCTGGCGCAAAAATGACACAAATCGAAAGGCCGACGAACTCGAAGGAAAACATATTTTCGGCGGGCATTCCAGCCGACTGTATTGGGTGGCCACTTTCTTCCAACGACCGCTCAATTCTGTACTGCAGCTAAATTTCGGATAACGGTGACAATTGTGACCAGGGTTTTTCAAAATCTGATACGCCAGAATGAACTCGCACTTCAATCGGTGATAACTTCCACTCTACACACCTAGCGCATTCAGCCACAAATGGTATTGCAGGGGGAACAAGCCTCTAAGATTTTTGATTGTCCTTCGCTGTGGGGCCTTCAGTGCAATAAGATCGCGTTTTACCCAGGGTTGCCATGCCTGATTCGCTCACCTTACATGTGGTCTAACATATGCATTCAGCATTTGGGGGAATTTTTGGGGTCGAACCGCCCGAACGCGCTCCGTAAGACAGCAACATGTAAGTGCTCGGTTTTGGATGCTCCCTGTGACTGTGCCAAACAGCTGAGGTCATCTTGTATCACCACACCAAGGTAACGATCCTGTGAGGCGACATATAACATGTGATCACCAAGCTTACATGAGTAAGTGGGGTTACGGCGCACACGTACAGTGTTGCACTTGTCCACCTTGAACGGAGGTCAAGTTACCTTTGATTATTCTCGCTTTTATTCTTGTTGCAGCATATCCTGTTTCATTGACTACCGATTATGTGTCATATCCTGATGTCCTCGGTATGAAACAGTATGTATGACTAGATGACATGCGCCAGGTCGATAATAGACAAGAATAATTCGATTGCTCACAGTCGTGTGCTTCCGCTTTCCCAGTGGGGTATGTTTGCAGCCCATGAACAGTGGAAATAATAATCGTCCGATTATCGTCATATTTACGTGCTTGTATATGGTTGTTGTTCTCGTTTGGAGGTTCGTTCCAAGGGATCTCTAGTAGCATGCACACTTCAACTAATGTTTTGTGGAGCCGAATGGAGGACAGTGGAAGGGCCTCTGTGTCTTTAGCGGAACTAAGTGTCAGATATCGAGGTTTACCGTAATACAATGAATTTGGGAGACGGGTGACCCGTCTCATTGTCGTCGGCTCATCCAAAATGCCATCGCGCCACAAATGGACTTCCACTATGAAAAGCACTCGCATCATTGCATCATGTTAGAAATACCGGCTGTACTATTCTGTTCCTTGAGGATTGTGAGGGTCACTGCAACGCCCAGAGTCAGCACTGAGGCAATGCTTAATGGCAGTCACAAGTTATCTTAGACGCGCATGCGCGCACGGTTTGTAAGAAAGATTTCTCGGCCGGTCCATCCATGGGAGCGGCTTGCTTGTGAAACTGGTGAACAGGCCGGATGTGCGCGAAACCGGATGCGAATGCTTAGTGGACAGTGGATCAAAATTCTTTCGTAGCTGCCTTGGAAAGCACCGTATAAGATCTACTCAGGGTTTAGTGAACGCCTCAGAGATTCCACTGTAGAAAACAGTAACAGTTGTTTAAGTAACCAACATGCGATAAGGATTTAACCTTTTATATGAGCTGAAAAGCTGTAAAAACAGTTAGAATTGCTGCAACCGTGGCCAGTAGAATATACATGCGCATAAGATGATTCAGAGGATAGAGCAAATTGGTGTATTTCGATTGAATATAAGTTGAATGCGCTGTCGCAAGATGAAGAAAAGAGACTGCACTATAAGGAAGAGCACGAAATAGATGCGGTCATTCGGCAGTTTAAAGAAATCTGATGACGCTCTCCCTTCGGTAGCAGCCATTCACTCACCATCAACATGAACAAAACTAATTATTATCCGACGTTTACCAGCAGGTAAATCAGTGAGATGCTCACAAATCCAGGTTGTTAATGAAATTTTGGAGACCTAATAGCAATTCTGCTACTTTGGAAGCGTTTGGTCAACAGAACTAGAGCCGATGAGCGAGCTGAGCATCCTCCTATCGAAGGCGAGTGCGGCATCTACCAGACTGGAACATCGCATGTGTAAGGGATACTTGATAATCGTAGGCACCATGCTGACGTGGTACAAGTCGACAGTGCTGTCAGACCTTTACTGCGGCGAGATATGGACCTTCTACAAGGAGGACATTGGACATTTGGAGGACTTCCATCAACAATGCTTGCGCCATATTCTCCGAATCCGCTGGTGTAACAAAGATGCTAACACGAATGTGCTTCGCCGAATTGGCATGTGCGGAATGGATTGTTTGCTGGTACTGGGCATCTGATGTGGCGCAGATGTCCATCGTAGGAATTCGACGAATATACGAAGCAGCTGTTCTTTGACCACTTTCGTATACGGAAGAGTAGCGTGGGAAAACCGAAGCTTCGTTACCAGCCGATGATGATGATAATGAAGATGAGTTTATCACGAACTAGTGTCGATTTCGTTGAAACGTATGTCATGTGTGGTAATTAGGTTTAGCGTACTGTATTTACACTGCCACTAGAAAAACGATGAATGAGAAATAAAGACGACTAGAGACTTGACAGACCTTTACCACCCATCGATCGTTCTCAAGTTGCGAATTTCACTGTTTTCAGGGCATGCCACCAGCAATTGAATCGGGTCTAGTGGCCGCACGCAAATTCACTAACAGCTACAAGAGGTCCTAAAAGAACTGCTCCCTTATTATGATTTGTTTGTGTGTTGGACGTTTCCGTACTATACATGGCAGTACATTTTACTGGTATTTTTTATATAAAGTAAACCCTTATCCGAAGGCTGACTTGTCATCATGACAAACTCAAGCGGAGTAGATCGGTTTCCCTATAGCCAGATTAAACCACCGGAGAGAAGATGCGGGAAGACAAATGAACTCGGCGATATGAGTTTTTATTGATGGTACATACACGGTCGCTGGATAAAAGCACCAAACAAAAGACTAACTAGGGGAAAATGGAAAGTAGTCAGTCCTCGGTGGCAACATTTTAGCCCGCTAGTCGGAAGTGCACCAAAGGCGTTCGGTTTCGTCGACACAGACAAATGTGCGCGAAATGGCCAATTTCACTTAGGTACGTCTCAAAACTGTAAACTTAACGCAACGTACAGCAATAGACGGCAAACTCTCCAGCTCACTAGGAAACATCCGTAGAGGTTGATGAACAAGACACTAGGCGATAGTTTCTAAGTGCACAGCATTGCAACAGACAGGAAACTAGATGCGACACATTCCCAATTGTACGAGCTTCTTTCAAACTGCATTGACAGATGGTTGGGGTAGACACGTAGAAGGGCGAATTAAGTTGCGGGACGTTTAGCATCTACCTTATCTGTATTGTTATGAACAGAATGCTTCACTCTTTATGCGACCACAACTTGGACTTCTGAGAGAGCTTAACGATCACGGATTGTGTCCTTGAAGGATGCACTAAAACCAGTGTACTGTCTGTGACCCCGAAACCTTGTTGTTGTTTTTTTTACATCATTCGTGAGTACAGCTATGTTAGCTTTCAGCAGTGGTTGTGATCCTGCAAATGATTGGACAGAAGTGTTCAGAAACAGTAGAGCAAAACAACCGTAGGTGATCATAGAACTGTTTTTGGAGCACTCAAGTTACAAGTCAAACTGACTAACCAGTCAATGCTCTGGCTGCTGTTAGACAAACATATAGGCGTTCAATCAATGTCTGGTATTATGAATGGAACAGGGTTGATAAGCCTGACATCGAAACTGAGCATGCTGCTTGGTTGGTATGTAGATAAAGTTCATAGATCATACGTTAGCATGGTCGTAAGCACAAAACAGTGCAAATCCTGGTCGTCTTAACTTATCTCTACATATAAGGCACGGCGCACCATTTGGGATACGTAATCAGGTTGACAGATAAAACTGCGACTACAACTAAGATATCACTTCTGTCTCCGCTATTGCCGTTTATGTCCTGTTCTGTATTAAAACTCATTGCCAACTATGCACCGATTCACTTTGACCGATGAAGATTTCAAACCCATTAACACCAGAAATACCGCTCTGCCGTTATACGTAGAAACGCGAGACCGGTCAAAATGACCTCATTACGGTATTTCTTTATCCGAACATTTTATAAGTATTTCAAAATATTTACTGAAAACATGTGTAGAGAATATCTGCAACTGAAAAATAATCATATGGTATTTTACTTTTTCAAAACTGGGAAATAAGTGTGCTTGCTGTTTTCGACTTACATTTGAAGCAGGTGTTAACTCTTTCAATCTGTGCACATAAGCCACAAAATATTTGTTCACATATAACTTGCTGTTTGAATTGTTGTCTCTGCACTAATTAATCTGGCATTGCCGACGTTTACTTGTCTCACGAATTTCCAACTGCGCTGAGTTGTTCTGCGTAAGTCTAGTTGTCATATACCTTGCAGTTCTTCCTCAAGACCCATCAAACACGACCAGTGGGATAAGATATTTTCGGGACACTATTGTAAATTATCCATGGATTAATGCCGGCCAAATCCAGCGCATTGCAGAATACTTGGACTGACAACCGTCGATATGCTGACTTGACGGTGAGTGCTCTTGCCGTTTGGTTGTGTATGTCTACCGTATACTTCGTGAAGTTGTAAGACAACCCAGTATCGGGCTTCTTCTTTCTAGAGTCAAGAAGGGAATAGTTACTGTGCAAAGAACTGAAAAGCAAAACAGTTTTATTTCTTTTACACTGAGAGGATGTTAATGTGTACTAATTTTTCTTCATCACAATAAGTGAACTAAACAATTCTCTACTGCTTTGCTTCAAAATCGTTGACACTTCATTTCGATCAACTCATATAGTTTCAACGTATTGGTAGTTTACTTTGAGAGTATTTCTCACAATGCTGCTGAAGTATAGAATTTGCAACATTTGACATGGTATACCCTTCCCAATAAGGGTGCTATAAGGCTCAATGCCACGATCTCTGGAACACTTTCGTTTCGTGGCCGAAATACGTCTTTTCCGAGATAGGGAAATCAATTTACAAGATATTTGCTGTCCACTTCTGTTAAAATCCACAACTTAATACCGAACTTATCAGGTTTGTTTGCGATGTACTGAATAAAATGATAGCTGGTTTTGTGGGAAACAAATGCTCCTCAGTGGTGAAGTTCAGCGCAGGTACATAGCACTTTTTAGAGTTGCGAAGAAATGAATGCTCGGATGCAGATATCAAAGCAAGCTTGTCAGTCTGCAGTCTTTCACGGCTGCTAGTTCGCATATCAAAACAAAGGAACCTCATCAATTCCTTGAATCTGTTCTTGCCAATCGCATCCCTGATAACACGCGATGCGTAATTATCGCACCACAGCACATTCAATGGCATATGCTTCAAGCCCATAAAGCCGCCGATGTAAAATCGCTCAATAAACGCACGCTTTTTGGAATACTTATGTTCCACTGATTACTGATGCCAAAAACTCTCTTGGTCTCAGCTTCAGTCCCTACTGCAATCTGTTTCAGCACCTGGCATGTGAGCATGATGTTAAAGGGGCTCGAGATCTCATCATATTACAAACATCTCTTATCGTAGACAATTGGTCCTAGTCCATCCTTGAAAACATTCTTTGATGGCATCCTACCAACAATTGTTATCTGGAACTCCATTGCCGTCTACGATATGCCACCTTTCGATGTATAAACTTATCTGGAAGATGCAGAATATGTTGAATAACTCCCACTATTGAGGAGTGTTACAGTCACAATGTGACTACCAGAGATACTGTATATTACTGCCGACTCCTGGAAAACGAAGTCTTCATCAAAATCAAATTCATTCTCGTCTCCAGGCTCGTTATAAGCAGTAGCTGTAAGTTTTCGTTAAACCACAGGGCTCTTTTCCTCCTAAGCGCCACTGTGGATCCATGGCACTGAAATTTATCAGACGGAACACACAATATCACTGGAAAATCGTAAATCACTTAATGTTCACACCCGTTTTGAATGATATTCCATGTAACGCTGTCAGAAACCATCATGGCGGTTAGCAATGAGAAAAAGAAACTGGATTAGAGAAAGCGGTCATTTTGACTGCTCAAGGGCTTTCTCGGTAGTACGAACAAAACTAGTCTATTCTAGACAAGCATAACAGATATAAACGTGAATCTTCACAGTAATGAAGAATGTCTAAAAATAGTAAGTGACGAAATATCTGTGGAGATTGTTTGCAAATGTAGCAATTATGCACATTTAAAAACGTTGAGCGGTCAAAATGTCCGCTCCGGGCGTTCTAGTTGTTAAAACCCCTAATGGCATTTTAGGACAATACTGGAATTATAATTTAAAACATCGTTTTACCATTGATAGGGAGCTGGCTACTTAACCCTCAGTTTCATGAATTATGTTAGTTGACTATTTCTTTGTTTGTGCAGTTACCTGCTTCTCTGCTGCATTTTGGACACGCCGCTTTCCTCAGCCTCACTCGCAATCGCTCACAGCTAATTTCAGCCGTCTCATTCTGTGGACATTCTGATTGGTTTCTTTTGCTCAGCGTTCCTTAGCTTTTTTACGTGGATGTATTATTCAGCCGACACATATTTATTATACCTGTTTTTATTTTCCTGGTGTGTATCATTCTCACTATCAACTGTTCTGGCATTTGTTTAAACGCATCAATTCTCCACACTGATTGGACGCTACTCGTAGTTTTTAATGGTCGCTCAACAGAAGGTTACCCCCAGGGATTAACTCCGCAGACACTATTTTCTTTGCCGCACTTCATTGGCTCGTAATTTTCGCGATTCTCATTTGCTTGTTCCATTTAGTGGTTTCTCCATGCCTGTTGGATCTCATGCGTTTAGTAGTTTGGATTCGCCCTTGCTTGTAAAGCTATATAACTGGCGCCGTGCTGTAGTAGAAAATCTGTTCATCCCGGCTCATCTTGGACTTCTTCTTGCGGTCGTGGGGTGAAGGCGTACTGGGCGTCACAACATATTCTTCTGGCGACGAGAAGTGGTGAATCATGTCGGTTTCGTTCGAGCAATTGCAGACTTTACTTCAACAGCAACAATTGCAATTTGAGAAATCGCAAAGGCAGCTGGTCGAATTGCTCACACAGAAATTGAACCTTCAGACAGAACCCCCGACGAGGACGATTGCACGATCATCAGTGGACGCCCTTACTGCATCAAGCACAGAATTTGTATTCGATGGATTGAGTGGTGTAACCTTCGATTCATGGTTTAAGAAGTATGAGGATATTTTTCGAGTGGAGTTTGCTGACCAAGATGATGCCTGGAGAGTTCGATTGTTGTTGAGAAAACTTGGAGCATTGGAGCATGAACGTTACACAAATTTCGTGTTGTCGAAAAACGCAAGGGACTTCAGCTTTGATAAGACCGTGAGAACTTTGACGCAGATCTTCAGTGAGCAAGCCTCTTTGTTCAGCATTCGGTACAATTGTTTGAAGTTGATCAAACGCGGTGTTCATGACTTTGTCACTCATGCAGGGATTGTGAACCGTGAATGTGAACGATTCAAACTGCCAAACTGCCATGGCAAGCTAACACGGACTGTCCGAATGTGGAAACCTGAGCTCCATACCTGGCACAGCGTAACTTCTGTAGGAAACTGATCCACGAGAATAAGGTTGCGCATCAGCAGAGGGTTAATGAAGCGATTCTGCAAGAACCGCAAACTTCTGTTTATTCACATTCATGGCTTTCGTAAGGTAAATCGTGGAATTCCAGCACTGGTCACGACTGATGAATGCACGCGGTCAGCAATGAAAGCAGTCGATCACCTGCTATTTGAACGCAATTCAAGGAAGTGCTTTACACAGTCATAAGGGTGAATATTCAGCAGTTACATGAACGCTTTCAGCACAGTAAAAGAAATACAGCCGTAAATACACAAGCAGAATAAAAAGTGGCATAAACAGCAGTATGGTTAAGATGCGAAGTTGTTTTTAAGCTCCAGAACAACTCTTGTCTGGTCGCAAAATAAACGTGTCAGAAATGGAATAACGGATGAGTGGAAAGCTCTTATGCTGGCAAAACTGTATCTATACTTTTGTTTCGTTGTAGTTCTTGATACACACTCAGACAATGCACCATGAAGAGGGGAACTTGTAGCGGTAAGTATTCTAGCAGCAAGTCTTATGCATGAATTGGTGTGGGTGGACACAATACCTCAACAAAGATAGGCTGGGAAATTTCACTACATTGATATAATTGCGTCAGTGACCTACTTGGCATTTTGAGGTGCTTCCTTAGGAAATCAGGAAATATCACAGTGGGGCAATGGATCCAAAACCTCAAGACACATACGGTGATAAATCTTAGACTTAATTGGCGGGAACAGAGGAGGGTGGCAGACGGAGGGCGTAGAACGAAAGCCTCCTCACTTTTGTAAAAACATCATTAACATGGAGTGACCAGCAAAGATCCCAACTGAGCGTTACACCTAGGTATTTCATTGACACTGGAGTGCAAATCCTCGCCATCTATGTGAAGTTCGGGGTGTTCCATGAGAAGTTGCTGATAACCAAGTCCTTTATGTAGTGAGAAAATGGCGTTATTGCATTTTGATGCATTCGGCTAGAAAAAGTGAGCTCTGGACCATAGCACTAAGTCGTCCAGGTAGGCTTGAAATTTAGTTGAATTGGCTGCGGTCGGTTGTTGCATACCCAAGACTACGTCGTCTGCATATTTCACCAATGCCGCATCGGTATTGGCAGGTAAAGAGGCGACGTAGGTGTCAAAGGGGTATGGAGATAGTGTGTCCCCTTGAAGGCCTCCAGTGTCTGTGGTGAACTGCGAAAAGGTCCTATTTCTAAGTCAGTTAAATTGCGCACGTTCAGTGAAGTAGCCTCTTAAAACGCGAACAGTATAGGTTTGAATTCCGGCATCGTGCAGACCTCTCAAAAGAAGCCCATGGTTTGCGCTGCTGAAAGTATTATTGTAATCGCGAAAACATACGTACAGATTTGACCTTGTGGTCTAATGCCGACAGCATTAAATGTACAAGTGAAGCTATTTCATCTTGAGTAGACCTCAAAATACGGTAAGCAAACTGTAGCTGATCATCTGAATGGGTCTGATTCAGCAACTTTTCAGAAATAATCTCCTCGAATACCTTTAATTTTACCGTGGTACAGGCAATTGGTGGGTACTTAGCTTAGCCTTACTTTGGTACCGGTGTAAAACTGGCACTTCCCTAGCAGTCAGCAATATTACACTCTCTCATGCACGTGTATAGGTCAGCAAGTGGCTGGGCCAAGGAGTCGACAAATACTTTAGTGACAATGGATGGTAGTCCATCCGGATTACGTGCTTTGTTCGAGTTTAGCTGTACTAGTTTAGTGCGTACTGTATTTCGGTCAATGGCAGATGAGGAGGTTGTGAGCCAATCCAATATTGAGGAAGAAGGGTGAGAAGTGGTGTTAGCATTGAAGCAACGTGAGTTTCGGTTCAGTCCTTCCTTGTCCACATCTGGAGATTTGACATTCATTTAGAGAGTTTGAAGTCAACCAGATCCGGAATATACGTACTTGTATGTTAACATGTTTTCAGCACACATGACTAAATCGGAATTGCGACTTATTTCGTGACAGAGAGCAATTATAGTCTAGAAAAGTTTTGAACTGATTTTGGCACAAACTGTTTGTTTGGAGAGTCCTTTTGAAGTACTGCTTTAGTGAGTATATTGCACTTCCCACGATAGTGAACCTTGGTCAATTCGATCACTAGGCCCGTAGCTGATGTATCAGAAGGAAATGCACTCTACTTCGATTGTTCGTTATACGTGCGGCCGTAACTCACACCAGTGCGGATGAAATTTTTGATAACACAAACATCGATATCTGAGTATATTGGAACGGTTAAGGCTTTGCATTCAATACAATTATTGAATCGCATGCAACCAACAACGTTAGTAGCTTTTTCGGTGTTCTAATGCATATCTATGTAATGGGATCTATTTCACTCGTGGTTATCGCGGTCGCAACTGCACATTCAACGCAAAAACTTATTCAAATGCGCATTTGGTCTCGCTTGGATCTCCTGATCGATTTTGATGCCATAATGTACAAAATCATTGGGCTCACTCAAGGATTGGTATTGCGCTGGATGTAGCAGTGTGAGAACTTCGACGAAACTTCTTGGCTTGTTAACCATTCAGTTTCAGGTATCCCCAACTCCGATTTATCTGTAAACCTGATGCATCTAAAGCGCATGTCCCCAAAAGGCATGCGCTGTTTGGTACTTCATGTGTCTAGATCAATGGTTCTTAATCTGCGGGTAATTACTTCCAAGGGAGTAAATATATGTACGAGGCTTGGGTCAGCAATCTGTTGCCAAACAAAATTAATAACGCAACCATCTGTATCAAACCATGTAACTAACTCCTTCAGCAGTATTGATTAGTCTTCAGTGACTAATCATTCCTGACTGGTCAGTGAATTGGACAATTTTCGGTAATAAATTTCATAACCTAAAATGAAACTACAAGCCTGCAAGGCAACGCAGCTAGATAGCGCCTTTATCAGCTCGCTCGTCGATCCTTGTTCTTTAAGTCAGATAGCCAATCGCCGAGTCGAAGTACAGAGTTGTGGGAACACTAATATGGAGCATAGGTCAGCCGAGCAGATTGATGAGCGAGCGCATGTTTGCAAGGTAGAAGGCACAAAACAGTCGATCAGTGTTCTGGGAGTATCAATACAGAGTGGTGCTGGGACATTGTCATCCAGGACTGAGTTGGTATGGATGGTGGGAACAAATGAGAAGCCACTGACATCTAGTCGTTCGATCAGGGATCACACACCAAAGCAAGGAATCAGAAGAACATGGCACATGACTTTCGATGAGCATTAACCAAAAGCACACCAATATCCACCGTCTCATTATTCAAAAATCACCCCAAAATAAGAGCTTTGTTTATTTGAATGCGCGAACGTAAGTAAAAATGGTATCATTTCCGTAAATTAAAGCAAAATGGTCAACAACTAATAGGTACTTATTTTCCTAAACTAAATATATTGTTTGGAGGCCATCGTTTACTGAACCCGCTTTGTGGGTAACAGCCAACTAAAGGTTGAGAACCACTGGTGTAGATGGAACAAGCCTCGATTACCGGTGGTTAAACCGTCAATAACAAATCTCAAGAGTGGATCTAAACTAACTTTAGTCAAAAGCTTCAACCTTTGTAGTTTTAACCGATACAAGCTCATCGCTCCTTTCGTGTAATTTTTCCGCATCCAGCCTTCCACAACACAATATGTTTTGCCATCTGTCTTGCAGGTAAGTCGCTTTGTAGATTTTTCATATACATACAGGCAGTTTAAGAACGTAATAAATACTAAGGGCAATTTGTGTTGCCTTAAGGTAGTTCATTCCAGCAATTCAGAAATACATCCCATGCTTTGCAATGTGCGGGAAGGATGTTTCTCTTCATTGGTACCCACCAGCAGCGTGTGGGTTCTCCAAGAATTACGCTGAGTTAAAATCAGTGTGTAAACTCATACCGTTTGGGAAGGTGAGTCATTCGGTCATACGGTACGCTTGTGCGTGGCAACGGAGCAGTGATGCGAAGCTATTGTTATCTCACTGCTGGGCACATTCTGATTCTGCGTCTGTCAGTAGCTTACATGACAAGCAACGTCACATACTATTTTATACGGACTTTAAGTGACGAAAGAAAATGCGAATACACATCACCGCATTAACGTCATTATCTCTAACAGGCACCACAGAGTACATATTGTTGAGAGTTTTTATTAAACTATTTAAATATGTGGCCTTCGATAAAAGTAATCTTAAAAATATTCTTTTTGTTTTACAGAGAGTTGTGAGTTTCTTTTGAAGGTTCCCGCTAACAGAACACTAGCTTTCAAGTAATGTTGTGTAGCTTATATGAAAAACATAAATGATTCGCGTACAGGACGCGAAATTGGTCAGCGCTTTCCTTCTTTGTTAGCCTATGATCATTCAAATCTAGGTTACAATTTTGTTTAACGCTCTGCTGAATGTTTATGTGTCGTGTGGTCGCTTGCACAGATCGGTCACCTTTGTTGGTGTGAAATATTTGCAGGGAAAATTCGAAATTAAGAAAACACTGTAGATTCGCTAGTTGCAATATTAGTCTAGTCAGGAATTACAGGTTCTTTCGTAGCGTACACGTAGTGTACTTCGTCATCCACCTGATGATGAATAAGATATCGAGTGCCTGCTGTTAAGCCGAGACAGAAAGTGGCCGAATAATCGAGAGTAAATAACACGAGCAGGATGAAGATTCTGTAGAAAAGGTTAAGACGGGTGGGAAACCGGGGTTTCCGAAGGAGGTTAAACCAACATGGTGCGCCGCGTAACATTGCCCTCAATTCTCACAGGCGTTGCCCTAACCGCCTGAGACTTCCCAAACAGCTTTCAGCTTGATGAACTGTATAACCATCAAGGAACCAGGAGCGCCTGACGTCATGATTCGGTAGGTTAGGTCTAACAACGTTTCTTCCACAACGAATGACCCTTTCTCCCTTTAGATAGTTTTGCGAAGATATTGGTCGGTGTTACCACGGCATTGAGTCGGATTGCATTATTGTACTTAAATGGACTTCCGAAAGCCATTCGGTCAAAATTTGTCTTCTGGTGACGTTGGGATGTTTGCAGGCGTGCCAGCGCCAGCTAGTGGGCTTGCAGCACACTGAACGGTAACCGAAGTAGATGATCCGATGCGATGGTGTGCCCTCAGCAATAATGTATGAGAGGACGGACGCAACCCAGCGCCAGTCATCGTGAGGTGTTTTGTTTGGCCGCTCGATGGATGTGCGGGGGCACAATAAGCTAGTAGGCATTTGGGAACAGCTGTGTCCCACTTCCGATGAATCTCAGTAGTCAGAAAGTCCTGCAATAGTCTCTTCAGCATGTAGTTCGTGCGCAGCTAATCCGTTTCCCTCCGGGTTGTAGAAAGCCGTCCATATCCTCCCAATGCCAAAAATGTGGCACAGCGTGCACAGGAACGTGCTTACTAGGTTGACTCTGCATTATGAGGGCAACCCATGGGGTGGTCCCCACCTTGTCACCCAATTGCGGAAGAAACATAGTGCCACACTTCATGCTTCTAATTCAGAAGTGGTACTACTTCACACCATTCAGTAAGGTGGTCTACCATCAAGTGACTCTAGTTGTCTCTGATATTGGATCAAACATGTCAGTATTCACGACTTCGTTCGGAAAGCAAGTTGTCCTTGGCTGCACTGGACCGGGACGAGTGGTTATGGGTTGCTTGACCCTTGAGCAATTGACGCAAGACTGGAAATACACGCTGGTGTCCTATCGCGGAAGTAGTCGCCAGAACCGCCGTCGAATTGCAGTCCCCATTTGATCCTATCTGGTGTTTCCTAATTCTTTGTGGATCTTTCGCATGACTCCTTAACTTGCAGCTGTGAGCAAGCTAATTCGCCGTAAATAGGTTGTTCCATTCTGGAAATATATGATACCGTGCACTAGTTGTAGGCGTGGCCATAAAGACCAGAAGCACTTCGTTTCCCAGTCGGTGCCAGCCGGTTCTTGGTGCATAGGCATGTCCTCGTTACGTAGGATGGGATTGTGCAATGGGTTCAACTAGGGATCTATGGACTATAAATTGTACCCATTTCACCATAGCCAGTGCCTGGAGGACAATGGCAGCGTGATAAGCAGCTGTGGATGAGAGACAAGTTTCATGGCCCCTGAATGTTCTACGCGACAGTGCAACAGCATTTACGTGTTTCGGGCCCGAAAGAAATTGACACTCAAATTCGTATTCCTCCAGCTGCTCCAGAAAACAGGCAACTTCCCCTTCGGAGTCCCGAAAATTTTGAAGCCAGATCGGTGATTGATGATCTGTGCGTACGGTGAACATGTGGCTAAGGATGTAGGGTCGAAATGACTTAAGTAAAACACCAATGCAAGCATCCTTTTCCGTCTCCTGCACTACTTACATTCCGGTAGCAATAAGCTGCGGCTCTCGTATGCGATAACCGGCTCAATACTGTCCGCTGTGCGTTGGGATACTACGGCTCCGATACTAGTTTGCCGGCGTCGGTATCCAAAACTGAAAGGGCCAGAGAAGTGCGATTCGTTTGGACATATGAAAACCGGTACCTTGCACAACGCGGTTCCACAATTCTAAAAGCCGGTGGCTGTGCTTCTTCCGAAGCAAACGTCTTTCTGGCCTTCAAAAACCCTGTCAATGGGGTGGCGATATTTGTTAACTACCACACAAAACGTAGGTAACAGGAAGCAAGACCGAAAAACTACGTCACGAGTCAACATTCTCGGGAACGGGCTGTGTGCGGAGTTGCACGACCTTCATTAGGTAGCAGCCCACCCAGTTGTCAGACACCACTTAACCCAAATAGTTTACTTCTTCAAAAACCGTCGTTCAGCGGGTTTCATTTTCAACCCCAGCTGTACTTGCCGGTCTAGAATGATAGGGAGATTCTTGAACCTCCAATGTTTGCCGTGCACTATGATGTCTTCAAGGTGTACTAAATAGTGGTTCGGTATTAACTCTGCTAACGCTGTGTGCATCAACCGCTAAAACTTGACTGAATGGCTTCGTCTGGAATCCACAAAGACCGTATGGAATGATAAACGCCGACTTGCACGTGTCATCCGTGTGGAGTTCAACCTGACAGTAGCAGGTCCAACATGGTGAACCAGCAAGACCCACAAAGCGCGTCCATGATCTCATGCAGTTTTGGTAGTGGAAACCAATCCCTCCAAATAACCGCATTTAGTTTGTGATAATAAATAAAGAGCAGCAGTGAACTATTTTTTCTTTTTGCACGGGAAGATGGGTGACGCCCATGGTGACTTGTGTGGTCCAATATTGTCGCGTTTAGACGTATGTTCTGTGGTGCGCTTTAATTCTGCCTGAAATTGAGGTGGCACACGCGGCCGCCAGTTGGCGGATTGGCGGTGTGCTGTTTGTCTCAATGTGGTTTTGCATCGTCCTTAACCGTCGTTAACCCACGAGAACTCGCGTTGATATTTAGTCGAAGTGCATTTCGAGGCTTTAGTGGTTAAATATAAGTAGTTCCGCTTGGGGGTTTTCAAATCAGTTTCTGTAAGGGAATCTCGTCCAACGTGCAGGACAACACCTAGCAGTTGGTTGCCAATTACCCGAGTCAGATCAATCCTGGCATCGACCATTGCATTTTATCGGTTTTTGCTCACGAAATATCGTTGACTAGTGGAAGTACTGCCTAAGTGAACATGGGCTTGCTGCAATCTGTGGGTCCAAACCTGCAAGCCTTAACCGACACTGTTAATCGGACGGTCCTGGTGAACCACGTTGTTAGGTGGTGCTATATGCTTGTGTATCAAGAAGCAAGCACCACTGGTGTCTACTAACGTCTTAATTTTATTTGTTTCAATACGTCCAGATATGATAGGGGTGGTGACGGCGCATGGATTATAAATAGAAGGCACTGGCAATAAATACGTCATGATCCTACTAGATCCACTGTGTCCTGACGCCTACGCGGCCGTTCCAAAGCTACTGTAATGGGGGCAGTTCTGGTGTAACGGCGTTGGTGGCTTCGCGATCGAACGCCCGCTGCTTGATGACGGGGGTCCTCTCTTACACAACCGGTGGTCGGATTTTGGCTAACTGTCCTCATGGGCACGGGATACGAAGAGGAAATGCCCTGGTTTTGCATGCAATCTCGGGCCAATATCTTGCGTATTTTGGCCTGTGTGCCGTAACACGTAATACTTCTTCCAGTGCGGCAAGAGGACTATCCAAAAATTTTTGCCGGATGTCAGTGTCTGTTGTCCCTTGAAGAGCTTGTGTGAGAAACCTCTCTCACCGGCCGCGATGATCGTCACTGTGGTATGCGGCTACTGCCAGCTCCTGCAGCCTAGCAATGAAAAAGGGGAACTTATTGCACGGCTTGCTGCATTAGCTGGTCGACTAGGCACCTCATACTCTTACTCGTTCAGCGGAAGCACCAGGGATGCACTAGGTAGCACAAAGCTATTCTCGCCAACAACATCTGCAACAACCTCTACTGCGGCCACTATGCGACATGATGCGCCGTGGCTTTCTCGTGGTTCAGAAACCGGCTCACATACCAGCGGGATTGTCATTCCTACCAAACATAATCGACTCTAGGGTTATAGAAGACATGTATAATAGTTCGCGATAAACCTGATGACGTGTAACGTACCGAGTGTCTGCTGACAAGCCGAGAGTAGGCAAGAACAGGATGAAGCGTTCGCAGCCAAGAGCAGGACGGGCAGGAAAGCGGGGGATCCGGTGAAGGTTAAAACAACATGGTGCATCGCCTTACCATTTGCGACTGTGATCAAGCAATTAGCAACAACTCGCCATACTAATGCTGATATTGCTTTAGTTTAACCTTTTTCCAGCCTCTGAATGTTTTTATGTTTTGTCTTGTAAGTATCAAATGTTTTCAGCGTGCCGATTGCCTCAAAATGCATTGAAGAATTTCGTCGAATTGGCAGATCTCCTAACACGCCTATGATTCATCTTCTGTGTCTGCGAAACGGGCACCTTTGGTTTGTGCGACTGAGGTTACGTGTAAAAGGAGCAATTTTTGTGCCATGCGCCAACGCTGATAACTGGAAATTTCTTTTCGTTTAGCACTATCAACTATTGATATCAACTAATGCACCATCCATTTAGTATCACATCGCTTTGTGTTTCACCTTAACCAAATCAACTATCCGGTTGAATACAGGACTAAGTTCGTGGTGTTCAGAAACAGAATACGAATGCACCCATCAGCGTTCAAATTCTCACGTCTGTTCATGCTTTTACGGCCAAACTGCTATTAGGGTAATAGGTTTAAACTTTGTTTCTTGGATTGAAAACGGAATAACAGGATATCTTCTGCAATGGGACATTTTCAGGCTTATAGATCATCGGACTACAAAGGATTTAGAAGCAACTAACGGTTAGTCTACTTTTATCCATTCATCGTAAAGAAATGGGAGAGTACATTTCAGTGTATCATGTAATCTTACCTGCATTTTGATGTGAAGCACCTTTACAACCAGATGAAAATGGCGTTTTCAACCTTAGACATATAATTTATATCCAACGCATTTTACAAAGTCAAAATGTTTGAGCTGCTGATGCTATGCTACAATCATTACATCGAGCATGACCTGTGTTGTATTGTCTGGTATACAGCGCCACAGTGCTTTGGCCCATTTGCCCAAGCTAAGTAATGTTCGATCTTTATCCACTTGGAAAACGGGTAAATATTGGACAAGCACACTTTACAGTAATAAAAATATAGTACGGTCAGTACAGCTTAATAAGCGCAAAATAGTAGTCTGAATAAGGAAATAAACCGGTTCCTTTGACATGAACAAGTGAATTGTCTGCATGGTATTCTTCAATAATTTTGTTGTATTAAGGTTGCGTTCAGGTGTGTCAATAACAAACCAAAAAACACAATATAAAATGGAATTTTATAAAACCACGGCATGTTGCTGCCGCGCGATCGCCACCAGTCGTGCGTGGGCTGAATATACCGCGCGGACGCCTCCACCTATGCGGTTTCGAACCGGTGACCTTATGATTGTAAGCCAAGCAGTACAGACCACTCGGCCACTGGCAGGTATAATTATTTCGCCGTATACCGAAGCACCCGTTCAGTGTTTGTGTACCAGATGTATGTTACACAAAACCCTGTCCATTATCACCAATAGCTTTGGTACAGAGCAAGCTTTATTGCAGTAGAACTATGGAAAAACAATTGGAGGTGGATAAAAATGAAGTGAACAAGTCTTGTATACCAGTGACTAAACAGTCGACTGTGAGTCTAGCTTCTGGAGTGTGGCCGTACTTTTGCCAGGTTTCTATCAAGCAAGCGGTTCAAACCAAGTTTTCTCTATGTTTTTCTGCTCAGAGAATGCCACCCCAAACCGGAGCTGAGAGGTTGGTGTGCTGCGAATCGCTCACCAAAAAACCTCCTGGTGGTGTCAGCTAGATGGTTCCGGATTTTCTTGTTATAGCGAATAGATCGGCGGCAGTGTTCCAGGACGTGGTGGCTTTGCGCCTTGAAAGCGTACTCCATATAAATAGCCACATATATACGTTTAATAACACTGCGACGTGGCGGAAGTGACTCTCCACTAAATAAAGTCATTGTCCCTTGCTTCACTTCGGTGAAGCATGGTACTCCAGCTGTCAGCTGCTGTTACTATGGGACAGCTCGGATCGCTGTTTGTCATTTTATCTAAGGAAATGTTTAGTGACCGAGACTCTGGTCACCTGCTCCCCATGGTTCCGATTTTCCGAATTCGCCCCATTGTCTTGCGGGAAGGCTATTGTACCAAAGGCTCCGGATGATGTTCCATAACTCAACACGCTACTTCGACCTGGACAACCGGGTAGTATCGTGGCCGCTGCAGAATCCATGTATCACACCGCTGGTTCGTATTATCGTGCTCCTGTCTCCTTCGCTTCTCATCAATCTTCAGCACACGCCAACCATACTTCTGTTACTAATACCTGTTCCCCTCGAGTTGACCCCGCGCATAGTTTGACTGCTTCCCATTATGTCCTGCCTGAGGATAATCTTCGTCCCCGATCTTCGTTTCGGTTGGCGAACCCCAGTGTCTGGATGCTTATGCAGATTAGGTAACGAGCCGGCCTTTCAGGGACCATGAGTTCCCTCACCACTAATACCTGTACTCTTTCCAAGACGCAACTGCAGGACCCAAGTACTGTGTTCAAACTGAAATTTCCGACCAACAAGGAAGTCACATTCCACTAACGTTTAGCTGGCACCCAGAAGCTGTTTCTGATGGCTTACATGGCGGAGTGGTTAAGCAGCTTCATCAGCTGTTACTCCAAGCCGCCAAGTGTGATATCCGTCCACGCCACAGACTTCAATGCACATGTCGCTCGGTTATTACCCGGTGAATATCACCAGGGTGGTCATCATGCACTGAACGAGAAGCGTTCAGGTAAGGAAACTAGGCTTCTCAGTTTATGCGAAAACACTATCCTCTTTCTCGCCAGCACAAATTTCAGGTACTCGAGGCGACACTCTGCCACCTGGCGTCCTGCTTCACCGTCGCAGATCTGGTCCCAACTAGACAATATCGCAGTCAGTTTCAGGTGGCATAGTAGCATTCAAGACTGTAGGTCATTTTGGTCTATCTATCTTGATTCAAATCACGCACTCGGCTGTGTCAACATTTGCACGCGATTCGGAGGAGTTCAGAAACCGTGACATTGTAAGTGTGATAGGTACTTGCTAGCTGGTCGTTCGGATCAGCTAGACTACCAACTATCACTGACAAGCCTGCGTCCAGCACAATGATATTGAACACCACCGGAAGTTCTTGCAGCAAGCAATGCTAACTTCAGGCCAATCAGTCTTTGGGTTATCTCATCACCCACTGAAGAGTTGGATGTCGGCACGCCCTCTGGCACTGTTCGACCGCCGCGGAACTCTCTCAGTAAACCCAGACCAGAATGTTCGTTGCATTATCTTCAGCCAAATCAAGCGTAGCCTTCGCAGTGCCCGAGAACTTAGACGGTCCCAACGCTCCTTGGAGATGGAGGCCGCCGTCCTCACTGGAAATACCTGCAATCTGTTTCAGCTCATCCGGACGACTGGACACATGAGGTCTGGTATCAGCGCGAGCATCTGTGAGATGGATGGGTTACAAATCACTAGTTTGCAGAGACGCATGGAGAGATGGGCTGAGCACTTCCAGTTTCAGTTCAGTTGTTCTTCGCCAGTTCACATTCAGTACACCCAGTTGCATACCATGGTCAGTACCACTTGAACCACCAAACGAAGTGGAGGTTTGTCTTGAGGCCCATCACCTGAACCGCTTCAAAGCGGCCGGCTCAGATGAACTTCCCCCAGCGTTGTTCAAAGGCGGTGGTACATTAGGCTTCAAGCAAGTAACCTACCTATTTGTAAAGATCTGGCAGGAAGAAAGGGTCCCCACGCTTGGGGAGAGTCAATCATTGTTCCAATCTTCAAGAAAGGCGCTCCCACTTCTAGTGCCAATTATAGAGGCAACACATTTATATCTGTTACCTCCAAGGTACTAACATCCATCATGCTCCGCAGGCTATCCCCTACTCATGAGTTACACTACCGGGAGGAGCAGGCTGGGTTTCGCCCTGGTCGAAGATGTGTGGATCATATGTTCACTCTTCGCCAACTCCTGGAGTATTGTCACATCTACCACAGACCCATCATCGTCACTTTCCTGGATATTCGGGCTGCGTTCGATACAGTAAATCAACCGGCTTTATGGAACTACCTTCTGAAGAATCAAGTTCCGAAAGGTATATAGCTAGGCCTAATGAGAGCCTATGGCAAGCTTTCGCCGCTAATCACTCTCACCAGTGGCGTGTGACAAGCCTGCCGATGTCACCGTTTCGCTTCAACTTCGCGATCGAAGATATCCTTTTGGGAGCTTTAGAGGATCTGCAGAACTTTGACATCGAGCTACTTTCAGGTAATCGTGGGATCGACTTAGAGTACACCGACTACCACGCATTGCTCGGTGACGACCCTCATAGCATGCAATCAATAATTAACCGGTTGGTGATTAAAGCGTCAAAGTATGGTATATGCTTTGCCCATTCCAATTGCTAAGTTATTTCACAGGGCTAGCAAGCACTCATTTCCCAATTCACCACCGAACGCACACAGCTCGAACATGTAAATAACTTTGTCTACCTAGGGAGCTACGTTTTTACCAACCGTCCTATCGGAGTAGCGGTATCCGTTGTTATCCTAAAGCTCGGTTGCCGTTTGCCAACTTACGACATTGTTGGCGCCATTTCGACATTTCACTCTAGCCAAAGTGCAGGATTTACGAAGCCTGCGTACGCGCGATATCGCTGTACGGATGTGAATCCTGGCCGTTTCGTGTGGAAGACATGTGAAGTCTTTCTGTCTTTAACAATAGCTGTTTACGGTGGATTGTCCACGGGTGTTGACAACACCGAGTGCGGAATGATAAAGTTATGCATCCCGTCTTGGGTAAGGCGCATGTTCCACTTTGTGATGTCGTCCGGCTGCGTCAATTAAGATAGTTCGGCCACGCCTGCACATTCGTAACAGGCGTTTACCACACCGCGTTCTATTTGCACACGCAAAGTTATTTTGGAAAACGCCGCGTGGATGTCAGCCGTCCACGGCGACAATGCAGGAAATCACTGATATCTTGCCTGACCATCGTTAGTCCCGTTCGATTCCCCGACTGGGGACCCAAAGATGAAGAATGCCAATGGCTCACAACGCTGGAAGCAATGACGCAAAACCGGTCACAGTGGAAGCAATGTACACAAGTCTGCCTAAAATCACGTTTACAAAAACCCTAAGACTTAAATACCGCAAAAATAGTTCAAGGTGGCGTGTGTAAAACGACAAAAGTGTTGTTCCTACTTTTCATTCATTATGAAACCTTTCGACATGTTTTGTACATGCCATTATTCTTTATTTTAACTTCATGGTTTTAAATAGCTCGTTGTCTATATCATAGATTGATGGCTATACAGATATATATGGATTGGCGGCATCCGTGTCCGGATTTGCATGTCACTGTGGCCATCACGGGGACATCTACAGGAAGCCTGCGCCTACAGAGGGATCATGGGGGCTTGCGCTGCCCCACCCACAGTTCCACAGACACACACATACCCCATATCTGGTATAAACCCGAAGGAATAAGATCGGGAAGCATGTGGATGGGAGCTACGTTTCATCAACGAAGCCGGCGCACACTCCTTCAACAAGCGGAACAAAAGCATTCCGGCCTAATTGGGAAATCACGCACACCAGACATACACAGTGCTTTGACTGGACCAAAGCACGTTCCACACCGGATGCCTGGAACCACACTTTGTACCTATCACCGGCACAAGGACGATGCTCCCCGTCCGCTCCAGCAACGACCAACTGTCTCCTGGAGTCAGTATGGGTGACGTGGTGGGTAATATACAGATAGGCACCCTGTCAACCTTCACAACAGGCGCAGCCACACCGGGGAGCTCAATCAACATCGAACTTCTGACACGCAAGAATACTCATCACGCAGGCAAACGTACCACATCCGCCGTCTTATTGGTCTGGATTAGTAGATCGAATAAGAGCATATGCGTCATTCTTCTCTTCTGCGTGCAATAATGCCTCCTCCTGCACCTGGGAAACCGTACTCTTGATCAGCCCATGGAATTCACACCGATCAAATTAGCCTTGGATTCGCAACATCTGGAAGCAGCATTAGTTCGTCGTAAACTCTCCTTGTCCATGTCCTGGCAGTTTTCTTCGGTTTGTTGGAGTTCCGCTTCCCTGCATTACGTTGGCCATTCAAAAGCTATATATATATATATATATATATATATATATATATATATATATATATATATATATATATATATGACGCACCGACTGTCTCTGTTTGCGTTTGGATTCGCATGCAACATGTGATCGATAGACCGCTGGATTCCGAGTTGATCAGGCAAATGGAGAGGTTGAAATCTGTTGAAGGAAAAAGGGAACATTGAAAACCGAGGAATGGACGGTGCAATTCGCGCCACATATTAGTGAAAATTTTATGACATTCATTGTAGAAATGGGTTGCGTTAATTCAAGGTGAACCGTCGTCGACACCTTCGATCGGGTAGATGAATTTTAGGTGTTCAAACGAGTAACACTTAACCTTTATGTATCCAAGATCGACCGTATATTGAGCTATCGACCGTTGAGAGCGTTGGCTAGCAAGAGTAATTAAAATTATCTTACTAATAAGACTTCAGATACTTTTAAACTTTTCAATATTAGAAGTGTTTCTTCGTGCATGTCGCACAAAAATGCGTCAAAACTGTAAACTATTATCAAATGGACTAGCGCACGTTCGATTGAAAGTTTTGAGTGCATTAATTCGTGCTCATCAAACTGGTCCGAAGGAACTGAGGCCTGATTGGATACCATAACATATGGGATAGTAAATCTAATCGAATGAAGAAAGGAATAAAAATGCGGCCACATGAAATACCGAACTTGTAGTAAACCACCGGATATGATGCAGCGGAGTGGCTGGTTACATGAGTAAGCAGCCGGTCTCTGCCTGATTAGCCATTTATCATTTACCACAAATTGCAGCACTTTGTGGGTGGTGTACAAAGCAGTCTAGTGACAAGCACTATCGAAAGTAAGGAAAAATTAACGACATGCAGTGGAATGTGATGGTATTATCTGATAGCCAATAGGCAACCGACTAGCAAACCGCAACCGTGAGTCATCAGTACCTCCCACACATGACAGCCGATTATGTTACCCATAATTCAAGTCAGGAAAAATGTGTTCAGGTAGTTGAGAAACAGAAAGAAAAACAGCACGAGTCAGATTACAATGCAACGCTTTGTACATCCATCGCTCGGATAAAATTGGCAGTGGCTTTTTCTCAGAAAATTATATACGAACAACCAAGTCTAGCTAATTACGTTATCGAAATGTCCTGATTTTGTGCAGGTCATATGACGCTGGCAGCTTCGGGGATATTACCGAAAACGTCGATGCAATTAGTTTGGAAACATTTGCTCCTCTATACAAATCCATAGAATGTGTGAGGTATAGTGCGTGTCTATTGCCAGAGAGAAGGAATCCGTAAAAAATCAACGACTAAGACCTATAATACTTAGCATATGAATACAACGGGCGTTAACCCGTTAGAACTGATTGTGCTCATCTGGGAACCGCTATAATTTCATGTGGTAGCCGTGCAACATATGACCTACATAGCCCTTTGTGCAGTGCCCATCAGTGTTCATTTAGTACATACTAGTTTGTATCCGCTGATTTATACTTTGGCTAACTAAATTCTCCGGTGTTTACATTTGTCCGCACCTGCTTCAATGAGAAGAAATATTAATTCGGTTTTGTCTATTCATGGTGGTGAAGTAATTAAATTATTTTCTTAATGTTACCTATCACACTTTGCATGCTTGTTACAGCCAACACCACTTCCTAACCTATTGAGTGACGCTATCGGCGCTCTGTCTAATTCCATCTGACAATATAATCTTACCAAGTTTTTCGTTTTATTGATCGCATTACCATGATTAAATGACCAACGACCTCATCACATGAATCTCACACATATGTGACGTTGAGTGATAGTCATGGTTTCCACTCCTCCATTTGGTCATAAAATGTGACATCATAGCATTTAGTCCGACTAGATCAAATTAGCGTGGGCTTTAGACTAGTGGGCAGGGACAACAGTAGTTTGATTGTTTGGTTGTTATGAAATACGACAAAACCATAGTGTGCAACTTTGATGCTAGCGGCGAACTGGTTGTGCAGAATGCACTTTTTGATTACGTGTAGCGGCAGGCGAAACTTTGGGGATTACATAGAACAAGATATGGGTGAATCATTTTTGTTCGTCGCAGTCAGTCGACACTCCAGATAAGTCAACTACCTATCCGGAAAAGCACCAGACGGCCGTTCCGCCCTTTTGGGGTAGGTCAGTGGTGCGCATCCTTCAGTCATCTACGGAGGATCGAACCTATGACTGCTAGTGGCTTGTGCCAAGTAGCCCGCAGCTTATGCAACTGCGCCATGGAGGACGGTAGCCGACCACCACTAATTGTTAGCTAACGGCGATATAGCCCGACCCATCCTCCATTGGGTGAATCATCTTAATGAGGACAAATCGGAATTTCGGAAGTTGTGTCCATCGGGGGCAATCCTTTTCTCTGTACTCTTCGAAAGTAGCATGGCAAAGGAGGAGGAGAGGATTTATGACGCGGTTGGCCTGTAAAACATGTCTATGCGCAGCCGTCACTCATGGCATAATGATTTGGAAGCGTTTGCAATAAAAACCCATAATTGTTTAAGTCAGAATGGAAACACGAGGACAGATCGGAGCAACAACAGAATTTGTTTCGAAAATATTATATATCACCTCACGTTTCCAGTAGCACAGGTATGACTATATTACCCTCGGAAACAAGGAAGCTAATACACTTACACTTTAGGCTGCAGATTTCCAAACAATCCGTTTGCATTTGTAAGCCGGAAGAAACAAAGATCGGAACAGCAGAGGGCTTCTTTGTTGTTATTCTCGTACGGAGGGCCTAAATCTAAACGGCTCTACATTTTGTTTCCATGCGGCACACAATAATGCAAATGGCATATGGTGTGCTTCTGCTAATAGCCACATTATCCGAATTACTTCCAATAAACCTTGTTCCGTGGTACTAGAATCCTTTTTTGTGTTAGAGTAGACATATTACGCGGCCTACGGTTAGAATCTTGGAAGGCTGCATTTACTTGCATAATATATGCCTTCATAAAGTCCCGCATAAGCCGAGGCAGAGAGCTGTTGTTAGTATACAGCATTAATATACGACAGCTTTAATATACGACTCAAAAGAAATGTAACTAAACATCCACAGCCAATCGAATAAGTGAGTGCAGATTTAACGTCCGTTCGGCCATCCTGAACTGATCAAAGTCTTTTGCGCAGTGTATAAAATATTGAGACAACCGATGTATAGTTAAGTGCAGGTTCGAGGAATTAATCAAACACCCCTCGGGTAGCACAGGTTCGATTACCGTCGTCCCTAAATACAATGTGAAGGGTCGGAAAGAATTAGCTTTCAACAAGGCAGCATCTCTGTGCTACGGCTATAAAAATAAAATCTCGAGTCAAGGAAAGATAGTTGCATTTGAGTAACACATTCAGTCTTGTAACGGTGCGCGATGTGCGCGGGTGTATGCATACGATGCATTACACCTAAGCATGCAACGTTAATATAGTTAATGTGAAAACAAATAACGTCAAAGTCGAGTGACACAAAAGGCGAATGAACTTTGTAGTTAGATGACCGAAACGGATCGTTTATGCCTAAACAGTGGCTTGTCAATATGAAGCTGAACATTTGATTGGTAAACATCGCACTGCCCGCACTTATCACAATGTCGGTAACCTGAATGAAACATCGCTTATTATATGAATAATGGAAAATGGTATATTATGGGCAAAAACGCGGATGCTTAGCAAGTCCCGTAGGATGGGTAAAAAGAGAAGCACAACCTGGTGAATAGTAAACAAAGGGATAAGATGAAAATCGTTTTGCTGGATTCACCACAGTGTTAACACAGAGGCACGCAGAAAGAGCCAACCACAGTTGTGTAGGTTAATTATGGTTTGCAACGTTCGTCGCGTTATGTCGTCTGTCGAGACACAGAGGCTATAAATCGTAGCGTAGGTGGGTTAGGGCAATCTCAAGGGGTTTTTTAAACATAGGTAAACTTCAGGTGGAAACGACGTAGTTCGGGAGAGCGTTCCAAGGCTGACATACACGAAGAGAGTAAAAGATCCATCGACATTTATACCGACTGTGTTGCGTGGCTAACTTTCACTGCTGGCCCCTCAAATTCACGTTGTGGCTCAGTTGTAGTAGGTGACGGTACACATGGTTGGGGTTTCTTAGCATCTGTTAAACCTTAATAAGGTCGCCAAGTAGGCGTCCGTACCGGCCACTGCATGATTTTAGGGTCCTCAGCCTAAGTTGTTAAGGAGGTTTGAGCAACCCTTTGTGCTTCGTAGCTAGTTGCTGTGGAGTCTCGGGAGCTGCAAGGTCTTGTTTGTGCCATTGTTGCCCCACCTGGATCGCGTATTCTAACTGAGGCAGCGAGTAGGTGTTGAGCAACTTAGAACAGACAGAGGCATCAAACCACACGAATGCCCTTTGCAGCGTGCCAACGTGTTGGTTGCCAATCTTTGCTACCTTCTCAGATTGTTCGGAGTAGCCCAGAGCGGTCTGAAATAGTACCGCAAGGTCGCGCTTCTGGGTGACTGCTTGCAGGACGTGGTCTCTAACCTTGTGTGTAATTTTCGGCTGGTGGCGAATGTAAATATAGTCGATCCCGGGAGAGTTGCAAGTTCGTAGTGACAGCAGTTTCTTCAACATAACTGTGGCAGTAAAATCGATGTTTGTGAGTGTTGAAGTTGGGGATAGTGATGTGGGTGTGTAATACTGTCGGACGTCCCTTTGGAAGATTGGGGCATACTACATCCGTAAGGCGTTGGCTGCCACTTCGGCAGGCTGTGCCACTCCGACTGGCGGGTTGAGTGGGGGATACCGAGCTTCATTTTCCGGATGCTGTTAACATGCTTGTAAAGGAGATTTTTGTTATTGGCAAATTTACAGACTAACCGTCGTTGGTGAGACAATTGGTCCTCTCGAACATGCATGTTACAGTGCTTGCGTTAGATCATGTAATCCCTCCAGGTTTGGGGACAAGGAGAAATTCTGTATGTATGCCAAGTTGCACTGCTTATTAACATGCGATTGTGAGATCTATTTCTAATGTAAGACGAGGGATTGGGGGAGCAAACCCACTTTGGTTCCGAAGCGGTTGCGATTAGATTGCTGAAGCGTCCACTAAACTGAATCCAGGCGCTATCAGGTTAGCCACCTTTCAGGAACTCCCATTTGGCCGTCTCAACTACGTTGTTCAAGATGTTGTAATGTTAAAAAGGACGTGTTAGTTCTATATATTCCACCGATTATTCAGCGTACCACACATAGACATAAAGTATGGTGACATTGTCGCTTGATCCCAGTTGGGTGTCTACAATTAGTCTGTCGATCGAGCGTTCCTCATTTGTAAGGACGAGGTCAAGTACCGATGGTTTGTTAGCAGCTCTTTACCTATTAGGTGAGCTGATATGATTGTAGAGCGGGATACTTACGAATAGGTCTTGCGGTTCTGGCTTGTATGTTTCGTTTGGGAATGCCGAGCTTTCCATGTCGTGCAGGTTGAAATCACCGGAAATAACAAATTGGCTGTAAGTTGGGAGTAAGCATTTCGTCAGTGATGATATTATGTTTGATTCCACATCTGGATTGGACGATAGGGAGCGATATGCAACTGTCACGAAGCAGTTGTCGTTGGGTCTAAGACATTCTGCATAGATTCTGCCCGATATTCATTTTGCCCACTTTGCGTGGAGACAGACACATCGTTGCACGATATGTCGCATCGTCAACTGTATGAATAGCTTAGTTACCGTTGACTGCAGTCATTTTCGGTGAACTCAGAAAATGCGACATCTATACGACGAGTTTATTCGTGCGGAGTGTTACTTATCATCGAGGCAGCTGAGTGTTCTGCAAAGGAAGTACAAGAAAACAGTTGTTTATAACCTCCGATCGTTGCTATCGAGAAAACGTAGTTGTCGCCGAGTCGATAACGGACCAATATAGTATATGAGTTCGGATTCTGTTAGCGGCGAAACGTTTAGGTTTCCTCCGTACCGTCTGTTTAGCTGATGGTAGCTAAGTATATGTACGATATGTTCGTCAAAGAAATATAACAACCTGTAAGAGTTAAGTCAGCTGAGTAAGTCGTAAGCCAATACAGAACCTTAAGGAAAACTGTTGACAACTGCCCTCAAGAAAGGAAACTCTTTGTAATGTGCATCCAGGAGGATTCCGAGAGCTTCAGTCTCCAATGTGTATTTAGGTTGTAATAGTACTGGGTTGCTCCAATTAAAACAAATGCATCCTAAGTGGCTGGATAGAGTTTTCAGAACCACCTAATAAAAGACAAGATTGGTTGTAAGATGCGCATAGCAAACGCATTGGAGAGCATCATGAATGCAGTTACCACAACTGCCGATGGGGATAAGCCCAAGCTGAATAGATGGTAAGGACAAGCATTGCGGATGGTTGTACACAAAATGGAAACGTATGGAAAAGAGACGGCAACATTTGCCATCTAACCGAATTTCAACGATTTGCTTAACCCATGGATCGCTACAACATGAAGCTCGGATCCGATACGTTCTGGTTACCAGATTTGGGAAAAGCTGGGCCTCGATGAACCTCTAAAATAATAATTTAAAAGTAAACAAGTTTTTAAAAAACTGGAAATCTGTAGTGCTTCTAATATTTAAATGCGTTTATTACTCATGATTTTAGCAAACTACCGACTACAACTACCATGAGGGTACTGACGGATTAGTTCGGCTTCAAATGCTCAAAAGAGCAATCGTATGATATTGCACTCTTCCAATACATTTGGAATAATGGAACAATGAATTTAGCAAGGATGAAAAGCAAACTCCTACCAGTTTCCATGGCTAAAGGATGGGAACAAAAATGAATCTAGCAAGAAAAAATAATTCGTAGCGGTTGGCTTACCGTAAATTGTACGTGGACACAGCACGAGTAATCGTGGTTATGTCTGGATGGCCATTTAACGTAGGTTTAAATACACCTCAGCCAAGTAGACATCACTTCTATACGCAGTCAAATTGCTTGGTGAACTGGAATGCTCTGTTACATACCTGAGCATGTATTAGAAAAATGTCTACTGACAAGACCCTTAGTTTGCAATCCCACTCTGTAGAGAAAGGAAGAGCTTTCAACTACAACTTTGTTGTTGTGGCAGTACACACTTTGGGGTAAAACAGCCAAAACGAAGTACATACTTACCTATGCCACCTAATATTATATCTATAAACGGATTTTGATTATTTGGGGAATTGGCAGCCAGTCTTAAATAACCGATGCTTTCCTATATGCAACGCATCCTGACTACTATATAAACCGACTAAATTTAAAAAGGAAACATATATTTAGTGGAGCATACTTGAAGCTTCCAATTATGAGCTGCCCACAACAGAGGAGTGCACTTCGAGGAATACATTTGGCGACAACATTGCAGGGTGAAATGCGAATACAGGTGTAGAACGGACGTGAATTTTGGTGTCTTAAGTAATTTTATTTGTGTCTATTTGGTGAACCTGCGATAGCTAGGCGTTATAGATATTTAACTACTGATCCGGTGCAACATTGCAAAATGTGTTTTGAAGCAAGGTCCACAGAAGCCACATCTTGAGTTCTCAGAGATTATAGTTTGCCTTTGCATTTTGGCAGGCGTCGTGGCCAAACCTGTCACATACACCTTGGACACTAGTCCGTAGCGACGAGACGTAAGATGCTTGTCAAATATAGGACACAGTATAGAGGATAGAGGCAGATGGACCCAAGCTATATCGTAATGGCTACAAGGAATGAAGTGCAAATCAGCTAGACTCTAATTTCTCTAGTTACTAGAACAAGGAGCGAGGACCCACTAGGCAGAGGAATGTGTAAGAAATGTAAGGTAATAGAACAAATGGGCAGTTCGAAGTTCAAACACCAATGTGGCGAAATACTGAAATGTGGAATGTTTGGGTTCAATACAAGTGTCTCCGCCTAGAAGTTGAGTGAAATAGCCTTCGAGTAAGCTGTCAAACAGGAAGCAGGGGGTGAGGATAGGTACGAAATGTACCAAGTGTGGTGCAAAACATGTTTCCAAAATTGTGTCTCACGGATTTCACTGGGTGTATGTTTATTCATTTATTATTTCCTCTCTGGTTGTGGACCGGAGTGATAACGGTGGGCCTACGGCGCAGACTTCTTGGAATAAAAAAAGGCGAACCAGTCCAGAAGAACTTCCGAAAGACTTTTTCACTGCTGCTGACCCTACGGTGTGCGTGTGAGCTATCACTTTCCCATCTCACCCTAAGCCACTGCCAAAACAACCATCGCCTCATTGATACATCTGTGCGTCCTCGTCGACATCACATAGCCATAGGTTTAGGCACCGATCCGGTTGTTGTTGTCCGCAATCATGAGCAACTGGTTGTCGCTTGGATCACAGAAGAGGTATAAGCATTTTGGCGAGTAACTCAGTGGTTGCCTTGGCTGTTCCGATGGTCCAGATTCGGGAAGGTAGAAATCAGGGGTGGGCAAACGATCGGGGAGGGATCTTGATACCGTGGCGTGAACATGGCATGCACGGACAAAGGAAATGCGTTTACAAGTTTTTGCAAATACTTTGTAGTGTTGGCGATCTTGCAAAATTTTTGTAGATGAAACGCAGGATTAGTACGAAATAAGAAAAGCATGCGAATTAATAGAAATAAAAAGCGCTCACATAGGTTGTTAAACGGACACGAGACTTGACCTCTCTACAGCGTCGGTCGTTCGCATGTGGCTGGATGGGCGGATGGTCAAGTGGAACAAAGGGTTTTGGATTACTTAGTGCTCTGAAAGTCACTGCAGGTTCAGGTGTCTTTACGAGGGCATCATATTGGGTCGGAAGTAGGTGTTCGACGTATAATACTCTGGGGTACTTGATGGACATCGTTGCTCGGTGTCCATTCTGATCTAAAGTGGACAGCTTTTGTGAACTCTGAAAGAGCCAGTGTGAGGAGGCTAGACAGTGTGCCACTGCTTCATGTCGGAGGATGACATGAGTTCAGGTAGTGTTCGC
>OX104069.1:86255090-86283914 GCA_944474145.2 Dicrocoelium dendriticum | reverse complement strand
AACTTGACGTTGGTAGCTTCGGGGATATTACCGAAAACGTCGATGAAATTACTTTGGAAACATTTGCTCCTCTGTACAAATCCATAGAATGTGTGAGGTATAGTGCGTGTCTATTGCCAGAGAGAAGGAATCCGTAAAAAATCAACGACTAAGACCTATAATACTTAGCATATGGCTACAACGGGCGTTATCGCGTTAAAACTGATTGTACTCATCTGTGAACCACTATAATTTCATGTTGCAGCCGTGCAAACATATGATCTACATAGCCCTTTCTGCAGTACCAATCAGAGTTCATTTAGTCCATACTAGTTTGTATCCGCTGATGTATACTTTGGCTAGCTAATTTCTCCGGTGTCTACATTTGCCCGCACCTGCTTCAATGAGAAGAAAAATTAATTCGGTTTTGCCTATTCATGTTTGTGAAGTAATCAAATTATTTTCTTAATGTCACCTATCACACTTTGCATGCTTGTTACAGCCAACACCACTTCCTAACCTATTGAGTGACGCTATCGGCGCTCTGTCTAATTCCATCTGACAATATAATCTTACCAAGTTTTTCGTTTTATTGATCGCATTACCATGATTAAATGACCAACGACCTCATCACATGAATCTCACACATATGTGACGTTGAGTGATAGTCATGGTTTCCACTCCTCCATTTGGTCATAAAATGTGACATCATAGCATTTAGTCCGACTAGATCAAATTAGCGTGGGCTTTAGACTAGTGGGCAGGGACAATAGTAGTTTGAATGTTTGTTGTTATGAAATACGACAAAACCATAGCGTACAATGTTGCTGCTGGCGGCGAACGGTTTGTGAAGAATACAATTTTTGATTACATGTAGCGACAAGCGAAAGTTTGGGGATTACATAGAACAAGATATGGGTGAATCATTTTTGTTCGTCGCAGTCAGCCGACACTCCAGATAAGTCAACTACCTATCCGGAAAAGCACCAGACGGCCGTTCCGCCCTTTTGGGGTAGGTCAGTGGTGCGCATCCTTCAGTCATCTACGGAGGATCGAACCTATGACTGCTAGTGGCTTGTGCCAAGTAGCCCGCAGCTTATGCAACTGCGCCATGGAGGACGGTAGCCGACCACCACGAATTGTTAGCTAACGGCGATATAGCCCGACCCATCCTCCATTGGGTGAATCATCTTAATGGGGACAAATCGGAATTTCGGAAGTTGTGTCCATCGGGGGCAATCCTTTTCTCTGTACTCTTCGAAAGTAGCATGGCAAAGGAGGAGGAGAGGATTTATGACGCGGTTGGCCTGTAAAACATGTCTATGCGCGGCTGTCACCCATGGCATAATGATTTGGAAGCATTTGCAATAAAAACCCATAATTGTTTAAGTCAGAACGGAAACACGAGGACAGATCGGAGCAACAACAGCATTTGTTTCGAAAATATTGCATACCACCTCACGTTTCAAGTAGTACAGTTATGGCTAGATTATCTTCCGAAACAAGGAAGCTAATACACTTGCACTATAGGCTGCAGATTTCCAAACAATCCGTTTGCAGTTGCAAGCCGGAAGAAACAAAAATGGAAACAGCGGAGGGCTTTTTTGTTGTTGTGTTCGTACGGAGGGTCTAAATCTAAACGGCTCTACATTTTGTTTCCATGCGGCACTCGATAATACAAATAGCAGATGGTGTGCTTCGGACAATATCCACATTAGTCGAATCACTTGCAATAAACCTTGTTCCGTGGTACTGGAATCCTTTCTTGTGTTGGAGTAGACATACTTACGCGGCATACAGTTAGAAGCTTGGAAGGCTGCATTTACTTGCATAATATATGCTTTCATAAAGTCCCGCATAAGCCGAGGCAGAGAGCTGTTGTTAGTATACAGCATTAATATACGACAGCTTTAATATACGACTCAAAAGAAATGTAACTAAACATCCACAGCCAAGCGAATAAGTGAGTGCAGATTTAACGTCCTTTAGGCCATCCTGAACTGCTCAAAGTCTTTTGCTCAGTGCATAAAATATTGAGGCAGTCGATGTATAGTTAAGTGCAGGTTCGAGGAATTAATTAAACTCCTCGGGTAGCACAGGCTCGATTACCGTCGGCCCTAAATACAATGAGAAGTGTCGGAAAGAATTAACTTTCAACGAGGTAGCATCTCTGCGCTACTGCTATAAAAATAAAATCTCCTGTCAAGGAAAGATAATTGCATTTTAGTAACACATTCAGTTTCTTAACGGTGCGCGGTGTGTGCACGTGTCTGCATACGATGCATTACACCTAAGCGTGCAACGTTTATGTAGTTAATGAGAAAACAAATAACGTCAAAGTCGAGTGACACAAAAGGCGAATGAACTTTGTAGTTGGATGACCGAAAGGGATCGTTTATGCCTAAACGGTGGCTTGTCAATATGAAAGTGACCATTTGATTGGTAAACATCGCACTGCCCGCACTTGTCACAATGTCGGTAACCTGAATGGAACATCGCTTATTATATGAATAATGGAAAATGGTATATTATGGGCAAAAACGCGGATGCTTAGCAAGTCCCGTAGGATGGGTAAAAAGAGAAGCACAACCTGGTGAATAGTAAACAAAGGGATAAGATAAAAATCGTTTTGCTGGATTCACCACGGCGTTAACACAGAGGCACGCAGAAAGAGCCAACCACAGTTGTGTAGGTTAATTATGGTTTGCAACGTTCGTCGCGTTATGTCGTCTGTCGAGACACAGAGGCTATAAATCGTAGCGTAGGTGGGTTAGGGCAATCTCAAGGGGTTTTTTAAACATAGGTAAACTTCAGGTGGAAACGACGTAGTTCGGGAGAGCGTTCCAAGGCTGACATACACGAAGAGAGTAAAAGATCCATCGACATTTATACCGACTGTGTTGCGTGGCTAACTTTCACTGCTGGCCCCTCAAATTCACGTTGTGGCTCAGTTGTAGTAGGTGACGGTACACATGGTTGGGGTTTCTTAGCATCTGTTAAACCTTAATAAGGTCGCCAAGTAGGCGTCCGTACCGGCCACTGCATGATTTTAGGGTCCTCAGCCTAAGTTGTTAAGGAGGTTTGAGCAACCCTTTGTGCTTCGTAGCTAGTTGCTGTGGAGTCTGGGGCGCTGCAAGTTCTTGTTTGTGCCTGTGCTGCCACACCTGGATCGCGTATTCTAAATAAGGTAGCGAGTAGGTGTTGAGCAACTTAGAACAGACAGAGGCATCAAACCACACAAATGCCTTTTGCACGTGCCAACGTTTTGGTTCCAAATCTTTGACACCTTCCCAGATTGTTCTGAGCAGCCCAGAGCGGTCTGAGCTAGTACCTCAAGGTCGCGCTTCTGGGTGACTGCTTGCAGGACATGGTCTCTAACCTTGTGTGTAATGTTCGACTGGTGGCGAATGTAAATATAGTCGATCCCGGGAGAGTTGCAAGTTCGTAGTGACAGCAGTTTCTTCAACATAACTGTGGCAGTAAAATCGATGTTTGTGAGTGTTGAAGTTGGGGATAGTGATGTGGGTGTGTAATACTGTCGGACGTCCCTTTGGAAGATTGGGGCATACTACATCCGTAAGGCGTTGGCTGCCACTTCGGCAGGCCGTGCCACTCCGACTGACGGGTTGAGTGGGGGATACCGAGCTTCATTTTCCGGATGATGTTAACATGCTTGTACAGGAGATTTTTGTTATTAACAAATTTACAGGCTAACTGTCGTTGGTGAGACAATTTGTCCTCACGGACAAGCATGTTACAGTGCCTGCGTTAGGTCATGTAATCCCTCCAGGTTTGGGGACAAGGACAAAATCTGTATGTGTGCCAAGTTGCAGTGTTTATTGACCTGCGTTTGTGAGATCTATTTCTAATGAAAGACGACGGCTTGGTGGAGCAAATCCACTTTGTTTCCGAAGCAGTTGCGAGTAGATTGCTGAAGCGTCCACTAAACTGAATTCAGGCGCTATCAGGTGAGCCACCTTTCAAGAACTCCCATTTGGTCGTCTCAGCTAGGTTGTACAAGATGTTGTAATGTGTGATAGTACTTGTTAGTTCTATACATTCCACCGATTATTCAGCATACCACACATCGATATAAAGTATGGTGACATTGTCGCTTAATCCCAGTTGGGTGTCTACAATTAGTCTGTCGATCGTGCGTTCCTCATTTGTAAGGACGAGGTAAAGTACCGATGGTTTGTTAGCAGCTCTTTACCTGGTAGGTGAGCTGACGTGATTGTAGAGCGGGCTACTTACGTATAGGTCTTGCGGTTCTGGCTTGTATGTTTCGTTGGGGGATGTCGAACTTTCCACGTCGTGCATGTTGAAATCGCCGGAAATAACAAAGTGGCTGTAAGTTGGGAGCAAGCATTTCGTCAGTGATGATAATAAGTTTGATTCCACATCTGGAGTGGACGATAGGGAGCGATATGCAACTGTCACGAAGCAGTTGTCGTTGGGTCTAAGACATTCTGTATAAATTCCGCCCGCTCTTCATTGTTCCCACTTTGCGTAAAGATAGGCACATCGTTGCACGATATGTCCCATCCTCAACTGTATAAATAGCTTAGTAACCACTGACTGCAGTTATCTCCAGTGAACTCAGAAACTGCGACATCTATACGAGGTGTTTATTCGTGCGGAGTGTTACTTATCGTCGGGTAGCGGAGCGTACTGCAATGGAAGTACAAGAAAGCAGTTGTTTATAACCTCCGATCGTCGCTATCTAGGAAAACGTTTTTGTCGCCGAGTCGATAAGGAACCATTCAAGTATATGAGTTCGGATTCTGTTAGCGGCGAGACATATAGCTTTCCTCCGTACTATTCGTTTAGATGATGGTAACTAAGTATATGTACGATATGTTCGTCAAATAAACATAACAACCTGTACGAGCTAAGTCAGCTGAGTAAGTCGTAAGGAAATACAGAACCTTAAGGGAAGCTGTTGACAACCGCGCTCAAGAAAGGAAACTTTTTGTGGTATGCATCCAGAAGGATTCCGAGAGCTTCAGTCTCCAATGCGTATTTAGGTTGTAATAGTATTGAGTTGCTCCAATGAAAACAAATACTTCCTAAGTGGCTGGATAGAGTATCCAGAGCCAACTAATAAAAGACAAGATTGGTTGTAAGATGCGCCTAGCAAACGCATTGGAGAGTATCATGAATGCATTTACCACAACTGCCGAGGGGATAAGCCCAAGCTGAATGGATGGTAAGGACAAACATTGTGGATGGTTGTACACGAAACGGAAACGTATAAAAAAAGAGACGGCAACATTTGTCATCTAATAGAATTTCAACGATTTGCTTAACCCATGGATCGCTACAGCATGAAGCTCGGATATGCTACATTCTGGTTACCAGATTTGGGAAAAGCTGGACCTCGATGACCACTAAAATAACAATTTAAAATTAAACAAGATTTGTTAAACAGGCAATTGTAGTGCTTCTAAACTTTGAGTGCGTTTATTACTCATGATTTTAGCAAACTAGCGACTACAACTACCATGAGGGTACTGACGGATTAGTTCGGCTTCAAATGCTCAAAAGAGCAATCGTATGGTATTTCACTCTTCCAATACATTCTATATAATGGAACAATGAATTTAGCAGGGAGCAAAAGCAAACTCTTACCAGTTTCCATAGGTAAAGGATGGGAACAGAAATGAATCTAGCAAGAAAAAAGTAACACGTAGCGGTTGACTTAACCTTAATTTTATGTAGACACATTTAGCACGAGTAATCGTGGTTATGTCTGGATGGTCATTTAACGGAGGTTTAAATACACCTCAGCCAGGGAGACATCACTTCTATACGCAATCAAATTGCTTGGTGAACTGGAAGGCTCTGTTACATACTTGAGTATGTATTAAAAAATGTCTACTGACAACGACCTTCAGTTTGCAATCGCACTCTGTAGAAAAAGGAAGTGCTTTCAACTACAACTTTGTCGTTGAGGCAGTACACAATTTGGGGCAAAACAGCCAAAACGCAGTACATACTTACAAATGCCACCTAATATTATATCTATGAGCGGAGTTTGATTATATAGGGAATTGGCAGCTACTCTTAGATAACCGAGGATTTCCTATAAGCAAGGCCTCCTGACTACTATATAAACCGAATAAATTTAAAACGGAAGCATGTATTTAGTGGATCTTGCTTAATGCTTCCAATTATTAGCTGCCCACGACAGAGGAGTGCACTTCGAGCAATACATTTGGCGACGACATTGCAGGGTGAAAAGCGAATACAGGTGTAGAACGAACGTGACGTTTGGTGTCTTACGTAAATTTATTTGTGACTATTTGATGAATAGCTATAGACAGTTATAGTTATAGTTAGTTATAAATATTTACTTACTGATCCGGTGCAACATTACAAAATGTGTCTTGCAGCAAGGTCCACAGAGGCCACATCTTGAGTTATCAGAGATTATAATCTGCCTTTGCATGTTGACAGGCATCGTGGCCAAACCTGTCGCGTACACCTTGGACACTAGTCCGTGGCGACGACACGTAAGATGCATGTCAAATAGAATACAGTATAGAGGATAGAGGCAGATAGACCCAAGCTATATCGTAATGGCTACAAAGCATGGAGTGCAAATCAGCTAGACTCTAATTTCTCCAGTTACTACAACAAGGAGCGAGGACCCAATAGGCAGAGGAATGTGTAAGAAATGTAAGGGCAATAGAACAACTGGGCAGTCAGAAGTTCAAAACACCAATGTAGCGAAATATTGAAGTGGGGAATGTTTTGGGTTCAATACAAGAGTCTCCGCCTAGAAGTTAAGCGAAATAGCCTACGAGTAAGCTGTCAAACAGGAAGCAGGGAGTGAGGATAGGTACAAATGTACCAAGTGTAGTGAAAAACATGTTTCCAAAATTGTGTCTCACGGATTTCACTGAGTGCGCGCCTATTCAATTAGTATTTCCTCGTTGGTTGTGGACTGGAGTGATAACGGTGGGCCTACGGCGCAGACTCCTTGGAATGAAAAAAGGCGAATCAGTCCAGAAGAACGTCGGAATGACATTTTCACTGCTGCTGCTGACCCTACGGTGTGCGCGTGAGCCATCACTTTCCCACCCCACCACAATCCACGGCCAAAACAACCATCGTCTCACTGATACATCCGTGCGTCCTCGTCGACATCATGTAGCCATACGTTTAGGCACCGATGCAGTTGTTGCTGTCCGCAATCAAGAGCAACTGGTTGTCGTTTGGATCACAGAAAAGGTATAAGCATTTTGGCGCGTAACTCAGTGGTTGCCTTGGCTGTTCGGGTGGTTGAGATTCCATAAGGTAGAAATCAGGGGTGGGCAAACGATCGGGGAGAAATCTTGATACCGTAGAGTGAACAAATCAAGGAAGTGGGCTTACAAGATTTTGGAAGCACTTTGTATTGTTGGCGATCTTACAAAATTGTTAAAGATGAAACGCAGGATTATTACGAAAAAGGAAAAGCATGCGGATTAATGGAAATAAAGTGCTCACGTAACTCGTTAAACGGACAGGAGGCTTGACCTCTCTACAGTGTCGGTCGTTCGCCTGTGGCTGGATGGGCGGATGATCAAGTGGAACAGAGGGTTTTGGATTAGTTAGAGCTCTGAAAGTCACCGCAGGTTAAGGTGTCTTTGCGAGGACATCATATTGGGTCGGAAGTGGGTGTTAGACGAATAATACTCTGGGGTACGTGATGGACATCGTTGCTCGGTGTCCATTCTGGTCTAAAGTGAAGTGCTTTTGTGAACTCTGAAAGGGCCAGTGTTAGGGACGCTAGAGAGTGTGCCTCTGCTTCATCTCGGAGGAAGACATGAGTTCAGGTAGTGTTCGCTGCGCAGTTGCACATCACTTGTTTGCTCACGTAGAGGAGTTGGGTATGGTGTACGCATGCGTTGTGTTTGGTTGGACGCAAATTTAGTCGGAAGCGTACCCGACGGATTCTCCCGACAACTTTAGTGTTGCTCTGTAAAGCAGCTCTGCTAGTAAGCAGCGTAAGTCAGCTTGGATGTTACCGCGAATACGTAAGAGAACAATCGGAAGGTTTGCGTTCCATCTAAACTCTATCAGGGGTAAAAATTCAGGTGCTTTATAAGTCCCGCAGGACGGTTGCAGTGAAAACTAAAAGAATCAAATGATGTGTGAATCGTCGCTTTAAACGTCTATCGTCTTAACTGCGCTGGTGCCTAACGATAGTTTGAAATGGGAATTCAATATGTGCACACAAGCAATATGGGAGGCACTTGTAGTTCACGTAACCCGTGAGAAAAACCAAACAATGGAAATACCGACGCTCACACGGGTGCTGCTTCCTTGAGCCGACGAAATACGTAAATCCAGTTTCCACATGAGCTGCGTTTAATAAATCATGTGTTGAAAATGAAAATACCCACGTTGATTTGTAGTGCTAGATTGACGCCCTGGTATAGCTGATTATATGGCGTAATGTATAGGTATGAGTGCATCGTCTAGACCATTTCGACTACCGGCAGGTTGGGGGAAGAAACAACTTAAGTGGGAGGGCGTTCCATGGTTAACATCTGTGAAGTGAAAATAAATTCTGGCTACAATCCAACTGGATATACTGTGCGGTCAGCTCTGGCTGGTGACCTCTCAGCGTAGTATTGTGGTTCAGCTTCAAAAGATGACTACAAGTGTGCGTTGGATTCTTTAGGATGTAATATATCATTGTAAATCGCTACGCAGGCGTCGATATTGTACACTGTAGACCCCAAGGAATTGCAACCTCAGTTGGTAAGGGAGATGAAACAGACCATTTGCATTATTGGTTACCCTTTGTTGTGGCAATTCAAATGCTGTGAGGTCGTGCTGTTGTCACGGCTGTCAGGCGGGAATAGCGTAATCAGATTGTGGCCTAATAAGTACATTAAGCATCTGCAAGAACATTGAAGGGTCAAAGCGCCCGAATACTCTCCGCATAAAGCCAAGGTGTGGATGAGCTTTTTGGATACCTTCTCGACCTGATGTGAGCGGGCAAGGTGCTCATGTACCATCACATCTGCATCGCATTCAGTAGAAGCACGCTGCGAAGCTTGATCCCCCAGCCTTCACCCACAAGTGGATTGACGACGTATACTAAACGTCGTATGCTTAAGGACGTTGAAATTAAGCACATTCTGAGTCGGCCATTCCTATACCCTATCAAAGTCATCCTAAAACAATTCGTGTCACCAATTGTTTTGATGGCCAGCCATATCTAATGATCCACAACGAAGAGTACGAAATGGGAAGTGACCTCTCGCGAGAGACCTTTCATCTAAATCAGGACTAGTAGTGGACAAAGCAATTGCCTCTGTGACACTCCGCAATGAATCTCGATGGATCTGGAGGCGGCGCAGAACGAGACTATTAACTGCCTATGGAAGCGTTGCACTAATTCGTTGGCTGTTGAGTGAACTGTTGTCGGTTGAATACGGCACCAGACTAGAACTACGCAAAACCTCGATTTGGAAATTTTCGAAAGGCGTTCCACGGTCGGTTGGGATGGTAAATACGCATCCGACCCAACAATCCAATATGGGTAGGAAGTCATTGTCGGCCGTGCAGTCGGTTGCAGCGATCTCTTCTAGTTATTTGGTAAAGCGATGGATGCATACATGTGTATACGAATTCTCCTGAATTAGGCAAATGATTTACAAATGGATTTACAAGCGAGAACCGAGTGTCTGGGACAGGGAATGAGGAAACAGGTCTACGAGTGGACCGATGTGCTTTGTAGCACTGGAATTGCTGGCAAGCGCAATCCCAAGTAAGGACATCCTTTTTGCGCTTGGTCATACCAGACGTCCGGTGAGCAGTTTAAAAATGCACGCACACTGGGATGTGGTTATGATTGGAGTGCATCTAAAACAGTGCTACTGAAGGTGACAGACACGAATAGCTTAGGACAGCCTGTGTAAGTGTCACACAGTATCATTCCGTTGTGATCTGGATACCAACTAGCTGCACGTGCAGTAAGCTGGAGTGCAGTTGTTTTGGGGTTACTCCTGTCGGGCCTGAATCGAGGCCATGGTGGCAAAAGTGATTGCAGGCAAAGGCAGAATGATAAGCTAGCCACCTGATAGGGAACCGTCGGCGGAGTTGTCGACACCTGACACAGGAAACATGTCAGCAGTGAATTGTATGACAAAGTCTAGGCGTATAGTTTCCCATGATGAGTTTTGTAAGATGGTAACTTGAAAGCAATGGTGTGGGTCATTTGGGAAAATTTCCACTGTGTGCCGGAAGGGATGAATGGCGAAGTAGATGGCAAGCAGTTATCTGCAAAATGTGCTAGCAAAGGATTTTGCTGGCTGCAGGCCTTCGAAGAAGAAACCGAGAGGTTGTCGTTTCCCACCACCTTTTGTTGGAGGAAAGATTCTACCACAACGTCTGAGGCATCAGTTGCGCTATAGAGAGATGCATTCGTTTCGGATTGAGCAAGGAGAACTATGCTGGTGAAAGCATCCTTGAGCTCGGTAAGGGCTGCTTGTGCTGCACTTGGGAAAGCTAACTTCCGTTCATTGTCTCTGAGGAGCTCAGCCAAGGGCTGCATGAGCAGAACAAAGAGAGGAATGAAGCGTCGATAGTAGTTGAGCAAACGATAAATAGACAGAGGTCCTTACATGTGGATCTAATATTGGATCTAATCATGGCAAACGTCGATACCAGACGATGAGACGGAGTGGCCTAGAAATTCTACCGATGACTTGCCATGTCTCACTTAGTCGAGATAACTGTGACATCATGTTTCTTGTTTTGGCCTCGGCAACCTGACAGAATCTTCCCTCAGACAATTTCTTGATGCTCTGACCGTCGCATAGGATAAACAACGGTGCCCTATCTCCTACATCAATCAGGGTGGATAGAGGTTTAGAAACTACTGCTCAAGCCTTCACGTCTTCTTTTCCCCCCACTTACGCATTTTCACCCTTCTCATCTTGTTCCATCTTCACCTTTAGCCTCCAGTTTACAAACGCTTAATCCTTTGCCCACCAACACATGCTTTGATAGGCGTTTAGCTTCTGTATAATTACAACTCACATGCAAACTCGGAGGGTCACTCTTGCTCAACCAACAAGCCCATGTCTAACCAAGCGGTCAAGCCCAGTTCATCGGCTGCTATTTGGACCCCGACCCCCCCCCCCACAGTTTGGCAGGCCTCAACGTACGCATATTGTTACAGATCGGTCAACAGGCGTCACCTTCCCGAACATTAGAATGTTCTAGATCGATATCTGCTGCCGATCGGAAACTCGCCTACAAGACCCGAGCTCTTTTCTCACTATACCATCCAGTTCAGGTGACACTCGCAGCGCCATCTCATTGTGCCTCTTCGGAGACGATGCATCCGTGAGTAACGGTTGATTGGAGCCCAAGCAGTAGCGAGATGTTTGCGGTGCGAGTGGCTTGCTTGTTCAAACCTTCGAAGTATCTTGCGACTAGTAGGTGTCTGTTTGTCATCGCTGCCCACGACCCCACAAACAGTAGCGATGCCTCGGTAAAAGACGACTTCTATCGTCAACTGACTCAGCTCCTTCGCCACAGAAGAAGCACGGACACTGTCGTGCTGGCTGGGAATCGGAGTGCTCAATTTGGAAAATTCTTCACTGAACAGCTTCATCTGCGCGGTCAGCATGGTGTAGGCATCCGTAATGATAACGGTGAGCGGTTGCTTCATTTGTGTGTAGATGCTCGTTTAGTTCTTGATAGCACTAACTTCCGACACAGCACGCGTCGGAAGGTGACATTGCGCCTACCAGCCTCGAACCAGCCACGGACGTAAATCGACCACATCGCGATCAGTTATCGCTGGAGAAGCAGCGTCAAAAACTGTCGCTTGATGTGGAGCACAAGTGTGGACACTACCCATGCACATGTATGTGTTGACATGTGGGTGAATTTTAGCGGTCACACTCGACGACCCTGTGAGCGCATAGACACCAACCAACTGGCGAAGCCAGCTGTTCTGAATGCGTAACGAACTGCGCTGGCGTTCGGGTAGAGCAAGTGCTCACGGAATACAATTAACGGGCACTGGCCACAAGTTCACCAGACACTACTAGAAGCAGGTAAAACAGCATGTGGTAAATCCACTAGTCAACATAGACATGGGATCTCTTCGCAGTATGTGGAACTTATCAATGCTCGCCGCACATTCCGGCTAGAAGCGAACATCATCAGACTCGCAAAGACCTGAGGGAAACAGCCCGTGCTAGCCCGAAGTGAGCCAGCGAATCCTGGTGGTCTCATACCGCGTCAGAGATGGAAGTGGCTGCTGTCCTTGGTAACCATTGAAAGTTTTTCCTTCTGCTAAGGGAAATGGGCAGCAGGAGATCTGGATTTAGTGAAACTACTTATGACGAGTGTGGACAGTCTGCCAACAATTTGTCAACACGGTTGGAGCATTGGGCTGAGCATTTTGAAGAGTAATTCAATCGGCCGAAATTGTTAGATTCCTCACCGGCCAGAGATCACCCTGCTCCTTGGGCTTTCCATTTGGATCCGCCCCGTCGCTCAGAAGTGGAACTTGAGATCAGACTTTTAATATTGAATAAAGCCACAGGACCAGATGATCTACATCCAACCTTCTACAAATTCGGGTGCCGTGCTCTTGGTGCTGATTCACACGAATTGTTAGTAAAACTGTGCAAGCAGGAACTGTCCCAACCGACTGGAGCTGCTCCGGCTTAGTCCCGATTTTTAAAGGAGGTTCGAGTTCGAAATGCTGCAGCTATAGAGGAATCAGTCTGATCCCCATCGCCTCCAAATTAATTGCCTCTGTAATCTTCTATATACTGACTGGCGCTCGTGAATAACAGATTCGTGAGGAGCAACCCGGGTTTCTTCGATATAGAGGCTGCATCGACCACATATTCACTTGCGTCAGTTGTTGGAGCAGCGCAATATTTATTGGAGACCCACAGTTTTCATGTTCTTTAACATCAAAGGCTCCTTCGATTTGGTGGATCGACTTGCGCTTAGGGACTGTCTACTTAGGAAATGAGTGCCCGAGAAACATGATAATATTACCCGAGCGCTTCACGCGCGTTACTCGCACAGAGTAATGACTTAAGACAAACTGTCGTTGTCCTTCAATGTCTCCAGCGGTGTAAGACAAGAATGCCCACTTTCACCTTTCCTGTTCAACTTCGCCTTTAACGGATGTATGGTGATCGCGTTCACAAGACACGACTTGGCAAGTGTGGAGTCGCTCCCAGTTTAACGGCTTCTTGACTTGGAATATGCTGACGATATTGCCCTTATCTGCGACAGTTCACTAATGTGCCAAGCGCCTCTGGAAATTTTAACACTGACTGTCAACCGTTTCGGGCTATGCTTTGCGCCCTAAAGGTGCAAAGCTTTGTTTTAAACTTGACAGAGACCGCCTCCTGCGCTGATCCTTGGTGGGGAGCAGCTAGACGTCATTCATCTATCTAGCTAGTGATATCAGCCCCGTTGGAATTGAAGACGACAGCACAAACCGTATAGCAAAAGCTGGGGGCGCTTTTGCTGACCTACGCCACCGGTGGCGTCGGCGCGACATCAGTCTCTCCCTGAAAGGTAAAGTGTATAATGCAGCCGTCAATTCAACTCAGGTTTAAGACTGTGGAACTTGGCGCAATTGAGCAACAGACATAAAGAGGATAGATACGTTCGACCACCAGTGCCATCGCAGTTTGGCTCATATCTTTTACGAATATCTTGTGAGCAATGAGTGGGTTCGACGCTTTGTTTATCTAGAAGGAACAATAAGCGAATTGCTCAGCACCGTTCTTGCAAGTACCCGGCTCCGACGGCTAAGCCGCGTGTTGTGCATGCCAGCCCAAAGACTTCCTCCACGTGCGTTTTTTACGCGCCGGGGGTGTGGATGGAAGGAGGGGTGGCCAAGCGACTACTCGGTTAAGAGGATTGTAGGCTGGTACATCGAAATTGGCCTAGGTTTCAGCCTCTCGAATTCCTGGTTGGGGACTGAAGGACGCTGAACACGTTTGGCTGGATAGACTTGTTGACATGGCTAGGAGCCGACTTCAGCGGCGTTTGTGCTGCGAGCTATCTTGTCCCTCCCCCTTCCGTTTAGTCTCCCCTCCAACCACGATCTCAATTATTAGGCGGCATATAGCTTTTTGCGGTATAATAGCCGGCTCTTAGCTCTCCGGAACGATGTCCACTCGTTACTGTTGGTTCAGCCGGCGTGTCACTGCTGCACCATTTTCTATTCATTTGTATTGTGGTGCAATAGCAGAGGTGTTTTCCACCTGCAGTTGACATGTACGATGGATGAACCGCTGGAAGAGAGGACGAATATGAACAAGGTGCTTGGCTTCGGAAAAACACGCTACTTAAATCTCATCGAGGCAAGAATAAGCGAGGTCTAAACCATGAGTAACATGATGGATGTTGCCCTGGAATGATGTGAAACGTCACACAGTCTGGTAGACCTTCACAGAAATTCGAACAAGCCGAAGGGAGTGATGACGGCTATTTGTCTTTGTCTTCCATCGTTATTTGATGATGTGCCTGAACTAGATAGATCTTACTGAAGATTGTCTTACTCGTGAGCTGTGAACAATGGAACAATGGATCAATGGTTTAATAAGGACAAAAAAGCCAAAGCTTGCCAAATCCCGGGATAGGGTTTGTGAGAATTACGTAAGTTCAAGAAAGAAGTTAAACTTAAGTGAAATCCGCAACCGTGGCCTCACCTTAACAAAATAGTATATCCCTCTACCCCGGTTTCGTGGGGTTGGTGAATACAACGTTTGCCTGCGACATGTCGTCACTCACTGAATAAAAAGTAGCCCAAGTACTTTAGGTGGTGTAAAAAAGTGTCGTCATTTTTAAAAATGGGTAGCGGCGGCCTAGAAATGACAAAGGTCGAAAGAGCGTTCCACGGTTGACAAATTCGAAGGGAAAAATAATCCCGGCGGCATTCCAGCCGAAGGTATTTGGTAGATAGTTTCAACTAGTGATTCCTCAGTTGTGTTTTGCGGTTACGTTTCAAGAGGTGGTGGCAAGCGTGACTGGGGTGTTTTAAGCTCCGGTACGCCAGCATGTTTTCGCCTTCTAGACGGCGATATCTTCCGCGCTACACTATAAATGCTTTCATTCGCAGGTGGTATGGCAGGTGGAATAATCCCTTCAGTTTTCCGGTTGCCATTCGCTGTGCTGTCTCCAGTGCAACTAGATGGTGTTATAACCAGGTTTGGCAGGTCTGGATGGCGCACTCTACGTGGAGTCTCCCATACGCATTGAGTATTTAGGGGAAACTAGATTGGTCGAACCTCCCGGAACGCGACCGGTAAGAGACTAACATGCTGGTTCTCGGTATTGGACGCTTTCAAGGACAGCACCGAACAACCGAGATCTTCTTGCATCACCACTCCAAGGTCGCGCTCCTATGAGGCGGTTTTCAAGATATGGTTTCCAAGCTTATATACGTGAGTGGGCTTGTGACGCGCATACGAAGTATTGCATTTGTCTGTATTAAACGGAAGTTATTAAACTTAGGCCATTCAAAGGCACAGTCTAATTCTCATTGCAGCATATCCTCATCTTTCTGACATCCGTGCCCCCGAGATATTTTCATGTAATCGGCAAAATCAGGACATTTGACTCAATTACACGCACTAAGTCGTTAATGAAATGCAGAATAAGCGCGGCCCCAAAGCTAAGACTTACAGAACGCCGTAATCCACATTAAGTAGACCACAAAATGAGCCCCAAACCGGAATCTGTAACAGTCGCAGTTGGAGGAAATTTCGACTCATCAAAGGACAGGGTTCCAGGTTCCGCACGCTGATAGCTTTTGGAGAAGCATTTCGTGATCTAAGCGGTCGAGTTAGTCGGATTAGGTGACTTCAGTGCCGATTCCGCTGCCAGAAGCTATCAGTACATTGGTTGTACATACCAGATTCTGTCGGAATACTTGTCGCTCCGGTGCTAAGATGGTAAACCTTACAAGGTAACCCATTGATGCCTTAATTATGATCGAATCGGTCACGTTTGAAAGCCAGGGAGTAGAATAACTGGGTGATGGTTATCCAGCTCTGAATGGCTCCCCTCTTAGCAATATGGATAATGATGCCCTACTTTCATATCCTAATTATAATAATAACAATAATAATAATACGTATATTTCTCCGGATGTGTCTGCGGCAGCACAGATCAAGTTGTACAAACGTGTCCATGCGCTTGCATGGGCCACATGTTGGGGCGACAGTTTGGGGACCTGATATTCACCCAGACACGTTTGGAAAAGTTGGGTTAATGTCTCAGCTATCCTCCTAGCTGCTAACTGTGGTGCTTTTAGGGGAATGTTATTAACTTCGGAGGAACAAATGGGGCAACAATAGTAGCTTCATAAAAATGATCGCTGAACCAATGGTGACGTGTGTACGTACTGGCTTCTGGGAGAATGGGATAGGTAGATGTCGCATGCTGGTGTCGTGTCGGGAAATTGGGGTATATTCTAGCCCTAGATCTTTGGCTGCATCCTCCGTGGTTTGAGCGCATTCATCAACTGATATACGTTAGGGAAGACCACGCTTCACATTCCGAAGGCTGTTCAGAAGTCCGCACGGAACTTTATCGTTAGCACCAAATCTTTCCGCTAAGATCTGCTGGGGTACTAATTTGTCCTCAAGTAAAAGTGCGGTGCGTTGATTACGATGCACTACATATTTACCATGTACACAAGCTCCACTTCCTCTCTTACTGTCATGTGTTTTCGGGTTCGGCTTTGAATGAATGATTTTGCTCTTACAGAACGAAGGAGCCTGTTTACCGGGGATGATTTTATTAGGTCACTGAACGTGCCAGCTAACTCCATCCAAAGACCATCAATGGAATATTCAGCAGAAAACTACCCATTGGCATTTCCAACAAGTTTCACTAGGATGTCGAAATTTGTACTTGTCCAAAACAAGCCATTGGGTTCCTGTGAATATGCTGCATACTACACATATTCATCACTTATTGTTATGTAGTCATTCAACCCTAGAGGCCCGAAACCCTTGGCGTCTTGATCATGAGCCCTTCGTTCGTGTGCATTAAAACAAGCTCAAATGGTTTATTCCCCGCTCTGAACGGACATGGCTAAAGAGCGGAATGCACGCAGTATGCTCTTGCAAATCCGCCTTAAGTTGCTCGTTGAGCGATGCGGGGAAATCCAGATCGTATACACTGAAGTCAACTGCGATGAGAACAGGACTGCGTTTTTTGCTTGAGACCCTTCCCAAGGTTAATGTCTTGCGGGAATCCATCTCTGAGGTGGACTTTTGGGGGACGAGAAATAACTGCCACAAGCCAAGTGTGGTTGCGGCTGAGTCACGACCTGCACCAAAGTAAGTTTACGATCAGCGTTTCCAGATCGTCTACCAGCTCGCACAGCAGGTTGCTACGAAAATATAAAATTACCCTCACCATTGTTCGAGCGATCGATTAGAATAAAGAATAAAACATGTATCGCGACATTGGTGCCGGTAATTTCTGAGTGCAACCAAGCTCCCGTTACGAATAAAAGGACGCAGGTATACGCTACTTGACGCAGCCGCATTTCGACAAGCATGTTCAGGAGACCTTATGCTTTGGTGTACATGCAGAACAGTTTCTCTGTTATTGGCAATGAATCGGTAGGCGTCTGCTTTGAGTACAAGGTTGTGCAGACATGTACAATGAAACAACGGGTTTATCACGAATAAAAAGCCAAACGCTTAAAACTCTTCCGTAGGTAACCAGTGAGATCAAAATTTGATATCTCGAAAACAAATAAAGCGTAGCCGTGGACCTACCGCAAATTTTAAATGTGTACATTGTTTGTGTACTTCAATCCATGTCCTAGTAACTTGAAGTAAATCATGTAACACACCATCAAGTCGATATTTAAATTCGGACAACGTAGGAGTAGATATGAGAAAATGCGGAAGTAAGTTCCACAGCAGGGATACACGAAGTGAGAAAAAGTTCCGGCGGCATTACAATCGGTTATACTGTATGGCTTATTCCAAATGATGGCCCCTCAGGGCGATGTTTTTGTGGAGTTTCAATAAGGGTCCGCATTGGGGACTAGAGTTCTTGGGGATCTGATGCACAAAATATGAGACTACACAGATAAGACGATGTTGTTCAGTAAAAACTCCTAGTCTTTAGTCTCAACTGGTAAGGGAGGTGGAGCAATCCCATCTCTTTTCTGTCGCCCACCGTCGTGGCTTCACAAGAGCATTGAGGTCATAGTTTTGTCAGAGGTGTCACATCTGAGTAGTGTATACAACTTTTGGTCCCACTTAATCCTTCGGCTTTTGCATGACGAAATTAGGAAATACCCTGCCAAACGCCCTTCGCAGCGGACCAAGTGTTGGCTGGCAATTTTCACTGATATTTCAGACGGAGTTGCGCATTCGGGGACCAGGCGTCTGACGCCGTGCGCGCGTACTTGCATGTGTGGGTCTGTGAATGTTTTGACGACTGCTTCACTCCACCTCTGGATAGAGACAGAACTGTGAATATGAAGCAAAACGAAGTTAAACGCAAGACAAAGCAGCCGGGCAGCGTTTGCCGCAGCGGGAAAACGGTTCTGATACTTTGTGTGCTGGATGCAGCACATACTACCACGACAAGTGTGGTTCTTGAAGTGCAAAACAGAAATGAAGAACCATAAAACATGCCCTTTTTGGTTCTCCACTGATTGTATGGCTGTCCCACTTAGCGAATGCATAGGTAATTTGGCACATAAATGCGATAAGCTGGTGGCGATGGTTGAGGAAGCTAAGCTAAGAAAATGCTTTCCTTCGAATTCAGCCGCAGCAGGGAACGGCACCGAAGGTTCACGGCTGAACGTAGTGACCGAACCTCATGTAAGAGTAAAACCGTGAAGCTAGGTACGCAAACAACTCCAATCCGAAACCAGGCAAACAACTTACTTCCACCTACTACGGCGACTCCCATCCTGGCTCAGTCGATATTGCACGAGAACAACGCTATGGAGACGCTATACCGGCGCACAAGAAAATTTGACTACTGCGGTAGGAGTGACTATATAAGGGTCCGCAGTCGTTGCCCAAGCACCAGGGGCAAATTCTGTGCCTACACCTGATGCGACCACACAGTGCGCTAGAAGTGCCACACGTGGGCTATCGCTCCAGCGAAGATATAAATTCCACTCCATCACAAACCGGTCACTACACAACAAGCCGATGGGCAGCTGTTAATGGTGTGCTCCAGTGTTCATGTACCCATCGCCAACTCCAGAAAAGTTAAACGGTTGGACGAACAAAAGCAATGGGATTCCATTTGTTTATTAGTAGGCGTCAAGCAAAACCGGCTAACATGGTACGCAGTGTTCGCCTTTTAAACGCGACAAATTACCGGAAACCACAGATTTTATGTGTGACGCTGAAAGCGACAAGCAATGTTTTGTTGATTCTTTTGTCAGCCATACGCTTTCGAACTGACTCATGTGACATTCGGATTTTTCCCGAAGTCTTTTGGAGCGATCGCCAACCAAGAAAACAGAACCTTGATAACTGTCAACATGGGAACAACGAGAAACTGATCTTTATTCATAGTGTACCGAAGCTTTAAGCGTCTGATGACCGTGCAATACAAGACCACGAGGGGTAGGATTGGCGTTACCTCCGTCAAGTGGTCTCACTCGACAACGTGCTCGACAAATCAACCATAAGTCTACCGTCATCATCAAAGTAAAAAGGGTGTGGCTCCAAGGTGATACAAATTGTGCTCTAGTGCAAACACACGGCAGAAATTGCTCTTGAAAAGGGGTGCGTGTGACGTAAGTAGCTTCCCTCAGACCTACCAATAAAAGCGTCCAACACAAAACCTCAGCTGACCAAGAGTGAGCAAAGCTCCCTGAGTCTGACAGTGAGTCCAGTAAGTCTGTTACGAAGCAGGCAATTGCGGAACACAACCAACTGTTGAAGTACAGCGACTTCTCCAATTATGACTATAATCGGACTCTGACCAGTGTTTATTTTATCAGGCAATATAAAAACGAGCAAACTTCAAGGTCAGCAGTCCGCCAATAGGGGCCCGACGGGTGTACAACACTGCCGGACCCCAATACAGCGAAACGTGCGTCTGGTGATTTTCCGGATTAGTAGCTTACCTATGAGATTTGGAATCTCATTGTGAGGAACCAACTCGGATCATACCCAAAGCCGTCTACTCATAAGTGATCAAAAAAGGATTAGTCGCCGACCTAGCAATGGTCGGTACAAGCAGAATCTATTGATTCGCACGATCAGATGAACTTAACTATGGTTGCACAATCCTGTATTTATACCAATGCACACGGACTCTTCAACGGGTTGGCAGACCTACATAATCATCAACTCTTGATACCTAGGGACTTAATAGTGGTAAGTAGAACTTGGCTTAAAGATAAAATCAAGGAGGCGGAGATGGCTGTACCTGGTATCTTCGTCCTACGTAAAGATCGACCTAGTGGGGGAAGTGGCGTAATTTTGTACTACCGCATTGATCTACTTTTCCGATTCTTTGACGACTCAGACGTTCAATTTGTGGACCACTTTGGTTCCGCCTGCTACTAAGACATGCTGGTACATGTTTAGTTACCCACGTAAACCATCTTCCCATGTTCACACCGGAAACGAAAAAGGTTCTACTACATCAAAAAGCGTTGAGGATCAGCTCAACTCTCACGTTCTCCTTTTAGGGGACTTCAAGTTGGCGAGTAGTTCAAAGCCGAACTAGAAGAATTAGTCACCGGCCTTCCACTCCATAACCGTGGTACTTTTCTTACGAGATTCAGAACAGGAAATAAGCCCGATATGTTGAACCTCGTCTTCACCAAGGAGGAACTTGTTGTCGACCTATTGACAGTGAGTACTCCTCTAGAGCACAGGAATCAGGAAGCACTGCTTTCCGTTTCATCTGCTAGGCTGAACAGTTTAACATGGAAATCGTAGAGATTCGCATAATAACAAAACCGAATATTTTATCCGACCTCAGTAAGAGCACTTATTGGTCGTTTCAAGCGGAACAACGCCCGATGTCGAGTGGCGAATGTTTGTCAATTAGTTCAACACATTAGTAACACAATCAAAAGAGACTAAAACCATTTAACTGAAAAATTAATGTCCTTCCTGAGAAGTAGGAGCAGAAAAGAATGGCCATGAGAGGTTCACTTTAAAATGCATATCAATCCGATCCAAATGCTAGAAACTGGTATGCTTACATAACTGAACGAAACCACTATGTCAAACTAGACCGCGAAGATAAATTGAAAAGCCAACAAGGTTTGGCGCAGAAGTTCCTCTGCAATTCTAAGCTAAATTTTAGGAATGTCAACAAACTTCGCAATGTACTTGGTGGCATCTCTTCCCTAAACAACGTCAGTGGGGAAGCGCGAACTGCCCAATAAGCAGCTGATGCTCATTGATACCAGTTTGTTTATACTTTCTAGAACGCATGGCCGTCACATATCATTCTCACACATATCAGGGAACTGCCAGGACTTAACAATATCTCCTTCACGTCTGTGGATGTGCTGAAATGACTGATGTCACAAAGAGAGTACAATTCCCCTATGCCGGATCGCATACGTCCCAACGCATTGCTGATAGCTGCCACGAGCTTGGCTGAACCGTTATCTCTTTTTTTCCAGCGCTCTCTACGTGATGCAGGTCCCAAACACATGGAAGCGTGGAATAGGCACCACCATTTACAAAGGAGGCAATTGTGCAATGCCCACAAATTGCCGCCCGATAACACTTCTTACAGAATTTGCTAACTTCATGGAATCTGTTGTTGCGAATGCACTTATGGGATATTTAGGAAGATGCCATCTCATCGTACAAGAGAAGCATAGATCTCGCCAAAACCGTTCAGATACCACAAATCTTTTGTTAGTCAGTGCTGAATAGACGTAATCTGTCTATGATGGAGAAGCAATCGACGCTGCTTACCTTGGTTTAATGAAGACCTTGGATCTGCTTGATCACCGTATTATTTACAAGCGTCGTAGATATGGGATTCATGCATTATTACGCCAACGACGCTTGAATTGGTTGTTTAGTGGCACTCTGTCTGACCCGAACCAAGTTCATTGCGGCGTCCCGTAAGGCCAGGTACAAGGACCATAATTATTCCTTGTGTTAATTAAACACCTTGGAAAGCATTACCATGCAACGTTCTGCTCCTTGACGAAGACCTCAAGATTTGCAGGGCAATCAAACTAGCACACGATGTAACATCACTGCAAGGTGATCGCCATAAAGCCTACGAATTGTCCACAAGGAACATGCAAAATATTGAGCTTAATCCACGAGACCACCTCCAAATATCGCTCAGTAAAACACATGCTGCAGTGCGATTCTCGTGAAAGTGACCTTGGAGTGATCGTGCAAAACGATCTCGGTGGTAGATCGGCCAAAAATCGTTTCTGGTTGAGCCGATAACGAACTCATTTCTCATAAGGCATTCGTCCCAATAGTTCATAAGCTACAGAGCAGAGCCTAGTCCGGGAAAGCACCAGACGCGTTTCGCCCTCTTGGGGTTCGTCAATGGCGAGCATTCCCTCGGTCCTCTAAGCAGGATCGAACCCATGACCGCTAGAGGCAGATGCCAACTAGCCAAAAGCTTAAGCCACTGAGCCATGGGGGACGTTGGCTCGGCTACATAATTTGCAAACTAACTGGGATATAGCACCACCTATCTACCATTGTCACAGACAGTGGTTAGCCTGCGAGGTGATGACATCCTCTCACTGGATGCTTTATCCATGCTATATCCCAACGTTATTGGGACGAAAGTCTTATCAGAATTACAACTAAAATCCTGCTACTTATGAGTACTATAGAACTCATTTCTCTCAGATCCAGGGCTCACGCCGTTACCACATTTTACCTCTCTTTGTATATAGTATATCGGGTGTGTTTGGCAGTTTCGATAGCTTGCTGCGGGTAGTTATTCCAGCTGTTGACTTGTAGTGGTCTGGGTACATGGATGCTCTCGTGGTTTTGCTTAGGAGATGCTGCTTTGATCAAGAGCTCCGTAGGAAGGCTGCTGCGGCTCGCATACCAGCCCACCAGCATCCTTGTTGATATTGGCCTGGATTGTAACATCACTTTCACATCCCTCGAGCCACATCATTGGTACTTTACGATCTGCCCTGTCTCAAGATTGCTGGCAACATGAGCTTTCCAAGGGACAGGGGCTCACGAATATATCTCCACGGTTCTTGGATCTGAGTGTCTGCCTCGCACTCATCATGACATCCAGCCACTGGCACACGGGGTACAAGTATGGTCCTGGCTACGGATTTCCCCCGGTATACTTCCAAGTCCTGCCTCACCTGTTTGCGCTGGCGCCGCGATATATCCATAGAGATGCGGATGGAATATGACCCATTCCGGAGTCGAGTTGTAAACAACAGGACAGCTTCTATTTCATCAGCGAAGTCAGTAGCACTCGGAACATACTCTGTTCACTGTAGTGCTCTGAGTTTGGGTGAAGGGTGTCCAGCGTCAATTTGGCAGGATTAGTTACGAAACCTTGGATGTTATTAACGAACTTCCACTGAGGCATATTATCAAACTGTTTCTCTTTTAAGTAATTTGCCCTGTAGTCTAGAACGTTGGTGCAGAGTACCGATGGTATACCAGGTGGAGCCCGAGTTGAGCTTAACGACCCAGCTGGTCGGTATACAACAGGTGGAAGTTGTGAAAATACAGTTTTGCCCTCGTTATTTACTTTGGGTCCAGTGGGAGTAACTGAAGGATTAAGTTTCTGCTTCCAGTTAGCAGCAAGGACATGCTAACCACCATTAATGCCAACGTCCTTCTGTAATTGCTGAAGAGTTTAGAGGGTGGACGAGGCCTTGAGCGCACTCATTTCAATTGGATTGACGGTGGTTGTTTTAAGCTTATTTGCGCAACTGGTTGATACTAACGTTTAAAGCTACAGATGAAGTTTGTTAAGGCACTGGTCAGTGTTCTTCCTCAGTTTTGTATCGGAGCCTAGTGGGAATGACTGGGGTTTGCTGTCTGTCGCGCTTTTTATAAGGAAGCGATTTTGGTAGTTCACATTTGTTTAAGCATTACCACCAATATTTTTGTTTATGCGATAGTTCATGGACAGTCTTCACCAGTGGGATGACCATACATATTGCACAGAACCACAAAGAAACTGGTCTACTATTGTACATCTTCAACTGATTTACTATGAGCTTGGAACACTTAGAACTAAACTTGTCCAGGCAGTTGTAATATTGGGTTCCTGCTCGAACCCTATTCTGGAGTGCAGAAAACCTACGTAGTGCTCTCTAATTGGGTGCGTTAAAATGAGCGCTTTTGATTGGTCGATACAAACCATTTCGTTGATCGATGCCTTTACCAGCAACGCTCGAGCGCTTGTGCTCGCTAGCAGGTCGGCTGCGCGCTGAATTGCCAACAATTTCAAAGTCGACACATTTGGGGTGTCAGGTCCAGGTGTGGCTGTTTTAAGCGGCTTGATCGTTTTCTCGGTAATCAAAGCGACTGAGCGTTGCGGATACAAAATGTGCGGAAGCTACTTTATTTAGCGGATTACAGCTGTGTTAGTTGACTCGACTATTAGATCTCGGAGTTGCTTTTTATTTGGGTACACAATTGTTATTGTGGCCTTCGTGGTTTGAGAAATTCCCAGACGGGGTTTCTGAGGAAACAGCGCAAAAGCTGTGATGTGGAGCTAAAACGTGATCTACACCCTTTAGGTCAGAAAGATGGAATGTACTAGATATCGCAGAGGAAGCTGGATTGCATGGCTGTCAACACACGCATGTGTGATGCGACGTGTGACAGTAAATCCGATTTGAGTACGAGACCGGAGAGTTCACCTCCCTACGGCCGCAAATAGAAGTACCGTATTTATGCCCTGGGCCCCTATCTGGCACAACGAGCTCACTGAGAGCGCGGTGGTTATCAAAAGAGCGCCAGTCAACAGATTTTTTGTGGTTAGCAGTTAGTAGGACCAAGAACTATCGAAGAGCAGATTATGCCGAGTAGAGCATGTCCTGTTTAGTGGCAACTCTACGATTCACGTGACCGTTTTGGTGCCCCAATGCCATTGATTTCTTTTTATGTTATGCCAACGGTTTACCTTCATTAGAATAAACTTGCTTTTTATTCTGGTTGGCTGAATTAAGTGCACCTTCATATCATGTTACTCTTATACTCTTATACTCTTCTCACAAAGCAGCAGTAGTTATAAAAGTTGAGAAGCCAAGCAAATGAAGTGAGGTTAACAATCAAATGGGAATGTCTTCAACTGTAACCCAAGGGCATCGGGTCGGTGTTTACACTCTTTCAACGTTGGTGCTAATACGACTTTATCGGGTAGTGCGCTCCATGCGGCGGCGACCCTGTGTGATAAAAGAAAATCATCTCTAATGCGATCTGATCTGGGCTTATGGAGCTTCAGAGTGTGACCACGCAGAGGTAGCATCTGAGCCGGATAGAACAGACTAGTTAGATCAGGCTTCATCTTGCTCGTCAATATACGGCACGTAAGGAGAAGGTCGCCCCAAAAGCGCTTGCTGTGCAGCGAAAACAGCTGCAACCTGAGCAGCCTCTCAGGACACGTGAGTTGGCTCAATCCTTGCACCGTTTTCGTGCCAATCCTCAGAACTCGTTCGATGACCATCTTATCGCAAACGAAGCAAAGAGGACAGGCCTGCACACACGACTCCGGGAATGGCCAGACAAAAGTTGCGAACAATGTAACAAACGTTTCATTTGTTATGATGCCGAACGACCCGCTGAGCATCCACATCATTCGGAAACGCTTGCGAGTAGCAGTCTTTCTTTTCTCGCTGGATTTGCAGTCATGGGATAGCAACATACCCAAGTCAGATTTTTAAGTCCCTTGAGGCAATGCATTTTCGCCAAGTAGGTAACGAGTTTTGAGACTGCTTGGCCCTATGTACGGGACCTAACAGTTGGTAAGATTAATTTGCATCTGCTAAAAATCGGACCATTTTCAAAGCTCGCCAAGGGCTATCTTCAAAGCCAGGGGACCATCGGAACCGCTTATCAGATTCCAAACTTTCAACTCATCCACAAACCTAAGGGATTTTGCCTTAAGCTTCTCAGGAAAGTTGTTAACATACAAGGGAAAGAGTGTCAAGTCCGAGTGTAGACCCCCTGAAGAACAACACTCAGGACGTCTTGTCTGAAAAGCAGCCCGGAACCCTCTCGAAGGCTCATCTGTCTAACTTCCAGGATAGCCGAATTCCAATTCAGTACTTGGACTGGAACGTCGTATGACCTCAGTTTAACCGAAGAGAAAAATGCGGGACGGTGTCAAAGGCTTCAGCAAAGTCAATGGACAAAATGTTTACCGCCTGTCTTAATCCACTGCCTCATCTCAGCACTCCCGAGGTACCAAAATGTTAACCAAACAAGTATGGTTTCTGCGGAACCCACGTTGAGACGGGCTGAGCAAGCTGAAGTTAGACAAGTGCTTTTCGAGCAAAGCACTGACCAACTTCTTTAACACTTTAACGCGTACACTTGTTAGGCTAACCGGCCTGTAATTTTCGGGCAGATGCTTATCACCCTTTCTGAAATCAAGACAGACGCCGGCGTTTCTCCGGTTGGAAAGTAGAGAGCAGCTACGAAGTGACTTCTCAAAGAGACATGTAATCCGTTTACACCGCAACTCAGCCAGCTCGTACAAACACTTGGGATGGATGCTAACTATCCCGGCAGGTTTAGCGGGATGCAGCTCACGTAGTTGCTTGAGTACCTGAGCTTCCGAGATGGAAAGATCCGTCATGAAGGAATCCACTGGGATCTTTGCCTCTAAGTCGATATTCGGCAAAGGAATTTCATGAAGAAACGGCCTTGCATACTATTCCCCAAGTTATCAGGCCTCTTCCTGATCGGTTGTGGCTTCAGTGTCCTCAGGTCCAAACAGCATAGGAATAGACGAATTTGCATTTCATCGGCGTTTGACGTATCCACAAAACCCTTACGGGTTTGTTGATGCGGATCAAGCAAGCGCTAATTCAAACCTCAAACGTGCGTCCCAAAGATGCTTTCTACATACATTTAGAACGCCTCGGTCGCGATCATATGTATTTGCTCTGGGAGCTGATATCTAGTTTCTCCAACATCTGGATCACCTACTGAGAATTCTGCGCGCCTGAGTCAAATCAAGGCGGTATTGCCCCCACTTTATTCCTCCCAGAGATTGGGGTATGGAGGAGAGAAAGCTCACAGAGAAATGATTTTACTTTGTCAAAAGTGACCTGGACGGTATCATCCACCGAAATGACACAGCAGTGAGTTGCAGCCTTGTCCCTGATGGATTGGAAATCAGCGCGCCAGATATGTGGTCTCCTGGTAATAAATCTTTCACGGTCCCGACGTAAGGTGCAATTGAATAATAAGCGCACATGATTACTAAGGCCTAAAGAGGAATCGTAAACTACATCTCTTACAGAGTCTTTCCATTTTGCAAAGCTAAGGTCTAAAAAAGGCTTTTGGCCCTCCATGAACCTAGTTAGCCTGTGTACAAATAGATGGTTTGATGCTTATAAGAAAAGGCTAAGTAGGTCAGTGGGAAAACCCCTGACGTTGCTGTGTACAGTTCTCCAGTCAACCCCAGGCACATTAAAATCACCCATAACCAGGTATATATTAATAGTATGCGTGCGAATGAAATCAATGAACCCGCCTGACGCACATGCGGAGCCTCTGTATACTAACACAATTTTGAATTGCGTGAAAGAAGTGCACATATCCACCGAAAGAGCTTCCGCAGTTACATCAGGGGCGTCGAACAAATAAGTTCGTACAATACTCAAAGTAGATTTGATGTACAAAACAACTCCACTTCCGCGACAGCATGAGGCGCGATCAGCTGACAGCAGAGTATACCCAGGCAGACAGATTTCACTACCCAGGATGTCGGGGAACAACCATGTCTCAGTAAAGACAAATGCGTCTGGCCGAAAGCTTTCGACAAGTGCCAAGCTCGCAAATTTTATTCCTCAGACTACGCATTTTGCTGAGGACTACTTTAAGGAAATCGGGATCCTCAGCCGGGGATCGCGTGCCACCAGAACGGGCACTGGAAGGGCGGAAGTAGACCACCGGGTCATCACCCGAAAACCCATCAATCAAATACCCGTTTCACCCGCCTTGCGACGGCCTTTTAGGTCATTTAAGACGACTTGTAATTTCAACTTATTAGTCAAAGGGAGGTCAAGTTGAATACGGACTTCAGAATCCTAGAATTTAAAAGCGAAACACTGAAACGCCTTCCGCTCATCTGATGTGGAAAGCACGTCTCTCAGTAAACGGGGTTTGACCTCCTACACATCCACTGGCGCAGACCGAAGCCTAATGAGTTTTCCTACAGGTACATCAGGAAACCCGGACGGAAGCAGTTTAGATACTCAAATATTAAACCATTGAAAGTCATCAAGCATTCGCTCCTCTGGAAGGGCGACGGTGGACTCTGTGACATTCCTGCAAATGGCACTATCAGTTTAAGAGTCACGCGGCGTGGGCTGCCTACTACACGTACTACAGTCACAGGAGCCTGCAAATGAGTGGTTGGATTCTTGGACGCACTAGTTGCGTAGGAAGAGTAGTAGAGCGGAGCGAGCGAAGTAATTAATACTGAAGGCTCTGCAAGCGACATGCATACCTGATCTTCTGTATACTCCCTGCGAACTTACAGCTTTCGTTTTCTTACTGCACCTACGTTTTGCTAGTAACGGGGTCCGCAACACACGGTCAATAGCAGTGCAATCCCCTATTCCATCCAACTGTTCATCGTCTTCTATCGCACAAGCAGTTGTTGGAACGTACAATCGTT
>OX104069.1:86234666-86254602 GCA_944474145.2 Dicrocoelium dendriticum | reverse complement strand
CCTTCGCTGCGGACCAAGTGTTGGCTGGCAATTTTCACTGATATTTCAGACGGAGTTGCGCATTCGGGGACCAGGCGTCTGACGCCGTGCGCGCGTACTTGCATGTGTGGGTCTGTGAATGTTTTGACGACTGCTTCACTCCACCTCTGGATAGAGACAGAACTGTGAATATAAAGCAAAACGAAGTTAAACGCAAGACAAAGCAGCCGGGCAGCGTTTGCCGCAGCGGGGAAAACGGTTCTGATACTTTGTGTGCTGGATGCAGCACATACTACCACGACAAGTGTGGTTCTTGAAGTGCAAAACAGAAATGAAGAACCATAAAACATGCCCTTTTTGGTTCTCCACTGATTGTATGGCTGTCCCACTTAGCGAATGCATAGGTAATTTGGCACATAAATGCGATAAGCTGGTGGCGATGGTTGAGGAAGCTAAGCTAAGAAAATGCTTTCCTTCGAATTCAGCCGCAGCAGGGAACGGCACCGAAGGTTCACGGCTGAACGTAGTGACCGAACCTCATGTAAGAGTAAAACCGTGAAGCTAGGTACGCAAACAACTCCAATCCGAAACCAGGCAAACAACTTACTTCCACCTACTACGGCGACTCCCATCCTGGCTCAGTCGATATTGCACGAGAACAACGCTATGGAGACGCTATACCGGCGCACAAGAAAATTTGACTACTGCGGTAGGAGTGACTATATAAGGGTCCGCAGTCGTTGCCCAAGCACCAGGGGCAAATTCTGTGCCTACACCTGATGCGACCACACAGTGCGCTAGAAGTGCCACACGTGGGCTATCGCTCCAGCGAAGATATAAATTCCACTCCATCACAAACCGGTCACTACACAACAAGCCGATGGGCAGCTGTTAATGGTGTGCTCCAGTGTTCATGTACCCATCGCCAACTCCAGAAAAGTTAAACGGTTGGACGAACAAAAGCAATGGGATTCCATTTGTTTATTAGTAGGCGTCAAGCAAAACCGGCTAACATGGTACGCAGTGTTCGCCTTTTAAACGCGACAAATTACCGGAAACCACAGATTTTATGTGTGACGCTGAAAGCGACAAGCAATGTTTTGTTGATTCTTTTGTCAGCCATACGCTTTCGAACTGACTCATGTGACATTCGGATTTTTCCCGAAGTCTTTAGGAGCGATCGCCAACCATGAAAACAGAACCTTGATGACTGTGACTAATGGGAACAGCGAGAAGCTGATCTTTATTCCTTGGTGTACCGGGCTTCAAGCATTGATGCCCGTGCAATACAAGAGCACGATTGGGGGGAATGACGCTAATTTCGACAAGCGCTCTCACTCGACAACGTGCTCTACAAGTCGATCATAAGTCTATTGTCATCATCAAAGTACAAAGGGAGTGGCTCCAAGGTGATACAAATTGTGCTCTGGTGAAAACACACGGTAGAAATTGCTCCTGAAAAGGGGTGCATGAGACGCCAAAAGATTTCCTGAGCCATACGAATAACAAAGTTCAACACAAGACCCCAGATGAAAGAGTGCGAGCAAAGTCACGGGAGTCTGACAGTGAGTTCACTAAGTCTGTAGCGAAGTAGACAATTGCGGAACACAACCAACTGTTGAAGCTACAGCGACTTTTCCAATTATGACTATAATCGGACTACTACCAATGTTTATTTTATCATCCAGTACAAAGCCGATCAAACTTCAAGCTCAGTAGTTCACCAGTAGGGGACCGACTGATGCACACCCTGACAGGCCCCAATAGAGCGAAACGCGCTCTGGTGCTTTTCCGGATTTGTAGCTTACCTCTGCGACTTGGAATCTAATTGTGATGAACCTATTCGGATCATACCCAAAGCCGTCTACTCATAAGTGATCAAAAAGCCTTATTCGCCGACCTAGCAATGGTCGGTACAAGCAGAAGCTTTTGATTCGCACTATCAGTTTCTCTTAAACTATCATTGCACTATCCTGTATGTATGCCAATGCACAGGGACTCTTCAATGGGTTAGAAGACTTACATAATCAGCAAGTGTTGATACCTACGGACTTAATAGTGGTAACTGTGACTTGGCGTAACAATAAAATCAAGGAGGCGGAGATGGATGTACCTGGTATCTTCGTCCTACCTAAAGATCGACCTAGTGGGGGATGTGGCATAATTTTGTATTACCGCATTGATCTACTTTTCCAAGTCTTTGACGACTCAAACGTTCAATTTGTGGAGTTACATTGGTTCCGCCTGCTACTAAGACATGGTGGTTCATGGCTACTTACCCTCGTATACAATCCTCCCATATCCACTCTGGAAACGGAAAACCTCCTACCTCTTGCACCAAAAACGGTTCAGCATGACCTCAACTCCCACGTTCATCCTTTAGGGGAGTTCAACTTGGCGAGCAATTCAAAGCCGAACTAGAAGAATTAGTTGCTGGCCTTATACTCCATAACCGCGGTACTTTTCTTACGAGATTCAGGACGGGAAATAAGCCAGATATTTTGAACCTCGTCTTCACCAATGAGGAACTTGTTTTCGACCCATTGACAGTGAGTACTCCTCTGGAGCACAGGGACCAGGAAGCAGTGCTTTTCCGTTACGTCTGCTAAGCTGAACAGTTTAACATGGAAATCGTAGAGATCCCCATAATAACATATCACTAAGAGCACTGATTGGTGTCTCAAGCTGAACAATGCCCGATGTCAAGTGGCGAATGTTCGTCAGTCACTTCAACACATTAGTAACACAGTCAAAAGAGACTAAGACCATTTAACTGCAAAGGTAATGTCCTTCCTGAGAAGCAGGAGCGGAAAGAATGGCATGCGAGATTTACTTTAAATTGCATATCAATCCAATCCAAATGCTGGAAACTGGCATGCTCACATAACTGAGCGAAACCACGGTGTCAAAGTAGACCCGCGAAGATAAGTTGAAAGGCCCACCAGGTTTGGCACAAAGTTCCTCTGCAATTCTAAGGTAAATGGTAGGAATATTAACAGTATCTGCGATGTACGTGGTGGCATCTCTTCCGTAAACTACGTTTGTGGGGAAGCGCGAACTGCCCAATAAGCAGCTGATGCTCATTGATACCAGTTTGTTTATACTTTCTAGAACGCATGGCCGTCACATATCAGTCTCACACATATCAGGGAACTGCCAGGACTTAACAATATCTCCTTCACGTCTGTGGATGTGCTGAAATGACTGATGTCACAAAGAGAGTACAATTCCCCTATGCCGGATCGCATACGTCCCAACGCATTGCTGATAGCTGCCACGAGCTTGGCTGAACCGTTATCTCTTTTTTTCCAGCGCTCTCTACGTGATGCAGGTCCCAAACACATGGAAGCGTGGAATAGGCACCACCATTTACAAAGGAGGCAATTGTGCAATGCCCACAAATTGCCGCCCGATAACACTTCTTACAGAATTTGCTAACTTCATGGAATCTGTTGTTGCGAATGCACTTATGGGATATTTAGGAAGATGCCATCTCATCGTACAAGAGAAGCATAGATCTCGCCAAAACCGTTCAGATACCACAAATCTTTTGTTAGTCAGTGCTGAATAGACGTAATCTGTCTATGATGGAGAAGCAATCGACGCTGCTTACCTTGGTTTAATGAAGACCTTGGATCTGCTTGATCACCGTATTATTTACAAGCGTCGTAGATATGGGATTCATGCATTATTACGCCAACGACGCTTGAATTGGTTGTTTAGTGGCACTCTGTCTGACCCGAACCAAGTTCATTGCGGCGTCCCGTAAGGCCAGGTACAAGGACCATAATTATTCCTTGTGTTAATTAAACACCTTGGAAAGCATTACCATGCAACGTTCTGCTCCTTGACGAAGACCTCAAGATTTGCAGGGCAATCAAACTAGCACACGATGTAACATCACTGCAAGGTGATCGCCATAAAGCCTACGAATTGTCCACAAGGAACATGCAAAATATTGAGCTTAATCCACGAGACCACCTCCAAATATCGCTCAGTAAAACACATGCTGCAGTGCGATTCTCGTGAAAGTGACCTTGGAGTGATCGTGCAAAACGATCTCGGTGGTAGATCGGCCAAAAATCGTTTCTGGTTGAGCCGATAACGAACTCATTTCTCATAAGGCATTCGTCCCAATAGTTCATAAGCTACAGAGCAGAGCCTAGTCCGGGAAAGCACCAGACGCGTTTCGCCCGCTTGGGGTTCGTCAATGGCGAGCATTCCCTCGGTCCTCTAAGCAGGATCGAACCCATGACCGCTAGAGGCAGATGCCAACTAGCCAACAGCTTAAGCCACTGAGCCATGGGGGACGTTGGCTCGGCTACATAATTTGCAAACTAACTGGGATATAGCACCACCTATCTACCATTGTCACAGACAGTGGTTAGCCTGCGAGGTGATGACATCCTCTCACTGGATGCTTTATCCATGCTATATCCCAAGGTTATTGGGACGAAAGCCTTATCAGAATTACAACTAAAATCCTGCTACTTATGAGTACTATAGAACTCATTTCTCTCAGATCCAGGGCTCACGCCGTTACCACATTTTACCTCTCTTTGTATATGGTATATCGGGTGTGTTTGGAAGTTTCGATAGCTTGCTGCGGGTAGTTATTCCAGCTGTTGACTTGTAGTGGTCTGGGTACATGGATGCTCTCGTGGTTTTGCTTAGATGCTGCTTTGATCAAGAGCTCCGTAGGAAGGCTGCTGCGGCTCGCATACCAGCCCACCAGCATCCTTGTTGATATTGGCCTGGATTGTAACATCACTTTCACATCCCTCGAGCCACATCATTGGTACTTTACGATCTGCCCTGTCTCAAGATTGCTGGCAACATGAGCTTTCCAAGGGACAGGGGCTCACGAATATATCTCCACGGTTCTTGGATCTGAGTGTCTGCCTCGCACTCATCATGACATCCAGCCTCTGGCACACGGGGTACAAGTATGGTCCTGGCTACGGATTTCCCCCGGTATACTTCCAAGTCCTGCCTCACCTGTTTGCGCTGGCGCCGCGATATATCCATAAAGATGCGGATGGAATATGACCCATTCCGGAGTCGAGTTGTAAACAACAGGACAGCTTCTATTTCATCAGCGAAGTCAGTAGCACTCGGAACATACTCTGTTCACTGTAGTGCTCTGAGTTTGGGTGAAGGGTGTCCAGCGTCAATTTGGCAGGATTAGTTACGAAACCTTGGATGTTATTAACGAACTTCCACTGAGGCATATTATCAAACTGTTTCTCTTTTAAGTAATTTGCCCTGTAGTCTAGAACGTTGGTGCAGATTACCGATGGTATACCAGGTGGAGCCCGAGTTGAGCTTAACGACCCAGCTGGTCGGTATACAACAGGTGGAAGTTGTGAAAATACAGTTTTGCCCTCGTTATTTACTTTGGGTCCAGTGGGAGTAACTGAAGGATTAAGTTTCTGCTTCCAGTTAGCAGCAAGGACATGCTAACCACCATTAATGCCAACGTCCTTCTGTAATTGCTGAAGAGTTTAGAGGGTGGACGAGGCCTTGAGCGCACTCATTTCAATTGGATTGACGGTGGTTGTTTTAAGCTTATTTGCGCAACTGGTTGATACTAACGTTTAAAGCTACAGATGAAGTTTGTTAAGGCACTGGTCAGTGTTCTTCCTCAGTTTTGTATCGGAACTCAGTGGGAATGACTGGGGTTTGCTGTCTGTCGCGCTTTTTATAAGGAAGCGATTTTGGTAGTTCACATTTGTTTAAGCATTACCACCAATATTTTTGTTTATGCGATAGTTCATGGACAGTCTTCACCAGTGGGATGACCATACATATTGCACAGAACCACAAAGTAACTGGCCTACTATTGTACATCTTCAACTGATTTACTATGAGCTTGGAACACTTAGAACTAAACTTGTCCAGGCAGTTGTAATATTGGGTTCCTGCTCGAACCCTATTCTGGAGTGCAGGAAAGCTACGTAGTGCTCTCTAATTGGGTGCGGTAAAATGAGCGCTTTTGATTGGTCGATACAAACCATTTCGTTGATCGATGCCTTTACCAGCAACGCTCGAGCGCTTGTGCTCGCTAGCAGGTCGGCTGCGCGCTGAATTGCCAACAATTTCAAAGTCGACACATTTGGGGTGTCAGGTCCAGGTGTGGCTGTTTTAAGCGGCTTGATCGTTTTCTCGGTAATCAAAGCGACTGAGCGTTGCGGATACAAAATGTGCGGAAGCTACTTTATTTAGCGGTTGACAGCCGTGTTAGTTGACTCGAACATTAGAACTCGGAGTTGGTTTTTGTTTGCGTACACAATTGTTATTGTGTGCTTTGTGGTTTGTGAAGTTCCCCGACGGTGTTTCTGCGGCAACAGCACAAAAGCTGCGATGTGGACCTGAAACGTGATCTACACAAGTTAGGTCAGAAAGATATAATGTACTAGAAATCGCTGATGAAGCTGCATTGCATGACTGTCAACACACGCATGTGTGGTGCGAAGTGTGACAGTAATCCGATTTGAGTACTAGACCGGAGAGTTCACCTCCCTACGGCCGCAAATAGACGTACCGTATGTGTGCGCTGCGCCCCTATCTGGCACATCGAGCTCACTGAGAGCGCGGTAGTTATCGAAAGAGCGCCAGTCAACAAATTTTTGTGGTTAGCAATTAGCGGGACCAAGGGCTATCGAAGAGCAGATTATACCGAGTAGAGCATATCCTCTTTAATGTTCACTCTACGATTCAAGTGACCGTTTTGATGCACCAATTCCACTGATTTCTTTTTATGTTACGCCAACGCTTTACCTTTATTAGAATAAACGTGCTTTTTATTCTGGTGGGCTGAATTAAATGCACGTTCATGAGCATGTTACTGTTATGATCTTCTCACTAGACGTGATTCAAAAATAGGCATTTTACTGCTCCACAAAGCAGCAGTAGTTATAAAATTTGAGAAGTCAAGAAAATGGAAGTAAAGCCAACAATCAAACGAAAAGGTCTGCAACTGTAACCCAAGGGCATCGGGTCGATGTTTACACTCCTTCACCGTCGGTGCTAATACGACTTCGTCGGGTAGTGCGCTCCATGCGGCGGCGACCCTGTGTGCTAACAGAAAATCATCTCTACTGCGATCTGATCTGGGCTAATGTAGCTTTAGAGTGACACCACGCAGAGGTGGCATCTGAGCTGGATGGAACAGTCTAATTAGATCAGGCTCAATCTGGCCCGTCAATATACGGTGCGTAAGGATCAGGTCGCCCAGAAAGCGCTTGCAGTGCAGCGAAAATATCTGCAACCTGAGCAGCCTCTCAGGACACGAGAGCTGGCTCAATCCTTGCACCATTTTCGTGCCAATCCTCAGAACTCGTTCAATGGCCATCTTATCGCAGACGAAGCACGGAGGACATGCCTGCACACACGACTCCAGGAATGGCCTGACAAAATCTGCGAACCGTGTAACAAACGTTTCAGTTGTTATGATGTCGAACGACCCGCGGAGCATCCACATCATTGGGAAACCGTTGCGAGTAGCAGTCTTTCTGTTCTCGCTGGATTTGCAGTCAGAGGATGACAACATACCCAAGTCCGTTTTTTAAGTCCCTTGAGGCACTGCATTTTCGCCAAGTAGGTAAGGAGTTTTGAGAATGCTTGACCCTGTGTAGGGGACCGAACACTTGGCAAGATTAATTTGCACATGCTACAAATCGGACCATTTTCAAAGCTTGTCAAGGGCTATCTGCAAAGCCATGGGACCATCGGAACCGCTTACCAGATTCAAAACTTTCAAGTCATCCGCAAACCTAAGGGATGCTGTTTTAAGCTTCTCATGAAGGTTGTTAACATACAAAGGAAACAGTAGAAGTCCGAGTGTAGACCCCTGAGGAACAACGCTCAGGATGGCTTGTCTGAAAAGCAGCCCGGAACTCTCTCGAACGCTCATCTGCCTAACTTCCAGAATAGCCGAAATCCAGTTCAGTACTTGGACTGGAAAGCTGTAGGATTTCAGTTTAACCGAAGATAGCAATGCGGGACGGAGTCAAAGGCTTCAGCAAAGTCAATGGACAAAATGTTTACCGCCTGTTTTAGATCCACAGTCTCATCCCGGCACTCTCAATGGGGCCAAAACATTAAGCAAACAAGAATGGCTTCTGCGGAACCCATGTTGAGACGGGCTGAGCAAGTTGAAGTTAGCCAAGTGTTTTTCGAGAGTATCACTTACCAGCTTCTCTAACACTTTAACTAGTACGTTTTTTTGGCTAACCGGCCTGTAATTTTTGGGCAGGTGCTTAGCAACCTTTCTGAAAACAAGACACACTAGCGTTTCTCTGGTTGGAAAGTAGAGAGCAGCTACGAAGTGATTTCTCAAAGAGACATGTAACCCGTTTACACAGCAACTCAGCCAGCTCGTACAAACACTTGGGATGGATGCTAACTATCTCGGCAGCTTTAGTGGGATCCAGATCACGTAGTTGTTTGAGTACCTGAGCTTCCGAGATGGAAAGATCCGTCATGAAGAAATCCACTGGGAGCTTTGCCTCTAAGTCGATATTCGGCAAAGGATGTTCGCGAAGAAACGGCCTTGCATATTATTCCCCAAGTTAGCAGGCCTCTTCCTGATCGGCTGATGCTTTAGTATCCTCAGCATGGGAAAAGACGAATTTGCATTTCATCGCCGTTTGACGTATCCAAAAAACCTTTCCGGGTTTGTTGATGCGGATCAAGCCAGCGCTAATTCATACTTCAAAAGTGCAGCCCGCAGATGCTGTTTACATGCATTTCGAACGCCTCGGTCGCGATCATATGTATTTGCTGTGGGAGTTGATATCTAATTTCTCCAACATCTGGATCGCCTACTAAGAATCCTGCGCACCTGAGTCAAATCAAGATGGTATTGCCCCCCACTTTATTCCTCCCTGAGATTGGGATATGGGGGAGAGAAAGCTCACAGAGAAACGATTTGAATTTGTCAAAAGCGACCTGGACGGTATCATCCACCGAAATGATACAAGAGTGAGTTGCAGCCTTGTATCTGATGGCTTGGAATTCAGCACGCCAGATTTGTGGTCTCCTGGTAATAAATCTTTCACGGTCCCGACTTAAGCCGTAATTGAATAATAAGCGCACATGATTATTAGGGCCTAAAGGGGAATCGTAAACTACATCTCTTACAGAGTCTATCAATTTTGCAAGGCTAAGGTCTAAAAAAGGCTTTTGGCCCTCCATGAACCTAGTTGGCATGTGTGCAAACAGATGGTTGGATGCTTATAAGGAAAGGGTAAGTAGGTCAGTGGAAAAAACCCCTGAGGTTGCTTTGTAAAGTTCTCCAATCAACCCCAGGAACATTAAAAATCACCCATATCCAGGTATATATATTAGTCGTATGAGTGCGAATGAAATCAACAAACCCGCCTGACGCACTTGCAAGGCCTCTGTATACTAACACAATTTTGAATTACGTGAAAGAAGTGCACATATCCACCGAAAGAGCTTCCGCAGTTTTATCAGGGGCGTTGAACAAATATGTTCGTACAATACTCAAGGTAGATTTGATGTACAAAGCAACTCCACCTCCGCGACATCATGAGGCGCGATCAGCTGGCAGTAGAGTATAGCCAGGCAGACAGATTTCACTGCCCCGGGATGTCGGCAAACAGCCACGTCTCAGTAAAGACAAATACGTCTGGCCGAGAGCATTCGACAAGTGCAAAGCTCGCAAATTTTCTTCCTCAGACTACGCATGTTGCTGAAGACTACTTTAAGGAAATCGGGATCCTGAGCCGAGGATCGCGTGCCACCAGAACGGGCACTGGAAGGGCGGAAGTAGATCACCGGGTCATCACCCGAAAACCCATCAATGGAATACCCTTTCCACCCGCCTCGCGACGGGCTTTTAGGTCACTTAGGACGGCTGGTAATTTCAACTTATTAGTCAAAGGGAGGTCAAGTTGAATACGGACCCCAGAACCATTTCATTTAAAAGCGAAACACAGGAACGCCTTCCGCTCATCTGATGTTGAAAGCACGACTCTCAGTAAACGGGTTTGATTTCCGACATCTTCACCGACGCAGACCAAAGCCTAATAAGTTTTCCTACAGGTACTTCAGCAAACCCGGACGGAAGCAGTTTAGAAACTCAAATATTAAACCATTGCAAGTCATCAAGCATTCGCTCCTCTGGAATGGCGGCGGTGGACTCCGTGACATTCCTGAAAATGGCACTATCAGTTTAAGAGTCACTGCAGCGTTGGCTGCCTACTACACGCGCCACAGTCGCAGGAGCCTGTAAGTGAGTGTTTGGATTCTTGGACGCACTAGTTGCATAGGAAGAGTCTTAGAGCGGAGAGAGCGAAGAAATTAATACTGAAGGCTCTGCAAACGACATGCTTACCCGTTCTTCTGTATACTCCGATGATACCACACTCTGCGAACTTACAGCTTTCGTTTCCTTACTCCACCTACGTTTTGCTAGTAATGGGTTCCGCAACACATCGTCACTAGCAGTGGAATCCCCTACTCCCTCCAACTGTTCATCGCCATCTAGCGCACAAGCAGTTGTTGGAAACTTGCTAGGTCAACGGAATCCGTTTACTTGCTACTATCCGCCAATTTCACCTGTCCGAGAACAATAGAGGGTGTCAGGCTCTCTATAAACTCTCAACTTTCACAGTCAATTAGCTCAACATCAAAGCTAACACTTTTCCATGGTTGCTAGTCTGGAAAAAAACAAAGAAAATCAAGCTTTGGTGGTTACACAGTGCGGAGCTTAAGGCATAAAACAATCGTCACGGCTGTAAAGTAACCTCTCGTTGCATTCCAAAGGATTATATTGATCTACAGGCAAAATGTTGCATGCCTCATGGGACCAACTACCGTAAAGATCACCCTGCATACCACCCGAGAAGTCGGTTGCAGGTACAGGACATGGCTCTAAGCGTAATTCATTTCTGAGGAGCAGGACACGTAAATGTATGTCCCGGAGGGATTTGGCATGGCGAGATCACCAGGACTGCCCGAATGCCGAAACCTGGACTGCATACGTGACCCATCGTAACTTCTGTGTGAAGCTGATCCGCGAAGACAAGGTCACTCATCAGCAGAAGTTAATGAAGCGATTCTGCACGAATCGCAAACTCCAGTACAGGCACGTTAACGGCCTTCGAAAGGTAAAGCGAGGGGTTTCAGCACTAGTCACGGCTGATGGGTGCACGCGATCAGCAAGGGAAGCAGCTGATCTCCTACGGCTTCATTACTCCCAAACTTTCCAGGAGGCAACGAGCACAAACATTCCCCTCATTCCTACTACTCCACCATCTGGCTTAGAAAACATCACCTTCACTGCGGAAGCTGTGTTGAAGAAGTTGTTATGCTTGCGTATCCACAGTTCTCCTGGAGCTGACAACATCCGACCAAAGGCTCTACAGGCAGTAGCTAGTGATCTTGCAGCACCACTGGCTATTTTCTATCAGCGATGTCTAGAGGAGAATCGTATTCCACCAGTATGGAAGCGAGGGGTCATCACTCCTATTCATAAAGGAGGTAGCAGCACTGATCCTGTCAACTACCGTCCAATAACACTACTTCCCGTACTATCCAAAGTGATGGAATCAATCGTCTCAGATGCGCTGGTGGAATACCTGGAAAGCCACAATTTAATAGCCCCAGAGCAACATGGCTTTCGTCAAAAGCATTCGTGTAATACTAACCTATTAATTGCACGTAATAGCTGGACTGAAGCTGTTGATGATGGAGTAGGGGTCGATGTCATCTATTTAGACTTTTCAAAAGCATTTGATCGCTTAAACCATCGCATTCTCCTTCACAAGCTTTGGAATTACGGCATTGGCGACCCAATCCTGAGTTGAATTGTCAATTTTCTACAAGAACGAAGGTTAGTTGTGAGAGTCCGAGAATCATTGTCTGATGCAATCGATGTGGCGTGCGGAGTACCACAAGGCTCGGTTCTTGGACCTCGTCTATTCTTGGTGTTCATTAACGATTTGGTGAGATCAATTACTTCCGATTTCCTATTTTTCGCTGATGATATCAACATATGGCGAAGGATCAGAGGACCGGAAGACCATGAACGACTCCAGTGCGATCTTAACACAGTGTCAAACTGGTCACTTCAAAACGCCCTACCGTTCAATGTAGACAAATGTCGCGTCGTACAATTACGCCATCGTCATAACTATACCTATTCACTTGGGACAAACGGATTGCAGAATAGCTCCCAGGAACGTGACCTAGGTGTGATCGTACAGAGCGACCTCAACTGTTCAAAACAGGCTGAGGTAGCTGCGAAAAGAGGCAACCAGCATGTCGGCATGTTGCGAAGAGCATTCGGAAGATTTGACCCATCAATCTTCCCAATGATGCACAATTCCTACGTGCGCCCGCATGTTGAATACGCTATCCAAGCTTGGCAACCTTGGTTGAAACGCGACCTAGAAGCGATAGAGGCACCACAACGGAGAGCAACAAAAATGTGAAGGGCCTTCGCTATCACTCTTACCACCGAAGGCTGAAGTTGCTGGGAATTTTCAGCGGGCGCTATCGAAGACTGCGCGGTGATCTCATATTAGCGTATCAAATATTGAGTGACCCCAACCACGTATGCCGCCATTTGCTGAAACTTAGTCACAACACGCAGCTCAGGGGTAACTGCTTAAAGTTGAAGGAACAATATAGCCGTCTAGAGTGTCGACGGAATTACTTTTCCCTTCGGGTTTGCAAACCTTGGAACGCACTCCCAGACTCAGTTGTATCCTCTCCTACCTTGGATGTTTTCAAAAAACGACTAGATGTTGCTCTTAGCTCCCAACATTTTGTTACCTAAACTCTCCTACTGTGGATTACGCCAAGGATGCATTACAACAGGATTTATGTATCAAACGGATCTAAGTGTGCGACCATATTTTACTTTTCTCACTCTTTACCTCAATGATCACTGCACCCCAGTGTCTTTCTGAACGTTTGCGCTCGATAATTTATTTTAATTTTATACTTATGTTACTTATCAAACTATGCATCTCGGCAGACGTTCGGTAGATGACCCAGACATATTTTGATTTCATCATATTCACCTCAACCATCCTACGGGACGTGTCAAGCATTTGCTTTTATCCCGTGATAAATCATTGTTCATTGTTCATTGTTCATTGTTCATACGGAAACTGAATCAGTTGCTTTAAGACTCGAGGGCACACCCACAATTTTTTAACCATCTTGACAGCAAAAAATTGTAAGCAAGAGCAAAACAAAAAAGTGAGTGCCGGTTTGCGATGGCGAAAAATACAGTCAAGGAGGGCAAAGTCGGATAGTACCGTAAGCGGAATGCACGCACCAAATTGAATTCAACGAGGCGTGACCGATGTGATGCACTTTGCTGATAGGACAATGTCCACACTAACGTTGGGATTAGATGAAGGTTTGCAAGATTTGCTGGTGTTTCTTTGGGGCAGATGAAGGACTCAGCGTATGAAGAAACTTGCAAGGCAAATGGCTGATGAACAATGAACAATGAACAATGAATTTATACGGGTTAAGAAGCGTTGCTTTACAAGCCCCGTTGGATAGTTGGTGGGGATATCATCATACTAATTATTATGAAGAGGATAGTAAAATAGTTAAAACTTTAAATACGAAAATAAGGACTTATCGTTTGCTTCGCTGCAGTCCTGCGATCCATTTAGATTCACAACACTCACAGTTAACAACAAATAATTCCAGAGTAAACTCCAGGTGTAGGATGGAGACATAGTGTTAAGTAACAAAGTGTAAGTGGATGAGTGCATCGTCCAACCGTCTTTTAAATATTGTTAGTGTCGGTGCAGAGACGACCGATTCTGGGAGAGCATTCCACGGGTGACAGACACGGATGGAAAAGAAATTTCTGCGGCACTCCAGACGACTGTATTGTTCTGCGAGTTTTAATGAGTGGCCCCTCAGGTTTGTATTGCTGCTGAGTTGCAGTAAAGGGCGGCACACATGATGTGGGTCTCGCAGAATCAAGTATGTCATAATCAGGTCGCCTCGTAGCCTGCGATAGCTTCCACTGAACAATCCTAGTCGTCGCAGCCTCTCCTGGTAGGACAGATTGCGCATTCCAGTTACGTTCTTAGATGCCCGGCGTTGAGGCTGCTCCAGTGCATTAAGGTCGTGTTTCAGCCATGGATGCCAGGCTTGAATTGCGTATTCGACATGGGGGCGAACATACGCACTGAGCATTTGTCGAAATATGGAGCTGTTTATTTGTCCAAACGCCCGCCTCAACAGCCCAACGTGTTGGTTCCCGGTCTTCGAGGCCTTTTCGGATTGCCTGGAGCAACCCAAGTCATCTTGAACCAGGACACCCAAGTCACGTTCGAGAGTTGATTGTTGCAGTACATCCGTTCCGAGTCGGTATGAGTAGCTGCCCTGATGTCGGATGGAAAGCACCTTGCATTTACTGACGTTGAAATGCAATAAGTTTTGGATCGACCATTGATACACTGTATCTAAGTCACTTTGGAGCACATGTTGGTCGGCGTTCGCCTGGATCCTGCGCCAGATCATGATATCGTCGGCAAACATTAGGAAGTTTGAAGCGATTCCCTGTGCAAGGTCATTAATAAACACCAGAAACAAACGTGGACCTAGAACTGAGCCTTGCGGCACACCACACTCCACTTGTATGGGGTCCGATAAAGAGCTCCGAACTCTGACCACTAATTGCCTTTGAAATAGAAAGTTGGCGATCCAGCCTAAAAGAGGGTCGCCGATCCCGTAATGCTGCAGCTTGGATAGAAGTATCCGATGGTCTAGACGATCGAAAGCCTTGGAAAAATCCAGGTAGTTCACATCAACACCTTCTCCAGCGTCGGCTGCCTCGGTCCAACTACTGCGTGCAATGAGTAAATTAGTTGTACATGACCGCTGTCGACGGAAACCGTGCTGTTCAGGAGTGATGAGGTTCCAGATAGCACACCAGTGCATCGGCAACTATGGATTCCATGACCTTGGAGAGTATAGGAATAAGGGTTACTGGGCGGTAGTTGGAGGGATCAGATCTGCTTCCGCCTTTGTGAATCGGGCTTATTATTCCAAGCTTCCACATGGCGGGAACTTGGTTCCGGTCTAAGCAGTGCTGAAAAAACTGAGCTAAATGTCCTGCCAGTTGGTTTGCTGCTACTCCCAATGCCTCAGGACGAATGGCGTCGAAACCCGGCGAGCTGTGTTTGCGTAGAGAAGTCAGCTTTTGCAATACAGCCTCTGCGGTAAAACTGATGTGGGTTAGTCCTGGTGAGCAGAAGACAAAGCTCGGTAGATCGCTTGGTGGCAAGGCTCTTTGAAACGTGGGGGCGTATTGCATCTGCAGCGCGTTTGCAGCTTCCATAGACGTTCTTGTTGGGCCCTCAGCCGTCTTGAGTGGAGGAAATCCTTGCCTCACCTTTCGTAGGCTATTAACGTGCTTGTACAGCAGTTTGTGGTTAGCACTGAAGGTTTTTGCGATGTTCTGCTGATAGGCGGCTTTGTCTTCTCTTAACAGTTGAGTGCAGTGGTTACGTTGGGCTACGTATTTGTCCCACGTTTCTGGTGCTGGAGCTTCTTTGTACACTCGCCATGCTGCGTTGCGTACTGTCATCCATTTTCGGGTTCTGCTCCTAACGAAAGAAACGGATTTGCACTTATTGCAAGCTTTTATCTCTGAAGCCTGTGCAATCAGCTGACTGAATGTGTTGACGAACTCGAGCCAGGCGACTTCCGGGGGTTCTTCTTCGAGGAAAGACCATGTTGTGGCGCTGACTAGCTGGGCGAGTCGGTCGTACCTTGTGATGGTTCGCACAGTATCATCGTTATCATTCCGATATTCTGCATAGCAGAGGAAGTTGAAACTGATGACTGCGTGATCACTGCGACCCAACGGGCAGTCTAAAACCAACGCATCAATCATATGCTCCTCGTTGGTAAGCACAAGATCCAGCACAGATGGTCTGTTACCAGTTCTGAACCGTGTGGGCAAAGTGATGTGGTTGTAAAGAGGAGCAGTAGTTACTAGATCTTGTAAATCGGTTTTGAATTGTTCGCCGGTTGTGGCAGGGGCTTCTAAACAATGTACGTTGAAATCACCCATGATAAGAATGTGAGTGTACTTTTGTTGTAAACTGCACCTTAAAGCAGCCATTAGGTGGTAGTCGGTTTCGGATGTTGAGTTAGGGGCGCGGTACACCAGGATAATAAGGCAAGCGTCCCTGCCTTTTAACTGCAACCGGCACCAAAGAGAGTCGGGGAACTGCGAATCTGAATCCTCCACGGCTTCGCACTGTAAGTCGTTTCGGTAGTACAGGATTACCCCTCTTCCTTTTGTGAGCCTATCGTTCCGGATCAGCGACATGCCGGGTAGCGACACTTCAGCGTCCGTCATTCCCGTGTGCAACCATGTCTCGGTGATACCAATGACATCATACGAGCCGGAAGCTTGGCGATTTTTCAGTTCAGCCAGTTTGTTAGAAAGTCCCTGAGCATTTGTATACAAGCAGGCCAGTTTCTCGGTCTCTAGGAGACCGCAGAGAGGTGAAGCTGTCACGTGATGAAACATCCGAGCAAGTTTGGACTTATAAAACCCTTCTGTACAACACGAAATTCGACAAGGTCAAAATTTGAGCAAAACCTTAAGCAATGAAGTGCGACAAGCACGCCGTCAAAATCCAACAATACAACAGACGGGTTGTAGAAAAACAAAAGCACCTGTATGCGCTACTTTACACGACAGAGAACCAACAGATGACAGGATAAGACAGGACAGGATCCAGAGACGAAACAAGCTTTCGCCTAACGAGCGTCCCTTTGCGGCTTCCAGTAAGCGAAAAAGAGCCCCTTGCACTAAAGTTGATGCAATGTGTTCGATACATGGACTACTATACACGGCAGGACTGTGATTTCTCGGCACTGTGTTAAATTGGTTCATTTTGCCGTTTGTCGCTCCTGTATCGTTCCTCGCGTTTATCATACCACAACGGATCCTTCGGCTTCATTAGACACCAGCGAACATTCTATGTATGGGGTTAGCAAAGATGAGAACTTAATTCTTTTACTTGCTTATGAAGCTAACTGCCCTCACCAATCATCTGTTACCGCTCCGCAACACTTGATGATATGAAACGGCGGCAAGTAATCCTTTTCTGACACAACTATTCCGTTCTGTGTACTAACGGAATAAACCGTAGAGTTAAACCTATCTTATGTTTAATGTCGTCTGTGCAAGGGCGAGAATGGAACGGAATGCCTACTCTTTTCGCTACGCATCGTGTCCCCGGTACTTCACTGATTTTGAGTTGGTACGTCATTCTGCTAAACAGCACCATAGATACTGTAGTTTCCAGAAGCAGATATTTACGCCCGTACACAGATGATACTTGTTACAGTACAGTGTTTTTAGGAGATCAACACGGAATTTTCCATCTGTACTGCGACGATAGAAGGTTCTTAATTCTATAACAGAGAAAACTAGAAGTAAGCGCAAGACAGCCAACACACTTTCATGATGTCATGAGAATAGGGGCACCCAGCAAATCTCTAGGAACTTCTGGGAACAGAGCCAGGCGATGTTTGTCTAGGCTAGGTTTAAATTCTTCGACAGTTTCGCTTCCCTGTATAACAGAAGGAAGTTTATTCCAACTAGGCACAGCAAGGTTTACGAAGAACCTGGCTCTAAACTCTAGCCTAGATTTATGCTGCTTCAGTTTCATGCAACGGTACCACAAGCTGTCTAATGTAGTTGGTTTAAATAGATCGGTGAGCCTGAGACCACTGACACCCTTCATAATTTTGAACATTAAGTCACCTTGCAACCTGTATCTTCTCATTGAAAACTAACCCAAGTTAGCTAACCGATCTTCAAACGATAACCAACGCTGACCTTGTATCATTCGAGTGGCCAGTCTTCGCACGTTCGCAATACAACTAATAAGTTTGTGCACGTAGGGTGCCCAGACCTGAACACAGTATTCCAAATGTGGTCTGACCACAGCATTAAACAAGTGAATAAAGTCCTCTGGCTTGGTACAACTCAGAACTCACCCGAGACGAAATAATTCATGTCCCGCTTTATTGGCCACATGCCTACACTGCGCCGAGGGTTTAAACTCACTCGTCACGATGACACTTAGATCGCGTTTCTTGCTGACATGCTCCAGTGTTATGGACCCAAAAGATGTATGCACAGTAAACACTTCGTCACTCGAAGTTAGAATTTGGCATATGCTAGTGTTCAGGGGTAAGTTCACCAAGTTTGACCAATTAATAATGGTAGCAAAATCTCTAGATAACGAAGCTCTGTCGCCCCTGCTGACAAGCTACAAGTCGTCAGCAAAAATAGAGTAGGGTTTTCAAGTAGAGGGAGAAGGTTAATAGAAATACTCAATAGAAATAGCAACGGGCGGAGTACTGATCCCTGGAGAATTCCACTATGAGCAGTACCTGAGCTCGAAATAACATCACCAACCCTGACATGAAATGTCCTACCATAAAGGAATGCAGACAGCCAAGTAAGCAGCTGAGCAGCGATTTCAAATCTGCTCATTTTTCTAACACGAAACGGAGATTCACCGAATCAAGAGCTTTACTGAATTAAAGGTAAAACATTTCTATTGGTATGCCTTTATGGAGACATTGAGTTATTTCATCTTGGAAACACAACAGATTGGTGAGGCATGACTATTTCTTGACGAAGCCATGCTATTCTGCCCCCGATCAAGTTATTAATAACTGGGTTTTCACAGATTCGATTCCTAATGCTCTTCGCCAGACACTTGAGAAGAACGCTACTCAGACTAACAGGACTATATTCATTAGATGAGTATTTAGAACCACGCTTATGGATGGCCACTACAATTGCTTCCATCCATTCATGTGGTATCCTCTAATCACGAAGAGAATTGCTGTAAAATTCAAGAATAGGAAGTCGGAGTATGTCGGCAATCGGCTTGACAATAGCAGGAGCCACGTTATCGAGCCCAGATGATTTGTATGGGTTTAAGTCCTTCAGTACAGAGAAAACATCTGAAGCAGTTATGACCATTTCGTCAATTTTGCACTCGCTTACGTGACGCGATTGCAACGGTATTGAATACCCATTGTCCACTCGAGGAAATTTCTGGAAACACGCAGCAACTCCTGCACCATATCAAGGTCTCCCGTAGCTTGTTGAATGTCCTCTGTCATTAAACTCCCAACGACTTCCCTTAAAGTGGCTTTTGACAAGACGTGCCTGAAATAACATTTCGGGTTAGTTTTTGCATTTTGCGGCTGCTTAAGCTCATAGGAGTATTTTGAAAACTTCCATAAGTTGACCGCAAAATTTCGACTTTTTTTGTTATTAAGCCACCTGCGGAAACCACCAAACTCATGGAAACTTCTCCGTGGAATATTCCACCGTTTAAACACCCGATCGATACGTCGGCGCCACCAGCGCCGCTTGTCCGAATGGTGCATTTTGCACAGGTGAGCGAACTCCTCTAGTAACTACGTGAGTCCACTTTTGATCACTTGCCACCGCTGTTACAGCTTTGCCTCCATCTGTTCATGTACTCGGGTGATGCTTGAGACCCTATTACTTAAAAGCGTGGTGTTATTTGGACTTAGATTTCGCGTCAATTGAACTTTAGCTAATAGCCTCGGTACACAAATGGCGAAGAAAGGACGAAATGATCGATAGACTCAACATTACTGGCTAGCAAGCAACCATAATTGGTGAGCACAATGACTAGGGAAGAGGGAACATTCTCGCCACGACTTCGAGTTGAAAAATATACGCGCTGCACAAGGGGGTTTCCCTGTACCCACTGTAATAAGTCAACCTCCTTGGAGTCCGCCTTATTGAGAGAACGCTCCCAGTCGGCGTGGTAGGTTCAGGTCGTCTACGATCGGAAAACTTGGCGCAGAAAACGCAGCTGATTTTAGTACAGCATCCTGCTCCTTATCTTCTACTTGCGTTTAGGACGAA
>OX104069.1:85975695-86234470 GCA_944474145.2 Dicrocoelium dendriticum | reverse complement strand
TTACGTAACTTACCCAATGTTTGTGCTCCACTATTGGCAATGTCTTCTGCTCCAAGGCTTGCGCCACTGCATCTGCTGCTAGTCCAGAGATTGGTGATCCCATTGGCGTCCTCTTTTCAGTTTGTACATTTGGCCATTGAAAGTGAAATATGTGGTGGGACAGAAGTCAAGCAAATCCATTATTTGTGTGGCTTCAATTCTGTTGCTGGCATTTAACGCTCTGTGTTGTTCAAGCCGAGTCCTCATTGTTTGCTTTGCCGGCGTCCTGTCAATTGTTGTGAACAAAGCTGTAACAACAAAGGAGACCATTTTATTGTCTATTTCCATGATTATTCATAAGGTTTGTCAAGGAATTCTGCTGCCGACTAGATTGAGTGCCTTGAATCTACCATTAGGTGTTTAAACCTTTTCCAAAGTTCCTTAGACGGCTAGTAATTCGGTGCCCACCTGCACAGTAAGAAATGCTTAATGTCAGTACACATGGATGCCGAGGATTATCACTTCGATCTGGAAAATGTCGAACTACTGGGAACAGCAAGAAACCGAAGCCTGCATGCGTTCCTCGAGGCCTGGCATACTGGCCGGAACTCAATCAACAAACACCTGGAGCTGGAGGGTGTCTACGAAACACTGCACGTTAAGCCAGCAGTAGGCACCAGATCGACAAGGAGAAGACGTGATCAGTCGAGAGACTCACCTGAACAAATCGAAGGCTGACATTCGAAGCGCGTAACAATCAATAGTCATTCGGACCTGGCATTTGTTTGCGAGACTCCGCAAATCATGACTGAATAGTCGCACTGAAAATGTTGTCTAGTTTGGCAATGAAACATCTGCCATAGAAATGCCCTGCTGGGAGAAGTGCACAGTTCTCTCATCCACTCCCCGAGCTACAGGTATTCTCAGTAATTTCCAAACTTCTGGATAGTTTGATGTAAATTTACGAAATATTAACTGTGTATCCAATATTATGGAGGGGAAATATGTACAAGGGGATGGAGTCTGTTACCATGTACATAAGAGAGGGTTAGTTCACAATGATTGGATAAGTTGAGAAAGGAGTGACCGGCGGCTCAACTAAGTCACTATTTCTTGTAGTCCTCATTGAAATTTCAAAGATTCCTTAATTGTTGGGGTGTGCAACTCAAAACGATCTTGTAAGCAAATTTACAGTCTACGAAGTTTGATGTAATAGGCAATCTGTAGATGTAGGCGGAGGAGAGAAAGTGGAGATGATGGCTCGTTGTTAGCCTCCACGATTGGCCGGGAATACCAAGGCTTTCTGCCGCAAAACTGCAGGAATTAGCTGCGATTTGTAAACTACTCACGTATCACACTCTGCACATATGAGGGTTGCCATATTTGGACAACGTTTTGAGTAGTACTTACTTGGCGATGTTCCAAAAACGTTTGTACAAACAAGAAGTATTAGCCGTGCGCTCTTGGATCTAGTATCCGGCACTAAAGCAGTGGAAAGTGGCAGAGAAAATACGGTATCCAATGTTGAGCGCCCTCATTTATCAGCGAAAATATTGATATCCTCAGCATGATTACCTGCGAAAATGCGAGTAGTTTGCAAATTTTGCAGCATTTTTACCAGCACGCGCATGCACGCAGTTGGCCGAGATCTCCGGAATCTTCTTTTAGCTATTTGTGTTATGCTGGCTAATTTCCAAATGTCCGGGATGGTACCAGTCACTAGGTACCGATTCAAGATTTCTGTGTGAAGTGTCATTAAAACATCGGCCAATGCTGTCAGAGCGATGATTGATACATAATCCGGCCCATCAGCCTTGTTTGTCTTCAGGATTGTGAGCTACTTGTAATTGTTTTTCGAATCAGCAGTGGAACTCAGTGGTGGTGAAGGGAGGTAGTGGAATTGTGTTAGTCATTGAGGTGCTGAACTCAGCGTTGCGTTTATCCATCCTCCTTCTTAAGCGTTCTGAAGTAACGCTTTCCAGAGAGTTGTCTTAGGAGCCTGCACAGGTTAAAGAAACTGTAATTGACTAAAAATGTCTGCATGTACAGCGTGTTTAAGCATTTTATTTCAAGTTTTATAGCTAAGGATAGACGTTTAACAATAGGAGTTCGCTTATGCAGCTGCTTGAGAAATGAAGATGAAAATCTGTCATTTCGCAAATAATTTGCCTCAAAGGGGCAACACAGATCAAACCTAAACATTTAGTATTTTGAGGTACTTGCTTTGAGCTAACAGGTCTTCATCGATGAAAAATAAAAATCAGTTGAACTAAGTGTCGATTTGAATTTCTGCGCTTACCCGTTGTGCACTTTCGTCGTTTGACAGTTCTGGATGATCTTTGTGTCAGCGTAACATAGTTTACTTCACTGTATATCTTTGGGCATTGTTTTGTTATGCAATGGTCAGAATTACCGAGAGGAGGAGCAAACAGTTGGAGTGAAGCAAACAGTTCGAGTTTGTTACTAAAAGCTAAATCTACATGCTCCCCGAGTCTGCTGGAGAACTTCAACAAATTGGCTATGCCCATATTGTTAATGATAATTGCGGCCCTCCTATTGAAGTCACCGGCGAGAACACAGATATAACGATCTAACTATGTTTGCAACTCAAAGGTAAGTTGATGTGTAAAAACTGCAGAGCGAACAGCGCTGCATACACGTTTCTAGCTACGAGTTAGGAAAATGCTCAGAAACCATGGTTTACACTTCAATAGGCGACAGCTTATTGAGGCTGTTGGGTACTCCAATAGTTTAGAAACGGATATGCACCAATCTTTGCTATGTAAGTGCTGACACCTCCGCCATGATGCTGAAGCTCTCTTGCGCGGTCTTGTGGCGAGAGTGGCCGGCTTACGTTAACAAACTACTGGCGAGTACCGTTCCCATTGATAGAAGAGAAGATACGAAAGTAAGGGGACAAAAATGTAGTGTGATATACGCTGTTCCCCTATATTGGCTAAAATGCGACACCGAACGACGCAAGCTAGCCAGAGCAGGACTTGCGGGTGTAGTATGCGTCTGGTTGTGGGTTCCGAAGTCTTCTGCTTCCGGGGTCTTATTGGACCGAGGGGTCTGCTAACTTGCTCGAAAAAACGATGCGCTACAATGGACCACGCGATAGAGCGGCGGGATGAATCCAACCTAGGAGACGTGGATTTTGTCGCGCTTGTGTTAGGTCAGACAAAAAAGGCAACACACATATCAGCATTCTGCAAACAAGCTCTAAGTGCACATTAATATATAGTTTTATCTAGAAGTTACGCATCATACACAAGCAATCCGAGAGATCTCCAGACCGCTACAACCGGATCAAATGTGTTGTAAGTATTGCGATTCTTGACGCTATCGGCAGTGGTACCATGCAAGCAAATTGCTTACAATATCACCAAACCTGCATTCGTAAATTCCTTTTAATGTGAAATGTTTGCAAGATCATAATATTTTCGAGATACGACGGCTTATTGCTGGAAAGGAGCAAAGGAAATTGTGCGTTTTTCCACTGGACAGTGCTTGTGACCTAATCGACAGTCAGCACTTCTATTTTTGTTTCAAAAGCCTTTCTTGATAGTTCCTTTGAAAGTGTTTGTGCCCTTGTGGTTGAACTCATGTAGAGGCAATTTTTGCATACCTCGTGTAGTGTGTACTAATCCAGGGGCGGCAGGAAAGATCGTCAATGGCTGAAAACGCAGGGAAGAACTGATAACGACGGCAGCACGCGTTACAGTGGTCACAGCACACGAATAAAGTCAGGGCAAAACACAACGTGCACACGGCAGCGTGTAATTGGCCAAAGTCCAAAATTCAGGTAATTCCAACAAAAAGAGGTTAACTGTACACAAACCGGAATAAGAAGTACAACAATAATAATTACTATTGTTCTTTAAAGTCATTGGCATCTGATAAACCGTCCAAATTTCTTGCCTGATTGTCAGGCCGCTGATCTGAAAGGAAAAAGATAGATGATACAGAGTTGGATCATGGGTACTACACTCGAATTTAAATGAAATCCTCTACCGAGTATGACAATCCTAGCAACAATACAAGTAATTCAGTTAAACAATGCGTAAAATAATTTTGAAAATACAAATAAGCCGCAATGGGGTGAAAATCAAATTCCGCTGTTAACAGTATCGCCTGAATTCGAGGGATATCCATTTTCCATCATGCCCAGCTGACGGTACACTAGTGAGCAAATCTATTATATTTTTCGCCCGCTTTAGATCAGAGAAGTGGAATATCCTGTTTGTGCGCCAAATGCAGCTTGCGTTACCGATTCAACTGGCTGGCGATCTCCTCATGAACTAAAAATGTTAAGCTTGGAGTTTTTCCGTACGGGCGACATAATATGCATTGCATAAATTATGGAGATTATGCGTACAAAATGCACTGGCCTCAGATGCTGGCAAAAGTCGCCGATGTAGCATTGTTAATTTGTAACCAACTAGGATAGATCAATCCAGTGTTTTAATAAAGGGGGTTAAACTAAATGCAAAATAAAAATGATCGTCTCGTGAAGGTTTTATACTTATTGCTAGCTCCTTTTGAGAACAGCGTTTTTGTTTTATAGTTTAGCTGACTTTCCAAATTTGTATTGTGCTATTACTTATTTTATGAGACCTTCTTAAATACAACAGTTTCACCTTTCTGAATATTTAATTCCATAAAAAGCAAACCTTTTATACCAAAATGTCAAAACCCCTATGATAAGGCGGTTTTGTCTTAACTGTAAAATAAAAAGTGGAATTCATTAACTTTTTAGTTTGAATAACGAAGTAAGAAGACGAAGATTAGCAAATGCATGCATTTCATATTGTCTCATCGTTGCCTTTAACAATAACTCGCATTAATAAATATTATTGCGAATCATTGTTAAAGGCAATGATGAGACAATACGAAATGCGTGCATTTGCCAGTCTTCGTCTTCTTACTGCGCTTTTCAAATTACCAAAGGGAACTATCTGGTTCAAACATTTTAGTTATTTGTTTGTCATTCTTATTCTAGGATGGAAAATGTGACTAAAAGTGGATTGCTAATTACGAAGGGCTCCACTTCCAGGAAAAGTGGCAATGGAGTAGTTTTCAAGCGAACAGCTGAACAATTGCGTGCGTTAGATTTATTTAGAGAGTGTGGCTGTTTCCAAAGCATTTAATATCAAGATGTATTACCAAACGAAGCACGCTCGTTATGACTAGTTGACTCAAAATGAAGGCGATGATAAACTGTAGGTACTAAAATTTGGAACAACCCACACCAAAGCATGCTTGCAAAAATCGGGCAGTCGAAAGTAACTACGACAAACCCACGTTATAAGGTAGCCAAACTAATTGCGAAAAAATGCCCACCACTTACTGAACGTGAATTGTTCAAAGAAGTATGATGAAAATTGTGGAAAGTAGCTGTCATGAGAAAAAGCGAGTTTGGTAAACTTTATCTGGCACGAAACAGTGGTTCGCAGACTTGAATACAGCTCCTCTGTAATTTGGAGACGATTAGAAGCAAAATGAGCAAATTTGTACTTTTTCGATAACCTGTGATGATAACGCAGTTGCACCTGAGTCTGCCCAACTTCTGTTTCTCGGAAACCAGTTAATTATTGCTGGTGTATGTGTGACCTACTTGGTCTTAAGGACCAAAAAAGAGGAATAGATTTACGTGCTTCTGTTTCCTCTGCAATCAATGTCATTAAAATAACATGGAAAAACTCTGGAATTATTACGGACTGTGCCCCAGCCGTAATTATCGAGTATAGTGTTTTGACAAAACTTGTCTGTAACAAAGTCGGCGAAGAAGGGTGCAAACCTCTTAAACTCCACTGCATCATACAGGCACAAGTTATTTGTGCCAGACATTTTAGGTGTGCTCACATTATGAAGCGCTGAAGTCATGTTTCATCGTCAGTTTTAGCAGTTACACATCCACATCCAAGGTGAACAGGAGATGTTGTTTATCACAATGTTGTAAAATGGCTCAGTCGAGGGACTGCACTACATTGCTTCTACACTTAGAAAAGAAATTTGGCAATTCATGGAAATTAAGGGCAAATCGATGTCACAACTATCTGATCTGCTTGGCCGGCTTATATTTTAGTTCAGATTACACGGCATCTGAAGATGTTGAACACGACCTTACAAGTTCAATATGCAGTGGTAAGCCAACTGTATTCACTCATCAAATCCTTTAGGAATAAGCTACAATTTTCCACATGCACCCTGTTACCAGACATTTTCCATCACCATAAAATATCACCAATTTTCTTCCGGTAAGTAACGTCAATGCACAAATGCAGAAGTATGTCACAGAGATGGTATCCATGGCTGATGCTTTTCAAAGGCCATTTGACGGAATTTGCGGCCACTGAAAATAGGATCGGGCTATTTTACTCACTTTCGCTGTGGACTATGAAAATGCTACAGACTACCTGCAACTGGAGCTCATTGAGCTGTAAACTGATGTTGATTATCGAAGTCGGCACCAACAGCTTTATTTCCTCAAATATACCACTGGCTGGATAACGACATTCTAAGAAATTCGAACATTTGCTAAGTAAATGCTCGGCTTTTATGACTCGACATGCATGCGCAGACCTTCTCAGTTTTGAATAGTAACAAGGACCCTGTGAGGATGAGACTAAGCGGTCCTCACCTACTTTGTATCTTACGTAGCAAAATAAGTGCGTTTTCCCCTGACATGAGCTGTTTATTGTAGTCAGGATGCAAGTTTTATCATTCATATTAAAAGTTGCAATTGAAAATTATAATATACATAATGTTTGGTTATTATCTGAATGTCAGGCTGAATATAGCCCAACAAAGTTTACCTCATAATATATGGTCCTCATTGCGAAAAGTTTGGACATTACTACTTTAAGTCAAAGATCACCGCACCCCGTGTTGTCCTGTATGCTTGCATTTAATTGTTGACTTACATTAACTGTGTTTCTCAACGCAGTTAGCTCGGTAGAAGCTCGGTGGATACTTAACTTACCTTTTAATGCTGTAGTATTCACCCCGACAATCCTATGGAGCTTCTCTAGCACGCGCTTTTATACCGTGGTTAATTATTGTTCATTGTTCACAGGTGTGGTAGGGATAGCGAACGTACTGTTTTTGATAATTATTGGCAGTAGATTTTCCCCTAACTCTTATCTGACGATCTCAGCGAGCATTCCTCTGATACTGGGTTTCCAATTGTTGCCGCTTTCACGGGCTCATAGATCTCCCTGGTTGATTTTCAATTAAGTCGCGTGGCATACTTGAAGAAGCTTGCAAATTCTAACGATTGTCATATTGCTAATTTCTCGCTGCGGTTTTTCAGGAGTTTTTTTATTACGATTTATTTCGCTAGCAACAAGTTGATAGGTGACAACAAGGCGATGACACCGATGGAAACCGTCCTTTCGTCCCGATTTAATATAAATTTTGTAGGTTCACTAAGAATATCAAGGCTTTTATTAAAGTGATACGCCCAATCGACTTAATGTTTGTGGCGTCTCCAATATCTTTTGCCACATTGCAGATTGGTGTTTCTGGAAGTGAAAGCCTTCGTCGCAACGGCACAATCTGTTTGTGCATATTTGGATGTGCGAAGCATTGTCCTAAGCTTCATTCACGAGCTCACATTTTTCCCACCCTACCCCTATGATTTCCCTAAACCGCTAGAGTTTATACAATGTTCCGTTTTTTGGTTTGTCAGTCGCTATGTTGGATCGCATTTGGTGCTTTTGTAAGTTGCTTTATCGTTTATAACTAGTTTTGCTTCCTCTATATAATCTTCCCCACACATTTTCACCATCATGGGACGGCTAGCTTCAGGAAGAAAAACACTCAACTCATTGGATCTCGGAGCCCCGTTATTATTAATTACGCTTATCGAAATGTAGAATTATATTACTTGAACCGATCATGGCAGGGACGATTATTGTGCCATATTTGTCCCTGAATTTCCCCATCAACGTCAGCCGAACATAAAGCATCCCTGAATTCCACCGAAAACCAAATTGCTGTCTAATTTTTGAAAATGTAATTTAATTCATTAACGAGATTTGTTTCTCTTTCTCACTATGTGGTCCGTACGAAATGCTCCAGGCGCCGTTGTCACTTCCGCCTTTGAGAATCGACAACTTTGGCATCCTCCTGTGGAGTGTAATCTGCATCTTCATTGCGCCATTTGTCGCTCTGCGTTCTATTGGAAGCGTAAATTTACTGTCATTTGTCATCCTACAGTTATCAAATAGAGATTTGCTCTTCACTCAGATATCACTCATAGATTTCGATGGGTATATGAGAGTTTACGAACCTCATCCTTTTCATCCGGTTTCCTTACTGACAGCCAAAGGTTAGGTTTGGTTTAGCGATGGTTTGTATTTTGAAAATAAGAAAAAACGTCCCTTTAAAAACAACCGTAAAGGTATGTTAGCTGCTGCCGTATGGAGGGTTATAGCAAGCGAAATCCTCCCAACGGCATGCGGAGTAGCGCGTTAGGCACCCATCGGAACTGATTTTAAACACTAATTTGCCGCGTTCGTTGCTCAACTGTTGATTAGGTTGCGGATCTTGATGAAATGGTTGCATACGTCTCGCAACCATTACAGTTGGCATCTCTAGTGCAGTAATGTGCGGTGTGTAACCCCGCTGATCGAATCCTCCATCTGAGCTTGACCAGTAGTTGGCCCAAATTCTTTGGTTTCGATTGTTCACCATGTATGTCCTTTCGAGGTCTGCATTTTGATTCCACATAGAACCTTTTCTGAGTTTCTGGTACAGGGGATCAACACCACATGTTTACTGAATACTTGGAGGACAACCAAGCTCCTAGGAATTCTATTCTTTATTGTGTCTTTAGTTGAACAAGCATCCCAGTTCTGTTCCCGTTGAATATGTTGCTCAGCTACATTCTTCCTTTATCTCATGAGCCAGTATTGCATTTTCCCACCAAGGCATTATTATGTGAGAAATCTCTAAACCTGTTACTGACGAGGATTGAACTTTGCCAATGGTCAAGCCACACCAACAATCTAATGGTGCAGTCACAGCAGCCATCACATCTTATCCAGGCCCATCCTATTTTAAAGGTAACTTGGGAACAGTAATTGTTTCAGTCGCTTCCAATTATAGTAGTAAAGCTGTTATTTCTCATGTTTCGCTACTGGAGGAAACAAGACTACTGCGCACACAGCATGGTCATTAACTTTTGCTGGGAAAACCTCGTGCCAGTATGAGAACGAAGCCTCAGCCAATTTTTCGCCATTAAATAGGAACACCAGAGGGCCTATGGCAGATCTTTCATACATCTGACTGAAAATAAACCACTTCTCTGCATTTTCGTTTCAGTGAACTGAATTCCGATTTTAACAGAAGATCGTTAGCGAAGATCGGCGACCATACAGTAGAAGTACGATTTCTGAACACAGCATTGACCGAGGCAACAGATTATCCAGACGCACACCCTGCCCCATTTCCTTAGCTCGGATCAAAATGAGCAAGAAGACTGCGTGATTGCAGCTATCAAATTCGATCCAGAAGTTGAACCAATCGGGTAACAGCTGACAGCATTCGTATGGAAAATTCCCAGGAAGGAACCTTAGAGAATGCGATGAATTATGCGTCGACACATTGGCCATATGGTGACATCCCTGCTGAGTTGAAAACTTTCTTAAACGACGTGGATCCCTGTAGATTGTGAAAAATGATTTAATGTTTAAAGACAGTGCTGGCGGCCAAGAATTTAAGCAAGCAAATTTTTACAGCGGTTTCATGCTAGGCTTGCCGGTACCAGTGGAACGCAAATTTTTAAGTACGCTCTCTATTTACTGTCCCGAAGTGGATACAGAAATAGCATTTTTGTCAAGGATGTGAATCCTGTAACTTGGCGGCAATGGCCTCTTCAAATTGATGGGAGCAACCTAGGTCTGTCAAAGAATCCACGGCAACCAATCCACTTAGAACATGCAGAACCAATTACCGGTCAATTCGATCTCTGTTTCGTGGACTCCTTCATTAAGTGGCCGGATGTGATTGCGTTGCAGAAACTAACCGTCCAGAATACCATCAACGAGCTGGAGAATTTGTTTCCGTATTTAGACCTGCCCCAGATCACAGTAGCAGACAATTGAACACCATTCACCTCAAGTTGCTCCCGCGAATGCTGCAAGGATTAAGGATGTAAACAGATGTTCTCACCACCATATCATCCACAATCACGTTGACAGATGGAAAGATTCGTGGATACTTGCAAACATGCAATTTGTAAAGCGGGAGAGCAAATGTCGTCATAGGACGCTATTCAATTATTCATGTGTATATATGGGAAAGCTGCGAACCCAGATGCCTGTGTTGATCCATCTCCGGCCGGTGAGTTGCTTAAAGGAACTATCGGGACAATGATTCATAACCGTGCAATAGGATGTAAAGAAAAACAGGACAGCCGTCAAGCAGATGGAGATTGAGCAGACGGCTTCCATGGTTTCGAAATTTCTAAGATGGGTTACGAGCGGAGATGCCAAAATCTGGGGGGTGGTGATCGAGTGAAACTCTTAGGAAGGGTACATTATATGTCAGAAAATGATTGGAAGTGAGAGATCCATCAGGCACATCAATCAGTTGAGATGGAATCACGGCAAAACGCAAAAGGTCTCCATGAGCCCACAACTTTGAAATGTGTTGTGCCGCCGCCGACTGTTCCCACCCCACGACCGCAGCAAAAACAAGGTGACCGAGGACAGAGTTTTAGATATGAGAATTCTGGTTCAACTAAATAATGTACAGTAATAGATTTGGCAAATCTACTGAAACTTCTTGGAGCCAAACGAGAACATAGGAAACACTGAATAATACGGGCAAATGAGAAGTGGCAAAAGAAAATACCCAACACCAGAGTTTGATGAGATGGTATTTATGGAAATAATCCCTGCGACAAAATCAATTAAAAGTGACGTAGACCGGCTAGTCCGAACAAATAAATTATGCGCTGGTACAATTGGTAGGGAACAAACGGTAGCGAAAAGAAAGCAGGCAACTAAGAATTGTCCTAAACCTATATGTGAGTCAGTATTTTTTTATAGAGTTATAGTAGTGTTATCAAAGTACGCGGGAGTTTGATTGGTTGCGTTGGTAGTACAGTTGAAACCGCAATGTATTTTTTTAAATTGACCGTCATTACTAATGTCTCCTTTGCTTATTTTACAGGGTTTGCCGGACCGAATGCATAATGAATGAATGGAATCAAAAGCCAAGCCCCAGGACCTGTTTCTTGTAAAGTCGTTGCTTATATACTTGCTGGCCGTGTACGACGCTATTCGCATGCCGCGCTGTTGAATACATCTGTCTCGGTCCAGCTTGCTCGTTCGCGTGGTCGACTCATTAAAGCATCGTCGTCTTGCATGACTGCAGTTTCGTACGAGCTACTGTGTTAGTTACTCAATCGCTGCTTTTCACGTGCCGTTCGTTTGTAACCGGGACTTCTCGTCCGTGTCTCGAAGCTTCCATCCGGAACATATTACAAGTTCAATTCATGGGAACTGGACACACATTTGGCGGGAAGGGGTTTTTAGCTCTCGGCGTTTAGCGGTACACTACAGATATCAAAAATAATAAAGTAAAATGAGTAAGATGAAAAAATGATTATTATGTAGAATAAATTATGAATTATGCAATTGTGAACTACCATTGGTAAACAGCCTCGTAGCGATACACGTCGGGTTTAAAATGTTGAAGATGGGTTTTTCTTATTATTTTTGCTCTTAAAATTGACTTGGAAGCATATTCCATGGGTGAAAAGTCTGAAAACAGTACTCTGTTCCAACAATTATTAGATGTCTATCATTAACACAGAGCTAACACGTGGAATTTTTGGCATACTGAGTAGTCGCCCTGTGCCCTGGTCCCGGGACCAGGTGCAACGACGATTTCATCTTAGATTTGCTATTCGGAGTCTCACCGGCAATCGTCTGTCGGTGGATTGACCATCTTCTGTCCTACTCATTAGCCCCGTGAATTCACTCAAATAATTTATCATTCGTGTTCGCTGTACTTATGGTTTTATCACTGGTTATTGTTAGCAACGGTTTCTCCGAGTTGTTGTTTCTTTTTTATCCCTGCACCCGTTTGTTATTTCTATCCTTTTGGTTTCATATGAACGTATATTTGTCTGTCACTTTTGCATGGTATATCTCCATTTCATATACTATGGTGGTTCCTTGTTTGGTCATAGCGTCAACGGACCCCTCTTATTGTTGAGAGGATAGCTTTGGTAGAGTAGTTGAGAAAAGAATTCAATACAATAGATGCTTATTATGATAGCACAATGTTTGTTTGCCGTTGGAGGAACAGTCTTTTGCATTATATTCACTTCATCCTAACAAAGTGGATTTACTTTTATTGTGTGTGTTTGACGGACATTTCTTCGTATTAACTAGATAGGGGACACCTGGTGCAGTCTCGCCATGTTGCTGGTGGACAAAGTGTCTCTGACGACGACAACATCCAAAGGTTCAATATGGCAGAGACGTTGATTTGGGAGCATGAATGCATTGTTGAGGTATTTCGAACAAAAGCTGACATGTTACATTCATATTTCCCGCATTTTGTGCGTAACACTGAACGCGCTGTGCGTAGGCAGAGAAATGTGCTTATGTACAACCGAGTAGAATTGGTAATACGACAGGTTAAGACCAGACGTGACTTAGACAGAAGGCATGTTCGGTACATAATTAGTATTGTCGGTATATCACCGCTCGTTGGCTTCAAAAGGATCCATCCAGTTGGTAGTTGGAAGTGTAAGCGTGTTGTTCCAGTCGGGACTTGCAAGGTCGATTTTGGTAGGTTAAAATTGGCTTAATTGTGACCTACTTCGCAACCGAGCGGGCCTATTGGCTAACCAAAGAAATGTCCCATACCGCTGGCCCCTAATACCTTCCATTCCAGAACCAATACCCCGTCATTATTACTTCTGAGCAATACTAACTTTGGATGTCTTTTTCAGATAACAGGCGTGGGTCAACAAAATCTACTTGTACCACCTATAACGGAAAATGTGAGAAATGGAGCTCGTGTGATCAACTTCCCCAGACCGGCGTTGTCACATCCTCCTATCTCACCTCTCTACTGAGCACAACTGAAACACCGCTTAATATTCAAGAGGTGGCTTCAGAAATATCACTCTTGCATGACACAAATGTTACCTTGTTGAAGAATTAGGTCCATACTGAAATTCATGTTGCGAATGAGCCACGGACCACGACTGAAGCAGCCATTTCTTTGGCAACGGAAACAAGATCTCCAGCAGCCGTGTTTAGTTCACAAACCGGATTTAAAGGGATGCATTTTGGCAATTCTTCCAGGTGCACAAAGGCATCTCAATTAGTCGCAACTGCGAGACCTGTGGTTAATAACGTTAGGTTTGCTCGCCATGTAATGAAAAAAATAATTTGTGAACGAATTCGGCAATGCAACGAGACCAGGTGACGTCAATGCTAGCCTCTCATGCAGCGATATACAGTCGTCTACTTGGTCTCCGAGGTTCCCTGTGGTATTCCCAGTCAAACCTACTTTAAGCATAGCAAAAAGGGGAACCCACTAGGGTTCTACGCCTGAGGGAAACTTTAAAATACGGCTGACAGCGGAATGCAACTGCGGCAACCGCTACTGAATATTTGGTACACAAATTCTTGTTGCGTAAGAAACAAGTGTGGGCAGATGGCAATGCGATCACAGAAAACTGGCTGTCACCAAATGACTCAAGAAATGATGGTCTGTTAGCCGATTTATGTGGGTATAAAATAGACCATCCTGGGTATCCAAATGGGGGTGTAGTGTTCTTGCTTATAAGGTATCACTACAGTCACTAGGCAGCTCCCTTTACCATGTGCCTGCAAAATGTTAAAGTTACTACCTGTTTTCGAACGGTGCTGGGTAAAGTTGAACTAATTGTCTGTGTTTATCGCATTTGTCCTCAACGCGGGGAGAGGACAAGGAGCTGCGTGATCTACTAAAGCGAGGTGCAGCTTCTGCGCCAAGTTTCGTGATCGTAAGCGACCTGATTTGTTAGGGTTTAAGTCCTACAGTTCAGGGAAAATATCTGAAGCAGTTATGATGATTTCGTCCATTTTGCACTCGCTTACGTGATGCGATTGCAACGGTATTGAATACCCATTTTCTACTGTAGTAGACAATGGGTATTCAATACCGTTGCAATCGCATCACATAAGCGAGTGCAAAATGGACGAAATCATCATAACTGCTTCAGATATTTTCCCTGAACTGTAGGACTTAAACCCTAACAAATCATCTGACCCGGATAATGTGGGTGTCGCTATTGTTAGACCGATTGCCGGCATAATCCGGCTTCCTAGTATTGAATAGTACAGCACGTCTCTTCCTGATTAGAGGTTAGTTCATGAATGTATGGAAGCAATTGTAGTAGCGATCGATAAGCGTGGTTCTAACTCCTCATCTAATAAATATAACCCTGTTAGTCTGAGTAACCTTCTGCTTAAGTGTCTAGAGGAGATCATTAGGAATCGAATTTGTGAAATCCGTTAATAATAACTTGATCGGGGCAGAACAGCATGGCTTGGTCAAGAAAAAGTAATGCCTTACCAACCTGCTGTGTTTCCACGATGAAATATCTAAATGTCTTGATAAAGGTATACAAGTAGAGATGTTTTACCTTAACTTCAGTGAAGCATTTGATTCGGTGAATCACCGTGTCTTGTTGGAAAAATGATCAGATTTGGAATCTTTGCTCAGCTGCTTATTTGCCTGTCTGCATTCCTTTATGATGGGAGATTTCATGTCAAAGTTGGTGACGTTACTTCGAGCACAGGTATTGCTCATAGTGGAACTCTCCAGGGATCAGTACTCTGTCAGTTGCAATTTCTCACTTTTATTATTGCCTTGCTGCCTCTACTTGAAGACCCCTACTTTATGTTTGCTGACGACTTGCAGCTTGTCAGCAAGGGCTACAGGGCTTCGTTATCTAGAGATTTTGCTACCTTTATTAATTGGTCAAACTTGCCGGACTTACCCCTGAACACTAGCAAATGCCAAATTCTAACTTCAAGTGAAGAAGAGTTTACTGTGCGTACATCTTTTGGGTCCATAACACTGGAGCATGCCAGCAAGAAACGCGATCTAAGTGTCATCTTGAAGATTGAGTTTAAGCCCTGGGCGCTGTGTTGGCATGTAGCCAATAAAGCGGGACATGAATTATTTCGTCTCAGGTGAGTTCTGAGTTGTACCAAGCAAGAGAACTTTATTCCTTTGTTTAAATCTGTAGTCAGACAACATTTGGCATACTGTGTTCAGGTCTGGACACCCTACCTACACAAACTTATTAGTTGTATTGAGAACGTGCAAAGGCTGGCCACCCGAATGTTACAAAGCCAGCTTTGGCTAATCGAATGGTGATCGGTTAGCTAACTTAGATTTGTTTTAAATGAGAAGACACAGATTGCGAGGTGAACTACCTAAGACGTCCAAAATCATGATGGGTGTCAGTGATCGCAGTCTCACCAATCGGTTTGTATCAGCTACATCAGACAGCTTGTGATGCCATTGCATGAAATTGGAGCAGCATAAATCTAGGCTAGAGTTTAGAGCCAGGTTCTTTGCAAATCGTGTAGCGCCTAGTTGGAATAAACTTCATTCGGTTATACAGGGAAGAAAACCCGGCAAGGAATTTAAAGGTAGCCTACACACATGGTCTGGCCCTGTTCCCAGAATTTCCTAGAGATTTGCTGACTGCCCCTATTCTCATGACTTCATGAACGTGTGTTGGCTGTCATGTGCTTGCTTCTGTTTTTCTTTGTTATAGAATCAAGAACACTCTTTCAAGTCACAGTGTTGATGGTATATGCGGTCTTGCTCTCCCGAAAAGACTGTAGTGTAACAAGTATCGTCTGTGTACGGGCATAAATACCTGCTTCTGGAAACTAATGTATCGATGGCGTTGTTCAGCAGAATGATGTAGCAACTCAAATTCAGTGAAGAACCGGGAACACGATGCGCATCGAAAAGAGTATGCATTCCGTTCTCTTCTTGCCCTTGCACAGACAAAATTAAACATACGGTAGGTTTAACGCTACGGTTTATTCCGGTAGTACACAGAACGGAATAGTTGTGTCAGAAAATGACCAATTGCTGCCGTTCCATTTCGTCTAGTGTCGTTGAGCGGCAACAAATGATTGGTGAGGGCAGTTAGCTTCATAAGCAGGTAAAGTTGTCAAGTTCTCATCTTCGCTAACCCCATATATAGGATGTTCGGCTAAATAAGCCGAAGGGTCCGTTGTGGAATGATAAAAGCGAGGAATGATACGGGAGCGACAAACGGCAAAATGACCTGATTTAATACAGTTTCGACAAACCACAGTCTTGCCATGTATAGTAGTGCATTTATCAAAAACATGGTAGCAATTTGTAGTGCCAGGGGCTCTTTTTTCCCTTAGTGCTACACGCAACGGGGCACTCGTCAAGCGAAAACTTGTTCCTTCCCTGGATCCTGTCTTGTCCTCTCCTGTCATCTGTTTTGCTCTCCGTCGTGTATAGTAGCCATACAGGTGCGTTTGTTTTGCTACAACCCGTCTGTTGCATGGTTGGATTTTGACGGCGTGCTTGTCGCACTTCATCGTTTAAGCTTTTGCTCAAATCTTGACCTTGTCGAATTTTGTGTTGTTAAGAAGAGATTATAAGTTCCAACTTGCTCGGATCTATTATCAGCCACTTGCCTTGCAACTTTCTACACACGCTGAGTCCTTCATCTGCCCCAAACCAACACCAGCAAATCTTCCAAAGCTTCATCTAATCCCAACGTTAGTGTGAACATTGGCCTGTCAGCAAAGTGCATCACATCGGGTACGCCGCGTTGAGTTCAAATTGGTGCATGCTTTTCGCTTGCGGTATTATCCGACTTTGCTCTCGTTGACTGTATTGTAGGTCAAGGTACCGGTCCTCACATTTTCGTTCTGCTCTTACCTTTTCTTCGCTGTCAATATGATTAAAATATTGTGAGCGTGCCTTCGGATCTTAAAGCAAATGATTCAGTTTCCGTATGAGGCTTAGAGCGATGTCCTGTACCTGTAACCGACTTCTCGAGTGGTATGCTCTGTGATCTTTACGATATTTGGTCCCATGAGGCATGCACGCTTTTGCCTGTAGATCAATATAATCCTTTGGAATGCAACGAAAGGTAACTTTAAAGCAGTGACGATCGTTTTATGCCTTAAGCTCCGCACTGTGTAACCACTAAAGGTTGCTTTGATTTGGTTGTTTCCAGACTAGCAAACATGGAAAAAGTGTTAACTTTGCTGTTGAGCTCTTTGGATGTGAAAGTTTAGAGTGTATGGAGCGCCTGACACCATGCATTGTTCTCGGCCACGTGAAATTGGCGGATAGTAGTAAGTAAACGGATTCCGTTGACCTATAAAGTTTCCAACAACTGAATATCTTGGAACATATTTGGAACCGATCGAGAAGTCATCATTTCAGAAAACTTGGTAGACGACCGGTTAATGTATTTATGATGATACACAACGTTTCGCATTTGACACAAATGCTTCATCAGGCGAAGTGAATTATCTAAACATTGGCATTTTTATGGTGATCATGGCTAAACTACATACAAAAACGAATCAATTTGCAGTTCATCTATGAATGATTACAACAGTCAAAGGTCAATATGTTCGCGGGTACACGGTAGTTTGTTTCAGTCAGGGTCAAGTGGGGGGAAGAAATTGCCGGTCTGTGGATAATTACATTGTAATTCTGTTTTCCAACAACTGCTTGTGCGATAGATGACGATAAACAGTTGGATGGAATAGGGGATTGCACTGCTAGTGACCGTGTGTTGCGGACCCCGTTACTAGCAAAACGTAGGTGCAGTAAGAAAACGAAAGCTGTAAGTTCGCAGGGAGTATACAGAAGATCAGGTATGCATGTCGCTTGCAGAGCCTTCAGTATTAATTACTTCGCTCTCTCCGCTCTACTACTCTTCCTACGCAACTAGTGCGTCCAAGAATCCAAACACTCATTTGCAGGCTCCTGTGACTGTAGTACGTGCAGTAGGCAGCCCACGCCGCGTGACTCTTAAACTGATAGTGCCATTTGCAGGAATGTCACAGAGTCCACCGTCGCCCTTCCAGAGGAGCGAATGCTTGATGACTTTCAATGGTTTAATATTTGAGTATCTAAACTGTTTCCGTCCGGGTTTCCTGATGTACCTATAGGAAAACTCATTAGGCTTCGGTCTGCGCCAGTGGATGTGTAGGAGGTCAAACCCCGGTTACTGAGAGTCGTGCTTTCCACATCAGATGAGCGGAAGGCGTTTCAGTGTTTCGTTTTTAAATTCTAGGATTCTGAAGTCCGTATTCAACTTGACCTCCCTTTGACTAATAAGTTGAAATTACAAGTCGTCTTAAATGACCTAAAAGGCCGTCGCAAGGCGGGTGAAACGGGTATTCGATTGATGGGTTTTCGGGTGATGACCCGGTGGTCTACTTCCGCCCTTCCAGTGCCCGTTCTGGTGGCACGAGATCCCCGGCTGAGGATCCCGATTTCCTTAAAGTAGTCCTCAGCAAAATGCGTAGTCTGAGGAATAAAATTTGCGAGCTTGGCACTTGTCGAAAGCTTTCGGCCAGACGCATTTGTCTTTACTGAGACATGGTTGTTTCCCGACATCCTGGGTAGTGAAATCTGTCTGCCTGGGTATACTCTGCTGTCAGTTGATCGCGCCTCATGCTGTCGCGGAAGTGGAGTTGTTTTGTACATCAAATCTGCTTTGAGTATTGTACGAACTTATTTGTTCGACGCCCCTGATGTAACTGCGGAAGCTCTTTCGGTGGATATGTGCACTTCTTTCACGCAATTCAAAATTGTATTAGTATACGGAGGCCCCGCATGTGCGTCAGGCGGGTTCATTGATTTCATTCGCACGCATACTATTAATATATACCTGGTTATGTTTGATTTTAATGTGCCTGGGGTTGACTAGAGAACTGTACACAGCAACGTCAGGGGTTTTCCCACTGACCTACTTAGCCTTTCCTTATAAGCATCCAACCATCTATTTGTACACAGGCTAACTAGGTTCATGGAGGGCCAAAAGCCTTTTTTAGACCTTAGCTTTGCAAAATGGAAAGACTCTGTAAGAGACGTAGTTTACGATTCCTCTTTAGGCCTTAGTAATCATGTGCGCTTATTATTCAATTGCACCTTACTTCGGGACCGTGAAAGATTTATTACCAGGAGACCACATATCTGGCGCGCTGATTTCCAATCCATCAGGGACAAGGCTGCAACTCACTGCTGTGTCATTTCGGTGGATGATACCGTCCAGGTCACTTTTGACAAAGTAAAATCGTTTCTCTGTGAGCTTTCTCTCCCCATACCCCAATCTCTGGGAGGAATAAAGTGGGGGCAATACCGCCTTGGTTTGACTCAGGCGCGCAGGATCCTCAGTAGGTGATCCAGATGTTGGAGAAACTAGAAATCAGCTCCCAGAGCAAATACATATGATCGCGACCGAGGCGTTCTAAATGTATGTAGAAAGCATCTTTGGGACGCACTTTTGAGGTTTGAATTAGCGCTTGCTTGATCCGCATCAACAAACCCGTAGGGGTTTTGTGGATACGTCAAACGCCGATGAAATGCAAATTCGTCTATTCCTATGCTGTTTGGACCTGAGGACACTGAAGCCACAACCGATCAGGAAGAGGCCTGATAACTTGCGGAATAGTATGCAAGGCCGTTTCTTCATGAAATTCCTTTGCCGAATATCGACTTAGAGGCAAAGATCCCAGTGGATTCCTTCCTGAAGGATCTTTCAATCTCGGAAGCTCAGGTACTCAAGCAACTACGTGATCTGCATCCCGCTAAACCTGCCGGGATAGTTAGCATTCATCCCAAGTGTTTGTACGAGCTGGCTGAGTTGCGGTGTAAACGGATTATATGTCTCTTTGAGAAGTCACTTCGTAGCTGCTCTCTACTTTCCAACCGGAGAAACGCCGGCGTCTGTCTTGTTTTCAGAAAGGGTGATAAGCACCTGCCCGAAAATTACAGGCCGGTTAACCTAACAAGTGTACGCGTTAAAGTGTTAAAGAAGTTGGTCAGTGCTGCGCTCGAAAAGCACTTGTCTAACTTCAGCTTGCTCAGCCCTTCTCAACATGGGTTCCGCAGAAACCATGCTTGTTTGGTTAACATTTTGGTACCTCGGGAGTGCTGAGATGAGGCAGTGGATTAAGACAGGCGGTAAACATTTTGTCCATTGACTTTGCTGAAGCCTTTGACACCGTCCCGCATTTTTCTCTTCGGTTAAACTGAGGTCAAACGACGTTCCAGTCCAAGTACTGAACTGGAATTCGGCTATCCTGGAAGTTAGACAGATGAGCCTTCGAGAGGGTTCCGGGCTGCTTTTCAGACAAGACGTCCTGAGTGTTGTTCTTCAGGGGGTCTACACTCGGACTTGACACTCTTTCCCTTGTATGTTAAAAACTTTCCTGAGAAGCTTAAGGCAAAATCCCTTAGGTTTGTGGATGAGTTGAAAGTTTGGAATCTGATAAGCGGTTCCGATGGTCCCATGGCTTTGAAGATAGCCCTTGGCGAGCTTTGAAAATGGTCCGATTTTTAGCAGATGCAAATTAATCTTACCAACTGTTAGGTCCCGTACATAGGGCCAAGCAGTTTCAAAACTCGTTACCTACTTGGCGAAAATGCATTGCCTCAAGGGACTTAAAAATCTGACTTGGGTATGTTGCTATCCCATGACTGCAAATCCAGCGAGAAAAGAAAGACTGCTACTCGCAAGCGTTTCCGAATGATGTGGATGCTCAGGGGGTCGTTCGGCATCATAACAAATGAAACGTTTGTTATATTGTTCGCAACTTTTCTCTGGCCATTCCTGGAGTCGTGTGTGCAGGCCTGTCCTCTTTGCTTCGTCTGCGATAAGATGGTCATCGAACGAGTTCTGAGGATTGGCAAGAAAACGGTGCAAGGATTGAGCCAACTCACGTGTCCTGAGAGGCTGCTCAGGTTGCAGCTGTTTTCGCTGCACAGCAAGCGCTTTTGGGGCGACCTTCTCCTTACGTGCCGTATATTGACGAGCAAGATGAAGCCTGATCTAACTAGTCTGTTCTATCCGGCTCAGATGCTACCTCTGCGTGGTCACACTCTGAAGCTCCATAAGCCCAGATCAGATCGCATTAGAGATGATTTTCTTTTATCACACAGGGTCGCCGCCGCATGGAGCGCACTACCCGATAAAGTCGTATTAGCACCAACGTTGAAAGAGTGTAAACACCGACCCGATGCCCTTGGGTTACAGTTGAAGACATTCCCATTTGATTGTTAACCTCACTTCATTTGCTTGGCTTCTCAACTGTTATAACTACTGCTGCTTTGTGAGAAGAGTATAAGAGTATAAAGTAACATGATATGAAGGTGCACTTAATTCAGCCAACCAGAATAAAAAGCAAGTTTATTCTAATGAAGGTAAACCGTTGGCATAACATAAAAAGAAATCAATGGCATTGGGGCATCAAAACGGTCACGTGAATCGTAGAGTTGCCACTAAACAGGACATGCTCTACTCGGTATAATCTGCTCTTCGATAGCTCTTGGTCCTACTAACTGCTAACCACAAAAAATCTGTTGACTGGCGCTCTTTTGATAACCACCGCGCTCTCAGTGAGCTCGTTGTGCCAGATAGGGGCCCAGCGCATACATACGGTACTTCTATTTGCGGCCGTAGGGAGGTGAACTCTCCGGTCTCGTACTCAAATCGGATTTACTGTCACACGTCGCATCACACATGCGTGTGTTGACAGCCATGCAATCCAGCTTCCTCTGCGATATCTAGTACATTACATCTTTCTGACCTAAAGTGTGTAGATCACGTTTTAGCTCCACATCACAGCTTTTGCGCTGTTTCCGCAGAAACCCCGTCTGGGAATTTCTCAAACCACGAAGGCCACAATAACAATTGTGTACCCAAATAAAAAGCAACTCCGAGATCTAATAGTCGAGTCAACTAACACAGCTGTAATCCGCTAAATAAAGTAGCTTCCGCACATTTTGTATCCGCAACGCTCTGTCGCTTTGATTACTGTGAAAATGATCTAGCCGCTTAAAACAGCCACTCCTGGACCTGACGCAAAAACGTGTCGAGTTTGAAATTGCTGGCAATTTAGCGCTCAGCCGACCTGCTAGCGAGCATGAGCGCTGGAGCATTGCAGGTAAAGGCATCGATCAACGAAATGGTTTGTATTGACCAATCAAAAGCGCTCATTTTACCGCACCCAATTAGAGAGCACTAGGTAGCTTTCCTGCACTCCAGAAAAGGGTTCGAGCAGGAACCCTACATTACAACTGCCTGGACAAGTTTACTTCTAAGTTTTCTAAGCTCATAGTAAATCAGTTGAAGATGTACAATAGTAGACCAGTTACTTTGTGGTTCTGTGCAAGATGTATGGTCATCCCACTGGTGAAGACTCTCCATGAACTATCGCATAAACAAAAATATTGGTGATAATGCTTAAACAAATGTGAACTACCAAACTCGCTTTCTTATAAAAAGCGTGACAGACAGCAAACCCCAGTTATTCCCACTAGGCTCCGATACAAAACTGAGGAAGAAAGCTGAGCAGTGCCTTAACAAACTTCATGTGAAGCTTTAGACATTGGTACCAACCAGTTGCGCAAATACGCTTAAAACAACCACCGCCAATCCAATTGGAATGAGTACCCTCAGGGCCTCGACTAGCTTCTAAACTCTTCAGCAATTACAGAAGGACGTTGGCATTAATGGTGGTTAGCACGTCCTTGCTGCTAACTGGAAGCAGAAACTTAAGCCTTCAGTTAATCCCACTGAACCCAAAGTAAATAACGAGGGCAAAACTGTATTTTCACAACTTCCACCTGTTGTATACCGACCAGCTGGGTTGTTAAGCTCAACTCTGACTGCACCTGGTATACCATCGGTACTCTACACCAATGTTAGAGACTACAGGGCAAATTACTTAACAGAGAAACAGCTTGATAATATGCATCAGTGGAAGTTCGTTAATGACATCCAAGGTCTCGTTACTAACCCCGCCAAAGTGACCCCGGACACCCGTCACCCAAACTCAGAGCACTACGGTGAACAGAGAATGTTCCGAGTACTACTGACTTCGCTGCTGAAGCAGAAGCTGTTCTGTTGTTGACAACGACTCCGGAATGGGTCATATTCCATCCGGATTTTACTGGATATACCGGAGCGCCAGCGCAAACAGTTGAAGCAGGACTTGGAAGTAAACCGGAGGAAATCCGTAACCAGGACCATACTTGTACCCCGTGTGCCCGAGGCTAGATGTCATGATGAGTGCGAGGCGGACACTCACGACCAAGAACCGTGGTGATATCTTCATGAACCCCTGTCCCTGGGAAATGTCATGTAGCAATCAATCTCGAGGCAGCGCAGATCGTCCAAGTACCAATGATGTGGCTCGAGGGTTGTGAAAGTGATGCTGCAGTCCAAGCTAATATCAACAAGGATGCTAGTGGGCTCGTATACGAGCCGCAGCAGCCTTCCTTCGGAGCTCTTGATCAAAGCAGCATCTCCTAAGCAAAAACACGAGAGCATTCATGTACTCAGACCACTACCCATCATCAGTTCCGACAACTACCCACAACAAGATAACGAAACTAACACATCCGATACACCATAAACAAAGAGAGGAGAAAAGTGGTAATGGCGTGAGTCCTGGATCTGACAGAACTGAGTTCGTCATCGCGTCAACCAAAAACCATTGGTGGCCGAGCCATCACCGTGAAGGTTTTGCATGAGCACTCCGTCACTTTCTAGAAAAGCGCACTGTTCTACTGGTCGATATTGGTAGGTGGTCTCGTGGAGCAAGCTTAATATTTTGCATGTTCCGGGTCGACGATTCGTAGAACCTATCGAGATCACCTTGTAGGGATGGTGGATAGTCTGCTAATTTGATTGCCCTCCAACTCTTGAGGCCTTCGTCAAGGAGTAGAATTGTACCCGGTAAAGCTTTCGCAAGGTGTTTAATGAACTCGAGGAATAACCATGGTCATTGTACCTGGCTTTACGGGACGCCGCAATGAACTTGTATCGTGTCAAACAGAGTGCTACCAACCAACATATTCAAGCGTCTTTGGAGTAATAAAGCATGAATCCCATATCTAAGAGACTTGTAAATAATACGGTGATCTTCGTTAAACCAAGGTAAACAGCATCGATTGCTTCTCTATCGTTGGCGGACTGCGTCTAGCCAGCACGGGCTAAGCAAATATTCGTGGTATCTGAGCGATTTTGACGAGATCTATGCTTCGCTCGCACAATGAGATGGCACTTTCCTAAATATCCCATAGGTGCATCTGCAACAACAGATTCCATGAAGTTAGCAAATTCTGCAAGAAGAGTAATCGGGTGGTAGTTTGTGGGCATTGCACGATTGCATTCTTCGTAAATGGTGGTGCCTATTCCACGCATCTGTATTGTTGGGACCTGCATGACGTAGAGAGAGCACTGGAAAATCTGGGATAACGATTCAGCCGAGCTCATGGCAGTTACCAGCAATGCGTTGGGGTGTGTGCTATCCGGACTAGGGAAACTGTACTCTGTTTTTGACAGCAGTCGTTTCAGCACATCCACTGCTGTGAATGAGATGTTGTGAAGTCCTGGCAGTTACATGATATGTGTGAGACTGATATGTGATGGCGATGCGTTTTGGAAAGTATAGGCAAACTGTTATCAATGAGCATCAGCTGCTTATTGGGCAATTCACGCTTTCCCACAAACGTAGTTTACGGAAGAGATGCCACCATGTACATTGCAAATTTTGTTAATATTCCTACCATTTACCTTAGAATTGCAGAGAAACTTTGTGCCAAACCTTGTTGGCCTTTCAACATATCTTCGCGGTCTACTTTGACACCGTGGTTTCGCTCAGTTATGTGAGCATGCCAGTTTCCAGCATTTGGATTGGACTGATATGCAATTTAAAGTAAATCTCGCATTGCCATTCTTTTCCGCTCCTGCTTCTCAGGAAGGACATTACCTTTGCAGTTAAATGGTCTTAGTCTCTTTTGACTGTGTTACTAATGTGTTGAAGTGACTGACGAACATTCGCCACTTGACATCGGGCATTGTTCAGCTTGAGACGACCAATCAGTGCTCTTAGTGATGTGTTATTATGGGGATCTCTACGATTTCCATGTTAAACTGTTCAGCTTAGCAGACGTAACGGAAAAGCACTGCTTCCTGGTCCCTGTGCTCCAGAGGAGTACTCACTGTCAATGGGTCGACAACAAGTTCCTCATTGGTGAAGACGAGGTTCAAAATATCTGGCTTATTTCCCGTCCTGAATCTCGTAAGAAAAGTACCGCGGTTATGGAGTATAAGGCCAGCAACTAATTCTTCTAGTTCGGCTTTGAACTGCTCGCCAAGTTAAACTCCCCTAAAGGATGAACGTGGGAGTTGAGGTCATGCTGAACCGTTTTTGGTGCAAGAGGTAGGAGGTTTTCCGTTTCCAGAGTGGATATGGGAGGATTGTATACGAGGGTAAGTAGCCATGAACCACCATGTCTTAGTAGCAGGCGGAACCAATGTAACTCCACAAATTGAACGTCTGAGTCGTCAAAGACTTGGAAAAGTAGATCAATGCGGTAATACAAAATTATGCCACCTCCCCCACTAGGTCGATCTTTAGGTAGGACGAAGATACCAGGTACATCCATCTCCGCCTCCTTGATTTTATCGTTACGCCAAGTCACAGTTACCACTATTAAGTCCGTAGGTATCAACACTTGCTGATTATGTAAGTCTGCTAACCCGTTGAAGAGTCCCTGTGCATTGGCATACATACAGGATAGTGCAATGATAGTTCAAGAGAAACTGATAGTGCGAATCAAAAGCTTCTGCTTGTACCGACCATTGCTAGGTCGGCGAATAAGGCTTTTTGATCACTTATGAGTAGACGGCTTTGGGTATGATCCGAATAGGTTCATCACAATTAGATTCCAAGTCGCAGAGGTAAGCTACAAATCCGGAAAAGCACCAGGTGCGCGTTTCGCTCTATTGGGGCCTGTCAGTGGTGTGCATCAGTCGGTCCCCTACTGGTGAACTACTGACCTTGAAGTTTGATCGGCTTTGTACTGGATGATAAAATAAACACTGGTAGTAGTCCGATTATAGTCATAATTGGAAAAGTCGCTGTAGCTTCAACAGTTGGTTGTGTTCCGCAATTGTCTACTTCGCTACAGACTTAGTGAACTCACTGTCAGACTCCCGTGACTTTGCTCGCACTCTTTCATCTGGGGTCTTGTGTTGAACGTTTTTATTCGTAGGTCTGAGGAAATCTTTTGGCGTCACATGCACCCCTTTTCAGGAGCAATTTCTACCGTGTGTTTTCACCAGAGCACAATTTGTATCACCTTGGAGCCACACCCTTTGTACTTTGATGATGACAATAGACTTATGATCGACTTGTAGAGCACGTTGTCGAGTGAGAGCGCTTGTCGAAATTAGCGTCATTCCCCCCAATCGTGCTCTTGTATTGCACGGTCATCAGATGCTTGAAGCGCCGGTACACTATGAATAAAGATCAGCTTCTCGCTGTTCCCATAGTCACAGTCATCAAGGTTCTGTTTTCCTGGTTGGCGATCGCTCCAAAAGACTTCGGGAAAAATCCGAATGTCACACGAGTCAGTTCGAAAGCGTGTGGCTGACAAAAGAATCAACAAAACATTGCTTGCCGCTTTCAGCGTCACACATAAAATCTGTGGTTTCCGGTAATTTGTCGCGTTGAAAGGGCGAACACTGCGTACCATGTTAGCCGGTTTTGCTTGACGCCTACTAATAAACAAATGGAATCCCATTGCTTTTGTTCGTCCAACAGCTTAGCTCTTCTGGAGTTGGCGATAGGTACATGAACACTGGAGCACACAATTAACAGCTGCCCATCGGCTTGTTGTGTAGTGACCGGTTTGTGATGGAGTGGAATTTAAATCTTCGCTGGAGCGATAGCCCACGTGTGGCACGTCTAGCGCACTGTGTGGTCGCATCAGGTGTAGGCACAGAATTTGCCTCTGGTGCTTGAGCAACAACTGCGGACCCTTATATAGTCACTCCTACCGCAGTAGTCAAATTTTCATGTGTGCCGGTATAGCGTCTCCATAGCGTTGTTCTCGTGCAATATCGACTGAGCCAGGATGGGAGTCGCCGTAGTAGGTGGAAGTATGTTGTTTGCCTGGTTTCGGATTGGAGTTGTTTGTGTACCTAGCTTCACGGTTTTACTCTTACATGAGGTTCGGTCACTACGTTCAGCCGTGAACCTTCGGTGCCGTTCCCTGCTGCGGCTGAATTCGAAGGAAAAGCATTTTCTTAGCTTAGCTTCCTCAACCATCGCCACCCAGCTTATCGCATTTATGTGCCAAATTACCCATGCATTCGCTAAGTGGGACAGCCATACAATCAGTGGCGAACCAAAAAGGGCATGTTTTATGGTTCTTCATTTCTGTTTTGCACTTCAAGAACCCACACTTGTCGTGGTAGTATGTGCTGCATCCAGCACACAAAGTACCAGAACCGTTTTCCCCCCCCCGCTGCGGCAAACGCTGCCCGGCTGCTTCGTCTTGCGTTTAACTTCGTTTTGCTTTATATTCACCGTTCTGTCTCTATCCAGAGGTGGAGTGAAGCAGTCGTCTAAACATTCACAGACACACATGCAAGAACGCGCGCACGGCGTCAGACACCTGGTCCCCCGGATGCGCAACTCAGGCTGAAATAGCAGTGAAAAGTGCCAGCCAACACTTGGTCCGCTGCGAAGGGCGTTTGGCAGGGTATTTCCTAATTTCGGTTACGCAAAAGCCGAAGGATTAAGCACCGATGTCGTCTAGAAAGAATTTATCAACCTGTTCAACGGGCTAGTGACAAACGCGTCAGAAACCGAAGTCAGTCGAACGAAGCAAACTGCTACTTGAAAACGCACGGCCTCAAAGGATTCACAAAAGCGGGCTTATAAAGCCTGTCCGGGTGCGCAGGCCAGGGGTGCTTATATAAGTCATAGAAATCACTGTGTCAAATTAGTCCGCGGAAACAAAAACTAGGAAGACACACTGATAAAATAAACTAATAATCCTAAGATGCTCTATAATCACGTAAACAAACTCCAGAGCGTACTTCGCGGGACCACAATTCTACATACAGTACAGAGTCTGGCACTCACTATACAGGATTCAGCGAACGTGTTTCGGCCACACTTTACCCGCGCTTTTTAAAGCAATTCTTCACGTCTTCCGTTCTTGGCATACCTCCAAACGCCCTCAGGTTTAAGTCATGTACACTTCACTGTGATGAAAAGACTATTTTCCTTGCACGTGCACAGCTTTCCTGGTGTAGACGACATCACACCGGAAGGCATTGAAATTAGTCGCCTTGAACTTCGCCAAACCGCTAGTTGGTTTCTTTCAACAGAGCATTGAGGAAATGTAGGTTCCCGTTATGTGGAAACAGGGAATAGTCACTCTTATGTACCCCAGTGGCAAGCTTGCGAAGCTCTGTAACGACCATATCAATCATTATCCTTCTAGTGTTATCCAAGGTTATGGAAGGTATAATCGCTGATAACTTGATAACGACCATATCATAGCATCACAGCGGCATGAATTCCGTCAAAATCGGCCCTAATCTATATAATTGTTATTAGCCTGAGGAAGGTGGACAAATGCAATGGGTGCCAGGCAAGGAATCGACGCTGGAAACTTGGACTACTCTAAAACATTAGATCGGCAGGACCACCCAATTCGTCTACACAAACTTCGAAGCTACGGAATCGGTAAACATAGAAAGGTTAGAAAAGCAAATTTCGCATTCAAAGGCAGATAAATGTGAGATTCCAAAGCTGCAGCTCCGACACAGTTGAAGTCTAGTGTGGTGTGTCATAAGGATCATCAATTCTCTTGCTAGTACACTCCAGTCGGACACCGTAATATTTGCAGAGGACGGCACGACATCAAGACGGTGGACTACTATGCAGCACCTCATAGGCTCTCGAGATGGTCTATACACGGTCATCCGTAAAGCCATTAAAGTTTAAATTGGCAAAATACAAAGTTGTGTGCACACGACGTTCATGTACACATGGATATCGACCAGAAGAGCAGCAGCCGCAACATTTTACCCAGAAAAGTGAGCTTGAACTAATCGTGCTGGATGGACTTCACTGTTCGAAAGAGGCTACAAAGGCATCGAGGTTAGTCAGTCAGCTTTTTGTCCTGCCATTTAGAGCATTCGGGATTTTCGAGCCATCAATATTTCCACCAATGTTGAACGCCAATGTGAGACCCACCTGGAGTACGCGATCCAGATCTGGTGACCTTGGCGTAAAAACTAGGCTGCTGCGTTCGAAACTCCACAACGTGGAATATTTCACCTACGTTACCAACGCAAACTGAAAGCCCTAGGCTTGTACAGTGGCGAATATCGGCACCTGCGAGGAGACATTCCTATGGCGTGCCAAATACTGACTAATTCCAATTAGTTAGTCGCGATCTGTTGCAATTAAGCAATAAGCATAAACTGAGAGTCCACCAGATCAAACTGGCCACAGATCACCTTTGGCTGGATTCATAACATGACATTTTCTCCCCTGGAGTATCCAGAACCTGGAAAGCTCATTTCCACCTTATTTGTTCTCTCGCATAAACGTTTCCTAAGAGAACGATTGAACCACACTCTACCCCGTTTATATTACGTGACAGTCCATTTTCATCGGAAGACGAATTACGGCAAGTAATGGGCTCACCAACCCTTTCCGCCACGCAGAGGTGAGCAGACTAGCATGAGTTCATGCGAGTAGCACGGTGGGTCACCTCAAACTAGAATTCACGCTTCTTCCTGTCATTTTAAATCATTCTTGTCTGTTACCCGCTCAGGTCATGCTTCGGGACTTGCCAAGCAATCGCTTTCTCGCCCGTTATAATTGATTGTTTATTTTCCAACTAACGCTTCCATGCGCATAATAGTAGGTAGCGTATAGGAATAGAGAATGACAAATAGTTATGAGAGTGAGTTATTGGTGTAATGTCTTACGTCTACACGTGGTTTTGATGAAGAGAGGCTCCAGTCTTATTCGCTTTAGCTGGGTTTAACAGCTTTCAGAAATTTTCGATAACGAAAGCATTTTAAATGTTTCAATGACAATATTTTAATCAGATTGCTGATGGTAGCTCGTGTGACTGAACTGAAGGTATCCTGTTGAGTTAAGTCTTAATTCATAACAATAAGCGTCAAGTAACAATATAGTAGAAATCATGGAGATATGGAAGTGTCAGAGATGTTACGTGGGAATTGGCAAACCGATGCACAGATATTATTGATAGATGCACTACACAGATTAGGTGTCAGTTGAAACGTTCTTTGCGATAAAATCCTAATACATATCTTGAACAATGTAATGCAGACAAACCAACCATCGGTAAGTGAAATGCTGGTTCATATTTTAAATTAATCACTCACGCACAATGTTTTGTTAGAAACAGCTCCCTTCATTTGGCTTAGCGTACTCCTGCAGAATTTTATGTTTTAGCTTTCTGTAACATGTTTGGAAACCATTTCCTAATATGAGTTCGTAAATAGCTTAGGTCACTTGTGGTCAAAAGTAACACGTACATAATTCAACTTTAAGGGACGTGATTTCTGAATTTGACCATGCGCAATACTTACAGGGTATTGGATGCGGCCATGATTATTATGCTAGTAATAATTGCGTACAGAAATAAATGCGTTGTAAATAGTTATATTTAATAGTGTTGCAGTTCAATTCTCCATCTAAGATAAACGTAAGCCTATTTAAGTGCTGACCATTACGTTGTTGCTTCACATATTTTGAACCTTGGATCGCGCATCCATATCGAGCAATTTTCCACACAACAATTGCTTCAGAAAACTCATGAATAATGTATTTCTTTAGCATAATTTTGCTACAGAACCCGTCGCACTAAGAAACTTAGCCATGTTGTCAACCTACGTGGAAATTGCAAACCACTGAGATTCATAGAACCCAGGTTGCTTACAATTGACGTCAACACACAACGACAACTTGCGTTGCGCTTCATGTCACAAAGCAACTGCAAAACTCTTCATCTGTCGGAATATGCTGCATGTGCGCCCTATCCCATATACTTGTCTTCTCATAGATTCAGGTAGTTCGCTTAATCTTTTGTGAAGTTGCCTGATATCGCTTCACTTATCAGAATGATTCTCATTCAGGGATTTAAGGAAATGCATTCATAACATGTGTGTGGTAATCTACAGCTATGTTATACTTCTGTTTACTACGTAGTAGCGATTTGCAAATGTTTTCTCAATTTTAGGTGGCAAACCTAGAAATTCCCAACATAGAGAGCCTATCAATTAAAGTGAGTCTAACGTGGCAGGTAACCGGTAAAACCGAGATTTACCTGAATTTTACATATTTTACAGTGTTGTTCAAGATTTGCATGAATCTTGTATTAGACAGTTATCCTATCGGCGATTTGTTCACAAAATATTAGCAACAGGGGGCGATGTGCAGACAACGTTTAGTCATAATATTTGTGATTCCGGAATGCAACGTTCGTGTAGAGGCACTCGTTGATAGAAAGGACGGGCTGGAAAGATCCAGCTCCAGGTAAACAGTGATTCATTAGAAAACCGGAGAATATTTGTAGCTCGGGATGCGGCTGAGGGTATGCGAGAGTTCTCCGAGCTGGCTGATTTGGATGCAAATGTTTCATCGTCAGGCTAGACAACGTCATCAGTGCGATTTATGCGGACCACTTACAGATCCCAGTGATTATTGGTCACTTGATTCGGACGTCAGGAGTTGATTGGTCCACGTGAGCTGACCGTGTAGTCAACTCTTGCGTACTGTTGGCTAGAGTCCGCCTCAATGAGGTTCCTTTGTTCTGTTGATCTGGGGCGGAGTACTGATTTGACCCTCAAAGCTTCATAGGCAGTATCAAGATCTCAGTATCTGTTGAGTTCTTCCCCGAGTACCAATCCTCGATGAACTCGCATGCTTTTCCACTTTTGCCCTGCGTATGATCTTGACATTCTTCAAATCAAACTGATGATTCTCGGCGTCCATATGTACTGACATCAGCGAGTTCTGGTTATGTCGGCGGATGGCTAGGCTACACTCATATAGCCTAGTGCCGAGCTTTCTTTCTGTTTGGCCCACATAGTAGTTGTTACAGTTTTTGCAGTGAATTTTGTAAACCCCAACATTAGTTTCTTCATGGTCAAACCGGTCCTTACCATTGAAGAGCTTGTCGCGGATAGTTTCTGTCGGCTTGTGAACAACTCTGATTCCGAAAGGTAGGAGCAGTCTCGCTTCCATCTCAGAGACGCCGTTGATGTATGATCGAATGATTGTCCTTTTATCCGTTGCTGATGTTTGTTCATGCGTCGGTCGTTTTATTGATGTTAAACAACGTAGAATTACATTCCTAGTATACCCATTCCGTGTAAGCATTTCGAAAAGATGGTCTTCCTCCGCTTTCCTCAGCTGTGGGGTGCTGCAATGAGCCACAGATTACAAAATTAGAGCACAGCAAGACGAATCCAGAGGATTCGGTGCTACCGCGATTCTACGGCTTGCCAAAAGTTCACCAAAGTGGAGTCCCCTTCCGCCCTATCTTGTCGTTACCTGGAGCTCTGAATTAGAAGCTTTCCATAAAACGCTGGAAGTGATTGAAGCACCTGATCTCTGCTTCGGAACATTTCATATAGTCTGCAGAAAATTTCCCGGCTAAGCTCATAAAAATAGTAATAGAAGAGGACGAAATCATGATATCCTTTGATATAACAGCTTTGTTCACTTCAATCAACACTCATCTGGCGAAACAAAAGATGTCAAGGCTACTAGACCAACGCGGATCCTCAGACACGAACAATAAAATAGATGCCATCCACATGATGAAGTTGTTGGATTTATGCCTCATGACACACTCATGTTTCAACGGCCAAATCCAAGAACAAATAACTGGCACGCCAATGGGTTCATCGATATCTGGACTAATGGCCGAAGCGGTGATGCAAACATTGGAAGAAACCGCACTCCCGGTCGCAAAACCTAAACTCTGGCTACGATATGTGGACGATACCTTTGTCATTCTAGAACTCTCGAAACTAGAAGAAACACACCAGCTAATAAACGAAACGTTTGCTGGCAGCTGTTTCATTAAAAAAGAAGAGAGCAATTGTTAGCCAACATGCTTGGGTGTGTTAATAAAAAGACATGCTGCTGGACAATTGGAGACACCTGTTTATGGGAAATTGCCGCATGCACACCAACCTCTGAATTAGCGCAGCAATCATCCAACGGTCTACAAGCGCAGCTGCGGAACAACTCTATTTAAAAGAGCTGTGACTCATTGCAGCACCCCACAGCTGAGGAAAGCGGAGGAAGACCATCTTTTCAAAATGCTTACACGGAATGGGTATCCTAGGAATTTCATTCTACGTTGTTTAACATCAATAAAACGACCGACGCATGAACAAACGTCAGCAACAGATAAAAGGACAATCATTCGATCATACATCAACGGCGTCTCTGAGATGGCGGCGAGACTGCTCCTACCTTACGGAATCAGAGTTGTTCACAAGCCGACAGAAATTATCCGCGACAAGCTCTTCAATGGTAAGGACCAGTTTGGCAAAGAAGAAACTAAAGGTGGGGTTTACAAAATCCACTGCAAAGACTGTAACAAATACTATGTGGGCCAAACAGAAAGAAAGCTCGGCACTAGGCTACATGTAGTGTATTCAAGCAAAGGCTACTGTTGGTCAGTTGTGCTGACGGTAATACGTAAGCTTTTTTGATTCGCTATCCAAAATAGCGCAAACGCGACGTCACGTGACACAGCTGGGAAGGAATGTGTAATGATTTCGTGCGATGTTCAAAGGCCGTGGAAACGTAAAGGTATCTCAACGGAAACGAAGCGCACATGCTGCTAGCTTTGAATTAAACATTTTTGTGTGATGGTGCTTGATGTTGCATGTTCCCGTGCGTTTCTGTTACTGCCATCCGTTCCGAATGTCAAATGTGCAATCTACCGCAAATTTTCTCCACAAATGGACAATCGCTAATCATAAGGACGATGCCTGCAGTGCTTAGTAGAAACCGTATGAAAAAATTAAGCACTTCAAATCCGCATCTGGAATACTGTCCGTCACTAGCACCTTGTGTTAAGAGGAGGTAGGGGGAGAAGTGTGCCTTTAGTTCCTTGGTGCGTTTCGCGTGTGAATTTTTTCGATTTTCGTATACCCATTTTATAAGGCTACTTAGCTTCACCGAAATGAAAAATCCTCCAAAGAATTTCGGCTTATATTAGGTAATATACGGTCTTAATTCATAAAAAGGAGCTTAGGGGTTGTTTATTATATCACGGGTCAGTGGATTGGCCATAAGCCGACGTAAAAATTCCGACGGTGTGTATTAGATTACTCGAGTGTTGTGTACAGATTCCCATGTCACAAAGATTGCGGTTTTAAAACATCCATCATGTACGATTATGCTCTACATATTTCGCTGCATTCATGTGAATGATCAGTGGATATGATCAAAATAAAGTAGATCCAAACAAATTTAGATTGCTGTCCAGAAATGTGCAACAGTCCCTTAGAATTACTGAGCTTTCGGACATCAGTGCAATAAAGAGAAGTGATGCCACCGATAATGGCAGATTGTTATATGGGAACTATATGCACAACATATTGCGCGTGCCCCATTGCACACAAAGTAGGTCACTGCTCGGTTGATGAAAAATAGTCCATCTAGGGGCAACTGGTAATCTGCGATATGGTTTAATACGGAATCAAATAACGCGCGGTTACATAAGTACATCAGCCTAAAAATGGGATAAAACAGAACAAGAATTTGAAGTAAAAGCATTTCATGTGAACATCGCACTGTTTTCGCCATGATCTTAATATAGAAAGTAGATAACACAAATTAATTACTGGAAGTATGTTAGGTTAGGGTAAAATAACGCTAAAACTTTTCCCAGTGCTAAGGCTCATTTTTACTTTCAACGATGCGGACCCAGTAATTAGAGATAGTACACAACGCGTTCGAGAAATAGAAAGCAATATTTGCATAAGTATACAACATCCTGAAATGTTGCAACTTTTCAGAATCCGCCAGCATGGGTACGTCATTCGCAAACAGCACTTTTCTGTTGACACAATGAACATAGAATAACTTGAAAGAATACTCTGATTACTTTCAAGCAAACACATCCAAAAGTGCGTTATACCGTATAGTGCGTTTCGACACAAAAACAAAGAGAAGAAAATTCTAGCTCCCACAAGGCTGGAAAACAAACTTTGAGTAAGGACAGAGAAAAAAACGGAGGCAAAATGGGTATGCTAAGAGAATAATAACCGCAAACGATAAATCGCTTGCAAGTCTTAAGTGAACACGTTTAAAATGGAATCAAGAAAAACCTATCGGAAATCGGAACAAGGAACGTGGGCAACAAATATACAGTCAACTTGGAGGCAGAATCCCGAAGACCGCGTTCCAGAATCGGAAGCGTGGTTCATGTACCTACGGTGGTTTGCTTATAGTAAACGCCGCTCATTTACGGTGGTTGTCTCCACCATTCAATAGCCATGCAAAGTTTAGCAAATTTCGCAAAACTCGTACCGCGTGTGCAGAAACACGAAGTTCTCTCTCACCTTATTGATGAGGACTTATGGGGTTCTGAGCAGACGAGTTGTTTAGTGCAGGGCACAGCGGAGTGCAAGCGTAAGCTGGTGAAGGACGGACCAACAGGCCTCCTGGGCCTGTTTTGGTCATCGAACCACGACCGCCACAACGTGTTTTCGGCGTTTGTTAGCTGTCAGCTAACTTCGCGCTGAGTACCGCAGATCATGATTAACCGTAAGCATTGGAGCGATCGATGGTTATCTGTGTGTCTCGATGGCCAAAGCGATACATTTAGCTACCCAGCGGAGTCTGCGTAGGCAAGATAGAGCGCGCAAGCAAAATTGCGGCGTGAATGTGCGCACGTACTGACATCTTAGCGAAGCGGGTGTTTTGGATTAGGTGAGGAGGCTATTAGGCATTGCAATCCATGTCAATGTCATTGAATCACCGCCTCAGGTAATGGAGCACGAGCAGACAATGCAGTCGTGATCACCTAAGGTACCTGATACTCAGCGCGCGCTGATTATTCGGCTGTACGGTGAATGCGGTTTAAACGCCGCACCAACTGCTTGAAGCTAAAATGCAATGAGCGCATGAATGCGTCGCGTCACCGCCCGGTCTGCGCTTTAACAAGTGAACAGGTTGGGGAACACTGGGAGTGTGCGTAACTCGAATAGTACCGGACCGCCTCGCATCACCACGGACGACTGTTCAGCTGTTGTTATAGTCAGTGAAGTGCAAAAATGTCTCGATGTCATCCTTGGTCGTACCGCACAGGCCTGTGACACGAACCGATACGCGGTACACCGGATATTACGGGAACGAAAAGTTCGAAGGTCGTATGCATTTTAAATGCAGGAAGTGAACCCCTGCTCTTGGGAGAAGCGGCATGAATTTTGCCGCTGGTTTCTGGATCACGGGGGTATTCGTTCTGTCATCTTTACAGATGAGGCACTGTTTCATCTCCATAGAACAATGAAACACTATTGTTGGGTTACAAGCAACCCACGGATATATCACGCGTCACATATGCACCACAGTGTGAAACTGATGGTTTGGGCTGGATTAACAAGTCAGAAAGGTTGGATCCATATTTCTTTTCTGGGACAGTGACAGGAAGATTGTTGTTTAGACGTACTAAAGCCTCTGCCACACCTAGCGTCGTTGTACTTGGAAATACGGCATAGATTTACGCTTCCACGGCTGGAGGCGGAAGGGACATGCAGTACCATTTGGTGGCAGCAGATTGGTGTACCTGCACGTTTTGCTGAAACGGTGCGTGCTTACCACACCACGAAATTTGGTCACCGTTGGCTCGGTCGCGGTAGCCCAATGGAGTGGCCTGCTCGCTCACCAGATTTGTATCCCATGGATTAGTTCTACAAGGCTATCTGAGGCGGCGAGTGTACCAACCAAGGCCGCGTACATTGGAACAAGTGAAAAAAAATTGTGGCAAAATGTCGCGCAACCACGAGGGATACATTGGAGAAAGTGCTCGCCAACTGCATCAAGCGGTTTCTGCACTGCAAGCAGACCACGGCGAACATTTTGAACAAAACCCAACACCAGTACAGATGATCATTCTAATCCATTTCGGTTAACATACTTATCCTCTTTACCAAATGTGTTAACGACTATATTTTCTTCTCTGGCAACCGGTGCTGAGAATGCTTCCGGTCGGATAGCTTTCTTAACCTCCAAGCTGTCGTTGAGCACATAAGCTACGTACGAACCGCAACGTTCAATGGCTACTTATTGCGGAATCACTGGGTCGCTATGAGCTGAGGTTCGTCCAGCCTTGTTGCAAAGCAGACTGTGTTGTTGACTCAGTTTCAGACTACTGCCTCTGAAGTTGGTGTTCGAGATCATTTGCAGTAGGTGGCGACATGAGTAAGGTGGGTCGTTCACTATCTGGTAGACTAATATGAGTTCTGCAAGTAGCCACGTGTAGCGTCCACTGAACACGCCGAGTACACTTTCTCGCTGCTGTTACAGAAGGTTGCACACTCTCTTGACACATTTTGTTGCTCCACCCTGGGGAGTTTCGAGCGCTGCAAGGTCACGCTATAGCCAGCAGTGCCAAGTCTGGATTGCGTATTCGACGTAGGAAGGCACGTTTGCATTAAGCATCATAGTGAAGATGAGTGAATCCAAAATATTGTATGCCGTCAGCAAGCTAACAAGGTTCTATTTACCACTTTTAATATGGATTCCGATTGTCTAGGATAACCTAGTTCGTGCTGCACCAGTACACCATGGTCACCTTGCTGGGAGCTTGTCTGCAGATTGGAGGCCCCAATATTCTGCACATAGGCGTGTCTATGGCAGATGTGGACAACGTGTCACTTGTCCACATTAAATGGCAGTGCATTCCTCACCAGTCAATGCCAGTTCCCATCTAGGTCGCACATGGAGGATCTTGTGATCGTCCATTCTCTTGATCGTCGGCCAAATTTTAACGTCCTACGTGAAAATTAAAGCGTTTGTGGTGATGGCTCCCACAAGATTGTCGCACTCCACTAGATTAAATGTGCGGGCCCAAACCTGTAACTGCTGTTCGCGGGGAATTCACCAACCCATCCTACTACTGGATCACCAACGCTTTCCAGGTAGCCCGTCACTATGTCAACGACGACCGCTTACATTCCTTTGGCGAGCACAGAGAGATGGGTTACCGGAAGGTAATTGGCAGGATCAGACGGACTTCTCTGCAAGAGTCCGGCAAGTGGTTTGGCTAGGTGAATGACAGCTACCTGCAGTGCTTTAGACTGTAGGTCATCCACTCCAGGAGAGCTGTGTGTACGCATGCATAGTAGATTTGCCAGAAACATTTTTGCCGTGAATTTAATTCTAGATAACTGTGACGGTGTTAGAAGCAAGTATAAGGTTGAGGCTAGTACCCCTTGGAAAGTAGACCAGTAGTGGACCCGTGGGGCGTTGGCAGCCTTTTTCGTTTACCCACTAATCTTAGAGGTCCGTTTCTGTTCAGGTCGTACACACTCCCATTGTTCCCCAACCTGTTCACTTGTTAAAGCGCAGACCGGGCGGTGATGTGACGCATTCATGCGTTCATTGCATTGGGGCTTCGGGCAGTTTGTGCGGCGTTTAAACCGCATTCACCGTACAGCCGAATAATCAGCGCGCGTTGAGTATTAGGTACCCTAGGTGATCCCGACTGCATTGTCTGCTCGTGCTCCATTACCTGAGGCGGTGATTCAATGACATTGACATGGCTTTCACTGCCTATTAGCCTCCTCACCTAATCCAAAACACCCGTTTCGCTGAGATGCCAGCACGTGCGCACCTTCACGTCGCAATTTTGCTTGCGCGCTCTATCTTGCCTACGCAGACTCCGCTGGGTAGCTAAATGTATCGCTTTGGCCATCGAGACACACAGATAACCATCGATCGCTCCAACGCTTACGGTTAATCATGACCTACAGCACTCAGCGCGAAGTTAGCTGACAGCTAACGACCGCCGGAAACACGTTGTGGCTGGTGTGGTTCGATGACCAAAACAGGTTCAGGTGGCCTGTCTTTCACCAGCTTACGCTTGCACTCAGCTGCGCCCTGCACTAAACTACTCGTCTGCCGAGAATTCCATAAGTCCTCACCACTAGGGTGAGAGAGAATTTCATGTTTCTGCACACGCAGTACGAATTCCGCGAAATTCGCTAAACTTTGAATGGCTGTTGAATGGTGGATACAACAACGGTAAATAAGCGGCGTTTACTATACGCAAACCACCGTAGGTACATGAACCGCGTTTCCCATTCTGGAACGCGGATTTCGGGTATCTGCTTCCAGACTTCCTATGCAATCCGTTAATAATCTTTACTTTCTGCAGGGAGTTTATGGCAACAGCAATATTTATAATAGCGTTTATTGTTTGCTTTTATTCAGACATGAAGAAACTGCTCCTCTCAATGCATTGTGACTAGAAAACGGGCTCACACAGCCAATCAAATTGAAGGCAGGTTTCATTAGCCGTGGGCAGGAGAATAAGCACGTTCCCCACAGTGATAGTATGTTTACTCCATTCTACACCAGGCCGAAAAAACAGTAGGCATATCAAAACATTTGGTTTCAATGTGTGCCCTCCACTCTGAACAAAGCTGCAATATTGTGAGGTCCCATATGGTGCACACTGGATAGATCGAAACCTTCTATTGCACCGATAACACATCGGAGGTTACTATGTGGAACGCTGGCGGTTTGTTCCGAAGATAGGTAGGTTAAACGTGTGATTGAATGTAGCTCATCCACATTCGCAAAGTGTAAAACAGCCGTCTTTAATCCAATATCAGTAACCTAATGTGCAATGCGAGCGAGAAACGAATGTCTTGGTGCAATGATAACTTGGGTACCTGGTAGATGGAATCACAGCCAGAGGCTGATGGAACTTTTACGAATATATCACAGGTCAGGACATTCGGGATTCTTCTACTTTTAGCACCTGTGGTGTTTGATGTACCAGTGGCACTCTCGTTGGATTTCCATAGAGATAATGAATGAGGACATTGTACAACATCTCTGAGCCTATTTAACAACCATGAACGCTAGATTTGACCGCAGTGAAAAGATACCTGCAGAGTACGACATCGTTCGTTAAAAGGGAAAATTACATCAACCTTGTAATTTCGAGAAGCATGAGAAGCTACTCGATTATGGTACTAAAGCTCACCGCATTCACGGCACCCTGACAAGCGATTCTGAACTCTGCACTTTCTGTTTGCAAATTGTCTGCAGAAAAAGTACAGTTATTCCAGCAATCTCTCTGAAATCCCTTTCGTTACCTGTGGTATAATGGAATGCGATGATGCTTTGAATTCCACATCAAATTTCCGGTAAAGTAATGGTAACTTTAACGGCAACGTATGTTGTTTTGCTATCCTACAATCAAATACGAGGCCAACCATATATTAGAACACGTTACCTGTGCGCTATTTTACTTCCAATCTCTCACTGTCTTGTCAATTCGCGCATTCTTGCTTTATTTTGCGGACATTCATGGGTTGGTATGTTATTTCTCATCCTGATCATCTTCAGTACCAGTTGAGGAATAGCATTATAAAACGTACTAACCAGCTTTGACTATTTCCTGTAGATGTGAAACTCTTCTTCGTATTTTAGCAAGGTGACTGGGTACTTCCTGACATGGAACGATTCTTTCAGCAAGGTAGGCCTAATGTTTCCTAACAGTTCGACGTCACATGCATCAAGAGGTTTTACATTAAACCGCCTCATTAAGCACAAATTTACCTTCTGTCTGAAACAGCCAGCATGCTACCAATCTTTCTTAAATAAACCAGAAACGGAAGGCGGCGGGTAGTCACCATGACACATGCACAATTTTTGCTGTCGTTTAGCCCCATCCAATTCGAGTAAGTAATTTTTGCATGTTTGCTTTATTGCTATTCACTTAACTATTTATTGGATGAAATGTTATACGCGTTATGGATGGGAATGAGAAAATCACTGAGCTCCAAGGTGTAATGTTTTAGCCTTAGCAAAATATACGCATTCGTTCAAAACTAATTAAAAATTTTGTATGAAATTTCCATTCAAGTTTCTTCCAGACACCTTGTGGCATTATTTTGCATACTTATCCAAAGACAAATCTTGATTTGAACTGCAGTGCAGACAAATTTTTCCATTGAGCTAGGTTGGCAAATTTTTTGCAACGCAGACGCTAAAGTGCAAGTGTGAAGTCATGCTTTTAGTAGTATATTCTCACACAATATATAAGAGGAAGCAGAGGACATTGTTTGTGATCAGATGAAGAATATCCTTGTTGTAATGCTACCCCTGCCTCTAATCTCTGATCAGCCAACCCAGCCGGGGAAAATGCAAAAGACCGACACCTGTTGGAACAGAATGTATTGGGAGCAGAACACCCTTATTTTATAAGTCACTCGTCATCACCACTGGCGGTGCGTTTCTGGGCTGACTCACATCGTTTTAGACAGCTTCAAACCTGCTAGCGTTGCCAAATTGCCATCTGTAGTCGCGCTCACGTCGGCCAGGTAGCAACGTGTCACGATGAGGAGCTGACTTCACCAGCTTTATGCGCGACTAACCGCAAGCCCAATTCATGTCTCGAAACCGTGACACCGAGTTCTTTCTTTACGGCCGCCTAATAGTCTTCTTTGACTTGTTCGTGATGCGTGCGCTTTAGTTAGCATTATCGACACGGATGTTGCCTTGTTCGAGAAGTTATGTTAAACTTGTTGCGGGTCAATGGTCAATGGTATATTGCGGATAAAAATAGCCGAAGCTTGACATGTTCCGTTGGATGCTCGGTCAAGGGTGAGCAAAATAAAGGCAAAGTAGCAATCGAAAACAGGGAACAACCGAAATTTCGAACTTTCGATTAAAGCTTTCCCGTCCGTGTTATGTATTATCCAAGGTTATTGTCTGTGGTTTCCGTGCAAAAATGAAGGCAGGTTGGTTTGCTTTGTTTTTCTGCTGTTTGTATGGAGCGTTTGAATTACGTGATATGGTGCAGTGTGGCCAGTGCACTATCGACACGTGATTTGAATATGGCTAACGTGGGATGCTGAAATAACAGCTTCTGAAAAAGTATGTTACGTGCGGCAAACACACAACGAGCAGTAGTTTTTTCGTAGACACTCCAAGCGACTGTATTGTTCTGCCAATTTGAGATGATGACCTATCAGTTGGTAGTTGTGACTCAGTTGCAATAGATGGTGGCACGGGTGTTTAGCGTTAATAAAATAAATAAATAAATAATATTTTGTAAGCCATGCGTAGGTCACCATGCAAACGGAGATAACGTCCCCTGAAAATGCCAGGCCCTCTGAGGCGCTGGTCGTATTACAAACGGTGTGGCTCCTTGACATTTTTGTTCGCCTGACGTTGTGATAGCTTTAAGTCTGTGAGATCCCGCTTCAGCCATGTGGGCCGTGCTTGAATGGCATATTAAACACGAGGGCATAGATAAGCGGTAAGTATTTGGCGAAAAATTGTTGGTTCAAATTGCCCGAAAGCTCTCCGTAAAAGCTCCACGATTTGGATCCCCTACTTCGATGCCTTTTTGGACGGCTCCGATCAGCCGAGATATTCTTGAACCAACACAGTGAGGTCATTTTCGAGCGAACCGCGTTGCAGATCCTGGTCCCCCAGCTATTAGGGGCGCACCGTTCTGTGTCACAGATGAAGCACTCGACACTTAGCCACATTGAAGAAAAGCCGATTTTGGACCGACCATCAGTAAATCTTGTCAAAGTCGATTTGAAGCTGGATAAGGTCTTCTGGAGCTCTGATCACACACACCAAACTATCAATGTCTTCGGCATAGAGTAAACATTTTGATGCAATTTGACTCAATATATTGTTTCTGAAGACCAAGAATTGACGAGGCCCCAGTACCGGACCCTGTGGCACATCGGATTCCATGTGAATGGGGTCTAGAATGGATTCAGGTACTCTAACATACAGACGCCCGTGTAAGAGAAAACTGCAGATCCACCCGAGAAGAGTGCCCCACTGCCACATGCTTGAAATTTGAGGAAAAGAATACTATGGTCTAACCGTTCGATTGCCTTAGAGCTATCAAGGTAAGCCACATCAACACCTTTATCAGCGTCCATATTTTCGGTCCAGCTGTCTCGTGCTAACAATAGATTGGTTGTGCATGACGGATTCTGGCGGAATCCGCGTTGTTGTTGAGAGACGTAACCAAAACTGTCCAGATATGACATGAGTGCGTCGGCAATGATAGCCTCCATAACTTTTGAAAGAACTGGCAGCAGTGTTACTGGTCAATATTTAGCTGGGTTGTAACGACTACTCCCGTTGTAAATGGGAGTTATTGTTCCATGTTTCCACATATCATGAATATGCCGCGCGTCTAGGCAATGGAGGAACATCCGCGCCAAAAGTTCAGCCAAAATAGTAGCTGCCACAACCAGCGTATTTGGACGGATGTGGTCAATTCCTGGACATGCCTGTAGGCGCATGAATAGTAGCTTTCTCATCGTGATATCTTTCGTAAAATGTATAAAAGTGTGCTGATGTGAGCAACATAGATTTCAGAAATTCAGGAGACCACGAGATGTAATGAAACCTTGGTGCAAATGGTTGTTGCAGAACATTCGACGCTTCTTTAGCAGTCCGAGTTAGACCATCAGTTGTTTGAGGAAGGGAAATTCCACTTTTCACCCTGTGGAGACTATTCACGTGCTTATAAAGAAGCTTAGGGTTGGTAGTTATTCGCTCGGCTAAAGCGGGTTTATAAGCTACTTTGTCTTCGCGTAATAATTGGGTACACTGGTTACGGCGGACAATATAGGTTTTCCAGATATTCGGACTCGGATCGGCTTTGTGGGTATACCACGTCGCGTTGCGAATCAACGTGCGTTTGCGTGTCCTACGCCTTATAAACGAATCCATGTTTCTCGAAATGCTCGGCTTGGTTTACGATGGTCCACTAACCAAGGTGTGAAACGTACTGACGAAACGTTTCCAGGCAATATCAGACAAATCATTGGTTAGGAAACTACAGTCGGTTGCTTCAACGAGTCGAGTTACGATGTTTTAACTGGTTACGGTTCGCGTCGTTTGAGTTCTGTGCTCGGGATATTCAGCATGGCAAGCGCACACGAAATTTAAAGTTGCATGATCATTGTGGGCCAGAGAATTATCGATTATCATTCTCTTGATCATCAGTTCTTCATTAGTGGATATTCGGTCCAATATGGATGGCTTGTTATTTCCCTTAAATCTGCTGGGCGAGTGATGTAGCCAGAAAGCAAAATTTCTGGGACCAGCTCATACATATCTGCTTTGAATTGCTCTCCTGATGTGGTCTGAGGTACTAGAGCATGTAAGTTGAAGTCGCCGGCGACTAGAACGTGGCTGTACTTCTTGTTTATCACCTGCCTCAACGCAGCCACCAAGTTGCAGTCCATCTCAGGTGTAAACGATGGTGGGCGGTAAACAACAGCCAGTAGGCCAAGATCGTTCCCTTTCAGTAGGAAGCTGCATCAAATAAAGTCAGGTACCTCAGTTTCCAAATCGTGTATGTGTTCGCACTGCAGATTTTTACGAAAGTAGAGAGTTACCCCACCACCTTTGCTGGCTCGATCATTCCGGATAACGGACATACCTGTTAGCACGATCTAGGCGTCCGTTATATCACAGCTCGACCATGTTTCCGTGACAGCGATGAGGTCCCAAGCCACTGACGCTCATGGAAGACTTCGTCCCACTAATTTGTTGACTAGATCTTAGGCATTTGTGTAAATGCTTGAGAGCTTCTTGAAGACCAAAAGAATTTTAGTGGAATGGATGAAGCAACTGAGTTTACGCCGACTGATATAAGGTCGGCGGCTAATCGTTTTTGAATGGGTCGCAGACTCTCGAGATGAGTTTGATATATATTTAAGTATCAGATGCCCGGATCCAGGTGTTCGCTCGTGCTCTACTGTGTCCTTCGGTTGTTATAGCTACTGTTGAAACCGTCACCGAGTTAGGTCCTACAGTTGGTATTTTCATTGAGAGTTTCGCCTCCACTGAGTTGTCATTAGGAGGTGGTGGTGTTCTTGCTGCTTTCAGACGAATACCTTTTGGCAACCTGCTACGGCATTTAGTCCAGTTCTTTGGAAGATTTTGTACTGTTAGTTCTAATTGCAACACCAGTTTCAACAGCCTGTGACCTCACTCCTTACAGTTCGGTGACCCGGGACCCTTGACAACGAGGTGACCACGACATTTTCGAGAGAAAGCGCCACACGGATGGAGTGTCATTGCTCCCAGTCATGTACTTGCGCATTGTCAGAAAAGGAATCAGTAAGCTCAGGCACACCGTGAGCAATCACAGTTTTCTTATCTTAACTTTGTCTGTTCCTCTCTCTGGTCGTGAGATCCGCTGAAGGTTCTTTCCACGGGATTTAAGGTAGTATGCGCCCTCCACTTGCGACGTTGCTGAATCGATTCGCAGACAACAGAACGGCCTCTGTCTCTTGCACCGAGTTTAGTGTTACCCGAAGTAATCGGGGTTCACCGTAGTGCTATGCGTTTGGGTGACGCGAGATGCATTTTACTATCTTGGGAGCAGCATGAACACCGATTGCTGTACGGATGGAACTCCATTGATTTTGATCGTCTGTCAGCCTACATTTAGTAGTAGTGTATTTGGATTCGGGGACATTAGTGCACACAAGGTTTAAGGCACCATGGTTGCGCCTGGTGGCTGCTGATTTTGGAGCCTTAGTTTCCGGTGCTTTTGCTGAATTTGTGAATGGCACTAATGAAGGCTATCCGTGCTGCGACATTTTAGTTTTAGCTACTCCGGCCACCAAGGTTACTGGTGCTATTTTCGACATTTGCTTAGTGGCAACTGATGCGTTTGTTACCTAGTTCCTCAATATGACTGGTTGACTACAGTTTAGTGGCTCCTGTATGGCGAACAAACTACTAGGTTTAACACACGGAACGGAAGTTGAAGCAGACGAGCTGCAGACAACCATTTTATTTAGGAGAGAGAGGGTGAAGCTAGTTCTTACTGACTGAGACTGAGACGTTGGGGTAAGATGGAGACGCCAGACTCTCTTAATCGACCCGAATGAGAATTCGGGGTGTTGTTCTGATATAAAAGTGCAGGTCCGTTTCCTCTCAAACCTGTAACCCTGGCGCACACCAGTTGCTCGACTGCTTCTGTTAGTATTTCACACTTCTTCGACAGCACATTTAGACAGCTAACAACTGGGATAGCACTGCATATTGGGCAGAACTGAAAAGCCTCTGCCGTGTTATTGTACCGTTTCATTTTTATCGACTCCGTCCCAAGGCATTTTGTGTGATAGGTTTACAAGCAACTGCTGCAAACTAGCCCACTCTTCAGCAATTTAACACACAACTAACACTTGCTTTTAACGTGAGACATGTTCTCCGAAGGCGTTACGATTTAACGTCACGTGTTTGTCGGATGGTCAGTTAGTTCAGCTTCCCGCCTCAATGATAATCGTGGGTCAGCGTGGAGCGCCCGTTGTCAGCGGTGATCCCTTGTAAGCACAAGTTGCAATGTTGATCATTTGATCGATCGATGTTAGGTCCGGCTGGTCTGGGACCTAGTAAGTGAATCTAAACACAACGTAGAACACAGATTGAGAGATCACAAATTTCTTCACAGATGCTTTGAGAAACACCCGATTGGAATATGCTTAGGCTTTTTGGACAGCCCCAAGAATTCCGCACTGAATGATGTTACACAGAAGGGTACTGGGCACAAGTGATTGAATTATCCGTTTGTGTTCACTCACGGATGACAACCAAACCTGTTAGTGATGGTTAGGACCTTAGTGGTAAAAAGGAATTCCATGTATGATGGATCACTGTGTAGAGCTGGTGAATCTGGCTCGAATGAGCGTACGGTGCCAACGCTTCGAAGATAGAGAGAAGCTGGAAATGACTATCCCAAATGACGCTGGAGCACGCCTGTCTAGTGTGTGTGTGTGTGTGTGTGGAAGTGTCAATAGCATGCATGGTACGTATTCCGATACACATACTAAATCCGTGGCTTACTATTCCGTATTATTACCGGGCTGCGCAACCACTGTTCAAAATGCAACACATGTTAGTTTCTTGTTTTGGACTAAGTACTCAAGCAAATGCAAATAAATAACACTGATGAGTGAACACTTTACAAAAGTACTCAAATGGAGGTGAATACTACAATAAAGCACTAATTTTACTTTTTCTCTTCTCTTTATCCTGCTAATCGGTCAGAAACCCAGGCGGATGGAATGTGAAAAGCCTTGGACTATATACAGGTAGCTCATTTGATAGAATGATAATAAACGTGTGATACTAACAGGGCTAAAAATGCATTTTATAATCAAACACATAGTTGGTATTCTGGCAGCCAAATGTGGTCCATTGATTTGTATCATTCTACCCTGCTCCAAAACTCGGTCTACGCTAAGCGGTCAGATACACAGACTTAGTACAATATGTCAACAAATTTTGAACTTATCAGCTATCTTCATTGGTATACCTTGATTAGCAACGCATTGATGCTACTACGGCACCCGTATCACATCTGTACCGGCCCAGTGCTTATGATGTCTTACGCCAATTAGGTTCACTGGCTGCATGAACTCAGACTGGATTAGTTTTATATACAAACACTATCGGCTCTAAAATTTGTAGTCTAAGCTGCTAAAGATCTTAAAGCATAGCATTAATTATTTGCCTGACAGCCTTTCACACTACATTATAACTAATATGCCGATTGCACATAAGAAAGCGGGATCAGTTTTAGAGAAACTTATCGAAAACTTCCATGCAACTCTAAGCACTGCAGCTGGCGGTATAAATTATGCAATATAGGTTATTTATAAGTACCAGGCAAGGCTAGGATAAGTTACACTTTCTTTGGGATATGTGGTGATTCCCCCTGACGAAATTATGTAAACCCAAAGGATAAACACGCTGGAGGACCCGATCTTGCTCGCCATGTTATCATGTGTACAAAGTTTTTGGAATAACAACAGGAAGCGTGCATACATTTGTTGCTTAAATTCGAGGAGATTTTAGACCATATTCCCGGAAATTCCTAGTTTGTAACGAAGCACTGCTTTTGCCTCAATAGTTGGAGACGCAGACAGCAGTTATTTCTTGATGATGAGGGCTATTCCACGCCAAGAGAGAAGCATATTTTGCGATGTATCATTCATCATTGGATAGTTTAAACTAGACTAACTGTTAAATTAATAACTGAGAGATAACATCCCCAGGAGATTGAACACTTATTTGTTGCTTACCAAAAGGTTAAGCCACAGGTACAACACCGGGCCATCAAGATGGAAAGCTGTGTGATAAATATTTACAACCTATGTTTGTCATTGTGCACTTATCAATTGGTTGAGCTCCAGAAGATTGCCGGTAGATCCAATAATGTACACGATTTTGATTACTATGTAAGTGGAATGTTTCCCAAATGCACTCTAACTTATCGTCCATCATAATCAGTCTAACAACCTCATAAATTAGCTGCACATTGTGTGTTGTCCACCCGGAAACACTTCACAACCACGATATGTTAGGTGGAGATGGCCAAACGGGTAAAGATTTCAGCTAACTATTCCAATGATCGCGAGTTCGCCGTCTGCTACGTCCACCTGATGATAGGACATAACATCGAAAGGCGTCGTGTTTATGCGGTGTTTTCGGACGGGCAACGCCCAATTCCCATTTACTTCTGCTACGGTCCTTGTGATCGCAATGATCAACGTTCACTTCAAGGTGAATCGTGGTCCACATCGAGATTGCGCATCGCAATGCAAGCACACAATGATTAACCCAAATTTGATTTTCCAACCTCATAAATCGTTAATGAATCTACAAAATAACTAAGCTCCTTGGGGCTCATCATTTCGCATATACATTTGCGTTGATTTGTCCCTTGTTATTTTCAAGCATATTGTGATATTCAGCCTTAGTAAAGTGACGTTATCAAGTTTTTTTTAATGAAATCCAAACTGCGTGTGCGGATCGCGGCGTTGTGCAGCTCGACGCAACTCTAACAATATTCATCCTTACCTCAGTAGAGGTATGTGAAGATAAAAGCTCGTTTATTGCGCACATATAGTTGTTTTGTGATCAAATTTTAATCGTTGCATTTCCGTGCCCTCCGTATGGTTCATTTACAGATCGACGAGTGCTGCATTAATTCCAAGGACGTTTACATTTCCGTTGCAGTTGTGCCCTACAAAAAATGCAGCTTTATTTTGAGACTTGCTCTTTTATTCAACTGCACTTGGTACAATTTACTTCATGTATGACGTAGTTGTATGCAACTGTTACGCTTGTGGCCACATTCTGATTAGCTAAAGCCCACTTCTCTAGTTGGTCATAAAGAAAGCAGTGTCCAGGGAAAGATTGGAGCACGTCTAGTTTAGCCACAAGGAGTAAACAAACTGGGCGAATGCAATAATATCAACGTTGCTGCTTTTGTAACGTTTGCAGCAGAAAGCCGAACTGCAATGCTGGCGCCATTGTGCTCCCTGTGGTTTTCAGGTTAATCACGATGAGCAGAGCCGCATTTGCCACAAGCATTTATATGCAGGATTAGTTTGTGCAAATAAACACAAAGACAAGAGAACGAAAAGTGCATGTAGAGTATTGATACTGCAACACCAGTCGGCTAGAACTTACTCGTCGCAAACATGTACCAGACGGTATTTGCAAAGACGAATATAAAGCAGTTTGCTTCATGAAAATATGAATAAATCCATGTGCTTATTGAAAGCACTTATGTGAGGCTGGAAGCAAGTATATGTAAATGGCTTTAGTTATATCAGCTCCACAGATTTGGTCTGAAATGCACTACTAGTTGATGACATGAAAAACACAGAAATTAATTAAGCAAATCTAACCGCAGCATTCTAAAAACCACCTGCATGACCCGTTTATTTCCGGATTATAATCGGTAGGAAATAAAAGCCAGATCAAGGTTGAGCAGACAGTTTGAATACCGTCGAGCAAAATATAAGGTAAAAATAAAAATATTTACCTTAACAAGTGAGCAAACCCATCCCATCTGTATTGAAATTCACATGACCAATTAGAGTTATCAGTGCTAATTTTGTCTCGTCTGTGCTTATATCAGTCGAATACATTAATTCGCGCTAACGGAATCTCATTGGAAAATGAGACTACTGTATTTAACAGTAAGTAGAAAGTTTTCTGTAAAATTATCGAATTTTGAAAAATCAAAAATTTAGTTGCGGATTGTTGGCGGTGGTGCCTGGTCAGTGAATCGTTCATCCTTGTTGGTTCAGGAATTCGCATTGTTGTCGTTATTTCCGGGTACGGGAGGCATTTTTTACATCTTTGTGCGAGGTTTCACAAAAGTACAAGTTTCCGAAAAAAGCTTCAGTAGGTATTTTGAAACATATCATATAATCGGCCTCTAATTAGTCCATCTGGTAAGGTACTCTATGTTTAATATTTTTCGTTTTATGCCAAGCTGGTGTAATACCTTTTTCATGCAGGGGACCATGAGTTTGTAAAGGTTTCCTCGAGTGTTACAGGGTTCCCGCAGGTGGAATATTGACCGCAGTATGAGGAAGTGATTCAAGTATAGTATTCCATGGGTCATAATGAGATCAAATCGTACTCCTCGGTGGGACGGTGTGTAGAGCCCGGACCACTTACAAGGTTTTCATTCGCAAGATTTCGTAGACACTATCCTTCTAGTTACTGTGTGCGGTACTTTCTCCAACTTTCCAGTTTCCCACTGGGTTATCGAATGATAGGCTGGGGCGTCTTATTCAAGGGTTGGTCTAATGAGCCAGGTGAGGCGAGGGTGGTTTCTTCGGACCATTTGGAGAAACTGCTTCTTAATGCCTAGAGCATACGCAGTCCCGCACGGTACAACTACTCTGTATTTTCTAGTCATCTAATATCATGTCGCGAGAGCATTCCTAAGCCTATAACAGATGTGTTAGGGTGGAGCAATTAGTCGTCCAATGCGTATGATCAAGTGGCTGCACGTCTAGTGATACCAATGAACTCCGACTTAAGAAGGAGTTGCATTTCAGTGGATCAGGTTGACAATCGACCTAAGTCATAATGGAGGCGATCACAATTTTCCTGGTTCTCAATGATCTTGCAAATTTTCAAGTCAGTTGCAAACAGGACACATGGTGACTAGAGCTGATACGGTAGATGGTTGATATAAGAAATAACACTGGCCCAAGTACAGTTCCTTGAGGCAATTCACTGGTAGATGGGAACCACTCTGTGAGGTAGTCATTGACTTCTACTTGAAAATTTCGTCCCACAATAAACTAGTGTAATCACTGAAGTAGCGGGCCACCGATTCCGTAAATCCTCAGTTTACGAAGTAGTACTTCGTGGTTCACTCTGTCAAACGCCTTACTAAAGTCGATGTACACCAGGTCAACATCCTTCCGTTCGACGAGAGCTGTTACCCACTGATGGTTTACGTACATCAATTTAGGGATGTAGGATCACCCTTTCTTGAAGTCTTGTTGCGCAGGAGTAAATACATCAGTCTATTCGAAAAATAACAGCAGACACTTTTTCACAACCTTCTCGAGAACTGTGGACAATATCGAAGTCAACCAGATCGGTCTATCGTCCTCTAATTTACTCCGATCGCCACCCTTTGGGAGCGGTCTCGCTATCAAATATTTTCCGTCGTTGTGGACAGATCCTTCAGAGTGTGCTTTATGGAATAGGTTTGTCACGGATTGGTGAGATGACATTCAATAGGGACTTAAGTATCGTTGAGTGAGGTCGGGCTGATCCGGGGTGTTTTGCACCATCAAGGTGGGCGAGTCGCTAATACACCTCCTTCGCATCCCATTGTTAGCTGTCGAGGAAGACTGGCACAACGTGTATTGGAACTAGACCAACCGCCGGTTTACTGGAAAATACGGTGAGGAATTACGAAGCCAACGCGTCCGCGCACCGCGCTTGAAAAGAGCGTCTGTTTTATTAAGCTCTCTAAGACCAGTAGGTCGCTCTCAGGTTTCATTTGACATTTCAAGTAAGCAAATCTTCTCTTGGAGGCGGCTGTGGCCAAGGATGCTAGCTCGTATTCGAACTGCTAGTGTAGCTTAATCGTTACGGCCTTACATAAATTACGCTGCTTCTTGTACAATGTGTACTCTTCACCACAACCCGAGATGTATCTATCCCAAAGTTTATGCCACCGCCGCGCTAACGATTGATATTCTTTATCAAACCAATGCGGTTTGACAACTCCGACTTTTGCATACCTCATGGGGACGAACCGAGTACACATCGAGTTAAGCTTCACCTTTATTAATGACCGTCATGCCCCAAGCGACGCATCCTGTGATAGTACCCAATCAGTCTGGTTAGCGGTTTGAACGAGCCCGTTGAAGTCTGGCTTTTAATATTTCGGCTTCCATTGATTGTGATACGGTAACGGCAATTCTATGTTTGTTACAATGGAGCAGTGGTCACTGTTTGCTAGAGGTCCGAGGACTCTGACCTCTTTCCGATACTGCTCGTAGCTCGTAAACTTTAGGTCCAAACAAGATGCGTATCGGTTGGACAACATATTGCTTTGCTCTGATTTCTAATCATTTTAGCGAATTAAGCCTCAAGGTCGCCGTGACCGGGGAGGAGTTGAGCGGCTGGACAGAATAAATTAGGTAAATTTAGGTCCTACATCAGTAAAAATGGAAGGCGGCTCATGTGCTGCAGTACATGTGGTGACCAATCGCAAGCATGGCTTACTGGGCGTGACAACGTATGTACATCTACACTGTTCGCAAATAATGTTGATAAATTCCTACTCTGCTAGTTGTGTCGACCTAAAGTCTATGCGCTCATTGTGTGACAGCTTGGTTTATCCGAAGGTGCCACGCTACGGGTGCTTAGTACAAAGTCGCAAGTACATCGTGAGCTCTGTTCTTACGTAGCACTGGTATCTTGCAATTAAACATTTTACTTAAACTAAAGGTCTTCAAACTATCTAACCACATTGCTACTGATGCAGTTTCAAGACCAACTAAGTGGTAGCATTAATTTATCTTATTGTGTCAATATACGTTTGTTCCTGAGCACTAAACTCATAATTTGTCCCTGAAATTTGCAACGGCTAACTGGATAAGGTCTAAAGAATACATAGAGAAACTCACTTATCCGTGACTAACGTCGTTAGCAAAAGTAAAAAAACCACCTGGTGCAGAAATCTCATAACGATAGTCATTAGTGCTCGGATAACAGAATGTCTGTTGGTGACCTTATTGGTATTTCTTCTGCGACGACCTTCATGTGCATGCCTCAGCTTTTGATCATTGGAAGGTTGTAAAAAACAGTATGATCACGCTACACCAGCATAACAATGTAATCGATTTTAAGGATTCGTAAAAATGCAAATTTACGAACAAATAATTACCCTAAACAGAAATGGTGGCTTTTACAACGTATTTATGAACTTGCTGTTTAAAAATAAGGTTTGTGCTCGAAGTGTTGAAGGACACTACACCCGTGTTCAGGTTAGACGAACAATCCAGCCATTACTTGCAAGGAATTCTTTCGTTTTGCCAATTAATGTAAGCTTTGGGTCAGCGTCAGCGTCCTTCCACTTGCAACCATTAAGAGCACAACCTGACGTTTCTTCTTTAAACTTTTCGCTGCTGCTTTCTTTAAAATTCGAACTTCATACTAAGTACACCAAACTTCTTTCAAATGTTGTGCATGAACTTTTACTGGTATAACTGATCAAGATAAATTAAACAAAAATTGCTGTAACATTGGGTTTTATTTTGTGACTGACTGCAACAGAATTCGTCGGAGTGGCATCTCCTAAAGCAGGTGGATAAAACTTTGCATTTTCAGCTTGCTTATTTAATCATTTTGTGCATAATCCTTTTGAAGTATCGGAGTACACTTCGTAAAACAAGAATACAATTTACATAACAAATTAACTTTTACTAATCGTACAAGTGAGCCCTTATGGTAACCTGGATATTTCCCCGTACGGTTATGTTATGTTGTATAAAATATTACTAAAATACGTGTCATTTGTACACAAGAATTTTAGGCAGTCTATTTTTCCAATCTTGAATATTTTTGCTTATATATACACAAACACACATCCAGAAAACGACCCGAAGTCTACATCCGATGCTCCCGAAACATATTCTATTTTTATTCCTAGTTAATCATTTTTGAGTGCCCTTAAGCTTAGGTAGCTTTTACGTGTTAACATTAAAAGTATACACTGCCTATTTTTACTTGTTATTTTACTCTTGCAAGACGGTTGCCTGTTTGTGCGGATGCAGAGTCTGACTATTAGATACGTTTTACAGTCAGTAAACCTTAGAAAGACTAACAGACCGCTCATGCTTGTGAAGTTTATGGCATAGTACTCATGGAGACAAACGAGACAGAAATGTGTCTAATAAAATTGGCTAAGCTTGTAACGAACTTTGGACACTAACACACGCATCTGTAAATCACAGTTGAAGTCTGACCACATGAGCTGTGGTATGAAAAGTTTTGCTTTAAGCTTATTTACTGTTGACATACTCCTGAGACAATTGATTCGAATGTCTTCTGAGCTGTGCAAAGAAACAATTGTCTGTTTGCCAAACAAAAGGTTTTGTTTGGAAACGTTTCTCCGCCAATCGAAGAGCGATATTCTTTGCAAGCACAACCGTTGGTTTGAAAGCAAGCTCTGTATAAATATATATATATATATATATATATATATATATTCAGCAATCCGTAGCTAACTTCTCACAAGTGTTTCCAAATATTTCACGGTATCTTTTAGCCGACTTATCATACGACGTTGGGGTCTCGTTGCACCTCTTCCAGAAAGCAAGAATCCAAACGCAGAACTTAGGTACAGCCATACGGGAATGGCTTTACATTCTCCCCAGGCTTTGAACTGGACTATCAAGTGTGGTAACTTTATAGTGTTTGTCAACATTAACGACAGTGACGGGATGCAGAAGCATCTAACGGTAACGGTACCACCTGCCACTTTTCGAGGTACCTCAAATTTCGTCATTACTGCGGAGATAATTCATTATTCTTTTAGCATCGAACCCATCTTAGTTGACAGTAACACGCTGTATCATCTACCTACTGCCTCAATACGCTGGATGAACCTTTGTGGTAGGTGTAAAACATCCACAATCAAGCGTTCAAGTAGACTTATGTTAAAATGGATGAAGTACTGCTTTCTAAACTGGCTCCATGTATAATCTGATCACTCTGTTAACAGTAGACCTTGCGGTTTTTCACCAATCTACCCACTATTCAATGCTGTCCTAGTCAGTTTCTTTGTAGGTCAAACAATAGAGAGAGAGGGAGGGAGCATACATTGACCTCAAAAACCCATTTGTTGTTTCTCTGCACTAAATTTCTGCTGTTTTCTTAGAAAGGGCGTCCAGCTGATCAAAACTGCCACGTCCGTTGCGTACAACTTTGTCATTTGTGCGCGCACACATGGTAAACCTTAGCGTTTTCTACTGACGAAAGCACACTTTAACTAGTGCCATCTCAGGAAAATTGTGATCAACTTGCTCAACACCAGGCAGTTTAGCGCCTCAGAAAGTACACTTATTGTTACTAAGCGTTATTCAGCTTTCCGGCCGGTCAAAATCCAATATCCATCTACTTTCTCAGCTACGGTTTAATGAGCAAATTGACCACGTTACACTTCTATACCAATCGCGGTACACATTGAGTGCGCTCCGCAATCCATTCACACAACAAGTGGTTTAAACTGATCCTCCAATGATTCACCCCCATCATCGTCATCATCATCATCATCATCATCATCATCATCGTCATCATCATCATCATCATCATCATCATCATCAGCAGCAGCAGCAGCATCAGCATCAGCAACATCATCATCATCAGCAGCAGCAGCAGCAGCAGCATTAGCAGCTTCATCATCCTCATCATCCTCTTCATCATACATCATCATCCTCCCCACCATACGTCATCATCATCATCAACACCAACAACAGCTGTACATCATCCACTTTAACTCATGCTCTGATGCCCGGAATGGATAACAATAAGTGGGAGAGAAGACTGACTTACCGGGAAACCTTTATACCCTGAAGAAACACTCGGGATCAAGGCGACTGCAGCATACTGTCACAAACTGCTGTCTAGCGTGCAATATAAGGCATACTCCGCGTGACAGCTTCCCTACTGCTTTCCTTGCACCAGCATCATTTTCGGCCATTACTCCTCAGATAACTCAGCATCAGTCACACGTTAAACTGGCTATCCGACTAGACGACAACAGACACATCAGTGATGTCGACTGCGTGCTATATCCTGTAACGTTTAAATCCAAGCCCAAAGAGCGTCACGTGGACTCCAGCCTGGGAGGCGAGAAGAACCGACAGCACCGACGGTACTGAGTTAGGTCGTCAGTGACTTGATTGCCCGCGGACAAGTTAATTTGTGTCCACCTCGGGCCTTGCACGAAGCTAAATCTATCCGACAAAACTAGGTACTCCTCGGTAAACGGCAATCAGGCATACGTAATACTTGCCAAGCCAAAGCGAATTATTAAGTGCTATCTGCTGTTCTAAGGAACTAAGTTAGCTATCACTACCTAGTAATCGCTTACGCACATCATTGTTGCGGACACGCCGGTGTCACCGACGGTAGCAATGCTTGTCAGACAACAATGATCAAACACTTGAAGACGTCGCATGTGCTCAGGTCGCCTTCATAGTGTAGGACTGCCGTCGCTGTGGCCTTGTATACACTGCCTTTCAGACGGATGGAAACCCCTTTCTGTCGCCAAAGACGTTGCAGATTAAAAGGGCAATTCTACCTTTTTCAATGTGTGAACTGACTACATTTGCTGCGCGCCAATCGTTGCTGATGCAGTTGCCAAGGTAAGTTAAGTGATCAACCGCCTCGAGTTCCTCGCCATCAATGGTCAAGGAATTGTCAAATGGCTGATGGTTCCGTAATAGCACTTTGAAGGTGTGAAGCGAATGCGAAATGATGTGAACCCACTAGAGGGAAGATTTAGGGTTATAGTAACGCCCCGAGCTTGTTAAAATGCAGGACAATATCGTCCAGATAATTAAGATCAACTAACCTGTATCATGCGGCTCTGCAGGGAAACACCCCATGATGCAGGTCACGACTGTTGCACAAAAATGGAAAAATCGGACAGCCCTGCGGAACGCCACAGTTGTCAGCAAAGTATTTGACAAATAGCCCTAGACCCTGATTCGGCCTGTCTTGTTTGAGTAAGAGCACGTGAACTGTTCATACACTTCGTGGAAACCCCTATTGGCGCAAATATCTCGAATAGAATGCATCGGTCCACTGAGTTGCAAGCACTCTCAAAATCCAGGAATGCAGCTATTTTCTGCCTGTGCTACGTGTGGAGCTGCTCTAGCACCTACTGCAAAGTAAATATGTGGTCTACACTGCCCCGTCCTGGGCAAAAGATTGCCTGTACTTCCATAATCCTTGATCCTCGCTCCGCAGTGAGGCGACGAACGAGAATCGAGGCCAGCAATTCTGTCACAACCGGCGTTAGTGTAATACCCCTATAGTCGTTGAAACTGCCTTTCTTGTATGTCTTCACTATAATAGATTCAGTCTAGTAAGCTGGGATTGTCTCTGCCTTTCAGACCTGCTCAAACAGGGTGGTCATTACTGTGCAGAGGATATCACTACCATCCTTAAATAGTGCGTATGCGAGCCAATCCGTCAGAAGCACGAAAACCATTGAGGGTTACGAGCCTCTTTCGGAACTCAGCATCCGGTGGCGTTTCTAAACTAACTCGCCATGGATCAGCCTGCAACACCTGTGCAGGAAGGGTTTCAGAAGCAGGGAGACGACTGAAGTGCACTCGAAAGTACCCCACCCAACGAGACATACGGCGCTCCTTATTGTGAATAATAGTACCCGCGCTGTCGCTGATTGTTTCACTGACGCCTGGTTTCCTGAGAACAGTGTTACGGATCAGCTGGAAGATTTCTGGATAATTGCCTACTGTTCCTGCTTCCTCTATTTCTTGTACACGACTAGTCCACCAGGCCCCCTTGTTAACACGCATGTTACGCTTTTGTTTGCGCCTACTAGTCCGTCTGATCACATTGTGCTGAGAAGCATCCTGGAGGTCTCTTCTGGATTCAAACTGGCTCAACAAACTCATGGATATCCAGAGAGTGATACGGCGATGATTGAAAGTGCCAATTGCGGAGGCTCCTGCGTCGGTTATGGGAGCCAAAGTCTTGTTTCATTGAAGCACAAGGTCAGTAAAACAAGAGAGCAAAACTTCAGTACGTTGGGCATCCTGGCAGACCTGTCTTACCAAGGGCTGAGATAACTTCTCAATTACCAGTTGAGAGAGGCGCTTAGCACGCCTTCCTTTAAACGTCATGAAAAAACGACAGTATACCGAGGCATGATCAGAGTAAACGCAAGTACTTCAGAAAAAGCGACTATCTAGGATTAAATCAAGCCACCTGTAACTAATGGCAACGTGATTTATTTGGGTCCATCGATGGTCAGCTACAGGAGCATGCCAAGTGGCACTTCGGCACCCAGTTTTTCTAAAAGCAGTCCTATTAAAAGGCACCTGGTGTTACACATATAGCTGTGGCAGACGCTGGCCGTTGTCCACATGATCGATGTTAAGCGCATCACGAACACATAGCAGAGCTTCTGGAGAACACAGACGACCTACTTCGAAGTTCATCTCCACTGCAAGAACAGTGATATATGAACTAATAACATTCCGAATTTGCGTGTTCAGTTACTGCTAGAAGGTGTCCTTGACAGTGTTGTGTTGTTGTTTGCCTTGCCTGCGTTTGGGCCTGTGAGAACTGGAATTTGTTCTTGTTCGGAAGACCCTACACTCTTCGTACAGAACGCGCAGCGCTACCTAGCTTACTTACTCGGGGAACAAATAGCATCAGTCCACTTCGGATACATCGCTTGTATGCACGCTTGTTACCATGTGATTTTCAAAATAAATTCCGTCCTAAATTGAAAAAACCAGGTAGAGGATGGGCTCTCTCGACTGCCACTAAACAAAACCGAAAATAGTGAGGATGATAATGAGAGGTTACTGGTGTCTTCCTGAGTAGCGAACCAATCTCAGCTCTGACTAAGGAAGAACTCTAGAAGGCGACTCAGGAAGACGACACTCCGCCGCGTTCATTGGTTTCTGCTAAACCGCTGGCCACAAAATAACAAGATCAAGGGCGAGTTCCGTCCGCACTACGTGCTGCTTCACAAACTTTTATTCATCGATGAATGTTTAATATGCGGAGGAAACCTTGTGGCTGCTTGGAGCTTAATGCAAATCATCATGCTAAATGTTCACGAAAACCAGCCTGGTATCATTTCTACGAAGCGCAAGGTCAACGCATGCTTCTGGTGTCCCAGAATGTCACACGAAATAGAAAAACATGTTCATGACTGCTCTTCATGTCAAAGGGCAGACAAGAGTTCAAGGCCGGTTTCCTCCGCTATACAACCCAATGACTATCAAATAAGTCCATTTAGCTCAACGCCTCGGCATTAATGGAATAGCTTGATGGCGACCTGGTTTTACAGTAAATTGCCAGAAGTCCATTTGTGTGGAGGGGTGACTACTGCCAGCATTATTCGATGGCTGAAATACATGTTCGCCCGTTTCGAACTACCAGAGGAGATAGTGACTGACAAATGACCGCAGTTTACAAGCCACGAGTTTCTTTCGTTCCTTCAACTTCACGCCATCCGGCACTCACATACAACACCGTATAATCCAGCGGCAAACGGTATGGTAGAGCGCTTCGAGTATCCCTGCTATTCGCTTATCTGTTAGAGATTGGAGGGATGCAATTCGACAAGCACTATTTTCTTACCAAACCGCACGACACCGAGTCACAGACAAAGCGCCGGCCGAATACATGTTTGGGCTTGCTCTTCCTACAAAGTTGCGTGCCGCACTTCCGATTTCTGCAACTAATAATTCCGACGAGCTAGGTGGTCGTCATCGGTATCAGACCACTTACTAGAAGCATACCGCTGTGCTCCAGCCCGGAACATTCGTGCGCGTGAAGGTAAACGCCGCACCAACAGAACAGCCCACATTATCAGATCCGATAAGAATAACGCACGCATGTGGGCCAGGCACTCCCCGGCTGGAAGGTTGCCGCACAGCCAACGCACAGAGGTTATTCGCAATTAGCAGACGAACAGAGAATGCGTCACTAAGCTTCACTGACGAAACTACGCAAAGCACGCAGGTCCGCAGAGCGGACCGAGAACCAAGACCACCGAATCTATATGGTTTCGAGGCCTTACATGATTAAACGGAGAGGCGTTGTTGTGTATTCCGTCATTAAGCTTGCCGGCTAGTCTAGACGGACACGTGCACACAACAGACGGCATCAGAAGTTTGCTCGTTGGCGACCAAAGCCGGAATCACAAACAAAGGGCCTCTAGTGCTACTACATGAATCAATTTTAGTTGACGTCGTCTAAGTTACTGCACACAAGCGGCCGCGCACGGGAATCCAACCATGCAACGATGACTGGGCCTTTGAGCTGAAAACAATTCCCGCTCCAGCTTGACCAGTGGTTACCACATCAGAGTATCCGGACGTGTGCAACCAATATCTAGAGCACGAACCGGGTACAATTATTTCAACCCCATGAGCGTCATTGATTCTGTGTTGAAGGTCATTTTGAAGTACATGCTGTGTGGATGGATTGTGACGCGCCATCTCAATGTTGCTCGTGATTCCATTGACGCGAAGCTTGGACTTTCGAACGCGAGGACCGTAGCTGATGCAAATAGAAAGTGGGTATTACCCGTCCGGAAACATTACACTTCTATGAGGCGTTCTGATGTTATTACGTCTCATCAGATAGAGCTAGAAGGCATCGAATCTGGGACGAATGGGATGTTAGTTGTGACCACCACCCCTAAGACACCGGGTCATGACAGGGAACGCTTGGCACAACGGTTTAATGAATGTTGTACAGAGTCATTTTGAAGTACACGTTGTGTGGACGGATTGCAACGCCCTTCGTTACCCGGTGGCTTAGGGGTAGCGATCACAACAAACATTTCAATGGTCCCGGGTTCGATGCCTGCTAAATCTACCAGATGACGTGTACTAGCATAGAAACGCGTCATAGTGGTGCAGTGTTTTCGGGAGGGCAACACCCAATCTCTATTTGCGCCACTGATTCTAGTTTCGGAAGCGCGACACATTTCAATACCCAGCGTGTTTAACGTGCGTGTAAGTGCAAGCTGTTGACCTAGATGTTGACCTAGATGTGTGAACGTTGAACGCCGCCAGATAAACCGGACAGCGTGCCCTTAGAAGAAGCTGTTGGCGATTAGTGTTCAATACGTTTTGCAAGAAAGTAGCCGCAGCAAGCATGACTCCAGTGACATTGTGGTTCCAGTCGAATAAACAGGGAATTATGGGAGGACATCTAGTAATGGGGACTTTGAGGGGAGGAAGAGAACCAGTTGGAAAAGAAAGAAGGGAAAGTCCAGCAGTAGTATGTTTTTCCTTATCCGCCCTGCTGTATACAGCCAATAAGGCGGCCCTCGATAAACTGCACGACGGCTAATAGAGGGTATGATTGAAGTGTGACGAATTAGTCATGGTTGTACGTGAGATGAGGTACTGCCAGAGCCCGGACCTAGATAGAAGGCCGATTCATTATCACCAACATCATTACACACAAGGTGAAACAGAAAACACACTAAAACTATGGTGCCGAGATGCATAAAGGTAAGACAAACGAAAAAAGCAAGATGTTGAAAATTATAGAATACTAAAATACAGGCGACAGACTACTTAGTAAACTTTTATGCATTAAGAGTGAAATAGAGGTTGGAGGGGGAAGATAACTGGGACGGGAGGGACAAAGAAACTCACAGCAGAAACACCATTGAAGTCGACTCCTTGCCATGTCAACTCGTACATCCAACCAACCGTGTTAATCATCCTTCGGACCCCAGCCAGGCAGTGGGGACACGCCAAGCGACGTCAAATTCGAGGTGAGGGATTTCACTCCATTCGACTAAGTCATCGCTTGGCCACCCCACCTTCTCTTCTATCAAGACCCCGCAAACGAAAACAACGCACCTCGCGGGAGTCGGTGGGCTAGCATGCGCAACAGCTGGCTCAGCCATCGGAGTCTGGTGGCGATATAATGGTGTTGAGCGCTTTACTCGCTCCTCCTGCATCTAATACACGATGTCACACACGCTCATTGTTCACGCGGTGCTCCCACCAGACGTGAGCTAAGCTGTGAAGATAGCGATGATCGTACAGAAGTAGTCCCTTTATGTCTGTCGAGTTGATGGGCCAGATTTCGCAACCATATAGTAGGGTTGAATGAATAACTCCGTTGTAAACTCTACCTTTCAGGGAGAGAGTGATATCGCACCCAGGGCACAGATGCGGAAGGTTGAAAAATACCTAGATCTTTTGATATGCGCTTTGTGATCACATCTTCTGTCTCATTGGCGTTGATATAGCTGAATAACTAAATGAATTTCTCGACGACTTCTAGCTGACCACCACCAAAGGTCAGCACAGGAAAGGGTGCTGCCAATATTGGAGAAGGAATTTGCATTTGGAGAGTGCAGAACATAGACCGAAACAACTGACAGCCAGTGCTAATTCGTTCAGTTCCACCTGGCACTTGTGAAGCTATCACAGATGAGCACAATGTCGACGGCTTACTTTAAGTGAAGAAGTCGTTCACCTGGGAGCAGCTCCACGCCTGGCAGCTAGTGTCCATAGAATGCAGTTTTCGTGATCTTGTCGATGTAGATTTTAAAAAGGAAAGGTAACAGTGGGCATCCTCTCGCACATCGCCGGAGATATTGAAGGGCAGCGACAGCTTCCTCCAAGCTCACCATCCGTCCGAATTATGTGACGTTCACATATTTCTCGGGTACACACTGCCTTAGTATACAGCCCCAAAGTGCACATTGATCAACCGAGTCGAAGGTACTTTTGATGTCTAGGCATGCAACTACCGTGGCTCGCCGATAGATATGGCGGTGGTACAACAATTGACGTAACGTGAATCTGTGATCAACCCAACCACGACTACAACGAAATCCGGCTTGCTCCTTGCGAATCTGGCTTTCACTTGTGCCAGAAAGTCTATGGAGAACGACAGAGGTGAAGATCTTCTAAGCAATTGAGACCAGACTGATCACTTTATGATCGCCACATACAAAACGTAAGACGGCTTTGAAAATTGGGACTATTACCGAGCGGCTCCACTCTGGTGGGACAGTTTCATCCCCCCAGCTTCAAAAACACGTATTGCAGATCACCTACGAGAGCAGACCCCCGAATTTGAAGAGAGCTGATGGGATTCTATCTGGTCCTGCGGCGTTATTTTCTTTATAGTCTAATCGCACATTCCACTGCTACGCATGAAGGCGGGTCGCTGGGAACTGCCCACGGGGAAGAAGGATCGATGACCGAAACAGAAACTGGTAATGCTGGATGAGTAACCTGCTATTCAAAGTGTTTCTCGCGACGCTCTAAGCTTTTTAGAAAACTGTGGACCGGCAATCCACCCTCATCACTTATGGTCTCGCTAGCAACAAGTAAACGGCATCTACGAGCGGTCGCAAAAAAGTGTCCTCCTGCGTTATTCGCCCTGAAATCTTTGGATTTATTCTCACAGTGACCTACGTACTATCATTCGATTGGGCTCCGCGAGCTCCTCATACCACTGTTCACCTTTTGGATCTGTCATTCCCGGATCAGCAGCAAACTGTGCTTTTGCAATTTCGAAGTCAACCGTGCTTGAATTTTATCGGACAATTTATTTTTCCTCTCGTCGCACAAGAACTCTGGTGGTCTTATTTTAAAGATCTTTTTGAGAGTCACCCGAGCATCTTACTACCACTCCTTCCAGTCGCTGTACAAAGCGATAGTAGTCAATTTGGTCCGCCTTTTGTGCAGCCACTGTCGTCAATAGACAGTACTTTCCAAGTCGTTCTGCCTTGCCTCAGTCCTACGTTGCACCGCTACCTGTCCACTTACCTGCTGGATCAATAGCACGCACGTCGCAAATCTACCCTAAGGAACGGGTGACTCATCTGGACGCCACACGTCTGACCCCCCTGACCTCAAACCAGCGCCGATCGCCGCGCAACGAAAACTGAAGCGAAGTCATACACGGTGCGTCAGTCTCTCTATCCTCTTGCTACCCCTGTTGTAGTGTACAAATCCAGTTACTCCATTCCATCTTGTTAGTGGTGAATCTCTACACCATATCACCACCATCTGCGGTCATTCCCACTTCGCTGCCCCATTACTGACCCTGACCACATAATTCAGTAGAATTATCCATTCTAAGCTAGTGGTAAGTGAGAGATCTACAACACAGATTCTGAACTCTCCTTTTCTATCTAATCCCTTTTGGAATTGGTGCAAGTCAAAATAACAAAGTACACGTCTCAAGTGGATATGGCTCATTCGAAAGTCAATTGTGACCTATGTGTAAAAACCGTTAAGTCTGGTCCAGTTTGCTTTAACTGTCAAAAAGCGTACCATTCGAAGTGCTTAGGGATGAGTGCACTCGAAACTAGACAATACAGCAGCAAAACCGAAGCATTTTGGTTCTGCCAGGTGTGCAAATCCATTCCTGTCGTTAGTTGTGTAATTTTCCTAATGAAAAAGTGTGAAAAGTTGGCGGAAACAGTTGAGCAACTGGTGAACGCTAGCAATGCATCTGTGAAACTAAACAATGCTACACTTGCATCTGAACGTGCACCTACAAACTCCCCGTTTAGGCCGAGGAAGAGGGCCAGGCATCCCAACCCCACCATCGCGTCTCAGTCTCCAACGTCCCCTAGCCTCATGACTCCACTAAGTGAAAAAGTCGTTTACAACCCACTTGCTACTACGTCCTCCAAGGGTGTAATAACTAGTAATTCAGTTGACATACTCGACACACAAAACTCCAGCAAGCCTACGGTAAAAAATAACTGGACATCCTACGCAGCGGTTGCTTCTAGGAAAACGCCGTCAAAGACACCTGTGACTCCACTTATCGGAGAGCTCAAAACTGTGCCTCAACATGGATCGCTATCGCCAGTGCGGTTCACAAATCCACAAAAAGCAAAAGAACCTAGTGTTGTTAAGTCGCAAACCACAAGGCGGAATCATGGTGCCTTAAGTCTTGTGTGCACTAACGTTCCTGAATCCAAATCCAACACAATAAAGGGCAAACTGATAGACGATCGTTGTCAGTGGGATTCCATCTGTAGTGCCATCAGCATGCGCGCTGAACCCACTACGCTGAGCCGCATCGCAAGACACCCAAACAACTTACACTACGGTGAACCTCGACTACTTCGAGTAACACTACATTCCGCGGAAGAAACGGAATCCATTCTGCTCGCTGCAAATCGACATCACAGAGCATCGAACGGAGTATGTATCTTACCGGATATTCCGTGGAAAGAACGTTCAAAGGATATGAACAATCAACAGGGAAGTAGAAAACAAGCGCTGAAAACCGTCATTATTCATGGCGTCCCCGAGTCTCAAGCTTCAACTCCTGAAGTAGCTCAGGCACATGACCTGGAGCAATGGCGATACATACGAGAGGCGCTGTCTTTAGAAAATGTCATTGCTACCTCCCTGACCAGGATTCCCGTGTCACCAAATTACAAAGGGTGTGGTCCTAGGTTGCTGAAGTTGGTCTTACCGTCTGAGCTAACTTTACAGGCAGTTCTAGAGAACTGGGGTAAATTCCGGAACATGCTACCGACAGAAATTCGAATTAAAGCAGCAGGTTTACGACCAGAGGCTACTGGTTACTCCATGGAGAGAACCAACTCAGTGGGAACAACCGTTGTTGCAGAGTCCACCACAGAGACTGATCTGACTGCCGTCATAGCATCCGGCGAGGCACTGCAGGAGGTGAGTGACCATCAGGATCATCATGAACCTGATCACACGGTGCAGAGAGTTATCCCAAGTCATTCTCGCGAGCCTAAGACAATTTCAAAAAACTAGTAGCAGCCGACCTCAAGAGGGTCGGCCAAGTCTCAAACCTGTTGTCTATATCCACAAGTAACCTTCTAACCTATGAATCACTCTCCTGTTTTTATACCAACGCACAAGGTCTTTTAAGCAAACTGACGGAGCTTCGCCTGCGTCAGGCCTCGATGTCAAGCGACCTCGTTATGATAACCGAGACTTGGTTGAATGAAGCGATCACTGATGCAGAAATCGCACTACTTGGGATGTCAATTCTACGCAACGATCGACCAAGTAGAGGAGGTGGAGTAGTACTTTATTATCGCAGCGAACTACACATCGATCTCATCGATGACCCAGAGGTTCAGATTGTCGATGCGCTTTGGTGTCGTCTTCAACTTAGCCGTGGGGACACATGTTTGTTGGGTGTGGTGTATCGCCCTCCGTCGGCTACTTTGGAAATGGACAACCGCCTAGCCTCCACAATGAAGACCATTCTCTCGCAGTCGTACAGCCACATTCTCCTGGTTGGCGACTTCAATATTCATACCATAGAAACCCCAGCCTGTATCAACGAACACTTCAAAATGGAAGTACAGGAGATAATCAGTGGGCTACCACTCTACAATCACATCACATCTCCCACAAGATTCAGGACAGGAAACAAACCGGGTGTCCTGGATCTCGTATTCACCAATGAAGAGCTTATGATCGAAACGGTATCGATAGAGAGTCCTTTAGGCCGTAGCGACCATGCAACCCTCATGTTCAAGTACATCTGTTATGCAGAGTATTCCTCAGAAAACACCGAGGAATGCCAGCTCATTACGGATTACGGCGCTCTAGTCAAACTGATAAATGCTACAAACTGGGCATTTCTAGCAGAACGATCCCCCGATATCGCCTGGTCTGAATTTGCTCACCAGTTTAACACGTTAGTAACTAGTGCTTCTAGAAAAAGACCTTCGCGAGCGAAGACAGTGAAATCATTCATACGCAGCAGGACACGCAAGTGTATCGTCACGAGGAATTTACTCTGGCGAAGATACAAGGAGTCACCGAGTGCCGAAACATGGGAAGCCTACACTATCCAAAGGAATCACTGCGTAAACCTGGTACGCGAAGATAAAATGCAGCACCAACAGAATCTAGCTGAGAAATTTCTTTCAAACCCCAAGCTCCTGTACAGACACGTTAACAAGCTCCGCAAAGTACAGCGAGGAATTCCTGCTTTACACACATTGTGTGGACTTGCACAAAACGCAACCGAGGCGGCCAACGCCCTATGTCAACAATTCGCCCCGAACTTCCAGAGTACGACATCGCCGCATACACTGTTCCCAATCGTTGTACCACCACCAGGACTCAGCCACATCACGTTTACGACTGCGGATGTCATGAAAAGGCTAATTGCCCTGCGCGAGCATACCTCTCCCGGTGTTGATAATATTCGTCCAAAAGCGTTGAAATTGGCTGCAGTAAACCTGGCAGACCCACTCTGCAAGTTCTTCCAACGATGCCTCGATGAGATGCGCGTGCCAACAATGTGGAAGCAAGGCATCGTCACTCCCATCCATAAGGGGGAAGTCGTACAGATCCGGCCAACTATCGCCCGATAACACTACTTCCGGTGCTCTCCAAAATCATGGAAGCGATTGTTGCCGAAGCTCTGATGAACTTCTTGGAAGAACGAAATATCATAGCACAAGAGCAACATGGGTTTCGCAAGAACCGATCTTGCACTTCAAACTTGCTGCTTGCCAGATCTAGTTGGACTGAGACCGTTGACAGCGGCGTAGGTGTTGACGCAGTATATCTGGATTTCTCAAAGGCTTTCGACCGTCTGAACCACCGTATCCTCCTTCACAAGCTGCAGTGTTGTGGAATTGGTGACCCAATCCTCGGTTGGATAGCTAACTTCTTGCTTCAACGACATCTGAATGTAAGAGTTCGCGGCGTCATCTCTGACCCAATCGACGTTAAGTGCGGAGTGCCCCAGGGCTCAGTACTTGGTCCACGACTATTCCTGATTTACATAAACGATCTCGCGACAGTAATCAACTCCAACTCCTTACTCTTCGCTGATGATCTCAAGATATGGCGAGCCATTAGAACAACCAGCGACAATGCAGCACTTCAGGATGATCTGGACAGGGTCTACGAATGGTCGACGCAGAACCTGCTTCAGTTCAATGCTACAAAGTGCAAGGTGTTGAGCATACGCCATAAAGCCACTTGTGAATACAGACTGGGGGATCAAATATTGCAGCGCACAACAACGGAATGCGACCTAGGCGTGATAGTGCAGGAAGATCTGGGCTGTTCCCGTCAGGCCGAGAAAGCCTCCAAAAAAGCTAACCAAAACCTTGGCCTTTTGCGGAGGGCATTCGGGCGCTTCGATCCTTCCATCTTTTCCCAGATGCTGAACGCCTACATTCGGCCTCATTCTGAGTACGCCATCCACGCTTGGCAGCCATGGCAGAAGCAAGACCTTACCGCTCTTGAACTGCCACAACGAAGGGCGACCAAGAACGTAAAGGGCCTGTTTCATCTCCCTTACCGATTGAGGCTGAAAACCCTCGGGGTCTACAGTGGACAATATCGACGCCTGCGTGGCGACTTGATAATGACTTATATGATCCTGAGGAATCCAAACCATTGTTGTCGTCACCTACTAAAGCTGAATAGCAATACAACACTCAGAGGACACCATCTAAAGCTGGCCACACAATACAGCCGGTTGGAATGCCGCCGGAATTTCTTTTCCCTTCGTGTGTGCCAACACTGGAACGCTCTTCCCACATACGTTGTTTCTTCCCCCACGCTATCGCTATTCAAAAGACGTCTGGATGATTCGCTTATCCACCTACATTACGCTATATAATCAGAGATGTCCACGTTGAACAAACGCGAAAAAAACGGTGCTCATTCTCAGCTTTTGTGCTTCACTATTTACACACTGCTGTTGTGGAATATAGTATCGGATATATTACAACTGCATTCATCAATTTACCCCAGTCCAAGAAAGCGGCGCACGAGTAAGCGTTGGTCGTTTCTCTTGTTCTTAAGACCTGCCTTACCCATATTACTTCCCATATTACTCTACAGTAACAATTCAGTACATATTCTACAACGTTTCTATGAATAAGGGGCACTTGAATTCACTAGACGCTTAAACTGACGATTTACACTTATGTTTGCTTTCACTTCAACCATCCTACGGGACTTGTAAAGCAATCGCTTTTTTACCTGTAATATATCATTGTTCATTGTTCATTGTTCAAGTTTCATAGTGCGCTTTTCGCGTATCTAGCGGGATAACTTCTGGTGTTTACCAAGGGCAGTAGCCATTTCCATCACTGATGCACAATGAGATCACCATGCCTCGCAGTCTCTCTTCAGGTTAGCACGCAGATTCGACCTGAGGTCTTTGCGAGTCTCGTTGCGTTCGCTTTCAGCCTGTTTGTGTCGGTGAACATCCAAAGGTTCCAGAGACTGCGTAGAGACACGGTGATTTGCCACATGAAGACATGCGTGCTGAAAATAACGTCTAGTGAATATGCGGCCGGTGGCCCTCTACTGTGTTCACAGAGCGTTTGCTCAACACAAGTGCCAGCTTACTTAAATGGACATTCATGACATCTGGTTTCGCCAGCTGGCACGTATCTATTCGCCCACAGTGGCGCCGCGTGCGCCCACCGAAGCGATCTGTGAGATTTGCACAAACGAGCGCGTGGTCAGAGTCTATGCTCTTGCCCCAAATTCAGCGACAGTTTTGGACACAGCCACTCCGACGGTAACAGACCACGTTGTGGTTCGTTTGGGTTCATCGCTAGTTTGAGGTGGATGGGCACCATGTCACCCTTCTGCGAGCGCTGTGTCGGAGGAAACAGACGATTATCTCCATACAGGTGTAGCAACCACTCACGGTTATCATTACGGTGGTCTACACCGTACCGGCCGCCCAGATGAGCTACATCAGTGTAGAGTTTTCTAATCTAGGCGTTCAGATTGCCAGCCAGGATCACAGTATGCGTAGTTTTCCTGTGACGAAGGTGCTCGTTTAGCTCATCTTTCACCGAAGCTGCGCTACAAGTTGTAGGCGCATAGGCTGCAATGACAAACAGGCACCGTGTGTTTACGTGCAAGTTCGAAGCTCTGAACGCGCCAGCTATCTTGACGGCGCACATCCGACTGTTGACCGGGATCCAGTCAACCAGAGCAGCTTCAGTCCAGGGACTCAGAAAATTGCCCACACCGGCACACGCAGTATTTGATGCCGCGTTGTCTCCAGACAAATGCAATGAGAGCGCGCCGCCAGGGTCGCTTGTAGGGGAAATCAGGTTAAGCATGGAATTCGCATCTTGCAGGCGAGTTTCCGATAAGTAGCAGATGTCGATCGATAAGGTCTCTAGTGTTCGAACTAGTGCTGCCTGTTGGACAAGCTGCGCACGCTGAGGCGTGCCAATAGTAGCGAGGATCGGGGGCTCCAAACAGTAACAGAGGAACTGACATTTTCCGCTTGGTTACACATGGACTTGTCAAAGGAACCGAAACGATGCCGTGCGAGTGCGTGTGAGTCGAAACTGGAAGACAAGCGACCACTGAAGCAAGATGGGGAAGGGCCACGAATTGGGAGTTTTAAAACGGGGGAGAAAAATGAAGTTGGCGTGGGACGCCAAGGTTGAAAAAGCACAAGAGGGAGCTAAAAAGACGGAAAGGTTTGAGCAATACCATCTTTACACCTATCCAACCTGCCCGATGCAGCAAGCCGATTAGGGTCCTTACTCAAAGCCTTTGGATCAGAATCTTGTTCTCAAGGCAGTGCATCTGGTAACGATTCGCTTTTACAGCAATGGATATCATCCCGTTTCAAACCTGCTAACTAGAAGACCGGAAGCCTGAGATCATCAGATTTCTAACCATTTATTTATTTGATTACGAATGCGTAGGCGGATTTCTGTCTGATTCAGATTGGTTCATCGCAATTAGATTCCAAGCCACAGAGTTAAGCTACTAATCCAGAAAAGCAACCGACGCGCTTTTCGCCCTATTGGGGCTCGTCAGTGGTGTGCATCCATCGATCCCCTACTGGGGATCGAACCCATGACCGCTAGAGGCTAATTTCAACTAGCCAGCTGCTTATGCCACTGAGCCATGGGGGACGACAACCGACCATTAGGAATTGAAACCTTACTGCCATATTACCCGACCCATCCTCCACTGCCTTTCAGGTTATTGCCCGTGCAGAGGACAGTGGTTGGCCGTCACTGTCAGGTCTTCCCTTGCCAGCGCCGTGAGTCCACACAGCAATTAAGAATACTGGTTGGGCTTAGATTTTTGATTACGAATGAGTAGACGGATTTCGGTATTTATTTATTTAGCCAATCGGATGGGACTAGCTCTTAAGAGCCCCAAGCAATATAGCTCAATGGGGTGACGAGTTAACACAAACCGCATGCCCGGTCACTGCTTACCTAGGATGGCTTTGTTTAGTTCGCCAAGTGTAGGGTATTGCCAAGCCCGGGGTGGAGAGAAGTTGAGTTGACAGCGGGTAATAACTCACTGACGACCAAACTGGGTGCCGTTGGTTCATCTCGACTTCTAGGCTGGAGTCTACGTGACCCGCGTTGTGCTTGGCTCGAGACTTTACAGGACGTGGCTCGCAGTTGACACCAGTGGCGAGACTGCTGCTGTCTCAGTCGGACCATCTGTTTGCAGTGTGTTTGGTGCTGAATTATCTGCGGTGTAATGGCTGCCTGTGATGCGTGGCAGTGAAAGTCTCGAGGAAGCTGGCTAGCCGCTGCCGCCTTATCTTTGCATGAAATTCAGCTGCTTGTGGTGGTAGGTTGCTAACACATGGTGTAGTCGCCTTGACCTAGAATGTTTGCTTACGGTATTACGATTTTCAGCTAGTCCCTCATTTTCCCATATCCTTATTCGGCATTTCATAGGTCATCATGGTTGTATGGCTGTGAAGCAGCAGTTCAAATGACTGATGTACTGCTGTTGATGATGACTACCGTTGACACTGGCGAAATCTCCAAGCGCAGTTAGCTTCAACTCCTTTCTTTCATACAATCTTAAATGTTGGTGTGCAGGACAAAGGAACTGTAGGTTGTGCATTAAACGGAAAATTTGGCGATCCAACTGTACACAACAAAGCCGATACTGTTACTGAGCGTACAAGAGAGTGATATATAATATGCGCAACTGACTAATCGATAAATTTAACTAGACCGCAAGGTGTGCGTCAGCTAGTCTACAAATTATTGTTAACAGAAACTTTGCGCTCAAGCATAAATGAACTTGCGATTTTTGAGTGCATCGCACACATATATGTGTGCTTGGAGTGTCCGGTCAGGAAGAGCAGAATGAATCAAGGAAACAGTTCGCTTGTTGGGTGAGATATAAATGCGAAAAATTCCACCACGGAACACTTGCTGTCTGTCTACCCATCCCCGTTGTTTGGTCCTAGTTCGGGCACGCTACCCTGAGGTCATCGAGATTTTGTAACGTGGCCAAGGGAGGAACAACTTCGCTCGAACAGCGTCATTCGTTATGGAAGTAGGGAAAATATAGGTCAATACATTCTGTGGGTTAAAAATAAAGTCAAATTTGCCTACTTTCGCTTGCTAAATGAATCGTTTACCGTTTTGTGACAAGTTGGTTAAATCAAATGAGGTCCGATGTAACGACTTTTCCAAGGAAACATTCTTGGAAATTAGCCGTCCAGGTACTATGGTTTGCAAATTTGAAAAGATCCTCAGTAATTAATATGGCTACTTAAATTAACGAGACTAAAATTTATATTGAAAGTCGCTCAGTCGTATTAAAAGGCCTGTCCATTGGACATAGACTGAAGAAGCAAGACCATCAACTCGAGTGCTCGGAAAGATAACATTATGCACTAGTACGTGCTGCTGTCTAAGACTTGAATGAGGTTGCGACATTCCTTCTCATGAGTTGGATATTTCCCGACGTTGCGAGATGCAGTCCAGTTAGCTTGTATGGTCATTTGGGACAACAAGATCGTAAAAACGGATGTATGTTTAAGTTGGCTAAATCATCTCCCAGGTAACCCTCCAGGGTGCTCAATCTTTTAAATTTGCAATGGACGGAAAAACTATTGGTAAAATATAAGTAGTCAATGCAATAGGTTAAATTGAGGTAACACGACTAACCGGGGAATCATCTCCTGGGGTTCTGCTTCCTTGCGAACTTGTCCATCGAAAGGCTTCTTCTGAACCTAAAGGCTGCATCTGACATTTTGCCCGTGTGGTGTAATAGTAAGCAAACCATCCCCGTATCGGCTCGTCCCTAGAGCAGTTGTTCTGTATAGAAAGCAATAGCTTCCATTTAACTGCTAAGCCCAATTTTAATATTCGAGTTTTCATAGTCTGCAAACTGGCTACCCTTTATGATGTGGTAGTTTTGCGTTTATGTATGAAATTTTAGGAAGCTCCATTGTCATAATGGTCAATATACCTTAGCTGCGGTTGTGGAACACACCACTTTCAATGTTATGCAAAACAAAATCGTACCATATTAAACCTTATAAACTAGTAAAACCAGAGATTAACCAACATGACGCTTAATGCCGCATTATTCATCGAACTATAGTATTTAAAATGGGAAGCCAAATGGAGGGATAGATACAATATCTCAGTATAAACGCCATTGAGTTCGGCTCTTCGTTATGTCAACTAGTGTATCTAAACAGACCTGTTCACCGTATTTCTGTTCCCAGCCCGGTAGTCGTGAATTTGCAACCGACACCAAGTTCGAAGTGAGGCTTTCCAATTACACGGACCAAGTCATTCTGTGCAATCCCCTCCTCCTTCTACTCCATCAGCATAATCAACGTACGTACTCTGAACATGAGAAACAGCCCCCAGGTATTGCATCATAATACAAAAATATAAGACAAAAAATTTACCTACCACAAAAATTATAAGGGTAATATAGTGCTTTGGGTATTAGATCGTCATTGGAGGAGGAAACGAAAGGGAAGGGAAAGAAAGAAACCTCACAATACAAATGTCATTAAGGTCTGCTCCTTACCATGTCAACAAGTGTATCCAGCCAAACAGTTTATTGACATTCGGGGCCAGTTCGGTAGCTGGGAGACACCGACTGACGCTAAATTCGAAGTGATTTTGTTCATTACTCTTAACCTTGGCCTCCACTTCTCTTCTTCCATCCACACCACCGGCACACAAACACCGCACGAGGCGGCAGTCTGTGTGTTGACATACGCAACTGGTTGCTCAGCCATGGGAGTAGTGGGAATGTTGTATGCTTAAGGATAGTTCAACGCGTCCACTCTTAGTCAGTAGAATACAGCAGTTAGACACACTGCGTAGCTGGCATGACAATAAAATTTGGGCGGGCTATATCATAGTCAACTGTCAATCATGCAACTCAGCTGCTGTCACATATGGCGAAGTGGCACTGGCTGCTGGCCTCCGGAAGTCATGGGAGCGGATCCTGGCGGGGGTCCGCTGGGAAGCGCACCACTCGCGAGACTCAGAAGATCGGAACACCGGTGGCCGGCGCTTTCCCAGAATAGCCTAAGCTCACTTACTGAGTGTAGACTGTGCTGAACTATGGTAATTGGTCCAGTGCTAGTTGGCACGTTTAGGAGCTGTCACAGATGAGGGCAATTTCATTAGCATGCACCAGGAAAATAAGTCGTTCACCTATCTGCTGCTCTGCACCTGGGAGTTTGGGCCCAGTGAACGCGTTTTCATGACGATTTTAATAGCGAAATTAAAGAGGAAAGATGACAGGTGATGTTGTAGGGCGGCGAAAGTATGCCATAAACTCTCACTTTGCCCGAACTATGTGCGTACAGCATAGTTTCAGACACATCTTTACTGAGTACACATTCCCAAACGGCACGGCGAACAGAGAAAGTGAAGATACCTTTGATGTTGAAGAATACGACTACGTGACGTTGCCAACAAATATAGTTTTGTTCAACCTATTAATGTGCATAGGTGGCCAGGTCAGCCTCGAATTCAACGAAGCCGGGCTTTTGCTCAGGAATCTGGGTTTTACTTTTACAAATCAGTCTATGGAGAACGACCCAGGCGAGCACGTTAAAGACACTTAAGCTCAGGCTGATTCTACTATGGCTGCTGCATTGCAAACAGAACCTTTCCTTGAAAATCAGGACTATTACGTAACGGCTCCAGTCTGTTGAGACAGTCTCTTAGGAGTATCTGCTCCCATGGCTTCACTAATAGATTCTGCCTAACTTCCATAAGAGCATGTCCATCGAAGTTGTGGAGGACTGGATATAAACCATCTGAGTTGCTGGATTCGTTCAATTTCAACCGTATGATCTCACGTTTGACTACTGCGCACTATAGTAGAGCCAAAGGGAAAACCAAGGAAGTATGGCAATCATTGGCCCGTAGAGAAGCTGGCCACTCTGACTGATTTAACTGCTTCTCAGCGTCCAGCCTAATGCTCCAAGGGCTTTTCCGAGCTGTAGATCGGCTGTCCACTCTCCTCGCGAATGATCTCCTGCTGCTTGTTTCCCGTAGAAGTCGGAAAAATCCCGTTGGTTACCAAGGGCAGCGGCTGTGTCCATCTCTGAGGTACGATGAGCACCAGGCTTCTCTGTCTCTCTTAATACTAGTACGCACTTTCTCCCTAAGAACTTTAGGAGTCTCCTTGTATTTGCTTCCAAACGGAACACATCGGCGGGCATCCAGAAATTGCACAGACGGCGTAGAGACCTAATGTCTACCTTGGCTATTTGATTTGCCATATGAAGGCGTGCTTGCTACTAGTACGATCTGTTGTACATGCGACCAATGATCTTCAAATGTATTACTTATGAGTGGAAGGATTTTGGTGAGTATTTTTGTTCGTCGCAATCAGCCGACAATTCGGATAAGTCAACTAGCTCTCCGGAAAAGCACCGGATGGCCTTTTCGCCCTATTGGGGCTCATCAGTGGTGCACATCCTTCGGTCCTCTGTGGAGGAGGCTGATTGCTACGAATAAAAATCTTCAAATGTATTCAGTGAGCGCTTACTGAGTTCGGAAGCCAGTGTAGCTTGACACTCATTCAGAACATCTGACTTCGCCGTTTGGTGCATATCGATGCGCCCACGGTATCATTGCGAAAGTTCGCCGAAGCATGCCCTGAAGTCGGTGCATATAAGTTCGTGATTCGAGTCCAAACTGGTGCTAAAGACTGGATAATAGTTTTAGACACATCCACTCCAGCGGTAAGAGATCGCGATGTGATCAGTATGCATCAGTGGTTTGTTTGAGGCGAGTGGTCACCACGACCCATATTTGCAGGTACTGTGTCGGAAGTTACTGCTCGCAAGAAAGAGACGAGCTTCTTCACACAGGTGTTGCAATCCTCATCGTTATCATTACGGGAGCCTACACTTTGTTGGCAGGCTAGGCGAAGCTCATGATTTGACAGTTTTTCAATTCGGGTTTTCAAACTACTAGTCAGCACCATAGTATCTCTAATTATTCTGTGGCCAAGCAGCGCGTTCAATCACCGTGTCGGCACCACAGTTTGTGAATGCGTAAGCAGCAATGACAAACAGGCACCGTTTGTCCCAGCGCCACTTCGATGTTTCGAACCAGCCGACCAATCTGGCATCACAAACCTGACTGTTCATTGGGATCCAATCGAACAAGGCAGACGAACCTTCGGGTACTCAGAGTAATGCCCACAACGGCTTGACGAGTATTTGTAGCTGTGTCGTCTCCAGACAATGGCACTTAGGAAGTAACCATAGTGTCACGTATGGGAGATCGCAGGCATACAACTCGAAGTTCGTAGACGAGTTTCTGATAGAGGGCAGATGCGGATGCCTAAGTTATGTATGGTCAATGGTCAATGGTCGATGTTATTTTGCGGAGAAAATAGTCGAACCTTGACATGTCCCGCCGGATGATCGGTTAGGGGTGAGTAAAATAAAGGCAAATGGCTATAGGAAATAGTGAAGAACTGCAAATTGCGAAATCGCCGATTACAGCGTTTCCGTCGGTTTTACGTACTATTCAAGGTTAGCATCTGTGGTTCCGGAACCAAAAGGGAGGCGGGTTGGCTTGTTTTGTTTTTCTGCTGTTTGTATGGGTCGTTTGGATTAGGTGATATGGTGTAGTGTGGCCAGTGCACTGTCGACACCTGCTTTGAACACGGCTAACTTGAGGGCTGTAATAACCACTTCTAAGAGGATATTCCACGTGTGGCAAACAGGTAGCGTGAGGAAGTTTCTTCGACACTCCAACCTACTGTATTGTTGTGCCAAGTTGAGATGATGACCACTCAGTTGGCTGTTGTGACTCTGCTTCCGTAGATGATGGCACCGGTGATGAGTGTTGTTCACTAATTGGTAAACCATTATTACGTCATCGTGCAAACGGTGATGGTCTACTAAAAATGCCAAGCACTCTGAGACGTTGTTGGTATAACAGGTGGCGCAGCGTGTTGACATCTTTGGTCGCCCGACGTTGTGAAAGCTCCAATTCCGTGAGATGCAGCTCTAGCCATGGGTGTAATGGTTGAATTGCATATTCAACATGTGGGCCTATATAATCGGGAAGTATTTGGCCGAAAATGAACATTTTAAATTTCCCGAAATCAATCTATAAAATCCCCACGGTTTGAATCCCTTTCTTCGATGCAATTTTGAACTGCTCCGAAGGCAAGTTGCGGAATAGTTCAATGAATTATGTTTATTGGTGATGGAAAGCTGTCATCCGAGACGAACTTGGAAGGGATGATTGAAAAAGACTAGCAGCCGCTGGCCACTCTGTAGTTTTGATCAGGGTCACAAAACAAACCAGAGAACCGAATGAACTTGGAACACGACATGATGTGCATTAGTAGAAACCGCAACAAAATGCCTGAAATTGTTGGAACTAAGCAATATTAACTGTCGCATTAACGTGCATCTTCACTTGTATCAATAGAAAGTTGCTCAAAAATAGGTGCTTTATTTAGTTAAGTGATAAAAGTAATTAAGAATAGTATTTAGCTTCTGTAATTTAAGACAAAAGTCCAGTACTTAATAGTTAAGTAGATTTTTAGAATGAAAGCCGTGAGTAATGGTTTATAGTGAAGCCGCTGAGTAACAACCTTAAGAGATGAAGTATCACCGGTGTGTGTTATTCCTGAAGCCGGGCAACGGGTGCAGCAGACTGGGCATTGCTTAACAAAGCCCACTGCTGACCGATACTGAAGCCCAGGGACTGTCCGTAGGGTGAGAATTGTTTCCTAGCATAGAAATGAAAACATTGAGCATCAGATACTAGTCATCGTCTACCTGCATTAGAACGACACGCATGGTTACGGTACCCATAGTCAGGGTGAACTGGACTAATCGAGTACCTGCATCACGTACTGACCATCCATTACTGATAAGCGTACAGAATGAAAGATGGCTTACTATGTCTCTACGCCAGCAACAGCTACCTTTAGGTTGCGCATACAGCCCTACGAATAACAATGTGGAGGAACGAGCACATCCGGTAGGAGGCGACAGATGTGCAAGATAATGACCATTTCAGCACTAGTTCGTTGCTTGGGCAATTAACGTACCAGTGATAAAGTGGTTGGAAGGTTTTACACCATCCAAATTCTTCTCCGTTAAATCCAACAGGATAGTTAGTAAGGATAAATACTTTTACACATCCATGGCAACAAAATACTGTACCTGGTTTTCATCTAACACTAACTCTAGTGTAGTCGCAATCTTTCTTGCGTGTGATGTCTGGAAATCACACTAGTTCGACTAAGTGAAGATGTGCAAGTACCGCAGGTGTAGGTCACGTACGGATGTGCAGCGTAAGGCTGCTGGGTATAATGTAATACTTATCCGATAATATAATTCACTTATCTGCAGCAAACCTCATTTGCCACAGTTGGTAGCAAGTTCCAAGAGAGTTGGGATCGTCCAGAAAATGTGATGAAACTTCCGTGTGTCCACATCTCTGTGGGAATAAGTGCATTTTATGTCATCGGTAAACAATACTACCTTTGCCATGCTTCATACCGGTGATGATAGTATGTAACGGAAATAAAAAAGTATTAAAGTACCACGAAGGCTCCCTTATATGATTCCACCCGTGATTGCCTTCGGAAGTAAACCAGCTGTCTATCTGTACCAAGTACTTCGTAGCCAAGGAGCATGCTGATGATTGTGTGAGTACTGGTTCCCAATGCCAAAGAATTGTAAACAGTTAAGCAATTTAAGGCATGGAACACGGTGAAATGCGCGACGTATATCGTGCTACATAAGTAAGAGTAGGTTTCCAACATCAGCAACCATTTGCGTATGAGGAGGAATGTGTAGTTAGAGCGTCGCACACGAACGGTCCGGCAGAAAACCGTGTCGTGGACACCCACAGAGCAGCGTACATTCCTCAATATTGCTGCTGTGATGCTATATGCAAGTGGAGTCAGTACGCATTGCAGCTGTCGGATGACCGGAACGTGTCCCACAGACGAAACGCAAAACCCAGACTGTAATTTGTCGTGAAGAGGCTCAAGGAAATGGCACCCCTGTTAGTTCCGGGGCTACCAGAAGAACCGCACAGGGTAGGCAAGACATCGGTGCCATTTTCAACACAGTAACAGAAAGTCCATGTCATGATATGCAAATCGAACCTGGTCAAAGAAGTTTGGACATATGCACAAGTCATAAACTGCGTCAGTGTAGCCAAAGGTAATCAGTTTAGCACTTCGCTTAAACGATTAAAGTTACTGGCTGTCTTTTGGATTTAGCCCTCTGCTGTACTCACTTCCGCATAAGCATTGTTATTGCGCATACCTCTGCGTTTCCTGGATGTTATTTCGGATAATCCACAGTTGTGCTATTGCCAATGTTTTCCTGAAAACGTTTATACTACTGGCTTTAGCGACAGTATGAACTATGAATAATGTTTATCACGGGTAAAATAGCATGTGCTTGACAAGTCCCTTAGGATGGATGGGAAATTAAAAATTACAGAGCGCACGGGATCGGTACGTAATCATTTTAAACGCATACCGATTTAAATGCACTGTTGCACAATGATCCTTCGAAACGGGAATGGGATACGCACACACAAAGTATTATAGATAGCAGATCTAGTCCAGTAACTTAGAGAGAAACAAATCAAAATAATGACAACGCTTTCTCGTGTGCCGCTGCATTTGACCGATGTGCTACGTTACGGAGAGTGCTGCTAAACACCTAGCTTGGTTCGCGGAATTTCATAGTCCGAGTGAAACGGACTATAGCAAGTAATGCAAGTGAAAAACTGTGCTAGAAAAAGGTTCTTTAAAAAGTGTTAATATAGGGGGCAAAGATGACATAAGTCGGAAGGGCATTCCAGGTTCAGAACACCCAGAGGTGGAAAACATTTTGTCAACAATCAAATCGACTGTAAATCGTGACCAGTTTGAGCTCATGGCCCCTCGGTTTTCTATTTTTGCTTAGCTGCAACAGGTTGCAAAAAGGGTGAATTGGGTTCGTCAGTATAAGGCAAGCCATGATGAGATCTCCTCGCTAACGTCGGTGTTCACCACTGTACGTGCTCTTGGTCTATCACGGAATGGCGGAAGTCATCTGGGTCACCGCATCTGATCGGTTTGAACGACATTCGCGGTCAAATCAACTAAAGGCCATAACAAAATGGTGGCTCACAATAGCTCCAATTATCTACGCCGTTCGGGTCTCATTAGCATGACAGCAATGCGACTTGAACATCGTCCCACCACTGTACTTCTATATACTAAAGCTGGCAAAGAACGTGTTCCAGGGGTTACGGATGATGACCTTAACCCTCGTAGCAACGTACGTGTGGTCTTTCAAGAACTCATCGGAATAGCAACCCGGCAGGACTGCCCGAATTGCATCCTCCAAGCGGCCGAAAGAACAGTAGTACATCAGCATCTGAACTGATACTTCGCTACCATACAACCATGAAGACCTATGAAATAAAGAATAATAAGAGGGAGAGAAAGGGGATTTACCTAAAAACCTTAATGCCCTAAGCAAGCATTCAGGGTCAAGGCGCTTCCACCTTGTGTTGACAACCTACCGTCACAAACAGCTGGCTATCGTGCAAAGATAAGGCGGCATCGGCGAGACAGCTTCCTTGTGACTTTCACTGCCACGCGTCATCATCAGCCATTACCCTGCAGCTAACTCAGCACCAAACACACTTTAAACAGGCAATCCCACTAAAAGAAGGCAACACACGCGACACTGGGCTCGGTTGCGAGGCGTATCCTGTAAAGTCTCGAGCCAAGCACAACGCGGGTCACGTGGACTCCAGCCCGGAAGACGAGACGGACCAATGTCATCCAGTTTGGTCGTCAGTGACTTCATTTCCCGCTGCCAAGTCAAATTCTGTCGACCACAAAACTTGCGCCAGCCTACACCTGGCGGACTAAACAAAGCCCTCCTAGATAAGCGGTGACAAGGCATACGCAGCACGTGCCCCAGCCAACACAACTTATTCAGTACAATCTGTTGTTCTAGGGAGCTAGCATGATTAGCACTACCCAGTAATCGCCTACGCACATCATCTTTGAGGACACGATGGTGCCATCCGATACCAGCAATGCTTCGCAGACAACGATGATCAAACACTTAAAGACGCCTCAGATCTTCAGAGCTAAGGGGCCAGGTCTCACTTCCATAGAGCGGAACGGCGCTCAGACTGAAGGAACTCCCTTCTGTCACCAAAGGTGGCACAGGTTCAAGAAGGCAGCTCTGGCCTTTGCAACGCATGAGCTGACGTCAGTTTCTATGCGCCCATCATTGCTGATACAGCTGCCAAGGTAAGTGAAGTAATCAACCACCTCGAGTTCCTCGCTAGTAAGGGTCAAGGGGTCATAAAGTGGCTGGTGGTCCTGCAGCAACACTTTACACTTTAAAGGTGCAAAGCGCATACCAAATAATGGGACTACTCTAGACAGGCTATTTAGGGTTGTTTGTGCCACTCAACATCGTCGAAAAGCAAGACGATATCGTCCGAATAATCAAAATGAATCAATCGTTCACCAGGCAGAACTTCAACGTCTACATCGTAATATTCCGCAAGGGAACTTTCCATGATAGAATCCACGACGAAATTGAACAAAAATTGAAAAACCGGACAATCTTGACGAACGACGCTTGTGGTTGGCACGCTATCCGATAGGACACCGTAGACCCTGACGTGGCCTGTAATGTTCCAGTATAGAGCACGTAGGATGTGCACATGTTTAGTGGGAACACCTTTCCGTGCAAGTATTTTGCGCCGACTTCATCGAGCGACTGAATCGAATACACTCTTAAAATAAAAGAACACAGATGCTGTCGGCCTGCGGTATGAGTGGCGCAGCTCTAGCACTTGTCCTAGAGTGAATATATGATCAACACAGCTACGTCAAGGGCGGAAACCTGCCTGCTCTTCCCTACTCCGAGATTCAGGTTCCACAGTGAAGCGACGAACGAGAATCGAGGCCAGTACTTTTGTCACAACTGGCGTTAGGTTAATACCCCCTGTGGTTAGAACAGTCTGTGCGACTGCCCTTCTTCTATATCGCCACTAAAATCGATTCGCATCAATTAGCCAAGACATCCTCTTACTTCCAGGTGCTTTCAAACAGGGATGTCAGTGTTTGCAGAGGACCACATCTCCATCTTTAAGAAGTGCAGAAGGGAGGGAATCCGGGCCCAGCGGCATGAAAACAATTGAGGGCCGTGATCGCGTTTCGGACCTCGGCTTCCGACGGAGGCTGTAAACTAACCGTCCATAGCTCGTGCTGAATCACCTGGGTAGGAAGAGGTCCGGGAGCAGGGGGCTAGCTGAACTGATCTTAAAAGTGTTCCGCCAAATGAGCCATACGGCGCTCGTTACTGTGTGTCAATGCACCCGCGCTGTCTCTGTCTCATTAACGCCTGGTTTTCTGGGACCAGTGGTGTGGATTAGCTGGAAGAGCTTGCGGTAATTTCCTACTGCTCCTGCCTCCTCTATTTCTTGAGCCCTACTGGTCCACCAGGCTTATTTGCCAGCAGATTGCCTGCGGTTTAGCTCGTGCCTAATAGCCTGTCTGGTCACATTGTGTTCAAAGCCAGCCGGGAGGTAGCTTATGGATTCCAGCAGGTTCACCGACCACTCGGATATCCAGTGACTGGTGCGGTGACGACCGATATTGCCACAAGCAGATGCTCCTCCATCGTGCACGGCGGCCGAGATCCCATTCCACTGAAGCTCAGTGTTATTAAAACAAGACAGCGAAAGGTCGGTATGCAGTGCGTCTTGATAGGCTTGTCTGACTGAGGGCTGAGACAATTACTCGGTTGCCAATCGGAGGAGACGCTTGGTGTGGCTCCCGGTCAAGTTCATGGAGAAACGACAGCGTACCAATGCATGCTCAGAGTCGATACAGGTACTCCAGTACGAGCGGCAATCCAGAATGGAATCGCGCCACCAGTAACTTATGGCTATGTGGTAACTTTGGGTCCGTCGCTGGTCAGCTACAGGAGGACGCCAAGTGGCACTTCGGCGCCCACTGTGTAGAAAAACAGTGCTACTAAGAAACAACTGCTGCTCCTCACACAGTTGCATCAGACGCTCACCGTTGTCAGTCCGTTCGGAGTTAAGCTCATAATTACCACCCAGCTGAGCTTCGGAAGAACTCAAACGCCCTACTTGTGCGTTTATATCCCCTGCAAGTACTGTGATATCTAATAATAATAATAATAATAATGATAATAATAATAATATGTCAGCTGTACGCCGTAACGGCGCTTCGCTGCCAGCGCGATCACCGCCAGTCGCGCGCGGGCTGAGTATACCGCGAGGACGCCCACCCCTACGCGGATTCGAACAGGTGACCTTATGGTTGCAAAGCAAACGTGCAGACCACTCGGCCACCGGCCGACACTGTGATATCTGAACTAGTAGCACAGCGAAGTAGCGAGTCCAGTTCGTAATAGAAAGTGTCCTTGAACGCATTATAACTGCAGCGGTGCGAGCATAAACGGAAATCACAAGCGAACATCGTTTTGTACTACTTCGTGAATCAACCTTAGCTGATGTCGTCAAACGGGCTGCACATAAACGGCTGTTCACCGGAATCCAATCAATCAACGATGACTCAGCCTTGGAGGTTAGAACGATATCTACACCAGCTTGACCCGTGAGTGCTGCATCGGCGTCTCCGGATGCGTGCAACCAATAACGAGAGGATAAGCCGGGTGCAGTTAATTCAACAACCATATTAGGGTCATTGATCCTAGTTTCGGACACACAGCACACATCAATACCCAGTGTGTTCAAGGTGCGTGCGAGTGCAGACTATTGACCTATTTGTCATAGAGTGCGAACGTTAAATGTCGCCATGGAAACGAGACAGCGTGGACTTATAAGGGACGGTTGCCGATAGGCGTCCGATAGGTGCTGCGGGATGGTAGCTGCAGATGGTTCTACTCCAGTGGCACTTCGGTTACCGTCAGTTAGGCTTGGAATTAAAGAAGGTAGATTAGTAAGGGAGCTTGGGATGGAAATAAGAGAAAAAGGTGAAAAAGAAAGAAGGGAGGCGCCAGCAGTATCATGTGTTCGCTTATCCGCATTGCTGCATGCAGCAGATAAGGTGACTCTTGATAATCTGAAAGACGGCCGATGCAGGATGAAGTTTGTTTTGAAAGACAGCAGCTGGATAGCATTTCATCAAGTGACTGTCGTTCCAGTATTTTGTTAACAAACTGCTAACGTTCGTCTTAGAAAAGCGCTGTCCAATATGATCAGCAAAACGCCCAGTTTGCCTTGAGAAGTCCTAGTTTGTTTTCTAGTTGGTTTGAAGTAGTGGCATGCAGAAATTTTTCATGTTATGAGATTGCAACTGCACACAAAGGTGCATCCTCTGGTACGACCCCACTAGTTTTCCTAGTGTAATTGTATTGTCCTATCAGAGTATTGGAATGACAGAGTCAGCTGGACAAACAGTTTCAGATGTACATGACAGATCGATTATTGGATACTAACTTGCCTAAATACGTGTGCGCTACTGCAAGTTTCCCATAGTTTGTTTATGGAATTGCGCGAACTACATATGTCTAGGAGTAATGCGCACTAAACATGCTTTTTCTGAGTTGACTTTACAGAACGAACGCTTATACCTGGAGAACTGACTTCTGTGGAACCTGAAAAATTTTCATTATTTAAAGCTTGTCACATGTAGGCACTGACACTTTCTACTTCGGTACATGGAGCGTACTTACTCGACTGTTTGCAATGGCAATTAGGTCAGAAAAATTGTCACTGAGCCTGAACGTCGAAGTCTCTTAAACTGGAACCAGTTGTCATTCATAAATATTTTCAAAATAGGTTTATTTTCTGACAAACACAGCAGCAGTTATCCACGTAGAATGGGATACGTTCATGCGGAAACGCTGAGCTACCATTCGAATCGTGAGGAAAGTGAAACAACTCTCACTCAGTCGATGTTTGCAGGATGGCCAATAGTCGATTGAATGTGGACACCTGATCAATCACCGCGAATGTAGCACACTAACTAGGTCAACAAAAAGGGGTACCCAATGCGTAAAAGCTGTCTGGTTCTCGCAAAATGGCCGGACGCCAGAAAGACGACTTGGGTCATCCGTTCAAAGGCATTTTAGAGACTTTCAACTTACGCTCATTTGAGACCATCCGTTACGTCCACATCTTGACAATCGGAGCTTCTCAAAACGAACCCTCGATTTTTAGCTAGAAGTGAATTTGCAAAAACGCAGCAACCGCCTTCCTAAGTGCAGTGCGTTCGGCTCCCTTTAATATGCGCATTTTGCAAGTAGCCGAGGTACCGATTCGGTGAGCCTCGGTTATCTCATTCATGGTAGACCTGATTGGTAAACCGTGGTATTTTAGTTATTGTATAAACCCGTTAACGGATATCAAAATAAATCTGCTGTATGATTCTACGAAAGTATTGGCTCAAATTAACTCAGCAAAATGACTGTTATTCACTGAAAGCGAAAGGAGAAGAGTCGGTCTGCAAACCGAAATCAAGACGATGATAAACGAAATCAATTAGACAGTTCAAGGCTTGGTTGCCAAGCCAACTTCCTCATAATCTTTCTCCAAGGCTCCCAGGTCTTCGCGGGCTACATGAAATTCTTGCTCTTCCAAACCTTCACCGACATACCAATGGACAAATGCGCGTTTGTGGTACATTAAATCAAACTTGTGGTCCAAACGTACAAATGCTGCCGCGATCGCGGTGCTGTTGGCTAGCATACAACAACTCCGGAGTACTTTGGCCAGTTCGGACCGAGGTACAGCTAGCATTGGTTGTGAGTTTATGTCAACTTTGAAGCCTGTTGGACACCAATCAACAAACCTTATAGAGCGACTGGACTTGACTCCTTGTATGGAACTGTTAACAGAATTCGGATCCACTTCGCCACGGTAGAGCATACAAATGGCCATGTAAAGACCTTGTCTAGGGTCGATTTTGACAAAACTATTCGCTGGCTCAAAACACGAGCGTGTTATCTGATCCACAGTGTTTTGCTCATGATACGCTTTTTCGGCAGACACAATTGGGTTAAATGTGATTAATGGGAAGTGAATTCGTGGATATGGGACCAGATTGGTTTGAAATTCCGTCAGGTCACCATTTAGGGATCCGTGGAATCTTAATGCCGCAGTCAGTGAGCTGATAACTTGTGCGAGAATTCGGTTAATATTTGTGAAGGATGGACGTCGGATGTTTAGGTTACGGCGACAGATGTCCCACACTGCTTCATTGTCCATTAAAAACACCACCTCCGAATCCTCAATGCAGGCATGGGTAGCGAGGACGGAATTATAGGGTTCGACAACCGAGCTGGCCAGTCTCGGAGCGGGATAAACCACAAGCTCAATTTTGGTTTTCTTTCGATAATCCTGAGTCATTTGGTTGATGAGTAGGGACGCAAAACCTGATCCAGTTCCACCGCCGAGGGAATGAAAAATAATGAACCCTTGAAGCATGTGACATTGGTCTACCACAAGCCGGATCTGGTTCATGACTAAGCCCAGCATTTCAGCACCGGTTGTATAATATCCGCGAGCGTAATTGTTTGCTGCATCCTCTTTTCCGCTGACCAAATTCTCCGGGTGGAAAAGCATTCGATAATAACCGGTTCGAACCTCATCTACAATTAGGATGGGGTATGGCAGGTAAAATAGTGATACAAGTGTGATTGAGTGCATACTAATAAAGTGTGTATCTATATCTCCAGCGAAAGTGATGTTGAGATGTCACTGTTAATCAGATCGGCATACCGCTCCAGTAAAACAGTAAGCATACTCAAATTACGTTTGAGTGGAGACTGCAGTGCACCATCCATTTCAATTTATATAGCAAGCTGGATAAACAGTAGATTGTGCAATAAATAGCGTAAGAACATCTATGGTGCATGGTTATTGGCTTATTATTATTATTCTCCGTCTTATTATTATTATTCGGCAAAATGTTACTGAGGAAAACAACTGCAACGGCATGCGTGTTCAATAAAGACATTAGAACTACAGAACTGTCGAAGCATGTAGTACCGTTGCCCAATTCCCCTAACTAAGTCCAATTTTTCACCAACATGTTCAACTATAACCATAATGCTAAGCTACCGAGGCATCAGGCAAACAGGTCAAGTGCTTTCTGAGTTCCCTGACCTATCTTCAGTAGAATCAACCATTCACCTATACCTTTTCTCAATTCGTTACAGCGTGAAAATTCATAGCAAACATTGGCCCATCAGGCCAGTGCGTTAACTTCCGTTAAAATCAAAAATTAAAATGAACACCGATTTGAACATGTCATATTTTGATTTTTAGTGGCGCTCTCAACACCGTGAAGATGTAGAGACTCTTGTTTAAATATATACACGCCAAAAATTAGGGAGCTTGACTCACAAGAAATTTTTCTGGCACATAAACACGTTTACTTTGAGCACGTATCTGTTTTACAGCCACTGGATGGTTCGAACAAAAGGCAGGTTTATAGTACTCGTACGTAGCAGCTGGTGAGAGGATGTTATCACCTCGCAGTCTAGCCACTGTCAATGACAGTGGAGGATAGGTGGTGCTGTATCCCAGTTCGTTTGCAAATTATGTAGCCCAGTCAACCTCCCCCAAGGCTCAGTGGCTTAAACTGCTAATTAGTTGGCATCTGCCTCTAACGGTCAGGGGTTCGATCCCCATTAGGGGACCAAGGGAATGCGCACCGCTGACGAGTTCCAATGGGGCGAAATGTATTTGGTGCTTTTCCGGACTAGGCTGTGCTATATAGCTTGTGAACCATCAGGCTGAATACCTTACAAAAACAAATTAAGTTTACCGAAAGCAAACTGCATAGCTCAGTAGTTATATTTTAAGTGTTTCTCTCCAACTGGACACAAATCCTTGTTGTCCGAATAGTTTTATTGATTTCTCTTCCACTTTAGAAGTAGAGTTTGCTGTTCGAGACACTACAAACAAACGGTCATCCCGTGCAGTTTGCACTCACCTTCACGACATACCCCAGTAAGATCATGCACATAAAGATCAAAAGATAGGCGGACTTTATCAGACGGCCATTCAAAGCTGTTCGTGCCACGAAAATTACACGAAACGTATTAGTGCACCAGTAATAATTGTGTGCTATGCAGCTGAAATGTGATTGCTGAAGTCAAAAAGGCTGATACAAATTCATCTTTAGCACAGAGCTAACTATATTGGGTGCACTGATAGCAATTTAAAGGACGTGAACGATGAACACATTCTCAGGTGTTTATGCAGCCGGATGCAATTGATGAAAGCGCAATTGAGTAACCAGAGAAATCGCATGACCTCGGTATTAACATGGCAATCATGCGCTTCATCTAACGAGGCAGTCTCAATTAGACGTTCACCGACCCGATGTACAAGCAGCGGCCCCATATTATCATGCCACTGGAAACCACTGCTATGGATGGAGAACAGCAACGCTTTAGGTGCAGAAACAGCTGATTGTGAATCTGAACAGCCCAAAAGACCGGACCCTTTTTACTCCGTCGATCGGGGACCAACAAGGTTCAGGCCATAGAGTGAGGCGAGAGCGCACGAAATTGCCAACTGTTCAATAGTAAATGTTGGTCTATTTCAAAATGTCTCTCACCCAGTCATATGGGTATGAAAGACCACAGTGAGGGCAGTATGCCTGCATCTGGGTACATGGGTACTGACGATGGATGAACATAAAACACTTGTTCCCCTTCATCCATTTCGTCAAAGCAGAAAGAAGACATAGGTTGCGATATGTCAACATTTCGATTGCTCTCATCAGTCACAAACACAAAACAAGCAGAAACACAGACACATTTATATACATGGGAAGATATTGGCACACCAATGAAACTGTCAAAATCAAGACCAAGGCAATCGGATTGATTGCCTCAAGAGTTTCTGTGCACATAACACAGGTTGATAAGCGCTAATTAGCAACGCCTCACTGATTGCCAACCTTATCGGGTTCCTACTACGTAATCACACCTTGAACGCATTATTGGGGTTCACATGGGGACCAGTTGTCAAGAGGTGTTTGGCGATAGATGATGACGGACTCAGATTCGTTATGTGGGGCGTTCCGTTCTGTTGCGCCATCATTTGTTCAACCCACTTTGGCAAGTGCTCAGCCACGCTCTGAGCCAACCGACGGTTAGTCCTGCCTTTGTAAATATCACCGCAACTGCAGGTGAATTGATAAACCGCACGAGACGCCGAACTAGCCGAAGGGTAGCTCTGACGGTCCTGAAGTACCAGTTTACGGGTAGTGTGCATGAGGCGCAACTGGCGCAACATCACTGAGTCGCAGTAAAGGCAACTGAAACCGACTGGGACGTAGACACCAAGAATGAGGGGCGCACCCAAACTGCACAAACCAGGTAACCCACTGCGTCCGATTATGTGTATGATCAACTCGCCCTATCACAATGTTGCTTGGTGGCTTGAGAAACTCTTAGATCCAGTGCGTAAATTCCTGACTACACACTGCCAGAAAGACTCTTTCGAACTGGCGGAGACACTGGAACAATTCTCACTGGGCTCGGAGCTCATGTACTCTATAGACATGGATCCACTTTTCACAAACGTTCCCCTTCATGAAACATTTGATGATCTGTGTCGTTTCATTCTGAGTCAAAACATGCATGTAGGCCTCCTTGTGGCATAATTGAGAGATCTGATTCTACGGTTTGAGTTTGAGGGGACGCCATACAATCAGATCGAGGGGGTCGCCATGGGTAGCCCATTGGGACCAGTTTTAGCAGATATCTTTCTTGGCTTGATTGAAAGACAAGTTGCTGCCAGTATTGGTGAGGCGAAACTGTATAAACGGTAAGTGGACGACATTTTGGTAATCACCAAAAACGAACATTTTGCGCGACTGTTAACCACTTTGGGTTCAATTCACCTCAACTTATCGGTGTCCCACGAGATAGAACAAAATGGCAGCCTGCCATTTTTTGGATATCCTCATCAAGAGACGCGATGGAGGTACACTGCAGCGCACCGTTTACCGCAAGGCGACATGGAGTGGGCAGTACCTTCACTTTTCCAGTTTCGCCCCTGTTGCATACAAACGCGGTCTAGTGCAGACACTTTTCTACAGAGCTAGACGAATTTGTAGTCCGGAATTGCTGGACGCCGAAAAAAGTTTCTGTATAGGACCATTGTATCGAATGGTTATCCCGAAAAGTTCATCTAAGCGCACAGCAAACCCCCCAAGAAGAAACTGCCAGTGCAAACGGCAGAGAAAAAGACTGTTTATTTGGTTTTGCCGTTTAAAGGGGACTATGTGGCAAATGATATCGGACACAAGCTCAGTTCCGCCATAAATCGCACATTCACGACTGCCCGGTTGCGCCTCATGCACACTGGTTCTTCAGGACCGTCAGAGCTACCCTTCGGCTAGTTCGGCGTCTCATGCGGTTTATCAATTCACCTGCAGTTGCGGTGATATTTACAAAGGCAGGACTAACCGTCGGTTGGCTCAGAGGGTGGCTGAGCACTTGCCAAAGTGGGTTGAACAAATGTTGGCGCAACAGAACGGAACGCCCCACATAACGAATCTGAGTCCGTCATCATCTATCGCCAAACACCTCTTGACAACTGGTCCCCATGTGAACCCCAATAATGCGTTCAAGGTGTGATTACGTAGTAGGAACCCGATAAGGTTGGCAATCAGTGAGGCGTTGCTAATTAGCGCTTATCAACCTGTGTTATATGCACAGAAACTCTTGAGGCAATCAAGCAGATTGCCTTGGTCTTGATTTTGACAGTTTCATTGGTGTGCCAATATTTTCCCATGTATATAAATGTGTCTGTGTTTCTGCTTGTTTTGTGTTTGTGACTGATGAGAGCAATCGAAATGTTGACATATCGCAACCTATATCTTCTTTCTGTTTTGACGAGATGGATGGACAAACAGACCTCGACAGATATCAGTTGCCACACCAATATTGACGTGGCACACCAACATGCCACTCTTGTGTATCGAGACAACGCTGAATACACTGACAGAACGACCTGCCGGTAGCCACTTGTCTGGAGGAACTGAAACGGAACATCGTAAACAAATGCCGCGAGATATCGGTGGACACTGCAGCAAGTGCTAGCCAATAGCAGCCGGCGAGTACTACTCTGCAAGCAAAACGATGGCCGTCATTTTGAACATCTACTTCGTTGTTTTTTATGACGAGTAACTTAATTTTTAACAGAACTAATGCCTCACATTCGTCAGCCTCGTCCTGGAAAGAAGTGTTGCAGAACTGTGTCTTTCCACAGCTGCAGCCCGAAGGAATTAAAACTGAGCATCCTCAACGAATGTCGTGGGATCCCGGTAGACCCTGTGCAAAAGATGCTAGCTTAGCATCCGGCGACTACTGCTATGCAAGCGAAACGACAATAGTCATTTTCCACATCTACTTAGTTGCTTTTATGCTCTTGAAACATACTTCACGTAAATATATGTGTAATGCAAAACAATTGCTTTCACTAGCACTTTGTTGCGATGGGTACTTTTGTCAATACTTCGTCGGGGTAGAATGCATGAATGCTAATGGAAAGTAAAACAAGATGGGTACGTGCAAAATGCGCGATCGCTCAATTGTCCGAGAGGATAAAGGCGTCGATGTTGATGCTTACTGTAAACTTGACGGCGGTGGTCGAAACCTTTGAAGCTCAGTAGGCTATGTTAAGCGCTGCTGGTAAGCCAGGGTCACGTATTTCCGTTGCAGATCTGACCTTAAGCACGTGTTTGCCAAGACACACAATTATGCTTACGGTCATTTCTCTGTCAATCATGGTTCTCCCATGGTGCAGGAAATGTCGCTGGCAAGTAACATAGGAGCTACACTATATAGTTACAAGGTAGCTTTTTTCCAACTGATTTTCGTTGATGACTTCAGCACGTTGCTTTGTTGTATAGATGCGAATCCCGGCCGCGTACAATTTCAGTGTTAGACAACGACTGTTTACGAAGGATCGCTTGTATGCTTTCAAAGTCGAGTACGAAATGATGATGCCAAACACCACGCCTTGAGCAAGAGGAGTCTTCCCTCAATGAGCTTTATTGGTTCACCAATCGAGACAGGTTGGCCACGTCCTACGCATTCCTAATAAGCGTTTACCACGCCGCATACTAGTTGCGCTCGTAGGGCCACATTAGAAGAGGCCGAGTGGTGGCAACCCAAACACTTGCAGACAGAGCATAAAATCATACCTAGTCATCGCCGGTCCCGTACATCTACCCAGTTGGGACCGAAGAATGCAGAATGGCAGTGGCTTACAGTGCTTAGGGCAATGGCGCTATAACGAATAGGATGGAAGCAATGCAAGCAATTTTGCATGGACTCCGAATTCCAAAAGCATTGGGTTTTACTAAAGCAAAGAGCAAGATGGCTTGTGACAGAAGACAAAGCTATTACTGTACTTCGTTTCCTCTCATTAGTGGGTTTTTACGTATTGCGCAATTTTACTTTTTCTTTTCCTTTTGCTGACGCCACTGTTTAAATAGCTGAATGTCTACACCTATAGACTGACATCATAATCTCTGATTACGTTAGATACTTCTCATCTGTCCAGTTCTATGTATGAAGTCCTGACCGCGCTTTGATAAGCGGCGCAGTGTGCGACTCTCCGCAACCGACATGATGTGCGTAATTACAGTGTGACCTAATCGAGAAGTTTCTACTAAGGGGGAATGACTTATGCTGTTAGCTCATATTTCCTGGGCCTCCAGGAATCCGCATCTGGCCGTGATATACACACATCGTTATATCAGTGCCTTAACAACAAGTAGTGTTGAAGTATTCTGAAACAAAGCATCACCCGGAATAGGTACCTGCATTCTTGAATAAGAATTTTGCAAAAGAATCAATATGTTCTTGGCTGTATTGAACATGATCAAACTGTTCGCTTGTTCTATGCCAACAAGCCACGCGGACGAACAGGGAACAGTTTCTATAGATTCATAATCAAAATCGGAAATCGAATTATAGGTGAAGAATTCTTAAGCTTATTGAACCTATCTTTCACACTGCGTGTGATCAATATTTAGCTCTTTACGTCACTTCCGCACCTAACCCATCATGTAAACGTATGGGTCTGATGGGATTTTACTCGAAAAGAATTCCGCACCCATAACTCCATTTCTGGTATTGATTATGAACAATGAAATGGAAATATGTGGCCTGCTGAAGATCAACATACCCCGTGGTGCACTCAGTTTCTACATGTCCCAGTATATTTACCCAAACATACTCTCTCCTGTGATTTAGCCGTTTTATACATGACATAAAAGTTGAAGGCCAGCCAACAATATTCTGTTGCACTCAGGCATTTGTTATAGCCTTGCTGTCCTTCCAACCGTCATTAGCTGACCTATATAAATTCTCCTGATTCATCTGTGGTCAACGTTCTATAAAAGTATGCACTCATCCGATCATACCGGTACAGGGGTGTCTCGAATCGTCAAGAATAAAGTTTATGTTTAATGAAGTTAACTAGACCTATATAATTCCAGCTGCAAGGAAAGGAGTATCAAAATGCGTTTAAGCTAAATATACGAACTCAGAAAGGATTCCTTTTCCTAACTACTTGGACGATGATTACTCGTCAGGTATACTTTTCTCATGATTACGGAGTGTACAACAATATCTGTCTGAACTTCACATCATTCCTGTCTATTTATTACGAAGCTCATAAACTCATACATTATCTAGGCAGTAGATACATAAGAGAACGATATTGGCTTTATACAAGTTGACTGGTCTTATAAGTCTGGCAAATGAGACTCGGACATGTTAAACCCACCTACAACCGTTGGTTCCAAGTCCACAAACACAGTTCGGGGCACGAATTTTCCGTGGCCAGTCTCAGAGTAAAATGTTCGAAACGAGTTGTCAGATGGAAAATAGCCATCCAACATAAGTCCATCCGGTCGAATGCCATGTTCCATACCAAACAGTTCCCAACACGCGTTTCCCATTTGGATACCAGCTTGACCAACATGGATGCAGACAACTTCACGTTCACCCTGAGTGACACAGGTTAAAAAGCACATGAGTTAGCAACAGGCATGCTTGAACTTGAAGACAGTATGGGATTGAACAGGACAAACTGTGAAATTCATATGAAAATTATGAATCATTAATTTACTTTGTACCTACTGTAGCATTAACAAGAACCGGATTGATGTAATGAGAAATATTGCCTAGTGGTTGTGTGTCTGTACTTGTAGGTTGTGCATCAATCATGAAAAGACCACTTTTAGTTGACAAGACCACGAAATTTGCTCGACTTTTCGCATGGTATCACATAAATGATATTCAGCTAATTTCCGTGCTAACAAATCCAACAGATAATGTATTACCGTGCGACCCCATCTATAGTGAACACCTAAACAATAGTTATTTGTTGACCCAAGTCTTTTTACGCAATATATCGCTTGCACCATGTTCCTAAAGTAAGTTTCAGGCTTTAAACATTTTGAACATCCATAAATACCATAGAAAAAGCAAAACAGCTAAAATTGCTTTAAAACGGTATTTTTAAACAACTAACTTGCTGTACACCAGCTGCATACATTATTGTGGAGGCATATCGCGTCTGCTCTATATATTTATGGAAAAAGAACTAACAAAGGTAACTTTCTTGGATAAACAATAATATCCATTTAATCTTGCGTTCAATTCCTAAACTATCCGAGATAAGGGAAAACTTCAAGGAAACCCCGTTATTTTAGTAATTAGTAGATTAAATTCGATTAGGCATTTATTTTGTAGGTTCTGAAAAGGTTTCATCCCTGACGTGACCACCAGCATAATGAGGTTTGACAACGAAGCCACTATATTTTCCAGTTGATCTACGTTTTCTAAAGGCCGTAGGCCATTAAACGACCTATGAATGTGGCGACGTTAGGCTAAAAAGCTTCTCTCGGTCAAAGTCCCTATACTTCCGATTTTTCTTCCTTTGGGCTAGAAGTCTTGCGGAGAATTTTGAGTGTTTGAATTGGAATAGCGAGAAGCTCTGGATGATGTAACAATGGAGACGCAGAATGGTGAAAAGGAGATGTATTGTTCCGCTGAACATTTTCAAAATCCCAGATGGGAGCCCAGATGAAACTGATCGAAGGTTTAACGCAGTTTTGTATGTACAATCAAACGGCGCAGCTATGCGGGACTCACAGGTCATCCCGCTTGATCGTTTTGGGAATTCAATCACCGAATTTCATTATGATGCTGCTTATGAATGCACTTTCGAGGCGTGGTGCAAACACCAGGAGGACAAGTTCCGGACAGTTTTCAGCCGTCAGAATGATTAACGGAAATTGCGAGTTGTGCTCCGCAAACTAGGTATCAATGAACATTGCTGATTCTCTAACCACGTCCAGCCCAAAGAGCTAAAAGACATCACTTTCAACGAAGCAGTGGCACTACGCAAAATAAGTGTTGGTGATTCAACGTCTTTTTTAGCATTCGCTACCACTGTCTCAAACCTGTTAAGCGGGACACGAACGATTATGGGGCACAAGTAGACATGGTTAAACGTGAATGTAAACGGTTCAATTCACGTCGATTGACGGGTGACCAGTTTAAGTGTCTCATATTTTTCAGTGCTTTGTAGTCTCCGCTAGGCGCGGAAATCAGCATTTGGCCCCCGCTGCATTGAATCAAGGCTAATGCGAACGGTTGATCCATTTAAAACACGACACCACCAGGATTGAGCAGAATCTTCCCACCATTGCCAATAATGTTCATGCTGTGCAAAAGGCAACGAAGGCTACTTAAAACAAGTCTTTCAACGGAGCAGCGAACAAGTCGCTTACACCACGTTGGTCATGTGGCGAATGGTGTTTTGCACGTTACTGCCCATTCAAGTGTTTCATTTTCGTTAAATGCCATAAAAGCGACCACAAGGAAGAATTCCGACATCGGTCCAGCCCAAGAAACGGCAAGCAGTCCTACCAAATGAAGGGCTGCAGGAAGCCTGACGAGCAATACTTATCTTTGATTGCTCCTTTTCGCAGTGATTCTAGACCACGCCGGCGAGTCATTATTGTGCTCATAAACGGAATCCCAACCAGGCTGCCGTTCGATCCGGCCTCAGACATAATGGTCATTTCTAAGAATACTTAAACGCACATAAAGTGGCTGAAGTGGATTGAATGCAGTAACGTCGCCCACAATGCGTTCAGTGGAGTGCTTACGCTGGCCTGCAAAATAATCTGCAAAATTGCTTTCAACCGAGTGGGAGAGGCCGGAACTTACCAATTGTCGGGCAGACTAAACTTGAACCACCTTGGAATTTACTGGATGGAAAAGCTATGACCGTTTGAGGATCAGGTGAAACAGATTTGCAATCGAGTCCAAAGCGATCTAGTTCATGCGTCATTGGCTATAGAAGACATGACGAGAAAGCTGCACCTGAAGTTCGTCTCCTTGTTTGAAGCTGGATTCGTTCACTGCCCTAAATTCAAAGCACAGTTGTGTCTTGGCGAAGGAATAAAGCCAGTCTTCAGATCAAAAGGACTGGTACCGTATGCAGTGATGGCAACAGTTGCTCTGGATCCCGACAGACTGGAGCGCCAGTGTCATCACACCAATGGAATACTCTACATGGGCTGCGCCGATCGTTGTGAGAAAGGCGAATGGTAAATTGCGTGTCTGTGCCGAGTTTTCTACTGGCCTGAACACTGCACTGGACGACCAGCAGTATCCCCTTCCGATACCGGAGGATATCTTTGCCAAACTGAATAGTGGGAAGTGTTTCGCCAAACTCGACTTGTCCGTTGCCTACCCCAGGTCGATGTTAATGAATGCTCGAGAGAATTGCTGACGAGCAACACTCATGTTGGCTTGTACCAATACAACCGCCTCTCTTATGGTGAACACAGAACCAGTCATCTTCCAGCAGCTGATGGACACCATGCTCGCGGGAGTTTCTGGAGTCGCTGCGTACCTATATGATATCGTTTTAATGAGCCCGATAGCTGAAGAACTACGTGAACGGCTTGATAAAGTGCTTGTACGCATCCAGTACGTGAAGACAACTGTACATTGTTTACACTAACCAACAAGTTCCTCGGCTTCAATTTTGCAAAACCCGGTCGTCTTCCTGATCCAGAAAATATCTACCTGCAGACTTGCAATCGCTGCGTTCATTCTAGGGCCTAATCAGTCATTACAGCACTTTCCTTACCGAACTGCGTCGCCTGCGTGCCCCGCTGAACAATTTGCTGAGCAAGGGCCAAACCTGCTATTCGACGCCACATTGCCAGGCTGTGTTTGAGCGGGTCAAGTCATTGCTGACTTCAGATCTACTCTAACTCACTTTGATTCGTCCCGAGATATTGTCCTCGCCACAGACGCGTCGACTCTAGAAATCGGTGCCGTAGTTTCCTCTACGTTCCCAAGTGGATCTCAGAATGCGATCGCACATGCCACCAGGACACTAGCGGAAACCGAAAAATCTAGTCAGATAGAGAAGGAGGCATTGACCGTGATGTTAGCTGTGAAGTAATTTTACAAGAAGCTGTATAGTCGCCGCTTAAAGCTCTTGACGGATCACAAGCCGTTGCTGGCCATTTTCGGCACGAAGTAGGGAATTCCTGCCTATACAGCCAATCGACTCCAACGGTGGGTACTCACCTTGCTGGGCTATGCTTTTGAAATTCGTTATCAGTCAACAGTTTCGATGGGCCAGGCATATGCGTTGTCACGCCTTTTTGATTCCCATCAGCATGAACACGATGATATCCTCATGGCCTCAGTTGAAATTGAACCTGATGTCAAATTTCTGGTGAGCCAGGCATTACATGATTTTCAGGTTACGGCAGAAGCTGTGCGGGCCAAAATGCTTTGGGAGCTCTAATCCTAAATAAGGTTACGCATTTTCACGGAACCAGGTGGCCGCGTTCGTTTCCCTCTGCCGAAGTGCATCAATACTTTCGTACAAGCCATTTACTCTCCATTGTGCAAAATTGCATCATGTTTTCGGAAAGAGCATTCATCCGGCAGATAGGGCAAGGAGAGATTTACGGCCTTTCCATGCAGGGTATCTAAGGTACAAACGAATGAAAGCGCTTACCCGAAGTTACATGTATTGGTCGTTTATGGACTGACAGTTGGAGTAGCCAGCTAAAAGTTGCAGCAAATGCGCTAACGCTTCAAGGGCACCGCCGAAGAGTGTACTCCATTCGTGTCTAAAGCCAAAAGTCCGGGAGAAAGTAAGAATTGCTTGGAAAGCCACTATTTTAGCAATTAATCATTTAATAACGTGGATCGCATGAAGTTCGAACGTTCTGGAATGTTCTAAATGCTGCACATGACCAGCAATCCCCGGACATCTCAGCCGAAGCTATGGCCGACTGCTAACTTTGAGAGTTGACCTTCCAATTCCAGGAGTCGAAGGTCAGTGAGAAACCTATAAATAAAGCCAAGGTTCGCGGTAGTTGTACAGTGTTTGTTATTTTGACAAGGTCATTGGTGTTCTGCTCTTTCCTTCGGTTGGGCAAGAAGTTTTGTAGGGCAGTAAATTGCCAATTTCGGGATTGCTTCTGGTGAGAAGATTATAACAAATGGCGTTGGACCAAATTGTGTATGTGATGAATTTTTTGCTAAACTATTTCAAAAGCTCTGCCTTGTCAAGATCCATCACAAATGGAGGCACAAATGCAAATGACCGGAAAGCTGACACAGTGCTTGAGTTTGCAGACAACAGAAGCAGCGACGAGGGACAAGCAGGTGAGTTCTTTTGATATTCGCACTGATGCAATCACTGAATACAAGGATGACGTGAATTCTGGAAGCACATTCGATGTGTAGTTCAAGCGCTGAAAAGACGTGTTCAGGACGGACTTCATTCGTCAGGACGACTCATGGAAGGTGCGATGGCTACTCCACAAGGTCGGAAAATGCGCACATTCAGGGTTCATAGACCACATTCTGCCCAAACAGACGAAGGATGTAACATTTGACGAAGTAGTGTCACGGCTAAAGGGAATTTTGGGCGAGTTAGTACCCTTGTTTAGTATTGGCTATCAAGGCCAGAAACTTGTTAAACGGGAACCGGACGAGTTTGGAGTCCTAGCAGACATGATTGACCGTAAGTGTGAGCGTTTCAAACTACTCTCTTTAACGACCGATCAGTTTAAGTGTCTCCTTTTCGTCAGCTCTCTACAATCCTCCAGTGATGCTGAGATACGCAGGCGGCTGTTAGCTAACCTGGTTCGGGATCTTGATCTGACACTGAAGGCTTTTGCAAGGGAATGCAAACGCCTACTCACTCTAAAACACGACGCTGTCATGGTCGAACTCAATGGTCTCACACCACCAGATACCGTGCAACTTGTGAAAAGGCCAGGACAGGCAACCGAAGCGAACGCTACAAGAGGCAGACGAACGAACCGCTCACAGCATGCTGGTCATGCGGCGAATGTCATTTCGTGCGCTTTTGTCCCTTCACACATCATATTTGTCAAACGTGCCATAAGCGTGGGCATAAAGAGTAATGCTGCAGTCAGGTCCGGTCAAACATAGTGAAGTCGTATCGAAAGGGGAATTCTAGAGAGGATGGCGCCGAGTCTCTGTCCATAGTTGCCGCATTCCAAAGAGAGTGTAAACCGTGGCGACAATTTATCAGTGTGTTGATCAATGGGATCCCAACGAAACTGCAAATTGACACGGCCACGGAAATCACGTTTATTGCTAGGAGCACAAGGAATCACAAAAAGAGGCCGAAGATGGTCGAGTCTACGAAAGTTGCACATAATGCATCCCGCGGTGTGTTAAACTTAGTGGGCGAACTCAATTGCAAGATTGCTTTCCAAGATGTGGAAAAGTCGGAAACATGCTACATTTCAGACCGGCCGAATTTGAATCTTCTTGGCCTCGACTGGATTGAAAAGTTGAATCTCCTCGATATTCCCTTGAATCAGATCTGCAACCGAGTTCGATCAAGTCTAGAACCGTCATCAAAGTCCGTCGAAACAACGACACGTTCGCTGAAGCTAAATTTTCTTTTCTTTCAGGATGGCTTTGGCCATTGTACAAAATTCAAAGCGACACTGAACTTGTGACCAGGTGCTAAACCAGTTTTCAAGGCCAAAAGACCGGTACCATATGCAGCCATGTCAAACGTTGATCAAGAACTCGATTGACTGGAATGTGCCGGAGTCATCACAGCCGTCAACTACTCATCATGGGTCGCACCTATTGTCGCAGTGACGAAAGCAAATGGAAAGGTATGCTTTTGCGCTGACTTTTCAACTGGCCTCAATGCCGCGCTGGACGACCATCAGTACCCATTACCTGTACCGGAGGATATATTTGCAAAGTTGAATGGTAGTAAATACTTTGCTAAGCTTGATCTATCCGATGCTTATCTGCAAGTGGATGTTGACGATGTCTCGAGGGAGTTGCTGACGATCAACACTCATCGTGGGCTATTCCAATACAACCGCTTGTCATTTGGTGTGAAAACGGCGCCAGCCCTTTTCCAACAGTTGATGTATACCATGCTAGCGGGTGTTTCTGGAACCGCTGCATATCTGGATGATATTATAGTGATGCGTCGAACACCGGAAGAACTATTTAACCGCGTGGATTAAGTGATTCGTGGTATACAGTCGTATGGTTTCCGGATCCGTGAGGATAAATGCACATTTTTTACGCTGATCATCAGATACCTCGGTTTTATCCTCGAAAAAGATGGACGTCAACCAGATCCGAAAACGTAGCACCAATCGCAGAAATGCCTGCACCACCAGATCTACAGTTCTTGAGTTCCTTTTGTGGGCTCAACAGCCACTACAGCGCATTATTGCCTGAGATGCACCGCCTGCCTGCCCCGGTAAACAAGCTACTAACCAAAGGCCAAACATGGAACTGGACAAGAGAATGTCAGAATCCCTCCGAACGAATCAAATCATTGCTGCACTCAAACTTGCTTTTGACTCATCTTGATCCCTCCAAAGAGATTGTCCTAACCGCATATGCATTAAGCCATGGGATTAGCGCAGTAATTTCGTAAACGTACACCGATGGATCGCAGAAAGCAATCGCCTACGCCGATAGAACACTTACGATGGCCGAAAGGAGTTACAGTCAGATGGAGAAAGTAGCATCGGCCATAGTGTTCGCAGTCAAAAAATTCCACAAAATACTGTACGGCCACCACTTCAAGCTTCTGACAGATCACAAGCCCTTGCTGGCTATCTTTGGTTCGAAAAAGGGCATCCAGGCCTACACAGCCAACCGGCTTTTACGTTTGGTTCTTACGTTAATGTGGTATGATTTCGAGATCCAATACCAGTCGATAGTTTCCATTGGCCAAACGGATGCACTGTCACGCCTAATTGATGCCCGTCAGCAAGAACATGAGGACACAATCATTGCCTCGATCGAGATTGAACCTGACGTCAACATTCTGGTAACTGATGCATTGCACGGTCTTCCAGTTACCGCAGAAACTTTACGAACCGAAACGCTTCAGGACTTAGTACTCAAGAATGTTACACCGTTTCACAAAACAAGTTGGCCACGTTTACTACCATCTGTCGCGTTATAACAGTACTTCCAGGGGAGATATTCGCTCTCTATTGTGAACGACCGCATACTATTTTCGGATATAGTGGTCATCCCGAAGACACTTCAGGAGCGCCTTATTCAACAGTTTCACGCCGGGCATCCTGGGATCAACCGGATGAAGGCGCTTGCCCGCAGTTATATATACTGACCCTTCATCGACAAACAGTTAGAAGAACTAGCTAAACTCTGCCAAAAAAGCGCCCATGTCTTGAAGGTGCCACAAAAAGCAGAGATCTATTCTGGGCCATAAGCTACTAAGGCACGGTGCCACATCCATTTTGACTTCGCAAGACCGATCAACGGCCGAAGTTTCCTCATTATAGTAGACTCATACAGCAAGTGGTCTGGAGTATTTCTCATGGATAGCCCAACCACCAATGCCACTGTAGCAAAATTGCGCCAAATCTTCAGCAAATTCGGCTGTCTAGAGAAATTGTAACTGACAATGGCACACAATTCACTTCGGCAAGTTTTACGGCGTTCTGCAAGCAATCCGCTGTCCAGGACATCCGCTCGCCGCCGTTTCCTCCATAAGCAAACTGCCAGGTAGAAAGGTTTATCAGTAGGTTCAAGCGATAGCTCTCCACAAACCAAAAGGGAAGGGATGGATAGAGGAGGTGAGTGACCGGTTCCTATTTTTCTCTACCGATCAACACTGAATCCACAAGCGCCGCACGGAGTTTCTCCAGCACTGGCTTTGATGAACCGGAAGCTCCGCATGCCTGTCGACGCCATCCGACGGCTCTCGGAATCCGCAAAGAGAACAGGATTTTAACCGGCGGCATGGAGCAAAGAAACGATCGTCTACACTTAGACAGAAAGTGCTATTACATGACTATCGGGGAGGCCATGCGAATTGGACGTCGGGGATGGTCAAAAACAAACTCGGAAACGTCATGTATGACGCGGTGGTAGCCGCACAGATCTAGGCATGATATGCAAACCAGTTACGGCCAACATTGTAACAACCAGAACAAGCAAGGCCTACAAACCTCCCGTTCGACTTATTGGTGGAAAGCTTCAATTTGCCGAAGGAAGCCGCGTATGACTGCTCACAGTCGAGCAAGGAATCCAGACCACGGATATCGGTACCGAGTTCTCGGGCACTTCAGTCAAGTAGGTAGACCGACAGGCAGAGAACACCCCCCCGAAGACTGCGAATTACTCTTAGATTTTCATCGCATGCCTTGGACGATACCTTAGGAGCGGTGTCCGGGAGATAGTAAAAATTGCCTGCAAAAACCAGTAGGTTAGCGACTAACCGATTCTTAACGATGGTCGCATCGACTTCGAACGTTCCGGAATGTTCTAGGTTTGCACGAGGCTAGCAACCATCTGACATCTCAGCCGAAACTATGGGGAACCGTTAACTTTGGTAGTTGACCTTTCAATTCCAGAAGTCGAAGGTCATTAACAGACCTATAAATACAGCTAAGGTCCGAGGAAGTTGTACAGTGTTTGTTGCCGGCGGTTAATACGTTATTTTGACAACGTCATCGGTGTTCTGCTTTTTTCTTCCGTTGGGCAAGAGGTTTTGTAGGGCAGTAAAGTGCCAATTTCGGAATCGCGTCTAGTGAGAAGATTATAACACCAATAAAACTCTCGATCCGTGTTACTGTCTACTCTGTAGGCGCAATCAAGGGCCAGAATTATCTCATAGCGGACGACGCCTACAGCATGTGACCCGAAGGATCCCTCATGAGCAGCATGCAAACCAACGCAACGGTTTCAAGTTTGCGACAAATATTCAGCGGATTTGGCTGCCCAGCAACATCAGTGACGGACAACAGAACACAATGTACTTCTGCCACATTCACGGAGTTCTGCAGGCGCTGTGCCATCAAAGACGTGCGGTCTCCACCCTTCCACTCCCAATCGAACGGCCAAGCGAAGATTTGTTGTTACCTTCAAACGGGCTCTGATCAAATAGAGGAGGGAGAGAAATGCAGAACTGATGATCGACCGGTTCCTCGTTTTGTACTGATGTACATAAAGTCCGCAAAAGCCGAATGGAGTATTACCAGCAGAGGCAATGATAGAGAGAAAACTCTGCATGTCCTTTGATGTAGTTCGGCCGTTCTCTGAACCTACATTAAAGGAAAGGAACCTTAAAAAGGAAAGTGATTTTACTCAGCTCTATAGTGCTAATTGGCGGTCGTTTCCACTGGGTCAGTCAGTACCTGTACATGATTACCGGGGAGGACACGCAAAATGGACATCAGGAAGGATCCAGGGCAAGCGCGAATAGGTCATTTACGACGTGCTGACTGGAACACAGGTATGGGTATGGCATACAACGCTGCTGCGACCAACGCTGTTTCAGCCACAAGCCACAGCGTCTGCCGAGCTGCTAATTGACCAGTTGGCGGACAGCTTCAACTTGCCCAACAAGCCCGTAGAAGAACCCTGTCAGAAGATAAATGATACCAGTCCGCAGAAAACAGAACACGAATGCAGAACACTTCAGCCAAGGCGATGGACCGATAGGCATAGTACACCGTCCAGTAGGCTTCAAGTCAACCCAAGGTGATCATCATACAGTGTAGTAGATGTCTCAGGAGGGGGGTTTCCGAGATAAGGTAAAATCATCAAGGAAACCCCGTTATTTCAGTAATTATTTGATTAAATTCGATTGGGTATTAATTTCGAAGCTTCTGAAAACTTCCCTTACTTCACGTGACAGCCAACATACTGAGGTTTGACAAGCAAGCCACTATTTTTACTAGTTGACATTCGTCTTCGGAAAGCCGTTGGCTCTTAAGTGACCCATAAATTTGGTGAAGGTCTGGAACAGTTGTACAGCGTTTTGGCGGCGTTTAGTTAATAAATTTTTCTCTGTCAAGATCGCTGGACTTCTGATTTTTCTTCCTTTTGGGATAGAAGCCCTGCGTAGAATTTTGGGTGTATACTTCGGAATTGCGAGTAAATTTGGATTAGCTAACATAAACAAAAACGAGGTATGCAAAATCGCGGCACATTTTTAAGCGAACGGTGTGATTCATCCGTTGATCCTTTGTTACAAAGACGCATGCAATCCCCGGATCTAAAATTGGAAGTCAGTTACTTCATATTTGGTAGCTTAGTATTGGGCTAACCAACACACAACGTCTTCTAGTGCAGATAAGTGAAAGGAACTATGCTGCAGCATAATAAGCACTCTCGTGTGTGGCGTTAACAGGCTACTGGCCGACCCTGGAGCCTAACACGTACGGAATTCCGGAAACCTTGCATTCAACTACACTGGAGGCATCTACCTATCACGTTGTTCAGTTCGCCCTATTACTGTTGTATTTCGAAAGGAAGAGTATGTGACTAGTGATGACTTCACGAAGGCATTGATGGAGGACTCACACATGCCGTACATGCCACATGACAATAATCACCAAAGCTAGATGAAGTTATTGCTCCCTTCAGTTAAGATGATTGTATCATGCGCGCCTTGATATTCTTGTGGACTATTGCGAAAATACGCATTGTCACTGAGTGAAACTTGATCAAACGCATGCTGTCAAAATTGATCTTCTAGGTACATCCGCGCTAAGGATTTATATCTCTTTTCTAAATGAAGCGATTCTGGTCGAGGAATCAATGGATCACACATTCACACTCCGTTAACTTTTTTGCCATATTCCTATTTATCGCCAGTCATTCACTGTCATCGTTTTGGTCATGCAAGTCTCATTCGGTCGGCCTGCTACAAAGAGTTGTCTGAAAGGAAAGGGCATCTAAACTACCACCGTAATCTCACGAGCGTCATATTTGATTTCCGGGATAGGTTAAGAGCGCCCTGTGTCATAGGGTACTTCACATCGCCTTAGTAGTAGTAGTAGTAGTAGTAATAGTAGCAGTATTAGTAGTAGTTTTAGCAGTCTAGAAACTAGACATAGAGCCAAGAGAATATCATGGGGAACAGCGAATAAGGGAGAGTCATCGCGTCAAAATCATCTTGGCATAGTAGTTGAAGGTGAGTAACACACTTCAGCTAATACGCCGCAGGAAGGAAGGAACGTTTTGACAAAAAGTAACACAACACCATTTTAGTTTGTTTTTCACACGCCGACTTTTCGCTGGTCTTGTCATTTTCAATGTGAATCAATACATCACTGTACACTACTATTCCACTGATTCCGGTTGCGGGCCACGTCTTTAAGAGTGTTAAGAAAATGGCACTCCTCATCTTTGGGTCCCCATCCTGGAAGAAGTACGAGTCCAACGGCGGCTAGACACGACGTCAGCGTTTTCATGTGATGCCGCCAAGTGGAAGGCTGACCATCACGAGCTCACTTCCAGCCAGGTCCTTGACGAGCGAAAAGAGCGCGACGCGATAGACCCTCAGGTGCCATGCGTAGGACGTGACCGAGCTATCTTAACTGGCGCAACAAAACCAGTTTGTTTAAGGGAATACTCGCATTCCCCAAAATGCGACGTCGAACGTCATTACTATTTACTCGATGTTGTCACCAAACACGAGCAATCCTCCTTAAGAAACCGTTATCGAAACCAGAAAGACGACGCATGTCTTCTACGCGAATCGTCCAGCCCTCACTCCCATACAGCAATACTGAGCGTTGATGAGCTGAAAAAGCGGCTCTCTAGCGAGAATGAGACGTCGCCACGACGCCACAAGTGCCTCGGGTTGACAAATGCTGATCGAGCTTTATCGATTTGAAGAGAAAGTTCTTTGTTGATTGTGCCGTCACCAGAAACACAGTTCTCAAGGTAGACAAAACTATCTACTTTTTCAAGTTGTGCACCTTTGAGAGTGAGCACGGGAGCAGGTGAAACTCAATCCTTGAGCAGCATTTTACACTTCGATGGGGCGAAGCTCATGCCATATTAGATGCCTCAACCGCCAAACGATCCAGCATGAGTTGCATACCCTGAGGATCGTCACCAAGTAAGGCGATATCATCAGCATAATCTGTCGGTCGCGCGCTCACCTAGTAGAAGCTCCAGGCCAAAATGTTGGAACCCTTCTGTAGCATCCGACAGAACGTCTTCGATTGCGAAGTTGTAGAGGAATGGGGGCATAGGGTAGCCCGGTCGCACACCGCTATTGACAGCGAATTGCGAAGGAAGCTTGCCATAGACCCTCACTCTGCCGGATGTATGAAGGTAAAGTGTTAGTAAGATGGTGGTATATTTATCTGGGACCCCGTTCTTCAGCAAACAACGCCATAAAGCAGGTGGATCAAGGGAGTCAAAAGTGACACGTATGTCCAAGAATGCAACGATAGTGGGCCTGTGATAAATGTGGCGATGTTCGAGGAGCAGGCGGAGCGTGAAGATTTGATCCACGCAACCGCGGCCGGGACTGAAACCAGCTTGTTCTGCACGGTAGTATGATTCACCTACTGAGATAGCCTGCGAAGCAGAAGGTATGCCAATAGCTTGGAGGCAACCGAAATAAGCCTGATCCCGCGATGATTTACATATGAAGTGGAGTGCTTTTCATGAAAATCAGGACAATATCTAATTCGCGCCAAGAGGAAGGCATCTTCTCTTCATGCCAGATTTTTGCGAACAGCGCGGTCAGCTGGTTAATGATCGCCACACCGCCGTATTTGTACAACTCCGGAGGAAATCCATCTGAGCCGGCAGCATTGCACCGCTTCATGGGTCGAATCTCCAGGCAGACTTCCGCTTCGTTGGGTGGATTCATTGGGACGAGCCAGGGTGGACAACAAGGTTTACTGCGTGTACTGATGGATGCTGGAGGCCAGTTGAACTGCAATTGAATGTGCTCGGTCCAGCGGTCCATACGCCTCTGTTGTTTGGTGATCGGAGACTCATCCACCTCACAACTGACCTCACTGACACCAGGCTTCCTGAGGCCAGTGGACCGAATGAGTTGGAAAATACTACGAGTGTTTCCAGAGAGGATAGCGGTCTCCATCACTAAAGCAGGCTCAGACCACCAGGTCTCGCGATCCTTGCGTAGGCTTTGCTTGTGCAGCCGGTTAGCAGAACGGTGCCGTTCGTTGCAAACTGATTCCTCCGGGATATTTTTGCGGAGTTCGAACAGCTCCAGATGACGAACAGAGATGCAAGACTCTAGGGGGCGTTAAGTTAGGCCGCAGCTTGACTGTCCGGAAATGGTCATCGCTGTACGTATACAAGTCCAGTGTTGCTCCATGTCTTGCGAGGGCTTTCAACTGAGTGCATATGCCAGTGAAGACTGATAGCTAGCTTGGACAGAGAAATCAGTTAATCAGTTTATAACAATCTTGCGGTGATTCTTGTTTCGGGATCCCCGAAACACATACAAATTTACGCGCAGACCAGAGTATGATCTGAGTCAACGAAGATGAATCCAAAGGACCTGCAGTTCATTACGCTGCCGCGCCATCTAGAGCTAATTGCAATGTGATCAATTTGAGACCACGGATGTGTTGGCAAAGGGGGACGCCATGTTGCAGAACGCTTCTTCGTACGCCTGAAGTTAGTGCTCGAGAGAAACAGGTGGTTGTCTTCGCACAATGTGAGAAGCCGTTCTCCGCTCACAGAGCAGTTCTCATCGAGCGCGTGATGACCACCAAGGTGGCGTTCGTATGGCAACGGGCGATCAACCCGTGCATTAAAATCCCCAGCATGAATAACGACATCCGACTTTTTAGCATTAGTCAAGAGCTGCTGTGGGTCCCGGTAGAATTCGTCCTTGACCGGGTCGCCACTACAGACATTTGGAGCTTACACGGTGATCACAAATAATTTGTGTCTCTCTTCGCGGCGCTTTTTGATTGTACATGAGCCCCGAAGCCGAAATGCACAAAGTCGGCTGTTAATCGAGAACAAGTCAAGTAGTGCCGCCTCAGCGTTGACGCTTGGTGCTTTACCTACTCCAGCCGAACCCGCTGAGGCTTCTTCTGGATCTCCAGAAAAACGCAGGTGATATCTGGCTTCGTGGTCACTGGGGGAGGTCAATGTAAGCACAGTGCTGGGATCTTGCAACCGGATTTCTGAAAGGCAGCAGACATCAATGTCTAGGGACTCCAGAGTGCGCGTTAGACCGGCTTGCTGTTCAGTCTACATGAGTGTCCGGACGTTGCTGCACGCCAGATGGAACGAGGATCGGGGAGGAAGAAGAGCCAAAACTTGAACGCCTTGGTCCGCAGCGCAACAGGAATCGCAGCCAGACTGTTGCACAGATGAATGGGGTAACGGAAGTGAGGATTGTTAGTAAACAAACAATTGGCGTGTGATGAAGTCGCGTGAATGTGAGAAGCAGAAACAGTAGCTAATGAGCACTTTGTAGTACAGTGCATGATTTTGTGAGAGGGTATGACACTAGCAGGTTGCCCAAGCCGAAGTAGGGAGTTGACTTAGGGGACCCTACCCCGAGCTTTTAACTAAATAACCTACCCGCAAGGTGGTGGGGTGAATTTAGGGATCCGTGCCCACTGGGGGCTCTGACGGGATGTTCATTTTATGCATCTTTGTTTGGTAGAGCACCAAACAGGGGCCCAATACTCCCCATGAAATCAGCACAATTGCTGAAATACAATGCCCAACGAGGTGGGACACTGTCACCGAACACTTTGCTGGAAAGGGGTACACCCGAAATTCCCAACTGGCGTTACGAGTAGGTAGTACTGCAAGTCATACCTGTTCAATTTGCTTTAACGTGAGGTTCCAATCGTCGCTGTGGAAGGCCACAAGTCTATGTTACATAACTTCTTCCAGGCAATCATCAAACTAACTTAGGTCATGCTGATGATAATGCTTTGCTTGGTGACTAGCGCTAGAATATTGTACCCACCCTGAACCGCAACCAAGTGCAGCCATTCTCTTGCCCCGCCGGAATACACGTGCCTTAGCGCCCATTCTTGAAGTTATCGGGTTTGAAATGATGGACAGCGTTGGCTACTGGAAAGCTGCGTTTCTGTAGATGTGATACTGAAACGTAGCCTTTTTTCACGTTTTCATTTATGGCTTAACGTTCATCAATCTGACGAATCGGTAGCACTGTTGAGACGCTTACCTCTCATTGTAGGGTAGCTTACCAACTAGCTCTGGGTGGTGCTGTCGTGCATAAGCAAGTCCTGATCTATAATGTGTCAGAATTAGGCTGTTGATAACGTACTTTTGGAAGACAGCTTTTATGTGGTGAGAATCGCACGTGTGCAGCGATTTCACATCGTAAGTAATGCTGGTTTTCCTCACAAGGAGCTTGTATCGTTTGCCCAGTGAAATTTGGTGCACTTAGCATAATCTGCACGTAACCAGAATAGTAGAGGCACCATACCAAACATGATGCAACAGTGCGTGTGCTCTTCAAAATCTTGTGGTAAAGTCCTCAAGATTGGGGTAAAGTGCTCTAACTGTATTAGATTGTTTCGCCTGAAAGGTATAGGAAAATCTCCCCAAGAAGTAAAGCAGGTAAACAAGTTGCTGTCGTATCTTGGTTTTGTCCAACATATCAACTCACACCAGTCGTCAACTCGTTATGTTTGCTCATGAATAAGTGCAATATATTTGCCAAGACAATTCCGCATTTAGTGAATACTAAGATTGCACCCTCGGAGTTAGATGTGACCATGCTAATACTTCAGCTATCCAACGCAAGCGCCGCTATTAGGTCAAATGCGAGAACCAGATGCTCCAACCGCAATGCAACGTCTTTGTCTCCACATCCTCTGGCTGGGCTCACTCCCATAAGCAGATAAGCTTCAAACGAGAATGTTTCATCTCCTCAGCGGTGCGGTCCATATCAAGCCAGTAGCGATAATGGCAGCTCTTAGACAGACTTCGTCCAGTATAGAGAAAAGCCCGGCATCGCGTGCATCAGATTCCACTATGCAAACGTCAAGGAGAACACCCATAAATCCAATGGCAGCACCGATTAACATTAGGCTGAAGCAACTTCCACAAGCAACCAAACCGTTTAAACGGTATTAATTCGTACCCTCAAGCCTGCAGCAATCATAATAAATCGCGGTGGTTTTTCTGTTGTGTGTACGAATGTTTCAGAATCCGAGTCTAGAATCATTAAGGGAAGCGGATGGACGAACGCAATCAGTAGAACTCCATTTGTATTGCAACTGGCATTACGGCTGAGCGCACGACGCAAAGACGGGTCCTAAATCATCCAACTTCAGTGCATTACGGGAAATCGCGACAATTTCAGGTGACAGTTAAACTGATAACATAGAGGCCGTTCTACTGTCTTTAATTCGGCTCCGTATCACAGCACATGAACTGCGCTTGCCTCCGGACATCCCTTGGAACGAACGTCCGGAAGAGAATAGTAACCCTGATGAAGTTCGTACATCTAAAGAAAGACGCGCGATTATATTTTACGGGATTTCTAAGCTTCAAACATCCTCATCCGAGGAAGCTGCGACACACGAGCGGGAGCAATGGAGTTACATCCGACAGGAACAGTCCCTCGAAAATATCATTGCAAAGTGGTTGACAAGAATTTCAGTATCATCCATCTGCAAGGGAAACGGTCCTCGGCTGGTCAGTTTGATACTTTAGTATAAACCAATGATATTGCTTATACTGGAAAACTGGTCTAAGTTCCGCAAGAGGCTGCCTACAGAAATTCGGTTAAAGGCAGCGAGTACACGGCCATGGGTGGCTAACGACTCATTGGGGACTAGCAACTCGGTGATTCATCACCTCGTACAGTTATGTGAAGAGATTAATTTAATGGCAGCCTCAGCATTCGATGGAATAAGACAAAACACGAGACAGTCAAGGCCAGTATAGGCCAGACTACTCAGAACATGGCTAGTGACCGACTCCTTCATCTGTCGGCATAATTCGTAATATTAATCCAAATTCCAATGATTCACTTTTGCTTACTGAGGAATTGACCTGCTTGTGTACTAATACACAAGGCCATATTAGTAACTTAGTTGAACTCCGCCAACATCGGGTTTCCGAGCCTCGAAATATCATTCCGATCACCGAGACGTGGCTGATCTGTTAAATTACCGAGGTTGAGATCGCTTTACCCGGTATATCACTTCTCCCGAACGAAAGAATGGCTAGGGGAGGAAAGTGATCATGTACTGCAAACCAAACCTTCCTTGTGAGTTCATAGATTAATCACAAAGGTGTCACTGATCTCCTTTTGTGCCAACTGCGGTTTAAGAACGACGATATATGCCTCGTGTCCGTAGTTTACCGATCAAGCAAATCCACTCCGGAGATAGAGCGCAGACTAATATTTGTATTTCCTATGGTGATAAATCAGAAATACACCCATATCCTTATGACAATCAACATTCATGGTTTGGAAACTCCAGCAAGCGTTCTCCCTATATTTGCCTGCAAAATCCACATTTGTCCGTTTAACAACACTGTGACATGGCGGACGTGACTCGTCAGTAAATAAAGTCACTGCCCCTTTCTTCATCCTGGAGAAGCATTGTATTCCAGCAATTTTATGCTGTATTTCTGTGGATCATTGGGCTCCTGTTTGACAAAGGAACAAACGAAAGGCGTATGAACTGCGCAATCAGTCACCGACTCCCAATGGACGCGGTTCCCTGAATTCGGTCAGCTGCCTTGCGGACAGGCTTTTCGGCCAAAGGCTCGGGGTGGTGTCCCCTAAGTCAACACCCTACTTCGGCTTGGGCAACCGGTAGTATCTCGCCCTCTGACGAGACCATGAACTTTAATGCGTTGTGTTGTGTCTGTTACAATTTCTGTACCTTCTTTTGTGTTTGATAGTTTCTGATGGCTCTATGTCTATTTTTGGACTGTTTCAAATATATATATATATATATATAATACAAACGAGGAGGAACATTTCAAGGACTACTTGAAAGAGCTAATCTCGAGCACCCATAAACAACGACGTCATCACTCCCACCAGGTTCAGAACAGCGAATAAGCCATCAAGGTTAGGTCTAATGCTCACCAGTGAGGAGCTCATGATTGATGGGCTAAGTGTGTACGATCCTCTAGGTTGAAGCGATCACGTGACTTTACTGTTAGATTACATTTGCTACGCCGAATACCCCGGTGCAGAGCCTGAAGTGATGCAATCTATTACGCACTATCACGCTTTGACCTCATTCGATGAAAACGCTAGTTGGACATTTATGACTGAGTGCACCCCAGATAGACTGGGAAAGATTCTTGAAAACCTTGATATCGGCCGGTGACCGAGTGGTCTGCGTGCTTGGATGCAACCATAAGGTCACCGGTTCGCATCCACGTAGAGGTGGACGTACTCGCGATATAGTCAGCCCACGCACAACTGGTGGTGGTTGCGTGGAGGCGGAGTGGCGTTACGGCGTTCAGCTGACATCTTACTATTTTTCACGTCACTATTCACCAGCGCATTAGAGCCAAAAGCTTTCAATCGGAACATCAAAGCAAAATGCTTTCAGAGAAGCCGACACGAATATTTATGGCCTTGAGAGATCAGACATGGCGCGTTTACAAAAACAATCCCAGCGCAGAAAACTGGACAGAGTATGTAGCTTAGCGCAGTTACCCTTACAGTTGGTTCCTAAAAACAAAGAAGTACTCCAGCAGGAACTAGCGAAACGACTCACTTCGAACCACAGACGCGTGAATATACTTCGTAAGGTGCGGCGTGGAACCCTGCCACTCACTAGGGTTGGAGGGTATACACATCCAGTAAAAGATGCGGCCAACACCCTACGGGTCCAGTACTTGTCCACTTTCTAAGGGTACAACCCACAACATAATACTTGCTTCTGTCACCACACCATTACATTCACAACAGTAACAGTGCTGATAAAGCAACTAACCTTGTGTACACGCAGCTGTCCGTGAGTGGATAACATGCACCACAAAGCACTGCAGACAGCATCTGTGCATCTATCTTAATCACTTGGCGCATTCTTTCAGCGTTCTCTAGACAAAAATGTAGTTCCTTCAACTTGGAAACGGAGTATTATAACCCCATTCACAGATGAAGAAGTCGGCATGAACATGCCAATTGCCGTCCGTTAACGCTTCTCCTTGTGCTCGCCAAAATTATGGATGCGATCATCGCGGACGTAGTGATGGGCCAATTGGAATGCTACTGCACCATTGCACTTGAGAAGCAAGGGGTTGGTCATCATCGTTCATGTACTACGAGTCTGCTGGTTCCACGTGACAACCGGACCACAACGGTTGATGAGGAGACAGGAACCGATGTTAGCTACATGGACATTCCGAAAGCCTTAGATCGCTTGGAGAATCAAATCCTCCTGCATAAATTTTAACAATGCGGCTTCGAAGATTCGGTAGTAGGATGGATTGGTAACTTTCTACACGAACGGAAATTGAAGGTTAGAGTCTGAACATATCTGTCTGATCCGATTCCAGTGGAGTGTAGCGTACCACAGGGTTTTGCACTGTGGCCTCGCTTGTACTTGGTTTCCGTCAACAATCTAGCGAAAGATATCGCTTCAAATTTTTACACTTCATGGACGATGTTACGGTTTAGCGGGCTGTCAAGGGAATGGACCACAGCGTGATCCTCCGACGCGACCTCGATGAGGCATGCCATTGGTTGGTGAGGAATGCACTCATTCAATGTGGACAAATGTTTCATTTTCCACATCCGCCATCGACACGCCTACATCTGCAAAGTTGCAGTGCACGATTTGCAGACAAGCTCTCAGAAACGTGCCCTCCGTGTGCTGGTACAGGAGGACCTCGGTTGTTCCAGACAGTCATAATCCGGCTCAAGAAGTTATAATCAGCATGTTGGTTTTTGCGGAGGGCGTTCGGGAGTTTGTATACATCTAGCTCTCTGACGCTCAATGCATACGTGCATCCCCATGTCGAATACGTAATCCAAACTCGGCATCCATTTTTAAAGCGTGACCTTGAAGCACACAAAATTCCCCAACGTCGAGCAACGAAATTTGTCAACGGATTCGGGCACCTTCCGTACCAAAAACGACTGAAGTTACTTGAAGAGTTCAGTAGATACTATAGGCGGCTATCTGGAGACCTCATTTAAGTTTACCAAATACTCAGCGACCCGAGTCACGTATGCCACCATCTACTGAAAGAGCCCGAAAAACAACCTCGGAGACAATAGAATGGAACGGAGTCACTAACACAGTCGTCTAGATTGCCAAAGCCTATTTCTCCCTCCGTGTCCGCCAAGCCTGGTACGCCCTTCCAAAGTCTGTTGTCTGTGTCCCAAATCAGCTGTTTTCAAAACCATTGGATATCGAAGTGAGCTCCTGACACTTTATTACCTGAAGAGATATTCTGGATGCTTTCAGGCAAACTAGCCTCTTTGCAATTATAACCCACCGTGACGCACGTAAGTCTTGTGGCAGCCACACTACCAATGAACTGAGCCCATTTATTCGTTGCCTGCATCTGATGGCGTGTGTCAGCAACGCACTCACGCACTCATCCATGGGCCTAGTTTAGTTACGTTGTACAACATGTTGGTTAGAATACAGTTCTGCTCATTGTGAATGTCAGCAACACATAGGCCCTACAGTTAGTTCTCCTCTGTATGTACAGTTAAAAATGCCACAACAGCTTGCGTGTGTGTGTGTGTGTGACGGATTCGAAGGAACACTAATGAATCCCTTAGATTGGTCGCCTACCCTCAAACATTCTCATCTTAAAAGCCAGCGGTAGGGATGACGCCGCTAGCGTGAATGGGCTGCTTTCACTCCTAGCCATCAAGCGCTTGCTGCTTCCAATACTCCACATTCGCTCGTGCACTCGGTTGAACAAATTGGGTGTAGTGATCAACAATTATACCTGGAGTCCAAGGACTCTACAATACTTCCTCGCTTTGGAATGCAGTTTGGAAATTCTGTGTTCAAGGTCTAATAATTTTCGTTGCAAGCACTTACACGTTGGCTCGTCCGTGTGATTTGTCTCGGTTCTATTAGGACTGAGGTATGCACATATTACACTTGAGTTGTATTTTGTTTAATTGTACTTTAGTTAACGTCTTGGTTGGACCAGGGCGTTTTTACGTGTTACTCGAGACTCACAATGAGTCTGTCGTCTACATAAATAGCTTCTCGCCACAGTTGAGTATACAGCCACATCTGCCACCGGCTGGGTAATTGGGTGTTATGCAGGCTACTTCTTGTAAATTAGCTAAAACAGTTTGAGCACTTTTTCGAATGCCGAATGTTGGACAGGACGCAGTGGGATTTGCTAGATTTATTCTTTCTATGATCACGTCATCTTGGTTATCAGATAATCTGCGATATTACAGTCATCTAACGCATAGAGCAGACGGCATCTGCAGCACACACACTAACGATAAGACATCATTGTTTGTATTGTAGCTATTATTTGTGTATCATTTTCCAGCTGGTAACCGTATTGATGGCATTTGTTTCCCTATTCCTATATCTGTCTCTATCTGTTGTTGCCGCTCACAATTCTGACTAAGTCTATAGCCGCCACTTTTAGCTTAACGATTCAATGTTAACTAAACAACGACAGTCGTATTGGTTGTTTAGATAATTATACGTGAGATCTTCCAGCACTAGTGGAATATGGCTGTTTTTCTTATATTCAATTCATACTCGTGCACACTCATAGTCTTATTACTCATGAGGGTTATTGTTTCCCCATTTAGTTTGTGATTGTCCATACACAAGTGTGAATAAATGTCCATTCGCAATACTGCAATACTGCAACTCGAACCAGGGACCTTGGTATGTCAACTGATATCTCATGTTGAATGATTAAGTGGGAGCTACTTAGAAAAACTTATAGGTACCACACTTCAACCTGACAGACTGATGGCATTTTTCCTCGTGCGACACCATTATCTGCTGGCTCGATGTCTAAATGGGACTAGACTAAATTACAAGTCCCGCTAACATCTGTTCGTATCTCGATACATTCCTACTTGACAGATGGATTTTATTACACTTTTTCCCGTGTGACATCATGACTTATTGCGGGTTACAATATGAGGTCAATGTATCCCATCTCAAGTGTCTCTATATGCCCCATTGTACTCCTATCGCCTGCAGGTAAACGCACTGAGACTCAGACAAATCTTCAAGGGTGATTCCGGAACAGCGGCAACATGTTGTGACATCCAAATCGAAATGCTTGGGTACAGGTAGCATTCTAGGCACTAATGAATTGGTCGACATATGCTAAAGGTCAAAACGAATGACCAGGGGGGAAATAAATAGTAACACACGACAGACGTCCCAGTTGATTCTCGCTCACCTCGGACAAGAGACGATTATAACCGGCTCTGGTTTTACCATACGACTTGGATAGCCTGCGGCGGACATAATCACACCACTTCCCCGCTAACTTGAAAAGTTGTTTACTCCATCTCCGTCATTTTCTTTGGGTCATCCGTATTCTATATCCCACATGTAAGTCGCGTTTGGGTACAGGTTCATTCTAGAATGATTAACTACTGACTTGGTGCAATGTGGTATCTTTATTGCACATACCTGGAACGAATGAGCCACAGCTAACCTAACTTTATTTGGCTTATTTAACGCGGTTATGTTTCGCGACGACTTCACATGTTGCCCATTGCAATGTTGTACTCATCATGACCTACGCTATGCTATTCTTGCTACCTTCTCAAGCGGAGTCTAGTATGGTGACATACCAAGACAGTGAGCTACGGTATCTTTCTCTTCATATTATTATTATTCGGTCGCGATTCACATCACTATGTAAGCTCCATGGTATTATTCAACAGACTACGCTACCTACATTCTGCTCTTTGAAATCGATTTATAGATCACTTAACCGCAGCTTGACCAGCTGCTCAATGCTAACGAGCATGACGCTTCGATAGCCGGTGCATCGCCGAATAATGGTTCAGTCTATCCATAAGCACATTCGTAATTGACGTGCGCGCGGTATTTCCGAGCGATTTATGTGCTTGATACGGATCAGTGCTAGGGTGGAAAATTATTGTGTAGGTTTCCAGTTCGATGGATACGTTTGAGTCAAAAGGTTATCATCGCTTGTCCACTTACAGTACGCATAAAGTGTCAAGTTTGACATTTGGAACACAATGCTCAACGATTGTCCCTCATGTGACCACAATGAATTATACATACGAAGAGAAATTTCTTTGGAAATTCTGTGGCAACCGAACAATCCCGACAATTAACCGACTAGCGATTATCACGATGTCGCCATTTCGTGCTCCACTCCGCAGGCTAGTGATGAGAGTGAGTATGGTTATAGTTCCAGTTGTCCCTCAGCCATACTGGATTAACCGGGGCTTATGAAAACACACGTACTAAACAGATGGAAATCAGACGCGCAGAGATGCCTATCAGAAGTTGCATTGCATTTGTACAATCTTATGGATGGACTAAGTAAAAGGTTGAACCTAACGGGAATGGTACGTCAGAGTGTTAGTACATTACATCGGGAAGGAATCGACGCATAGCGACAATCATTTTACGAGCACCGAATGACTGCACCCGAGGTGTACGATATAGATCGTTAGCAAATAGCTTATGGTCACAGTAGAGTACACTTCGGTAGGTACGAACGGTTGACTAGTTGGATATGTACACAAAAATTGCGAGCACTGTTGGAAAAGTCTCATGTTTGACAGTGGGCAGCGGGACTTAGTTGCTGTCACCTGTCAATATCAAAGGGTGCGCATCAATCGTTCTTTGAGTATGTGCACGTACGTAGGGCAGCATTTGACCGAACCGGTCGAAGACACAGACAGCCAGAAGTGGGCACTGCATCGCATTCGCATGCTGTGTGATCATCTTCCCCATCAGCTACTCAAATCAGACTGTACACGTAGAGAGCAACACCTAAGTGCACACTATTTCAGTGTACCAGTAGTTTAGTTATCATTCGACTTAGCAGTTGCTCCACTATTACTACATCGGGTTCCTTCAAATATGGATGCCCAATATTTAAGGCTGTCACGTCTAAATGTTGAAGAAAGCATCAACACTTCATATTCTGGAACTTTTTGTCATGCCTGCGAAAGTGGTTGTTAGCCTAACCTCCAAACCAAACCCATTCACTGTTGTCGTACCATTGATCATGATGTCTAGTGTGTCTCTATCCAGTTTGTGACAGTTCACACTTCAGTTTGGATAAACGCATGTGCATATGTTTTATTCGAACTGCCATTGGATACGGATGACGCCAATCTATGTATTTATGTATACCGAAGGAATTCGACGAAGATACTCATACCGCTTTTGTACGGATAACTTGGTGCAGTAGAACGACATTCGAGCAAAGCGAAAATAACATTACCAGACCATGAAGAAGGTGAGTTTATGACAAACTCATGTTGATTTCAGGTGTTGCGAATCCAAAGCAAATTTGATCGATGCGAACTCCATAGACTGATCGTAAGGGCAGTTGCTCAGGTGCAGGGGTAGGTACTATTGCACGCGGAATAGAAGCATGATGCGTACGCTCCCATTCGATTTACTAATCCAGGCCAATAAGGATGTGTATGTGGTATATTTGCTTGCGTGCTGAGTAATCCTGCATTACAGAAGTAGATGTTGTTTGAGCTCCCCGGTGTGGAGGCGCTTGATGTGAATCTTGACAAGGTGCCTACTTGTCTATTACCCACTACCTCGTCCATACTGGCTCCAGGAGAGAGTTGGTCTTCGCTGGAGGGGACGGAGTGCACCGTCCTCGTGATGGTTCTAGGCTTAAAGAATGGTTCTATCCTGTGTGGAACGAGCTACGGTCCAGCCACCGCCATGTGTAAGTATGGTGTGCATGATTGCCCAATTAGGTCGGAATGCTTCCGTTCTGCTTTTTGAAGGAGTGTGGGCCGGCTCCGTTGATGAAACATGGCACCCATCCACATGCCTCCCGGTCTTATTTCTTCTGGTTTACACCGGATATGGGGTGTGTGGGTGGTGCAACGCAAGCCACCCATGGCCCCCTTTGTGGGCGCAGGCGTCCTGTGGCTGTTCTCATGGAGGCCACAGTGACAGGCAAAGCCGGATACGGACGCTCATATACGTATAATATATATATATATATATATATATAATATATATATATATATATATATATATATATATATATATATATATATAACACTTGACCAAGGAACAATCGGCAGTTCCACGACACATGGGTAGCAAAAAGAAAAGGAAGGAGAAGCAGCCATAGGAAGTGACACGAGGGTTCCTGTGTTGTATGGGCACAGAAGTTCTCGGTCGCCCAGGCCGAGGAAGAGAATAGTCTTAAGAGACCCAACCCGAAGCATTTGGTTTAAAAGGACCTGAGCCGCAAGGCAGCAAAACGATTAAGGCATCTCGTTGGTACGTCCAAACAGCTGTGAATGCGAAGTGCCTTGTCAAGCAGCTGGTTCATTCGCCTTTCTTAGTGTTCCATAGTAGTGTGAAAGAGTACGAGAACTAAAACGCTAAATAGTGTCCGCCGGTGACCGAGTAGACTGCGCATGCCCTCCAATCATAAGGTCACCGGTTCGAATCCGCGTAGAGGTGGGCGTCCTCGCAGTATAGTCAATCCACGCGCGACTGGTGGCGGTCGCGTGGCAGCGAAGCGCCGTTACCGCGTACAGCCAACATACTATTATTAGTTGGTGCTAAATAGCGACACTGTGTATTAAAATAATTCTAAATAGGAGACAATAGCAGGGATTCTTAGCAGGAGTATTTCGTTCGCTTTGGAGATATTGCATGATAACGAACGCGGTGAATGATCCCCATATGAGGTGAAATATATCACTAAATATTTATTTATGCATATGCGTCTTATGCTTAGGTTGATGTTCCATACATCATGCTTCTTCACAGCAGTTGGGCTAAACCAACTTACACATAAACTAGATTTCTTAATTTGGATAAAAATTATTCTACTTTATTTGTTTTGCTTGGTTTTGTTATTTTGCTGCATGGTCCATGTCAATTTCGCTTGTATTTCTCATACAAATTCTACGTTGGTTGTTTGATATCCTCCAGGCGACTGGACCTGAGGTGAACGTTGACACGGTTCCCACCAAGCTAACACACTTCACCTCTAATGCTGACACCAGGAAGATGTGAATTGTTGCTGGAGGATCACGGCGCACGGTTTTCGTGCCAGTGATAGACTCGGAGAGTGGTTCCATTCAGTGTGGAGCAAAGAACGGCTCAGCCACTGCTTTGTGTTCGTCAGGTACTTATAATTCCCCACACGGATAGACAGGAATACTGCTGCAGTGCATGTCAAAGGCGAGTGGGCCTGCTCCATAAATGAAAACTGGTTCCATCCTCATTCCTCCCCGTCTTATTCCTTCAGGTTTACACGGGATATGGGGTGTGTGTAGACGGAGCTGTGGGTGAGGCAGCGCAAGCCACCCATGGTCAAACCGTACGCTGACCTTGTCAGCGTGTGCGTGCTAATCACACAATCCTGTGCTTTGTGTTAACCTTGACTTATCCCCTCCGATTCTTGTGCCACCTCTTCGGAAGTGCGCTCAATCGATTCGGATCACCGAGCTCTATACAACGGCGTCTATAATTTTTAGGTAAATCCAATGACACGGTGGTAGACCACAAACAAAGTCTTCGGAATTATATTCACTAAGGCCAACATGAGTAACTTTGCTTATTTGAGTTTCATCTGTATCTTTGGGATACCATTCGACAGAGCTTCTTTAAGGTCGTCAGAAAATATTTAACTTAGTTCTGCACACCACTGTATACCATAAATACTGGCAATTTTTCTCATCTCACTTTACCGCCAATTTTTTGTGTGCATTTCACTGCCCAAAACCTGTGTGATTTTGGCTACTCGTGCGCCTAGTGACGCACCACCACCAAACCCGCTGACGGGAACAGACGACTGAGACAGCCCAAACGGCGTGACCAGCGCAACCTAAAAGTGCATACCGACCATTGATCCATGGGCAGGTTAAGTTTGTAAACCGGGGATCCAGTGAGCAACAAGCCCAAGGTCAATCGTAGCGCAGACAAGCGGGGAACTGAGATCTTCTCGAAAATCCCGTGTTCATTCCGTGCTGATACATACGACGCAACCAGTGAACGTTACACGTAACGGAGCTAACAGTGTATTGACTGATAGGTTGTCGTTTTGTGACTTATGTTCTAATAGTCCGATAATAAAGATTGTTCAAACGCTTGCGATAAGGTGTGACATGTTGCTTGTTACGTCGACAGAGCAAAAGGAACTGATCGCGGTACTTTGAGGGAAAATCTCAGAACTCGTGTTGCAGATTAGTGCATTACGTAGCCCGAATCCCCGACCTGTTAAAAGACAAAAGCTCTCTAGCAACAATGCTACACAGTCCAGCGAAAGGCAAACACCGTTAGTGAAAAACAGCAGTGAAAACAGGTCGGTTGAAAGTAGTGCTCCAAAGCATGCAGAGTTACGCACAAATCGCACGATCACCGCCGTCAGTAGCCGGAGAACAACCATTAACTCCTACAGATAGTGTAACTAACGGCGTTGTACGTAAAATGTCTTGCTATAGTCCCGGCCTGTCGTCCTCGGAAGACAAGCCGTACACTCCCACTCGACGAACCTACACTCACAAGGAACTGCAGAACAAACAATTACTATGCAATCAAAAAGCGATGATAGTGATAGGTTTAAACGTCCCAGAATCAAGTAGTGCATCGGTAAAGGGTAGACAAACCGAGGAGCAAAACCGGTGGGCTAAAATAACCTGCGTACTCTGACTGAAAGTTCTCCTAACCAGTCTTACACGCGTTTCACGGAATCCATTATCTCCACACTTAGGGGAACCTCGGTTACTGTGAGTAACATTTGACAACACACGCGAACTGGAATATATACCCTTCGCAAGCCACATTTTAGTGATCTATTCTGTCAGTGCCCGCATCTTTCCTGATAAGATATGGACAGAAAAAGAGAAGCGGAAATCCAACCCTAGAGCTTCACGTCAAAATGAGATGAAGAAAGTGGTACTGGTTTATGGTGTGCCAGATTTGAAGCATGATGATAGCAGTGAACGACAGAAGCAAGACAACGAAGAATGGAAGTACATCGCATAGCTCTGTGACATGCCGAATATTGTGGAATTTGACGTCAACCGTCTAAGTGCCTGCACAAACTACCAAGACAGCGGGCCACGAATTTTGAAAGTGACCTTGGCTGCGCCCGAAATGGTATCAGTGGCAATCCAAGCATGAGATGACAACAGGAAACTTGGGCCACGAGAAGTACGTTTATGACCATTCCTTCACTTAATACAGACCTCAGATACAGATGAGCCAGTCCCAGTAGTACCTATCTCAGATCAGCCAACCGTGCAAAAACCGTTTCGAAAATCTTCAGCAGACCAGCACTTTTTGTGCCTGTCACTCACAGCGAACCGAGCTCCTAATGCGTCAAAAATACATTGGTGCTGCACCAACACTCATGGGTTGCATTCTAAGCTCTCGGAACTGCGCCATCGACATGAAACAACAACTTGGGACATCATAGCAGTTACTGAAACTCGGCTTTCAAACGACATGTTTGATCCAGAGATTGAACTCAGTGAGACGTCAGTCATTCGAAATGATCGTCCACCTCGAGGTGCTTCTGTTGCCTACTACTATCGAGATTACTTGAAATGTGAGTCCATTACCAAAACTTCCCTTGTTATTCCTGACGCACTGTTTTGCCGACTGCATATAGTAGGCCGAGATGTTGGTTCACAGAAGACGAGTGATGCTTGCCGCTTAGCAGTTATCTATAGGTTACCAAACTCGTCAGTAGACCGCGATAACCTTCTGTTAAGCGCCCTCCGCTATGCTATTTCACAAAAGTACTCTCGCTGTCTTATAATGGACGACTTTAATATTTCTTCAATAACATCGATGTCCCCTAATGGGTCATCATTTAAGTCGCAGCTCCTTGAATTCATGGATGTGGCAGTTTTCTATAACCATGTGCATCGAGCAACCAGACACCGCGTTTCAAGCAGGCCATCACTCCTAGACTTAATCCTGACTAATTAAGAGTTGATGGTTGAGTCAATAACATACGATGCTCCACTGCGCCTTAGCGACCATTCAGTCCTAACATTTAGCTATGTATGTTATCCTAGTATTGTTAATAAAGTAAGAGCGACTCAAAGAAACTATTACGGACTATTTTAAGCTGCGCAACTTAGCAGCAACTATTAACTGGGATCTACAGACGCACAGTTTAGCGAATGACGCGTGGAATGTAATGAAGGATAAAATTAACTAGATCATGCAATCTACATCGAAGGTTGTACCTTTACGATCCTCGCGCAGGACCGATACGTGGATCCGAAGCAGAACACGTAAATGAATCAATAGAAGAGATGAGATCTGGAGGCAACATTCGCTAAGCCCATGTGGTACCACGTGGCAGAATGATGAAGCAACCAGAAACTACTGCACGTCACTCATTAGAATCGATAAGTACGAATGGCAAGAGACCATGGTGCTGAAATTTAAGAGTAACACCAAACTACTGTACAGCTTTGTGAATGGCAAAAGAAAGGTCAAGCCTGGAATATCACCACTCCAGACCTCCAATGGCCTAACAACTACTGCTGTGGATGCTGCGAACGCCCTACTCCTGCAGTTTGACTCGGTAGCTACAAATACCATGGAACCTTCGCCCTATCTATTCCCAACAAGTCTCGTTGACTTATCCAGCATCAACTTTACTCTAGCAGCTGTTGCAAGCAAATTACAGTCTCTCCGGGAGTACGGTGTCCTGGAATCGACATGATCGGCCCAAAAGTACTGAAAACCCTTACTCCCACCATAGCAGTACCACTTGCAACCTTTTACCAGGGTCTGCTTATCTCCCATACACTCCCATCTGAGTGGAAAATTGGTATTATCACTCAAATATACAAAGGAAGTAAGCGGTCGGATCCTGCCAACTACCGACCTATTATGTTCCTTCCTGTTTTATCAAAACCGATGGAATTGGTAATAGCAGATGAACAGCAAATAATTTCTAATACCCAACATGGTTTCAGACGCAGACGAGCTTGTCTCATCAATTTGCTGATTACTCGGGACTCATGGACCAGGGCGGCTGATGAACGAGTCCCCATAGATGTGATTTACTTGGATTTTTCTAAAGCATTCGACAGGGTCAATCACTTCTTTCTCTTCCAAAAGCTTGCTATCAACGGTTCCCTGCTCACCTGGTTAGAAGACTACTTACATGACAGAGCAATCAAGGTAAGAGTAGCCGACACTCACTCTGCAAGCCTGTGCTTCTCCAGTGGTTTACCACAAGGATCCGTCCTCGGCCCGCCACTGTTGGTAGTCTACATTAATGACCTACCAGCAGACATTCTATCTTACATGCACATATTTGCAGATGGTATTAAAATATGGAGAGCAATGCGCTCACCATCCGACCGTGTCTACCTCCAGGAAGATCTGACTCGGATTAACGAATGGGCAGAAAGGAACCAGCTCCGACGAAACCCTGTAAGGTGCCATCAGCTGACGGTGTGCAGCAGCTTCGCCAACAGATACCTTTTGGAGCAAGATATCCTGCAACACGTGACTAGTGAACGCCACTTGGGTATAATCGCACAATGGGGTCTTGGCAATTCGCTCCAATGTACGAAAGCAGCAAGTGTGGCGAACTTGAAATTAAGACTTTTGAGGCGAACAACTTTGAGCGACGGCTAATACCAATGCTGGTTAACTCCTATCCGTCCTCATGTTGAATATGCAATTCAGGCCTGGTGTCCATGGTTAAAAGGAGACATTCGTCCATTGGAACAACCCCAAAGAAGAGCCACAAAGGTAACGTGTGGACTATCCGGCCTAAGTTACGGACTGCGTCTTCGTGTACCCGGTGTGTTCTCATTAGAATACCGACGCCTTCGCGGAGATCTTACTCTCACGTACCGGATACTAACTGAAAGCGAGCATCCATCTACATCACTGTAGACCCTAGCTCCTTAGAAACAAAGCCAAGGGAACCGCTTGAAACTAATGACACAACACTCCCGTCTGAATTGCAGAAAGTCTGTTTACTCACTTAGAATATGTTCTCACTGGAATGCATTACCAAGATATATGGTGAATGCAACAAACATGACGACATTCGAAAGACTCTTAGATTTTCATCTTAGCGATAAACGTTACACAACAGATTGGTAAGGTGCAATTGTTTAACCCCTGATACTTCAAGTTCCACGTTGGAACCCACTGATTTTGCTTTCCTTTGCATATCACTCCTGTGCATCATGTAAAGTTATGCTTTTATCCGCTCATAAATTATTGAACTATTGTAAACGCAGGCGTCCTGTGGTTTCACTTTGGAGGCCACAGGGACAGACAAATCCAGAACAGGCTGACGGCAACCATATATTAATATTTGTTGGAAATCAATGACATCGCCGAAGATTTCTCGCTGAAAAATATCGATCTAGTTTACTTTCTTTCAGAGATGGTCATTCTCATAGAAGAGTTGCCTCCTTCGAATTAAACTATTTTAGTGGTCTAAGTGTTCGCTGAGCTCCGCAGTTTGATTTCAAACATTTCGTCACCACCCTAGGTGACATCGACAGTGCACGCTTTTGTAGCAGAGCGGCGTGGTACGAAGCATTAGTGAGTGTGAGTGATCGATCTGAGTTTGGATTGTCCGACGGACACATGACCATCGAAATCGGTCTCCGATTCTTGCCTCGCATCGTACGCGCGCGTGCCTCTTCGGTTGTCATCGTCACTTGACGCAGTCGTCTGGGGTTCTGTTCGGTTAGATTTAATCCACTAATTCGGTGATCTCTCAGTAGCGCTGCATATATAGCATCTATTTCAACGCGTTGGTTTATTGAATTGTCTGTAGAATGCCATGCTTCCAAGAACTCTCTAGCTTGCCTCGAATTTCCACGGGCTAAGATCTTTACGTTCTCTAGGTCGAAGTGGTGGCCTTCTTGGTTTTCATGCATGGAGACCAGTGAATGCAGGTCGTGTCTCCGCATGGCCATTATGTGTTCGTTGATCCGTGTTGAAAGTTTCCATCCAGTCTGCCCGATGTAGTGTTTGTCACACACTGCAGTTAATTTTGTAGATGACATCATTTTCACTGCCTTGTTTTACTTTGTCCTTCGGTCTTGAAAGTAATCTACGCAAACTACCAGTTGGTTTGTGGGCTATCAAAATTCCTCGTGGTTGTAACAATCTCGACGTTAGTTCAGACACGTTCTTGATGTAAGGAAGCGCTACCCGTTTATCTACGTTTTTCAGTTGTAGTTGATGCACTCTTTTCTTTGGGCTTCTTCTGATGAAGTTTCTTGGATACCCGTTATTTTGCCACACCCGGTATAGATGTTTCTCTTCCTCCTTCCTCAGTTCTGTCGTGCTGCAGTGCGTTTCGGCCCTTCTGCAAATGCTTTGAATGCAGCTTTTTTGTGTTTCAGTGGATGGTTGCTGTTGTAGTTTAATAGTTGGTATGTGTGGATTTTCTTTCGATATACGCATGTTTGCAGTGTTTCTGTGGACTATTCTTAGATGTACTGGTCCACAGAAACACTGACGGAACGCTTCAAACGTGCGTATATCGAAAGAAGATTCATCATGTCTTACGGCTGGTGCATCACCCTAAACAATGAACGCGTCCGTATACGGTTGTCCACACGAGATATTGAAATTAGCTACTGGTCTATCCGCACTTTCTCCGAACAAGTCCAATACCAAGTAGCACGTGCCAGACAGTCTATGTTCAATATATCAAACAAAATCCACAAAAATCTTGCTAGGGTTGAGCTTTTCAAGCTACTCACTCGCCCCATCCTCGAATACGGCAGCATAATATACGGAAATATGAGAAAGGGCGACAGAATTGCTGTGGAGCACCTGTAGAGGTCATTTACTAAACATCTGGTTGGTAAACACTCTGGTATGAGTTATCGAGAATGTTGCGATGAACTTTATCGCGAACCACTTTGGATTCGACGATTGAAGCACAACTTGCTGCTTTTCAACATGTTACACAAAATGACTTATTCCAACCTCCCTACACTCAGTTTACAACATTGTTCAACTCGAGCGTTTCGCAACAAATATTTTACACTGAATATACCGATGGTTAGAACGAACGTCCGCTCTAATTTCTTCCTGGTCAAATACAGCTATCTGCGGAATAAACTACCAACAACACTCAGGTCATGGGGACAATATGGCAAAAGTTAGTAGTAGACTCACCAATTACCTTGATCTAACTATCCTAAGCTCTATATTCACATGGGAAAAACCCCTCGATGAGCTATTCCAAGAGGGACCCACTTCTTTAGCGCGTCGGCTGCCATACGCACTGTAGTGTTCACCTCCCCGTCTATCGGGCCGATGTCTTCCCTATTCCACCAGCGCCAGTTTCTGAGCGCTTGAGCTTTTTCGGGTCACATCCAATCCTCTGATTAACCATATTACACTGTTTACTTGTTCGGCACCTGCACTGGTCAATGTTGCAAATCTTCGGGTGAAACACATGGCAATAGGCGATGCTGTGTGCATTATTCTCTTACACTTGCTCACTTCCGGAGCCGGCGCCACTGTCGTTTTCTCTCTGTAGCTGTCGCAAATATTGCTGTCTATTCTCTCTCTTGTATTCCACACTGTACATCTATCAGTCTATGCTGAGCCACATAATGCGTGCCGCTCCTTGTATTAATTAAGCCGACTGCCAGCAACTCATTAATTAGTAAGTTATAACTAACAGTCTATTTGCATTCAACGTCACACCGTGGATGTCCACCTTAGATGGGCACACCTATCATCTTTTGGGGCTGCTACTCACACTACAGATAAACCTGGCTCCTTTCAGCGCTGGCTCTAAAACCATTTTCTCGCTACATCGATGGTATTCAAGCCCTCGCTCCTGTTATTATCGTTGAAGGCCTATCAGCGGGCAGCTTCTTCCTCAAAATTTACCCGACTCCCAGTATCAACCTTCCCTGTCGTCTATTTGACTGGTTTGCCGCACTGTAGAAGTCCCTTTCCTTTTTCGCTGTTCCAGGTTCCCATTAGGGCTGGCTTTGCAACCGTATTCTCGCTACCGCTATAGTAGATAAAATCCATTTTCGTCACAAATTTGACACTTCGTCTCACCCCTTCACCCAGCTGTTTCTCTAACATCCGCTTACCGAACCTGTTATGTTATTATTCTCAAGGGTATCAAACCCGGCCTAATAACCCAATTGGCTCTCATACGTGTTCAGAAGATAAGACCTACCACTGTCAGCCGAACGCTAACCTATAGCTTAAGCGCATATTAAACCACTTACTATTTTACAAATGATATATTCTCGGTAAAACGAGACACACCTTTAAAGGCGTGATCAAATATGCATACAAGCATAGCTTCTTTGGAATGTTAAAATATTGCGTTTTAATGAAAGGTATAAAAGAAAAGCCGTAGTTCATATGAGTGAGCATTTTGCCAGGTAATATTCAGATCAAGGAACATGATGGCGCTGTGGCGCGCAAAAGTCTGTCAAGAAAAACGTTAGGGGTTATTTCGCCAGGTGGTGATCCGTGAGCACAGTAGCCCAAGCAAGGTTTTCGTGCAAACAACGACCATTACAAAAAAGGGAAGATCTGTGCAACATCAAAGCATTCTTCATAGTAGGATTGGTTGCACAAGTTGGATGTAGCAGGCTGAGGACTGCGTCCGTGTGAAAGGTTTTGCTGTGACTTTATTTTGTAGCGAGTCACATCCGCCAAGTGGCAGTGTTTTTAAGCGGACACTTGTGGCTATTTTAGGGAGAACGCTTGCCAGGCGAAAACCGACTACGTCCTGGAACACTGCCGTAGCTTCCGCTGAGCAGTAGTGCAAGTCGGTAAGGTATGGTATAACAGATTTTGCACTCTAATATTCGCAGTCGGTTGACAGCCAAAATTCTTCGTTGGTTAGCCAGGTGGCTTAGAACTGATACGGCAGCAGTCGTTGAAGGTGGCCAGTGATGTAAAAGATACGAAGAGTCGAATGAGAATGATGCGGGTGAGTAAATACATTGTTAATAGAGGCCGGCTTTTCTATTATAATCTGGTTTTGCTCGCAAACCGTGTCCAGCTATCCACGCCGGACTTGTCATGTGGTCGGTTAATCCTCAATAGTAGTGAGTGACGAAAAGGTGGAACAGTGTCAAAATCTTTCACAAGATATACGAATAGCTCATCTACAGCGTAGCCACTGTCTACCGCTTCGGCCCAGCTTTCACCAGCTACAAGTAAATTAGTATGACACGAAAATCCCTTGCGGAACCTATGTTGCACCTCACTGGGAAGTTTGAGTCGATGCAAGTGGTGCTCTACTGAATCCCTTATCAGCTTTTCAAACAACTTGACTGCTACACTTGTCAAACTGACAGGTCGATAGTTCGCGGGTAGAGCGCTGTCACCGCCCTTAAAAATCGGACAGATGATTGCCTCCTTCCAGTCCGAAGGTATTCTGCAGCTATCCAGCGATATTGAAAACACGCATGTGAGCGGACCACTCAGCTCAGTGGCCAATTCATGCAACAGCTTCGGATGAATTGAATCAGGACCGGAAGCTTTATAGGGATTAACGCCTTGCAGTAGCTCAAAGACCTGCGTCTCCGTTAGGCTAAATTCAGCTAAGCAAGAATCCTCTGGAACTCTTAAAACCAATTCAACCTGTGGTAAAGGAGTCTCCCAAGCAAAGACCCCAGTATGCCGAGCGCCCAGTATACAAGCCTTGTCATAGTCAGTTTGCGCACGGGTCCCGTCTGCTCGCAATAAAGCTGGTATAGACAGTTTTGCCCTGCTGCGTCTTTTAACGTAAACAAAATACTTCTTGGGATTAGCTGCGGCCAAGTCCGCTAAACACTGCTCGTATTGGAGACGAGCAGTTCTGAGATGTTGCTTAAATTTATTTTTAATCTCACCATAACTATCATAGGTGCTGGCTGATGGAGCTGCTTGGTAGGTTTGCCAACATCTAGACCTTTTCTTGAGTAGGTACTTGCCTGTGGTTTCTATCCATGGAGGCTGTGCTCTTAACCCTCTTTTCCTAATGAGTGGAATATAGGGAGTGGAAACCTCCGTAAGGTATGCCTTAAATTTATCCCAGGCTAACTGGACAGAGTCAGCCCGCCAGATCTCACAGTTCAGAACTGAAGCCTTAGTTCGCATGGCAATAAAGTCCGCCCGCCAAATATTTGGAAGTAATTCAACAGCGGTATCTTGGTGCCTTGAAAGAGCACATCGAAAGGATATGCATGCGTGATCGCTGGACCCTAGAGGTGCACCGTGTGAAACGTCAGCCACGGAGTCCAGGGACTTGGCGAAAACCAAATCCAAAGTAGATGGTATTTGGTTGTCCATATACCTAGTGGGAAAGTCAACGAACTGGTGCAAAGGCACTTGGAGAGTCAGTTCAAGGAAGTCTGCACCGAATGTTCCTAATGCCGAATTGCAAGAAAGATCGGCCCAACAGACTTCCGGGTGGTTGAAATCCTCTAGCACTAAACACCTATTCGCAGACTGAGTGCGAATAAACTCAAGTCACCCCCTGGAAGAACTTCCAGGACTTCTGTTTATCACTATAACTGTAAACTGGGTAGAAGAAGTGCACAAAACAGCCGATAGTGCTTCAACAGTCTGATCCGACGACTGGAATGTGCAGGTCCTCAACACATCTAAGTTACAGCTCACATACATTACAACGCCTCCGCCTTGGCGACCAACGGAGCGATCAGTTCTAAGCAGCGCGTAGCCAGGTAAATATACCTCACCGTCCGTGATATCCGGAGACAACCACGTCTCAGTGAAAGCAAGTATGTCGAGGCGAGATTTGTCTACAAGTAGACCCAAATTGTGCACCTTGTTCCTTGGGCTACGCACGTTGCTAAGTACTACCTCAAGGAAGTCGGCACGGCCATCCCTAGGTCGTGCGCTATCAGGATGGGTTCTGATAGGGCGGAAAGTAACTTCCGGCTGACCACCTGAAAACCCACCAGACGGAGGCCTTGCTCACCAGCCGCCCGTCTAGTTTTGAGGTCTTTGATAGCCTCCTTTAACTTCAGTCTATCTGCCAGTGGTAGGTCCGTCTGAACGCTGACACCACTACCCTTTAATTTGAACGCAAACCGCAGTAATGATTTGCGTTCCTCCGGGGTAGAACGGACTACGCGAAGTAGCCTGGGTCGTGGATTTGGCGTAGCGATGGAGACGTTCCCAAATCTGGTCAGCTTTCTGACCGTGACACTAAGGAAGCCAGGTGGAAGCAGCTTGCTGACACACAGTTTCAGCCACTTGATGTCATCCAAGATGCGTTCCCTTGGGAGAGCGGCCGCAGCTTCAGTAACATTAGGGAATATAACGCTACTATCCGTGAAAGAGTCGGCACGACGGGGAGTTTTACCCCACGTGCCTTGGAGTCGACACCTATACCAGCACAATGGTGGGCTTATTTGAAGTTGAGCTGCCGCGAGTTCTGTAGTACAGCAATAAACTGGCTACAAGAAGCCACTTGCAATAAAAGTAACATTTTGTAAAATTTTAATGCAGTGACATCATTGAAGGTGTATTCATAAATTTACATAAACATTTAACCCAATTGACTGTACATTAGTCTACGCAATCATGCACGTGCAAATTGATGCACCAACTTGTTCAAAAGAGCGAAGATTCAATAATGCGGGGCTGTATATCAACGAAAATATCAGAACAATTTGTGGAGTATATACTGGGTTGCTTCGTGAAATGTTTACTACCGAGCTTCCGCCAGACGCGCATTTTTTGTAAGGTTGCCATCCAAAGCTCCGCCATGTTGGATGACGGTGCTGTGTTTTGCAGTATGGTTGGTGCTGGCTACAAAAGCGCTGAGGAAATGTAGCAGGCGGTGCATAATACGAAGTCCGAAAAGCACGCGTTTTCAAGTATTCGTTGATGATTTCACAGCCCAGGAGTTTCGTGTACAACTATGTGGTTTTCCTCCGCGTGCATTCCAGGCGTGCTGCCTTCTGTGGGAAGGGGCGTGCTATTGCCTGCACTGCTGGTTTCCAATAATAAATAAATAATATTTTATTCTATACAAAGCGAGGCATTTCTTTTGGGCATGATCAGCATATTGCAATGTTGTACGTGATAGCATGCTTAGAAGCACCAAGAGCAGTAGTAGCAGGAGTAGTGCAGATGGAGTCAATGGTGGGGGCCCACATGGCTCAAAGGTTGTACGAACTCTATGCCCACAAAATGCGATAAGTAAAGAATCAGACCAATAAGGTGGAGTATGTTGATGAGGAACTAGTCCGATAAGGTGCTGTACACAGAGCCGGTCAGGTGGGTGAAGCATAAGGAAAAAGCTGCAAAAATATTTAAGAATAGTGGCATGTAATTGAGCAGATATATGCAAAGAATTTGTAAATGTGGTATCGGTCAACTTCCCAATGTGTGTTAGTACAGTGAATTTATTGAGTGGCGAGTCACATCCGTGACGTCGCAGTGTTTTTAGACATACACTTGTGGCTTTTTGTAGGGGAAAAGCTTGCCAGAAGAAGACCCACCACATCCTGGAACATTGCCGACTGGTGATATGATATTGAAAATATTGCATCCGACCGATTACCCTGGCGGATATTCGCAGCCACGTTTCGCCAATTTGTTTCCCATGGTTGAGTTGTACTCTGTCTGGACGCTACCAGAGTACTGTTGAGTTTCGCCCGAACATATGGCAAGCAGACTATCAATCAATGAGAGCCAAGGCTTCTAGTTTCCATTGTGAGATCTCAGACGATGATACTGTCTAGGTTGCCTGGGATAAATTTAAGTCGTAGCTCACAGAGGTCTCTGCTCCCTTCCTCCCAGTCAGAAGGAGAAAGGAGGCCCGATCACAGCCGCCCTGGATAGATCCCACTGGCAGGCATCTGCTCACAAAGAGGTCTAGATGTTGGCGGACTTACCGAGATGCTCCGTCCACCGATACTTATGACAGGTACCGTAAGGCTAGAAATAGGTGTAAGCAACACCTGAGGCGTGCTCGGCTCAATTTTGAAAAAGGGTTAGCGGACGAAGCTTCAGAGAATCCAAAAAGATTCTTCGCTAATGTCAAAAGGCGCTGCGCTTCGAACATGTCAATTCCAGTATTGATGCGTGATGACGGTACTCATGCGCATACGGACTATGACAAGGCCTGCGTACTCAGTGGGCAATATGTGGCAGCGTTTGTAAGGGAAACCTCTTTGATAGGCGTTGAGCTGGTTTGCAGGACCCCAGAGGGTTCAGAACTATCTGAATTTATTGTAGCGGAGACTGCAGTTAGTAGGCTGTTACAAGGGCTGAACCCTTCTAATGCCTCTGGGCCTGCTTTAATTCACCCCAAACTGTTGCATGAGTTGGCTGCGGAACTAAGTGGACCGCTCGCTATTGTGTTTCAGAAATCGCTTGCCAGTTGTGCATCGCCTTCCGAATGGAAGGAAGCTGTCATCTGTCCCATCTTCAAACATGGGGACAGGGGTCTGCCTGCAAATTACAGGCCAGTTAGTCTGACGAGTGTAGTGGTCAAACTCCTCGAGAAACTGGTGCGAGATTCATTGGAGAGTCATCTGAGTATATTTAATCTACTTAGCAATGTACAACACGGATTCCGGAAGGGATTTTCGTGTCTGACGAATCCGTTGGCGGCTCGCGAAAATTGGGCGGATACAGTGGATAACGGCCACACATTGGACGTGCTTTTCGTCGACTTTTCGAAGGCATTTGACAAGGTACCCCTTTGAGGCTCGCGCAAAAGCTGTCCTCCTACGGGGTATCTGGCCGCGCTCTTTATTGGATGACTGCCTTCTTAGAGGGTAGAGAAGAGTGTGTACGGGTAGACCGGGGCCCATCATTTAGACAGTCTGTCCTCAGCGGCGTGTTGCAGGGCTCGGTCCTTGGACCGCTGTTGTTCTCTATGTATGTGAATGACCTACCCGCGGAACTTGAGGTACCATCGCTGCTATTTGCTGATGACCTGAAGCTATGGAATATTGTTGATGTTCCTGGGGTTTCCGAAGCTATTCAGCGTGCAGTGGATAAGCTTTGGGACTGGTCTACTTTATGGTTACTGCCCATAAATCAGGCAAAGTGCTCCGTTCTTCGAATTGGAGGAGGTTGTCCCCCTACGAAATACTTGGTCGGTGGGGTTGAGCTCCCAAGTTTATCCAGCCAGATTGACCTAGGCATCGTACACTCTTCGGCGTTACACTCCGGCGACAACTGGAAAAAGGCCGCAAGCAGAGATTTCCGCATGTTGTGGTTAATCCGACGTTCGTTCGGAGCCTTGACGGGCGGCATCTTTACGGGGCTGTTCTCGGCTTTCGTTCGGCCTCATATGGAATACTGCGTCCAGGCTTGTCCGCCCTGCCTCGTCCGGGACAAAATGGAGCTAGCGAGGGTTTTACGAGTGGGTACTAGTTCTGTTGAGGGATTACGGGGACGGACGTACCCCGAGCATCTTCTTAGTTTGGGAATGCATTCAATGCACTACCGAAGGCTTAGAGGAGACCTAATCCTAACCTACAGTATTTTAACTGGGAAGGTTGGTCCAGATTTATCTTGGCTATTCAGTCCCGCTAGATTGTCAGTTCTACGCGGCCATTCGTTGAAGCTGGACAAACCGCGGTCCGATCGGACTAGGGCGAAAATCCGGCTGTCACGCAGAGTCATCGACCGCTGGAACATGCTTCCGGAAAGTGTTATCAGGGAATCAACGGTTAAGGGGTTTGAGCGGCAACTTGACGCTCTTGGGTGGCAACATGAAACCTTTCCTTTTTCCTGGGTAACTCACATTTTAAATAAATAAATAGGTTATTCTCGAATTTGTCGTGAAACACCAAGCAAGGCATGATCAATATTTACATGCAATAATGCTTCGCAACAAACACGTTGCTATGAGTGTGGTCGGCAGTAAGCCGAAGGTTGTACAATTTGCGGAAATTGTGTAAGTAGTCACGGGATAGAGTCTTCAATGAATGATAAAACGTTGAATTCTAGCGTGCGTAGTGGAAACAGTCAGGGCTGTACACGTGTAATGAAAACGATACGTATACACATGGTGTAACTTATTATTGAAAGTGACAGAGCAATATTGAATAATGATTCTGGTCGACTTGTCAGTAAGTAGTGCAGGGCAGTGACTTTATTCAGTAGCGAGTCACATCCGCTACGTCGCAGTGTTGTTACGCGGACATTTGTGGCTTTTATAGGGAGAACGCTTGCCAGGCGAAAACCAACCACGTCCTGGAACACTGTCAGAAATTTTTCGGTGCACTAATATAAAACTGGCAGACCAGGTAGTCGACTGATTTCACACTCATATATCCGCAGTCAAATGACCTTTAATTTCCTCTGTTATTTGATCAGATATCTTGGGCAAGACCGCCATAATGGCTGAGGCGATTCGAGGATGTGGGCTTCACGAAGAGTTGTCGTTGTGGGTATCCAGGTAGGCGAAACGTCAGTTTCTTGCGTCTGGATTTTTCAGGAGTATGTATTCTTTTCAGGTGTGTGAAGTTCTTGAGTCCAGCTACCATCACTGGACAAGGGTCCTGGTAGTGAGTGCAGTTGTATCCGTTTCTTGTACAGCCATGTGCTTCATAGGTCCTTATTGGTTGTTCTGTCCCGGACAAAAGCGGTTTCTCGGTACTATCCCGGATCCCCAAGAAATTCCGGACCTCGGGGAAAAAGGAATGTGAGAGACAACCAAGGCCGCAACGAACAGGTGTGGATACAAACATTATTAAACTCCTATGTTATAACATTTAGTGTGGAGACAAATGATGTACAATGTGCAGCAATAATGGTGCTGAAAGTGTCTTTTGAATGCTTTTCGAAAGCAGTGGCCCTATAAGTTGGTTGCTACTATCTACAAAGAATACAGAGCGTTGCGCCATTAAGCAAAAACGCAGTATCAGTTTACTATGATGCGACTTTAGCGTGAAAATACATAAAGCAGAGTTCAGGGACTAGCGGCGTTAGAATGGTGGATGGACGGCTGGTGGCCAGCCTACAAAGAAAGAGATGGTAAGTCAGCGGATGGATAGGACTCAAGCGCTGAGTAAAAATTATCGGATGATCAAGACAGAAAGACGATCCGAGGGTACTAGGAGTATAGTGCTATGGCCTATTGAAATAAGAAAAGCCTATGAGGGCTAACCTCCTAAAAAGGTAAGTGTCGAAACCATTGCTGTAAAAACGGATCCAGATTTATAGGGGAGAAAGGATTGATCGATAGAAATGAAGTATTAAAGATCAGTTAAAGGAAAGCGCACGTGCGAAATAAATATATATGTATCGTCGCGTAGAGAAACAAGTCATACTAGGGTGCTAAAAATGGTGAGAAATGAACACCTAGAAATGTGAAACTAACGGGCGTCTGCGTGCCGGCCAAGTGAAAGGAGAGAAGAACTAAGAGGCTAAGAAACATTAATTGACGGAAGGGCAGAGAATAGCAGAAATGCAAGCGTAGCGTAAGGTTGCTTAGAGTATCGGAGCAGTGAGGTCTAACCTCAGCAGCTAGGGCGCTAAGATAATAGTACCAAGCTGGATAGTGCCAGCGAATGCTAGCCCGAGAGTTGTATGATTGCATGTGATAAGGTCTAAGACAATAAATCAAGTAAAAATAAATGAGCAGTAAGAAGGGTGAGGCAAAACAGCGGCTTGTGCTGAATACATGGATATGCTTGCACGAGAGAAGAGAGCAAAGAAAGGCTTCATAAAGAAAGGATAACGAACGAATGAATTCCAGGCATACGTTAAGGCTCTTAAAAAGATTAGAGCAAAAATAGGCGATCCGCATAGAATAGGATCATGCTGTGGTGTTAAAGGAATAAAACTAGGGAAGACTGAGCCGGAAGAAGCCGGTCAGATTGCTGGATTATTAGTAATTAGGTGTCATAGACGAGTGACTGATATGCGTCTAGCAAGGAGCAACTATGTACTGACCGGATGAGGTGAAGAAGGTCGCCAGACGAGAGCTAAGGTCGGATAAAGAAAGGACAACAGCCATGAAGAATGATTGTTGGAGTCGTAGCATATAATGCTGAACCACGGCGGTGTATAAGTTCACAATTTATGCTAGGGTACTGGGATATTACTACTTTGGAAAGAGCCTGGGAAAGCCAGTCAATAGCTGGACGCTTACAGGTGATAAAGTCAAAGACGTTACAACCATTAAGCGATATGAGAACGTCTAGCGTAGAGAGGCTAAGTAACGGCTGAGCCTCGACTTGAAGATTTGGAAGGAGCGCTAGAGAAAGCTGAAAAGTTTATATGGAAGGACATCAAACAGTCGGAGTGCATGCATAAATTAATTCTGCTGAGGACATCGCAGCATATGAGTCAGATGCGCGCAGATACTGAGTCCTGTTATGGTGCTAAGATTTTATTACTAAGGTAGACTGGGCTGGCAAATGCCAGTGAAAGGCCCGGAATCCTACATGAGCAGGCGTAACAAACGATACAGCGAGCAAGGGATAAATGGACGTTTAGAAGGAAGATGCAATGGAGCAATTGTGCGCAGGTCACATGAATTATGTTTGCTTCACTGAAGAGAATTAAAAAAGGTTTTATGAAGAGAGGACAGCGAACGGATGAAGCGCAAGCATACGATATGGTTGTCAAGTAGTTCGGAGCATAAAAGACGAAGACGCGACGACGCGCGGAGAATAAAATCATGCCCTGGTGCTAATGTAATAAAAGTATTGGAGCCTGAGCAGGGAGAAGCCGGTGAGAGGGCTGTACTACAAGTAATTAGCTGACACAGACGAGTGACAGCTGTGCATCTAGCAAGGAGCAGCTGTGAACTGACCGGATGAGGTAAAGAAGGTCGCCAGAAGAGAGCTAAGAAGGTCGAATAAAGAAAGGACAACAGACAAGAAGAATGCCAGCATTCAGTGAGTTGATTGGGGAGTCATACCAAATAATGGGTCACAGTAGTCGGAATTACCGAGATCACTGAGACGGGATTAGAGTATCAGCTCCGAGAGTGAAAGCATTTGAATTTAGGTCTAATTACTAATGGAGAGCATCGACACAATAGGCATATACAGGAAGAATGCGGGCATGGTCGTAAGGATGAATCTTGGCCAACAATTCATTTCAGTTGTGGGTTACAGCTAGTTACTTCGGCAGAGTCTAAGTCACTTAGATGTCGGAAGTCCGAGGTGAGTCAGAAAGTAGCAGACCGTTCAGACGTATCCGGAAAAGCCAGCAGGATGAAATAGGCCGCCAACTTAAGGTGCAAATAACCGTAATGAGTGCCATAAGATAAGAAGCTATCGGGACGCCAGCGGCTATATGAAAAGTCAGATAGCATGTCAAGGAAAGGTCTCGGGATGAGGGGAACAGCGTTTTTGGAATGCAGAGCTAGAGTAATAATGGCTCGGATGTCGGGAAGCAGTCAGAAATGGGGGCTGGTCAGCCGCGAGTAGATTAGAGCCAGTTCCAAAGAAATATGCATCCAATTGAAAAGTAACGCAAAGAGTGCGAACAGGGAAGCGCTCTATTGAGGGGAAGTGGAAAAGCCAACGATGTTTTCAGGGAGATGTGAGCAGACCGATATGTCTGCCCATCCCTGATCATTAGGGTCACAGTAGTCGGAAGCAGAGACCACTGATACGAGATTAGAATATCAGCTCAAAGAGGGAAATATGTAGTAATATGCAGTAATGTGTATCATAAGATAAGAAGCTTTTCGGGATGGCAGCGTCTATATGAAAAGCCGGATAGCATGTCAAGGTAAGTCTCGGGATGAGGGGAACAGAGTGTTTGGAATGTAGAGCCTAGAGTAATAACTTCTCGGGTAAGAGTGAGGACGGTTTTATTGTTAAAGGGTGTAAAATTTAACGAGGCCTCCGAAGGTATTTGAACAGTCAATTAGGTCAACCGAACCAGAAGAGGCAACGTCTCAGAAGTCTGAATGGATCCGGAGAACAAGAAGCCGATCTAACAAGCCTGGATTAGTCGGCGTGTTAGGATTAGGACGTATAATAACGATAAGAAGAGAGCCATATTAATAAAGGGTGAATGAGTCTAGGATGCTCACGGAGTTATTAAGTTAATAAAGATTGAGCAAATCTTGCAGGCATCTGTGGTGAGGGGAACATAGCATTGAGTCAACAGAGATTAGCCTGTTTGTATCTTCGTAGTCTTGAAGGCAGCCAGAGGAGAATAGACGGGTCAGATGAGACTCGGTCAGGACACGGTACTGAGTGTTAACAGTCCGATGGAAGGAATGAATACAGCGAAGTAAGGAAAGAAGAGGATCAGCGTGAAGAAAGCTTTACTGATTAAGAGTAGAGAAGCCAACGAGACACTCTAAGATACTGTGGACAGGGTAGTTGGTCTTCTTAATATTGGCCAGTATGGTCACAGGAGTCAGAAAGCAGGAGCCGAAATACACGAGGCTGTATTAGTCGGCGCATTAAGATTTAATAGTACAGTTACGTTGGGAAGACAAATGGAGAGTGCCAGCATAAATGGACATGTTAGATATGGGGGAGTTTACATTAGTTATTTAGGTATAAGCACTCGGGGTGAGGGAAATAGGGTTTTGGTTACGCCGTACCTATACCGTTTACAGCTCAGTGCTTTGTAGGCAGTCAGAAAGTAGGAGACTGGTCAGAGGAAACCAGGTCAGCACACTGCGCTGGGTTACTGATAAGGTGTGGAAAGGCGACTAGTGAGGGGAACAGAGTGTTCGGTCTTCCGAACAATGACCAGTGCCGTCAAAATATTCAGAGGGTCCGCAGAAATGGACAGGTTAGAGATGGAGGTGGCTATGTTAAAAAGGGTGAGACAGGGCACAGACAAACGACAGTACGCTAGAAGAGGGAATAAATGCTAATAGCGCGATAAGGAGGGGACAGGGTCGGTTTTGAAAGGAGCCTTATTGGTGCTGGGTGTATAGGCCAACAAGGCTCTTTGCGCATCGGTATTATTCCGCACAATTAAGGCTTTGTCTGGAATTCTAAATGTGATCGGGGCCGTTCTCCCCCAGCTCGTCCTCAGGGATGCAAGTGCTCAAGATATCTGCTACCTTGGGGACATTTAGTAGTCTATTTACGGCCGTGGAGAATTGCAGGATACTATTAGATGCTCTGATGGCTTCTGGTACTTTATTCCAAACATTCGCATATCTATAGAGGAAGAAGTTAAAACGTATAGAGCAACGAGTTTTAGGTAGTGCGAATGAGTGTGGCTTTTTGCGTAGAGGATAACGTCTGTCGCCCAGCGGTTGAAAATATCTTTCAATACTTGAGTCCGACGTTTTGGTTAGCTTATATAGAAAAACTAGGTTGGTTACAGTCTCCGCAGCCAAAGTGGTTCCAGACCAAGCTGCTTACAGCGGCTTTGATAACTGAGCGTAGCTGATCCTAGAAGGCGCTTAGTGAACGAACGCTGGACTTTCTCAATTATCATCCTATCACTTTGGCGTGAATTAGTAACCACTATCGAGCAGTACTCTACTATAGGTCTGGCACACAACTTGTAGAGCATGAGTCGCGACTCCAACAGACTTATTGACTTTAGTATATAGCCAACGATCGAAATGGCTTTTGCAGAGCTATAGCTCACTTGTTCCGCAAAATTCAATGAGCTTGAGTAGTGCCCACTGAGGACGCGCACGGTAATGCTGTTATCTAGTGGTGTTCCGTTAAGAGTTAATATGTTTGGCGATACAGAGCACCTGTATGAAAGGACGTTACATTTTGTTGGCGCGAATTCTAGTTTAAACAGGTCACACCAGGTTTCAGGAGCACGGAGTTCTCTTTGAATGCCGAAGAGGCTATTACGTAGGCAGTTAGGATCGAATGAGAATACGACTTTTATATCATCAGCAAAGAGGTAGGGAGTGCCTTGTTGGAAGACCGGGAATACATCATTGATGTACAGCAAAAACAGCAGAGGACCTTGCCTTGGAACACTCCGCTGGTTACGGGTGCCTTTTTAGACGTGGTATCACCCAGTAGCACTGACTGCGTCCGATTAAAAAGGTAAGAAGAAAACCAAGAAAGGAGGCGGCCGGAAACACCGAATGCAGCTAATTTTGTCAACAGACCATTGTGTGGGACCCGGTCAAATGCTTTTTTATATCAAGGAAGATGATGACCAGCGCTTGACCCAGGTCTATGGACTGCGTAACGTCGTTTAAGAATTCAAACTGGCAAGTTTGACAAGATCTAGCAGGCAGAAACCCGTGTTGGGACCTATTACTAAGGGTGCGTTGTAACAGAAAATGAAGCATCCCGTCCTTTATTATTCTTTCCATGAGTCTAGACGCAATGGCTGTGTGGCTAATAGGACGGTGGTTGTCAATAATTTGTCGGCAGCCTCGTTTGTGTCGACGTATGATGGTTGCGTGTTTCCATATAGACGGGTATTGTCCGCTCTTCATAGAGATCGTGAAGATATTTAGGAGGAGGACTGGAATATCCGGTCCTCCGAGTATTAACACGGAAGAAGGTACACCATCAGGGCCTGGGTGGTGAGACATTTTCAAGGAGCAAAGTGCTCGCTTGATGTTGTTTAAGTCAAAGTCAATAACATGTATTTGATCCTCAGTGTACTTGTGAATCGTGGTTGGCAATGTCGAGTCATTGCTGGTGAACGAGTTACAGAAGTATGTGTTAATGCAGTCGCAGAGCTCGACCGCATCAGAGACTATAGTTTTATCAGGAAGCAGAAGGGTATTGATCGGAGTATCTTTGCTGCCACCTCGCTGCTTCATTAGTCGAATAAGCGACTTTGCCTTGTTGTCAGTGCATAGCGCTGCGTGCTCAGCTAATGTACGAGCATGGCTTTGTGCACTTCTTCAGACGATTAGTAATTCGTTCATGCGGAGGATTAGATGAAAGTCTTTAGTCTTGCTGTAGCGGGAGCGCATTTTCTTAAGCTTAGTAGCTAGTTTGCGAGTGGGAGCCTCATCAAGAGTCTGTCGCCTTCTTCGCTTCTTCCTTTGGGGGGCAAGGACGTCTAGACAGTTCGTGAGGTTGTTATAAAGCGCCCTGATCGCAGTATCTATGGTTGCTGAGAGAAAAAAATCGTCCCAGGGTGATGCTCGGAGGAGGGACAAAAATGTTTCCCAGTTGATGCGCTGGAGGAGGCGTGAAACCTCATATTTGTTATCTGCTTGTTCAGGGAATTTAGGCAGTGCAGAAGACAGCTTCACTACCTTGTGGTCGCTGCAAGGTATGTTGTCTAACACGCTGGCGCATGCGTGTGGAATGCCGTTATTAAATACTAGGTCCAGTCTGATAGATCGTCTCGTCGGTGGATGCACATGCTGCGTCCAGTCGTGTGTGAAAATAGTCTCTACCAGGACTCTATATTTGAGAGGGGCTGATTGATTAAGCTACGAGACATGAGGTATATAAAATCACCAGCAATAATTTTATGGCCTGCAGGAAGAAATGAGACTTCCTGGAAGAGCTTGGCCATTTTGTCAACGCTAGCACAAGAGGAGTGCGGTAGGTTGTATAAACAGCCCATCAATAAGTCCAGTGGACCTTCTGCGGTCTGAATCCATACTGAGTCTTCAGCATTGCCAAGGGATCCGGTTTGGAAAGATGTCGCATGAAACCCGTTCTTGACGTACATGAGACATCCGCCACCTCCGTTGGTTGCCCGTCCACTACAAAAATGGTGTACCCTGGAACGTGTAGTGGTGTGTCAGAAGCCTCGGCCGAAAGCCATGTTTCTGTGACCAGCACCAGATGCGTGCGTGAAAGAAGAATGAGGGGGCCTAGGAGGTGCATTTTATTTTTGATCGACCGTGCATTGAGGAGGAAGAATGTATACGTGTAGTATCCGCAGAGTCCAGTCATATGGTTGCCAGCTTCAGCATTGGTGTCGTAACCGGGTAGTTTGGAAGTGCTTGGGATAGGTGAGTTAATTGCACGGAATATGTGTGCCGGGGGCGGAGGATTGTTACATGGGTGGCAGCCGGCCGCCGACGAGTCACTTGTCGGATCAAGGTCCAAAGGGGTTACATGTAGGACTGGAACCAACCGTTTTGGGTTGGCTGCAGTGTGTGTATGAGTCTCTGTAGAGGATACAGAGAAGGCGCGAGCTCTAGGAGAACTGGGTGTGGTGGACCATGCCCTGTTGTATTCCACAGAAAAGGGGCTGCAATATGTGTGGAACTTCTCGGCGAACAGACATTTTGCAGAAGTCCTGATGTGTGAGAGCGGTTAGTTGAAGTAAAAGGAGCTATGATATTCATGTTGGATGTTGAATTGTCAATAGCAGCACATTGTCGTCTGCGGCTGGGCGCCGTATAACCCTGTATTTTGAACTGATGTTGATAAGTTGGAGTTTGAGCAGTTTGATTTGTTGGTTCGAGTAGATATGGTTTTCTGAATGGATGGCTGGGTCTGGTGGGAGCAACATTCCCAGGCAATGCTTGACAAGCCGTAGCAGTAGGTGTAATAGTCGCCGGTGGTGGTTGCGGGGGTATTGGTTTTACGCGGTCGGTAGTGTAACGGGGTATGTTGCGAATTTGAAAGTGATTTACCGGGCTTGGGGTATTGAGAAGGTAGTTACGAAGATGAGACTGTGGTTGCTGGGCAATGGACTTCGGTGCAAATTTGGTAATTGGAAGTCCAGTTGTATGCTGTCGAGCCAGCTGGTGACGTGGTATTTCTTAAGCTGGTAATGAGTATACTTTAGCCCTACCGGAAGGTCTGGGTATAGTCCTTTTGTTGTACTGAAATGGAGACGATGGGAGACCATGGGGGAGAGCTATGGAACATCGTTGCTTAGAGCTGTTGGTCGCTGGCTTTGTGTCAATAGTAGGTTGCGTGTGGTCACCGACCACGCTGGCTAATGGAGTATATACTGAGAGAAAGCCCACACTCCCAAGTTCAGAGTCTGTGTCGCGCAAGTCAGACATATCAACAGCCTGTGTACTGTATTCGGTCGTGTCTACGACAACAGTCGAGTTTTCAGCTGATGTTACGGACTTGGCAACAATACATTTTGGCAGATTTTTGTCTTTCGAGGACTTTTCTGCATCGCGGCATGTTAGCCGCTGTGAGGAATCCAGGTCAACGTCACAAGGGGTCGAGGACGAGGCCGTGTGGGTCGGATTTCCTTGCGCACTTGTGAGTTGGGGTTCTGTGAATGATGTCACACGGGTTTCTTTGTTCTGAGATACTGAACTAGTAGGCAAAGTAGATCTTTGCAGCGGGGTTCTGTCCGGTTTTATCAGAATTCGCCCGAGGTTCGAGTGCTGATTCAGTATATAACAAGCGTCAAGAAATCGTTTAGCCAGCTCGGGGCTGCTAAATTTCATGACTATTGGGCAAGATCGGCCGTGGATCTTACGTAGGCTGGTGGCTGAACAGCAATCATGCGGTAGGCTACAATCATTGAGAAGGGTACGCAACACTTTGTTAAGCGGCATTTTGTCAGGTACATTGAATACGACCGCTTTATTGGCAAGACGAATGCGTTCACTGACCTCGTGCGTAATGCTATTCAATAGTGCACCTGAGGCTAGCATATCAGGTTGGCTAGTCATAGTTTGGACGTTGTCCAGATTGGCCAAAGGCAGTAGTTTGTTTAGTAACATCGCAAGAGATGTTAACCCTTCTTTCAGCGATCTTACCTGACTTTCGAGAACACATACCTTTTGCAGAGCTTCTGCTAGTGCATCTACGAGCACTACTTTGCCATCTCGTATTTGAGATGGGCCAGCCTCGCTGTGGTCAGGGGCGGCTTGTTCCAGTGTTATCCTTTTGGCAGGTATGGGTGACATACGTTTTTCGCCATGATACGAATCAGCATTAAAAAATCGAGTAAAACGTTGGGGTAAAACGTTGAACACGCGACGCTAACAGACGACTTTGGGAAAACGGCTTGGACAAAGGTCAAAAACAGCAAAAAGGATTTAAAACTTGATATGCGTTACTTTAGTGTAACACAAATGGAACTAGAACGCGGTGAAATACAGTTCAAAGTACTGCAATACAATACGCAACCAAAACGCAACGTTTGGTTCAAGGTCACTTCCATTTTCTTTTCGCTACTTTTCTTCACGTATTAATATTATTTTCTTATTTAAGTGCACTGCCCTATTCTGTACCTTCGATTTCTCTTCCTATCCTTTGCTTACTTCACGTGACTGCCACAGCAGGGACTGCTAGGGCAGGAAACGTGGGCATTAACTGGTTGGCTAGGCTGCGATACGGGTGTTTCCATTTGAGATCCATCAATAACTGTGCACTTCATCAATTCCTGGCTCAACGATCCACTCGAGATGGAACACTCACGGGATTCTCCTATCGTTCCAGTCCCCATCTGAACTGAACTGAGTAGCCACCCTCGGGGTCGACCGCAAGTAGGTGGAGTTGTTGAAGTCGGACGACGCTGGGCATCAGAATTACATAAGCTTTAATGCATCCTAGGCAACGGTGTGCGCCACCACTCTGTGTTAGTGCTTCTTGATTCATTGCTGTCTCTCTGTTTGGCTGCCTCTTGTCCGTTGCCCGCTTTTCCCGAGATTTCCACAGTTACTTCCGCCAAAGCTTGATCGTTTATCCACTGGGAATGGTCGACCCATCTTCAAACGCTTGGTCCTTTCTCCGGGAAATGAAGAACCCACACATCGTTCCAAATGGAGCTCTTTCCGCCATTCTGGAGACGCTACATTCACGGGGCCTAAACAAATGGATTTAGCTCACCTCGTATTCTGAGACAAAAACTTACTCACATGGAATAGTATATTTACGTGGATCCTCCGTTCCACAACCCAAGGCAAACAACTCTGGCGTGATTACCTTCACTGCCTCAAACATTCCTATCCGCCAGTCACCTGGAGCTATTCTGATATCACTTCACGGACAGAGTTGCGCCCGTATACGTGGCCTTTCCGATGGCCATTCATGGAATTTTCACTTGGCTATGGAGACAGTTAAACTTACTTACATTTGAAAGAAGCCCGAATCCACTTTGCGGAGAATGGATTTTTACATGTCATGGACATATTCAGCCACAAGAAACTTCACTCACCTACCCCATGACAAGTCCAGCGTGGATAGCTGGACACGGTTTGCGAGCAAAACCAGAATATAATAGAAAAGCCGGCCTCTATTAACAATGTATTTACTCACCTGCATCATTCTCATTCGACTCTTCGTATCTTTTGCATCACTGGCCACCTTCAACGACTGCTGCCGTATCAGTTCTAAGCCACCTGGCTAACCAACGAAGAATTTTGGCTGTCAACCGACTGCGAATATTAGAGTGCAAAATCTGTCTATACCATACATTACCGACTTGCACTACTGCTCAGCGGAAGCTACGGCAGTGTTCCAGGACGTGGTCGGTTTTCGCCTGGCAAGCGTTCTCCCTAAAATAGCCACAAGTGTCCGCTTAAAAACACTGCAACTTGGCGGATGTGACTCGCTACAAAATAAAGTCACAGCAAAACCTTTCACACGGACGCAGTCCTCAGCCTTCTACATCCAACTTGTGCAACCAATCCTACTATGAAGAATGCTTTGATGGAGCACAGATCATCCCTATTTTGTAATGGTCGTTGGTTGCACCAAAACCTTGCTTGGGCTCCTGTGCTCACGGATCACCACCTGGCGAAATTACCCCCAACTTGTGCCTTGACGGACTTTGCGCGCCACAGCGCCATCATGTTCCTTGGTCTGACTATTACCTGACAATATGCTCACTCATATGAACTACGGCTTTTCTTTTATACCTTTCATTAAAACGAAATATTTTAACATTCCAAAGAAGCTATGCTTGTATGCATATTTGATCACGCCTTTAAAGGTGTGTCTCGTTTTACCGAGAATATATCATTTGTAAAATAGTAAGTGGTTTAATATGCGCTTAAGATATAGGTTAGCGTTCGGCTGACAGTGGTAGATCTTATCGTCTGAACATGTATGAGAGCCAATTGGATTACTAGGCCGGGTTTGATACCCTTGAGAATAATAACATAACAGGTTCGGTAATCGGATGTTAGAGAAACAGCTGAGTGAAGGGGTGAGACGAAGTGTCAAATTTGTGACGAGAATGGGATTTATCTACTATAGCGGTAGCGAGAATACGGTTGCAAAGCCAGCCCTAATGGGACCTGGAACAGCGAAAAAGGAAAGGGACTTCTACAGTGCGGCAAACCAGTCAAATAGACGACAGGGAAGGTTGATACTGGGAGTCGGGTTAATTTTGAGGAAGAAGCTGCCCGCTGATAGGCCTTCAACGATAATAACAGGAGCGAGGGCTTGAATACTATCGATGTAGCGAGAAAATGGTTTTAGAGCCAGCGCTGAAAGGAGCCAGGAATATCTGTAGTGTGAGTAACAGCCCCAAAAGATGATAGGTGTGCCCATCTAAGGTGGACATCCACGGTGTGACGTTGAATGCAAATAGACTGCTAGTTATAACTTACTAACTAATGAGTTGCTGGCAGTCGGCTTAATTAATACAAGGAGCGGCACGCATTATGTGGCTCAGCATAGACTGATAGGTGTACAGTGTGGAATACAAGAGAGAGAATAGACAGCAATATTTGCGACAGCTATAGAGAGAAAACGACAGTGGCGCCGGCTCCGGAAGTGAGCAAGTGTAAGAGCATAATGCACACAGCATCGCCTATTGCCATGTGTTTCACCCGAAGAGTTGCGACATTGACCAGAACAGGTGTTGAACAAGTATACAGTGTAATATGGTTAAACAGAGGATTGGATGAGACCCGAAAAAGCTCAAGCGCTCAGAAACTGGCGCTGGTGGAATAGGGAAGACATCGGCCCGATAGACGGGGAGGTGAACACTACAGTGCGTATGGCAGCCGATGCGCAAGAGAAGAGAGGCATTGGTTGGAGACCAATGGCATTTGGAGCCGCAGAGACCGGACTGGTCCAAAAGGTTTAAGGATGAGAGGCACAGTAGCGGAGGCAATCTAGCGAGGACTTGGGTTTTACGCTGGCGCTATGGGTACCTAGACCACTATTAAGGAGTCGCGACATGGGCAAAAGGCAATGACGAATGAGAGAGGGAGACATTAATGTGCGTTAAAAACCTTGGTAGTGGAGCCGAAAGGCGAAACCCAATCAGAGACCGGAAATTTCAATTTTGGTATTGAGGACTAAGCAAACAGACAATGAATCAGAAGCAAACAAGTCTGAGGCTTTTGCTTTTATAAATGATCATCTTGGTCAGTAACAGCCGGTGAGTGAAAAAGAGAAGTGGCGGGCTAGATTCGGAAGATGTCGGGACGGCTGAAACTTGTAGACTGAGATCGTGGTCTGATAGAACTGCACTATGGTTCTGAAAGCTGGTGCGATGAGTTGTGAGGTCGCACAAAGCACTACTAGACAAAGTAGGCGAGGTGGTTTCTTCCATAAAGGCGGGTTTTAGGCGGTCGATGGTGACGACATTGCGTCGACCACCGCGGTCAATTGTGTACGTCTTACTCGCACGGTGTAGCACTTTAAAAGTCCTACGTGCGGCGTCTGAATTGGCTGTCGAACACCGTCTACGTGAAGAATGACGTGTGAGCACGTTGACAGCTTCTCGCACGTACACCGGTGTTTTCTGCGATGGAGGAGCGGGTGGACGCAGCTCACGCATCTAGTGAGCAACTCGATATGTGTACCTCTGTGGTCAAAAGAGTAAGTAGACGGGGCTGGTACTACCAGCTGTCCGGGAAACCGCAGCCTGCAACCGTCGCCTAGCTGCGCTGGTGTTGCGTTAAAATCGGTTTTAACCGTGTTTCTTAAGCCTAGGAGGAATTGGGGACGTGTTGCAGACCATGATGGATCTGCGTGCGCTCGTAGCGCTGCCTTCAACTGGCGGTGAACACGCTCCGCCATGCCGTTAGCGGCCGGAGGATACGCCGTTGGCTGAACGTAGCGACAGCCTAAATCCTTAATCTACTTGTTAATGGTTGACGCGATATGTGACAGTGGATCGGTGGTTACGATGGTGGCACAGCCGTATTGAGCTACCCAGCGTCCCAGAAATGATATCGCTACCTTATCCGAGAAGCCCTTTGGGATAGGGACGGCCTCAAGCCATCTAGTAATTCGATCGATACAGGTCGGTAGATATACAGAACCTTTGGAAGGCGGAAGGGGGCCTACGAAGACGGCGTGCATGTGATGAAAACGTGCGTCTGGCGTCGGAAACGTGCCTAATAAGCTTCTCGTGTGCTTGTGCACTTTCGCGCATTGACACGGAAGGCAAGCAGCTGGCCAAATACGAACGACCCGATGGTCATTACACCAAACAAGACGTGCGGGTACGAGTTTAACCGATGCACGAACGCCTGGATGAGACAAGCCGTGCAATGTGTCTAACACGGTCTGCGGAAACTCGCTTGGGACGACTGGGCGCGGCTTGCCCAGAGATAACTCGCGAAGAATAGTTTGGTCTGATCTAGTCAGCGGAACGGGTCGTAAGTCCAGTGAGGGAGGCCTGCATAGTAGATCAACCTCAGGATCGTTGCGTTGAGCTGTGGCCATGGCTGATAAGTCGATAGCCGTGCCGCCGTCAGGGTATATAGCTTGGAGGCGGGAAAGTGCATCGGCGACGGTGTTATGCACACCTGAGAGATGCCGTATATCGGTCGTAAACGGAACGGTATAGTCTGAGTGACGCGGCTGTCTAGGAGAGTATCGGTCGGCAGTCGAGGCGAGCACGTAAGTCAGGGGTTTGTGGTCGATGAAGACGGCAAAGGAGCGGCCTTATAAGGTGTGACGAAAGTGACGTACCGCTAGATATATGACTAGCAGTGCTCCAACCACGGTGCTGTAACGAGAGTTGGTAGGTTGTAGGCGTTTGGAGAAAAACGCTAAGGGCTGCCACGTGTCGGCTACTCGTTGCATCAAAACAGCGCCGAAGGCCACGTCCGTGGCGTCAGTACTGAGGGACGGATCGTGATGCGCCATAGAAGCTATGTTGGCAATAGCCTATTTCAACGACTTAAAAGCAGCGCGTGCTACGGTAGGAAAATCGAAGTTCTTGAGTTTCCCACGGAAAAGGTCCGTGGGGCTTTGCATCAGCGAGCCGCAGTTGGGCATGAACCGTCGGTAAAAGTTGACAAGTCCATCAAAACACCTGAGCTGTTTGAAAGAACGTGGCTCAGGGTGGTCGATGATGGTTTGAATCTTATCCTGCAATGGCACGACGCCTGCAGAGGAGATACGATTGCCGAGGAAGTTTACTGCGTCGACACCAAACGAACACTTTTCTGCGTTGATCGACACCCCGCATTGAGATAAGCGATCAAAAAGTGTTCGTACGTGGCACATGTGCTCTTCTCGTGAAGAGCTCGCGATGAAAATGTGGTCGATATAAGCGTAAGCGAAGTCTAAGCCGCGACAAACTTGGTCGATGAAGCGCTGAAAAGTTTTGGCGGCATTATTTAGACCAGATGGCATGCGCAGAAACTCGAACAAACCAAATGGAGTCGTCACGGCAATTTTAGCTATGTCCATCTCGGCTACCGGAATTTGGTTGTATGCGTGTACCAAGTGGATTTTGCTAAAGATATTTTTACCTGCCCAAAAGGCGTGTCTCGCTTTGTCGAGAATAAAATATTTATTTATTTATTTATGTATTTACTATGTGTGGGATCGGATAGCGATCGGGCGTGGTAACCATATTCAAGGTTCCACAGTCACCGCACGGGCGCCAGTCCCTCATGACCTCCTTCGGGACCATGTGCAGAGGCGACACCCATGGGCTGTTGGACGGTCTGACGATACCGAGATAAACATATGGTCGAATGCAGCTCGTGCTGCACGTAGTTTGTCAGGAGCAAGCCTTCTTCGTCATGCGCTAACTGGCTGCCCACGCGTGACTATGTGATGAGCGACCTCTATCCTGTCTGGCGGAAGCTCTGCAACTGGTCGTACCAGTCGCGGGTATTCAGACAGCAGGTTCGCATAATCTGATGGTACGTCGTCGATTCAAAAAACGGGATTGCTTATCGGGGCGTCCGTAAGAAAGCCTTCGACCCCTAGTTTAGTACGGTCCCATAAAAGCCTGTGGCGACCAAAATCAACTAGCAACCAAAAATGTCGGAGGAAGTCGATACCGATAATTGCGAAGGGTACAGACGCAGGCATGCAGTCCCACTGAAAGTCTCGGCGAAGATTGAGGTCCAGGTTCGCTATGCGCTGACCAAATGAAGCTATCGGAGAACCGTTCGCCGCACGCAAATTGTACGTAGGCTCTGAGTTCTTGTTGTTCGCGGTCGCTGGGATGACGCTGACTTCCGCTCCCGTGGTCATGAGGAAAGGGATGGAGGAACGTCGATCCTTAACGTAAAACAGGCGACTTGTGTGGTTATTGACGGGTACATTGGTCGCGCTAAGTATGCTGGTTGTTCCCTTTCACTTAAGCTGCCCAATTGTGCCTACTGTAAGGAGCCCGTCTACGCCTAGCTCTTCCACCATAATGGCGGTGATACGAAAGTAACTCCCCTACGGTTTTAGTATTATCTGACTGAGAACGTGCAGGTAAAATGTTGCGCAGTCGTGTCGAACGAGACGTACTCGGTGCAGGCACAGACCAGCTGCAATGAACGGTAGCCAATGCGTTATCAGCATCTAACCGTGGCATACACTGCTTCGAATACTTCATTCCTGCTAGCCTGCTGCGAAGTAACGCAATTTCCTCGTCTTTAGCATCAGATCGGCCTGACGACTGGGAGCAAATATGGGATTCGGTTTTCATCGGTGAGTATACGTCACGTCCTACAATACTTTCTTGATGCTCCGGCCGTCGCAGAGGATAATAGACGGCGCCCTATCTGCTGCATCGAGCAGGGTGGATAGGGTTATGGATGCTACTGCTCAGGCCTTCCCGTCTTCTTATACCCCTTCTTGCGCTTTTTCATCCTTATCGTCCCGCTCCAACTTTGATTATATCCCCCTATTTTCAATCCCCCAATTCTTGGCCCTCCTCCAGCTTACTTTAATAGTCGCTTGTCTTCTAACTTCAAATCACACACAATCGCAGGGCCTCGCTCCAGTCCGGTCAACAAGTCCATGTTCAACCCAGCGGACAACGTCATTTCATCCGTTTCCCTTTGGAATCCTCATGTCTCGCTAAGATTGGCATGCCTCAACGTGCGCACCTTGCTGCAGATTGGCCAACAGGCAGCACTTGCCCACACACTAGAGATCCTGTCGATAGATGTTTGCTGTTTATCAGAAACCCGCCTGCAAGATTCGAGCTCCGTGCTTACCCTGAGATCCTCACAGGCGACACTGGCGGCACAAACTCATTGCGCCTGTCTGGCGATGATGCAGCTTCAAATGCCGGTCAAGCTGGCGTCGGCATTGTTTGAGTCCCTGAGCTGAAGCTGCCCTGATTGACTGGATCCCAGTAAACAGTAGGACGTGCGCCGTTAGATTAGCTGGTTCGTTCCGTGCTACGAAGTCGTGCGAGGATAAACGGTGCCTGTTTGTCATTGCGGCTTACGCCCCTACAAACTGTAGCACCGATTCGGTAAAAGATGGTTTCTATCAGCAACTTCACGAGCTCCTTCGTTACAGAAGAAGCACGAATACTGTGGTGTTGGCTGGCGATCTAAACGCCCAAGCCGGAAAATTGTCCTCTGATGAGCTTCATCTGGGCGGCCAACATGGTGTAGGCTCGCGTAAGGATAATGGTGAGCGATTGCTACATCTGTGTGAAGATACTCGCCTGTTTCTCGCGAGCACTAACTTTCGACACAGCACCCACAGAAGCGTGACTTGGCGGCCATCAGCCTCGGGCCAACCATGGACGAAAATCGAGCATATCGCGATCAGTTACCGCTGGAGAGGCTGTGTAAAAACTGCGGCTCGATTTGGAGCACGAGCGCGTACTCTGACCACGCACTTGTCTGCGCCGATCTCCTGGTGCGTTTCGGTGAACGTCCGCAACGTCGATGTGAACGGATTGACACCAGCCAGCTGGCGAAGCCAGATGTCTTGAATGTGTACCAAAGTGCGCTGAGATCTGAGCTGAGTAAGCGCCCACTAAACACTGTTGAAGATCACCGGTCGCATATTCGTCAAGCGTTGCTGTTAGCAGGCATGTCTTCATGTGGCAAAGCAAATTGCCAAACCGGATATTGGGTCTCTACGCAGTCTCTGGAACTTATGGATGCTCGCCGATGTATTCCGGCTGGAAGCGAATACAATGAGGCTCGCAAACTTCTCAGGGCAAAACTAAGTGCTAGCCTTAGGAAGGACCGCGAAACCTGGTGGTCTCATCGTGCCTCTGAGATGGAAACAGCCGCTGCCGTGGGTAATCATCGTAAGTTATTCCGTCTGCTACGGGAAACAGGCAGCAGAAGACCTGGTGTTAGCGAGACCATACGCGACGAGAGTGGGCAGCCGATCCACAGCCTGTCAAAACGCTTGGAGCGTTAGGCTGAACACTTTGCAATGCAATTTAATCAACATGAGTTACCGCTTTCTTCTTCGGGCATTGAGCGCCCTTCTCCCTGGGCCGTCGCCTTGGATCCGCCCTCAAGTGAAGAGGTCGAACGTGAGATCCGGCTGTTGAAATTGCATAAGGCTGCAGGGGAAGATAGAATTCCCCCAGCCCTCTTCAAATTCGGGGGACCTGCTCTAATAGATGATCTACACGAGTTGCTAGTAAAACTTTGGGAACAGGAGACAGTCCCGACAGACTGGAACCGCTCCGTCATTGTCCCAATTTTCAAGGGAGGCTCTCGTTTGGAATGCGGCAATCATGGAGGGATCAGTCTGCTTTCGATTGCCTTTAAGTTGCTTGCCTCTATCATTCTCCACAGACTGACTGGCACTCGTGAAAGCCAGATTCGTGAAGAGCAAGCCAGATTTCGTCAAGGTCGCAGCTGCATCGACCACATCTTCACATTGCGTCAATTGTTGGAGCACCGCCATGTTAATTGGCGACCCACCGTTGTCGTGTTTCTTGACATCAAAAGTGCCTTCGACTCAGTCGATCGATGTGCCCTTTGGGACTGTCTGCTGAGGAAAGGTGTGCCTGATAAATATGTAAATATTATCAAAGCGCTGTACGCGCGTAGTTCGGGCAGGGTGAGGATTTATGGCAAACTCTCTCCACCCTTCAGCATCACTAGCGGTGTGAGACAAGGATGTCCGCTGTCGCCTTTCCTCTTCAACTTCGCTACTGATGAAGTCATGGAAACAGCGTTCGCTGGACACGACCTAGAAGGTGTGGAGCTACTTCCTGGTGAGCGACTTCTTGACTTGGAGTATGCAGACGATATTGCGCTAATCTGTGGCAGCTCCCAAACATGCCAAAGAGCACTGGACCGATTAGCACCGGTTGTCAATCATTTTGGGCTATGCTATGCTCCATCGAAATGCAAAGTACTTCTCCAAGATTGGCAGGGACCCAACCCTGCGCTAACGCTTGATGGTGATCTGCTAGAAGTCGTTCAGGAATTCAAGTACCTCGGCAGCTTTATTAGCACCCGTGGGCTTGAAGATGAGGTTACGAACCGTATAGCAAAAGCTCGAGGTGCTTTTGCCGATCTCCGTTACCTATGGCGCAGACGCGACATTACTCTCGTCCTCAAGGGGCAGAGTTTACAACGCAGCCGTCCGTTCTACTCTCTTATATGGTTGTAAAACCTGGCCCATCAGGTCGACAGACATGAAGAGGCTCGTCACAGTCGATCATCGCTGTCTCCGCAGCTTAGCTCATGTCTGGTGGGAGCACCGCGTGAGCAATGAGCATGTTCGACGTCGCGTATTTGGTGCAGGAGGAGCGAGTGAACCGCTCAGCACCATTATATCACGCACCAGGCTCCGATGGCTGGGCCACGTGTTGCGCATGCCAGCACACCGACTCCCGCGACGTGCATTGTTTGCGCGTTGTGGGTGCGGTTGGAAGAGGAGGAGGGGAGGCCAAGTGATGACTTGGTCGAGAGGAATGAAAACCCTCACTTCGAAGTTGGCGTCGGTTTGTGCATCCCGATTGCCTGGCTGGGGTCCTAAGGATGATGAACACGTGTGGTTGGACACACTCGCTGATATGGCTTGGAGCCGGCCCCAATGGCGTTTGTGTTGTGAGTTCCTTTGTCCATCCCCCTCCTGCTTAGCATCCCCCTCCAATCATGATCTCACCTGATAGGTATAATATGACTCTTTTACGGCAGCCAGTTGTTGGCTCTCCGGAATGATGTCCATCTGTTACTGGGGACTCAGCGGGGGTGCCACCGTTGGTTTTCCTTTTCTTATCTTTTGTATTACGGCACAATAGCTGAGGCGCTTTCCACCTCCAGCTAATGTGTAATGATGATGATGATGATACGTCACCAGAGATCCTGGTGGTCTGCTGCGGAAAACGTTCGAACGCAGCGTCTGCCTTTGTAGCTAATTCTTTCTTTTATAAACATGACAGCATTACCGGCAATGGCTCTGGGAGACGTGCAAACCACAGCTCCTTTATCCCTTGAATAAGGGACCAGCAATGCGCTGAAGTTCGCAGAACAACGCCGCCGGCTTGCGATCTCCAAGCTCTAGACCATTGAGCTGTTCAAATCGAGCTTGTGTGCTGGGCAGTAACTCTTTTAAAATCCCTTGCTACATCGTTTCATACTTTGCGTCATTTGATGGGCAGAGTAAAATGTTCTAAACCAGCGTCACAACCGACGAAGGAAGGCGTGGGACGAGCTGATTGTACCTCGGACGGTCCGCCGTAATTCCCTAATTTTCCAGTTTGAGCTGGAATATCGTAACCCAAACATCTGGGCTGTGTTCCATGAAACTTGGAACAACTAACGTAAGCATGTTTACGCTGTGAAACGACTCAGATGCCACTCTCGAAATGTAAGTATGACGTTCAACGTTTCGTAGGTTTTACTGCACTACCTCTGCGTATGCCTTGAGCTTAGGCTCTTCGCTCTGGTCAACAACCGCCGGCGTCTCTATAGATGTGGTGGACGGTGCTCGACTTCGCTTACTCGTTGGGGTAGCTGCGCCAGAAGCACATTAGCCAAGGAGTTGGCAGCGAGACAGCAGCGATGTTCATCTCAGCTTGAGCAGGAGTGGCGAGCGGACTGAGCGCAGTCAGTCAGTCAAGACATCGTCTGTTGCTTATCGTAACGCGGCACAGCTCGCAAAAGAAACCTAAGCCCGAAATGTTGGACCGCAGGAGAAATTCCCGCAACTAATGGCCGACTCCCCAGCAAGCTATGTGGGTTCACCTATCGCAGATGGCGCACTGCAAGGCTTTAGAAAGCGAAGTAACGCCTTTAAAACATGACAAGCATTTGGACGTCATAGCAGATTAAGCCTAAATAGTAAACCGATGAGTCTCCAAAAGGATCTTGTTTCATCTGCTTTCGATCAAAATACTTCAATGGAACACCACACTCAACAGGACGTTGCTATCCGCAGGGTTGAGGCGAGTTCACAGGTTTTGCCATTGATAACGTTTTCCGGAAGCACGTTCCAGCGCTCGATGAATCGGGGTGACAATCGGCTTTCCATCCTAATCTGATCGGACCGCAGTTTGTCCAGCTTCAAGGAAAAATCGCCTGAAACAGAAAATCTAGCGGGAATCCTGTTAGCACCTGAACGCATTTTTCGGGCGTGAGTGGCTGTTCGTAAGGAAAATTAGCCTTGCGGGTGCGTTGCCTTTGGGTACGCCAGCCAAAAATTATGGTCACCGCGTGAATAAGGATTAAATAGACCGATATGTAATGCTGACAATAAAAGAATCAACTGCGGTTGAATAACACCTGCATGCATTGCACCCATATTGCGCATTGTTTGAAATGGCCAGCAAACGACAGGGCCTATTTGGTTCACGTTAGTGAAGTAGGAGGGACTGTTTCAAGTTCAAGTTCAAGCGTGGCTGGAACGGTAGGATTATCCCGAGAGTGTTCCTTCTTCGGCGAGTCGTTGCACCAGGAGTTGGCAAACTTTGAAATACTGATGGACCTAAAACAGAGACCGCATCACACCCTGTCCAACCAATTAATGCACACGTATCCTGCGCTAGCAGTCCCTGCTGGGTCAGTTACGTGAATTAAGAAAAAAGTGAACTCAGAAGGCAAAAGAGAGTGGAAAGAGATAAGCAAGTGGAATACCAAGATATTTGAGTCAATAAAAAAGAACTGAAAAGTGAAGGTGAGTCAGCTAGGAAAAAGGAAAGGTTTGCTGTTGCCACCAAAGAGCATCGAGTTGGCGCGCAAAACCCTTAACCGTAGGTTCCCTATCCACGTGATCTGGAAGCGAATTCCAGCGATCTATAACTCTGCGCGACAGACGAGTTTCCGTCCTAATCCCAGCAGACCGTGGCTTATACAGTTTCAGTAGGTGACCGCGGAGATTAGGTAACGTAGCGGGACTAAATAGCCCTGACAAGTCCGGACCAATCTTACCCGTCAAAATACGATAAGTGGGACTCAGGTCACCTCTTATCCTTCGGTAGCGCATTGAGTACATCCCCAGACTGAACAAGCGTTCAGGATACGTCTGCCCCGTAGACCCTGCACTAACCGAGTGCCCACTCGTAACACCCTCTCCAAATCCATTTTGTCTCGGATAAAACATGGTGGACAAGCCTGAATACAATATTCCAGGTGGGGTCGGACGAATGCCGAAAATAGCTTCACAAACAAATTGGCTGCTAGGATTCCGAAAGAGCGGCGGATAAACCACCTCATACGAAACCCTCGACAAGCAGCCTTCTTCCAGTTGTCTCCAGAATGAAGTGCTGATGCGTGTACGACTCCTAAATCAACCTGCTGAGTGACAACAGGGAGTTCACCACCGCCGACAACATATCGGGTGGGAGGATTTGCAGCTCCGATTCGGAGAACAGAGCACTTGGCCCTATTTACCGGCATCAACCATAAGGTAGACCTATCCCAGAGCCCATCCAAGGCACGCTGAAATGCCTCAGGACCTCCCGGGATATCCACAATAATCCAGAGCTTAAGGTCGTCAGGAAACTTTGTTGATGACACCCTAGCTCTTCCGGCGAGTCATTTGCATAGATCGCGAACAACAATGGCCCCGATACCGAGCCCTGCGAAACGCCACTAAGGACAGCTTGCTTGAGCGAAAGGCTACTCCCCACCCGTACGCAATGTTCCCTCCCCACAAGGAAGGCAGACACCCATTGAAGGGCGCGACCAGATATCCCGTAAGATCTCAACTTTAGTGAGAGCCGAAGATGTGGAACAGTGTCAAAAGCTTTCGAAAAATCTACGAATAGCACGTCTACAGCGTAGTCACTGTCTACCACTTCGGCCCAGCTTTCACCAGCTGCAAGTAGATTAGTATGACACGAAAATCCCTTGCGGAATCTATGTTGCGCCTCACTGAGAAGGTTGAGTCGATGCAAGTGGTGCTCCACTGAATCCCTTGTCAGCTTTTCAAACAACTTGACTGCTACACTTGTCAAACTGACAGGTCGATAGTTCGCGGGTAGAGCGCTGTCACCGCCCTTAAAAATCGGACAGATGATTGCCTCCTTCCAGTCCGAAGGTATTCTGCAGCTATCCAGCGATATTGAAAACACGCATGTGAGCGGACCACTCAGCTCAGTGGCCAATTCATGCAACAGCTTCGGATGAATTGAATCAGGACCGGAAGCTTTATAGGGATTAACGCCTTGCAGTAGCTCAAAGACCTGCGTCTCCGTTAGGCTAAATTCAGCTAAGCAAGAATCCTCTGGAACTCTTAAAACCAATTTAACCTGTGGTAAAGGAGTCTCCCAAGCAAAGGCCCCAGTATGCCGAGAGCCCAGTATACAAGCCTTGTCATAGTCAGTTTGCGCACGGGTCCCGTCTGCTCGCAATAACGCTGGTATAGACAGTTTTGCCCTGCTGAGTCTTTTAACGTAAACAAAATACTTCTTGGGATTAGCTGCGGCCGAGTCCGCTAAACACTGCTCGTATTGGAGACGAGCAGTTCTGAGATGCTGCTTAAATTTATTTCTAATCTCTCGATAACTATCATAGGTGCTGGCTGATGGAGCTGCTTGGTAGGTTCGCCAGCATCTAGATCTTTTCTTGAGTAGGTACTTGCCTGTGGTTTCTATCCTTGGAGGCTGTGCCCTTAACCCTCTTTTCCTAATGAGTGGAATATAGGGAGTGGAAACCTCCGTAAGGTATGCCTTAAATTTATCCCAGGCTAACTGGACAGAGTCAGCCCGCCAGATCTCACAGTTCAGAACTGAAGCCTTAGTTCGCATGGCACTAAAGTCCGCCCGCCAAATATTTGGAAGTAATTCAACAGCGGTATCTTGGTGCCTTGAAAGAGCACATCAAAAGGATATGCATGCGTAATCGCTGGACCCTAGAGGTGCACCGTGTGAAACGTCAGCCACGGAGTCCAGGGACTTAGCGAAAACCAAATCCAAAGTAGATGGTATTTGGTTGTCCCTATACCTAGTGGGAAAGTCAACGAACTGATGCAAAGGCACTTGGAGAGTCAGTTCAAGGAAGTCTGCACCGAATGTTCCTAATGCCGAATTGCAAGACAGATCGGCCCAACAGACTTCCGGGTGGTTGAAATCCTCTAGCACTAAACACCTATTCGCAGACTGAGTGCGAATAAAGTCAAGTCAACCCCTGGAAGAACTTCCAGGACTTCTGTGTATCACTATAACTGTAAACTGCGTAGAAGAAGTGCATAAAACAGCCGATAGGGCTTCAACAGTCTGATCCGACGACTGGAATGTGCAGGTCCTCAACACATCTAAGTTACAGCTACCATACATTACAACGTCTCCACCTTGGCGACCAACGGAGCGATCAGTTCTAAGCAGCGCGTAGCCAGGTAAATATACCTCACCGTCTGTGATATCCGGAGACAACCACGTCTCAGTGAAAGCAAGTATGTCGAGGCGAGATTCGTCTACAAGTAGACCCAAATTGTGCACCTTGTTCCTTGGGCTACTCACGTTGCTAAGTACTACCTCAAGGAAGTCGGCACGGCCATCCCTGGGTCGTGCGCTATCAGGATGGGTTCTGATAGGGCGGAAAATAACTTCCGGCTGACCACCTGAAAACCCACCAGACGGAGGCCTTGCTCACCAGCCGCCCGTCTAGTTTTGAGGTCTTTGATAGCCTCCTTTAACTTCAGTCTATCTGCCAGTGGTAGGTCCGTCTGAACGATGACACCACTACCCTTTAGTTTGAACGCAAACCGCAGTAATGATTTGCGTTCCTACGGGGTAGAAAGGACTACGCGAAGTAGCCTGGGTCGTGGATTTGGCTTAGCGATGGAGACGTTCCCAAATCTGGTCAGCTTTCTGACAGTGACACTAAGGAAGCCAGGTGGAAGCAGCTTGATGACACACAGTTTCAGCCACTTGATGTCATCCAAGATGCGTTCCCTTGGGAGAGCGGCCGCAGCTTCAGTAACATTAGGAGATATAACGCTACTATCCGTGAAAGAGTCGGCACGACGGGGAGTTTTACCCCACGTGCTTTGGAGTCGACACCTATACCAGCACAATGGTGGGCTTATTTGAAGTTGAGCTACCGCGAGTTATGTAGTACAGCAATAAACTGACTACAAAGCCACTTGCAATAAAAGTAACATTTTGTAAAATTTTAATGCAGTGACATCATTGAAGGTGTATTCATAAATTTACATAAACATTTAACCCAATTGACCGTACATTAGTCTACGCAATCATGCACGTGCAAATTGATGCACCAACTTGTTCAAAAGAGCAAAGATTCAATAATGCGGGGCTGTATATCAACGAAAATATCAGAACAATTTGTGGAGTATATACTGGGTTGCTTCGTGAAATGTTTACTACCGAGCTTCCGCCAGACGCGCATTTTTTGTAAGGTTGCCATCCAAAGCTCCGCCATGTTGGATGACGGTGCTGTGTTTTGCAGTATGGTTGGTACTGGCTACAAAAGCGCTAAGGAAATGTAGCAGGCGGTGCATAATACGAAGTCCGAAAAGCACGCGTTTTCAAGTATTCGTTGATTATTGCGCAGGCCAGGAGTTTCGTGTAAAACCATGTGGTTTTCCTCCGTGTGCATTCTTGGCGTGCTGCCTTCTGTGAGAAGGGGCGTGATATTGCCTGCACTGCTGGTTTCCTATAATAAAGAAATGAAAAACATTTTTACAAAGCGAGGCACTTCTTCTGTGCATGATCAGCATATTGCAATGTTGTACGTGATAGCATGCTTAGAAACACCAAGAGCAGTTGTAGCAGGAGTAGTGCAGTTGGAGTCAATGGTGGGGGTCCACATGGCTCAAAGGTTGTACGAACTCTATGCCCACAAAATGCGATAGGTAAAGAATCAGACCAATAAGGTGGAGTATGTTGATGAGGAACTAGTCCGATAAGGTGCTGTACACAGAGCCGGTCAGGTGGGTGATGCATAAGGAAAAAGCTGCAAAAATATTTAAGCAAAGTGGCATGTAATTGAGCAGATATATGCAAAGAATTTGTAAATGTGGTATCGGTCAACTTCCCAATGTGTGTTAGTACGGTGAATTTATTGAGTGGCGAGTCACATCCGTGACGTCGCAGTGTTTTAAGACATACACTTGTGGCTTTCTGTAGGGGAAAAGCTTGCCAGAGGAAGATCCACCACATCCTGGAACATTGCCGACTGGTGATATGATATTGAAAATATTGCATCCGACCGATTACCCTGGCGGATATTCGCAGCCACGTTTCGCCAATTTGTTTCCCATGGTTGAGTTGTACTCTGTCTGGACGCTACCAGAGTATGTTGAGTCTCGCCCGAACATATGGCAAGCAAACTAACAATCAATGAGAGCCAAGGCTTCTGGTTTCCATTTGAGATCTCAGATGACGATACTGTCGAGGTTGCCTGGGATAAATGTAAGTCGTACTTCACAGAGGTCTCTGCTCCCTTCATCCCAGTCAGAAGGAGAAACGAGGCCGATTACAGCCGCCCTGGATAGATCTCACTGGCAGGCATCTGCTCACAAAGAGGTCTAGATGTTGGCGGACTTACTGAGATGCTCTGTCCACCGATACTTATGACAGGTACCGTAAGGCTAGAAATAGGTGTAAGCAACACCTGAGGCGTGCTCGGCTCAATTTTGAAAAAGGGTTAGCGGACGAAGCTTCAGAGAATCCAAAAAGATTCTTCGCTAATGTCAAAAGGCGCTGCGCTTCGAACATGCCAATTCCAGTGTTAATGCGTGATGACGGTATTCATGCGCGTACGGACTATGACAAGGCCTGCGTACTCAGTGGGCAATACGTGGCAGCGTTTGTAAGGGAAACCTCTTTGATAGGCGTTCAGCTGGTTTGCAGGACCCCAGAGGGTTCAGAACTATCTGAATTTATTGTAGCGGAGACTGCAGTTAGTAGGCTGTTACAAGGGCTGAACCCTTCTAATGCCTCTGGGCCTGATTTAATTCACCCCAAACTGTTGCATGAGTTGGCTGCGGAACTAAGTGGACCGCTCGCTATTGTGTTTCAGAAATCGCTTGCCAGTTGTGCATCGCCTTCCGAATAGAAGGAAGCTGTCATCTGTCCCATCTTCAAACATGGGGACAGGGGTCTGCCTGCAAATTACAGGCCAGTTAGTCTGACGAGTGTAGTGGTCAAACTCCTCGAGAAACGGGTGCGAGATTCATTGGAGAGCCATCTGAGTATATTTGAGTCGAGTATATTTGAGTATATTTTGAGTCGAGGGCTTACGAGGTCGGACGTACCCCGAGCGTCTACTAAGTTTGGGAATGCATTCAATGCACTACCGAAGGCTTAGAGGAGACTTAATCCTAACCTACAGTATTTTAACTGGGAAGGTTGGTCCAGATTTATCTTGGCTATTCAGTCCCGCTAGACTGTCTGTTCTACGCGGCCATTCATTGTAGCTGGACAAACCGCGGTCCGATCGGACTAGGACGAAAATCCGGCTGTCACGCAAAGTCATCGACCGCTGGAACATGCTTCCGGAAAGTGTTATTAGGGAATCAACGGTTAAGGGGTTCGAGCGGCAACTTGACGCTCTTGGGTGGCAACATGAAACATTTCCTTTTCCTGAGTAACTCGCATCTTTGTACTTTGATTTCTTTTCTCTACTTTTCTTCACGTATTAATATTATTTTCTTATTTAAGTGCACTGCCCTATTCTGTACCTTCGATTTCTCTTCCTATCCTTTGCTTACTTCACGTGACTGCCACAGCAGGGACTGCTAGGGCAGGAAACGTGGGCATTAACTGGTTGGCTAGGCTGCGATACGGGTGTTTCCATTTGAGGTCCATCAATAACTGTGCCCTTCATCAATTCCTGGCTCAACGATCCACTCGAGATGGAACACTCATGGGATTCTCCTATCGTTCCAGTCCCCATCTGAACTGAACTGAGTAGCCAACCTCGGGGTCGACCGCAAGTTGGTGGAGTTGTTGAAGTCGGACGACGCTGGGCATCAGAATTACATAAGCTTTAATGCATCCTAGGCACCGGTGTGCACCACCACTCTGTGTTAGTGCTTCTTGATTCATTGCTGTCTCTCTGTTTGGCTGCCTCTTGTCCGTTGCCCGCTTCTCCCGAGATTTCCACAGTTACTTCCGCCAAAGCTTGATCGTTTATCCACTGGGAATGATCGACCCATCTTCAAACGCTTGGTCCTTTCTCCGGGAAATGTAGAACCCGCACATCGTTCCAAATGGAGCTCTTTCCGCCATTCTGGAGACGCTACATTCACGGGGCCTAAACAAATGGATTTAGCTCACCTCGTATTCTGAGACAAAAACTTACTCACATGGAATGGTATATTTACGTGGATCCTCCGTTCCACAACCCAAGGCAAACAACTCTGGCGTGATTACCTTCACGGCCTCAAACATTCCTATCCGCCAGTCACCTGGAGCGATTCTGATATCACTTCACGAACAGAGTTGCGCCCGTATACGTGGCCTTTCCGATGGCCATTCATGGAATTTTCACTTGGCTATGGAGACAGTTAAACTTACTTACATTTGAAAGAAGCCCGAATCCACTTTGCGGAGAATGGATTTTTACATGTCATGGACATATTCAGCCACAAGAAACTTCACACACCTACCCCATAACAAGTCCAGCGTGGATAGCTGGACACGGTTTGCGAGCAAAACCAGAATATAATAGAAAAGCCGGCCTCTATTAACAATGTATTTACTCACCCGCATCATTCTCATTCGACTCTTCGTATCTTTTGCATCACTGGCCACCTTCAACGACTGCTGCCGTATCAGTTCTAAGCCACCTGGCTAACCAACGAAGAATTTTGGCTGTCGACCGACTGCGAATATTAGAGTGCAAAATCTGTTATACCATACCTTACCGACTTGCACTACTGCTCAGCGGAAGCTACGGCAGTGTTCCAGGACGTGGTCGGTTTTCGCCTGGCAAGCGTTCTCCCTAAAATAGCCACAATTGTCCGCTTAAAAACACTGCCACTTGGCGGATGTGACTCGCTACAAAATAAAGTCACAGCAAAACCTTTCACACGGACGCAGTCCTCAGCCTGCTACATCAAACTTGTGCAACCAATCCTACTATGAAGAATGCTTTGATGGAGCACAGATCATCCCTATTTTGTAATGGTCGTTGGTTGCACCGAAACCTTGCTTGGGCTCCTGTGCTAACAGATCACCACCTGGCGAAATTACCCCCAACTTGTGCCTTGACGGACTTTGCGCGCCACAGCGCCATCATGTTCCTTGGTCTGACTATTACCTGACAATATGCTCACTCATATGAACTACGGCTTTTCTTTTATACCTTTCCTTAAAACGAAATATTTTAACATTCCAAAGAAGCTATGCTTGTATGCATATTTGATCACGCCTTTAAAGGTGTGTCTCGTTTTACCGAGAATATATCATTTGTAAAATAGTAAGTGGTTTAATATGCGCTTAAGATATAGGTTAGCGTTCGGCTGACAGTGGTAGATCTTATCGTCTGAACACGTATGAGAGCCAATTGGGTTATTAGGCCGGGTTTGATACCCTTGAGAATAATAACGTAACAGGTTCGGTAAGCGGATGTTAGAGAAACAGCTGGGTGAAGGGGTGAGACGAAGTGTCAAATTTGTGACGAGAATGGGATTTATCTACTATAGCTGTAGCGAGAATACGGTTGCAAAGCCAGCCCTAATGAGACCTGGGACAGCGAAAAAGGAAAGGGACTTCTACGGTGCGGCAAACCAGTCAAATAGACGACAGGGAAGGTTGATACTGGGAGTCGGGTTAATTTTGAGGAAGAAGCTGCCCGCTGATAGGCCTTCGACGATAATAACAGGAACGAGGGCTTGAATACTATCGATGTAGCGAGGAAATGGTTTTAGAGCCAGCGCTGAAAAGAAGCCAGGAATATCTGTAATGTACGTAACAGCCCCAAAAGATGCGGGGTGGGCCAATCTAAGGTGGACATCCACGGTGTGACGTTGAATGCAAATAGACTGTTAGTTATAACTTACTAACTAATGAGTTGCTGGCAGTCGGCTTAATTAATACAAGGAGCGGCACGCATTATGTGTCTCAGGGTAGACTGATAGGTGTACAGTGTGGAATACAAGAGAGAGAATATACAGCAATATTTGCGACAGCTACAGAGAGAAAACGACAGTGGCGCCGGCTCCGGAAGTGAGCAAGTGTAAGAGCATAATGCACACAGCACCGCCTATTGCCATGTGTTTCACCAGAAGAGTTGCGACATTGACCAGAACAGGTGTTGAACAAGTATACAGTGTAATATGGTTAATGAGAAGATTGGATGAGACCCGAAAAAGCTCAAGCGCCCAGAAACTGGCGCTGGTGGGATAGGGAAGACATCGGCCAGATAGACGGGGAGGTGAACATTACAGTGCGTATGGCAGCCGATGCGCAAGAGAATAGAGGCATTGGTTGGAGACCCAATGGCACTTGGAGCCGCAGAGTCCGGACTGGTCCAAAAGGTTTAAGGATGAGAGGCACAGTAGCGGAGGTAATCTAGCGAGGACTTGGGTTTTACGCTGGCGCTATGGGTACCTAGACCACTATTAACGTGTTATTGTATGGACCGAAAGCGATGGCGAATGAGACAAGACATTACGTGGAACTAAAATTCTTGATAGTGGAGCCGAGAGGCGAAGCTCAATCACAGACTGGAAATTTCAATTTCGGTAGACAGGATAAAGCATACTGCCAATGAATCAGACGGAGACGGGTATCATGGGGCTGTTGCTTTTACCAACGGGCACCTTGGTCCATGCAGCCAATGCGCAAAAAGGGAGAGGCGTTGGTTGGAGGCCTATGGGCATTTGGAGCCCCAGGGACCGGACTGGTCTAAAAGGTTTAAGTATGGGAGGCACAGCAGCGAAGGGAATCTAGGGAAGGACTGGGATTTAGCGCAGGCGCTGTGGGTACCTAGGCCACTATTGGAGAGTTGCGCTATGGACCAGAACAGGTGCCGAACACAATATCCACAGAATGGGGTTAAGCATGGTGGTGGAGGAGCCTTGAAACGGTACAAATGGTCATAAGCTAGTGCTGGTGGAATAATGGAAACATCGGTCCGGTAGACGAGGGATGTGAATACTACAGTGTACGGTGTAGTCAAGGAGTGTTAGTAGAGTCGAGCCATTTAGGGTATAGAACAGACATTGATGATGAGGATGTAAAACGTCAACGTTCTAGAAGTCACAGCAAGTGAAATATTTGGGTCAAAGTGCTGGAAGTCTTGAGACAGTCTCGTTTAGATGGGGATAGAAGGGCCAAAAAAGAGCAGATGTGCGAATGATAAGGTAGCAGAAACAGCTGCTGGGCGAGGTTTAAATGAAGTAGGAGACTGTTGGAGATAAAGAATAAAGAGGGAACGGAGGCTTATTCGCTAGAGATGGTTTGGTCCTGCCTCACGCAGCTCGTTTTCTGGCACTTTGAGGCCTAATAGTTCCGAAACTGTGTTTACGCAGAGGAATCTTCCTATAGCATTGTTGAAGTGTGTACTGGTCACAGATGATCGGATTTGCAGTGGCAACTTATACCATGTGTCCGTGTATCTATGAAGGAAGAAATTATAGTTTATGCCGCAACGAGCGGCAGGCAGACTGCGTGAACAGGTCGCGTTGCGCAGATGATATCGAGTATCCCCTTCCGTTCGGAAGTGTCGTGTCAGGTTCATTTCCAGCTTTTGTTTAAGCTTGTATAGAAACGTAAGGTTTATCTTAAACCTCCGTAACCACAGCGGGTACAATCCCAGTGGTTTGCATCGACTACGGTAGTTCAGCATATTTGAGCCTAGTAGACGTTTGGTGAAGAAAAGCTGTAAGTTCTTCAGTGCGATCCTGTAGCACTTGCGTGCGTTCACAAGGACTATAGAGCAGTATTCAAGCATAGGCCTACCGCACGTTTTATACAGTGTCAGTCAAGGTTCCAAAAGCGACATGGATTTGAAGATTTAGCCTATCAACCACCTAGCTATAGCTGCACTATAGCTTACTTGTTCCGCAACCTTGAAGGAACTAGTGTATTGAACCCCAGATCACGAACAAAGTGGCTGACAGTACTAGCATCGACGCAGACTGCGTGCTTTCGGGCATGGTATACTAATGATATTTTAGCGGAAATAATGTGGAAAGCAGTGTTTGCTTAAACACGAAAAACAAACTTTGACAGTTGTCTAATTCTAGGCCTTCCAAGGAAATTTGGCCGATGATAATGCTGTTGCACCCAGCGTTTAGGTGAAGCTTGCTGGAGCATAAGACGTGCGCTACCGTTGCTTCAGCATCGTCTGGTAACGTGCGCTGAGCCCCGTTGCCTGCAGCTAAGCCGGCTGTTGTTCATCTAAATTCCAAAACTCGTGGGGTTAATACATCCCGTCGAGGTGGTTTTCATGGATAGCAGCGTGATATTCCGTAACGCAGTGGAATCCACTGCTAAAGGTACCTTGGACGAGATACAGTAGTTTAAGGTGTGCGTAACGAAGCTTCTTCCCTCTGGATTTCCCGGTGTTACTGTCACGAAACTGACTACATTGGGTAACCTCCCAGTTACCGCCCAAACCCTCGACCACCCTTACGTCGTGTAGTCCCATCCACCCCGGGGGAACACAACGCGCTGCTGCGGGTTGCCTTCATACTGAAGGGTACTAAGTTTAGCGTTCAGCCAGACTTCCCATTAGCTGATAGGCTGAATTTAAAAGTGGCCATTAAAAACTTCAAGACCATGCGAGTAGCCAGTGAACAAGGTCTCCGGGTGGTGGGTTTTCGGGTGGTCAGACGGGCTACCAGTACCAGTCCTGGTAGCGCACGACTCAGGGCTGGACATTACGAGTACCTTCCGATAGTGCTAAGCAATGTGCGCTGCCTAAGGAATACGATGTGCGACATGGGCCTGCAGGCCGCAGCTGATTCCATAAGTGTTTTACTTACGTTCAAAGGAAGCAGCGGGGCAAAACTGTTCAAACAAGCGTTATTGCGAGCAGACGGGATCCATGCGCGAACTGACTATGACAAGGCTTTTAAACTTATTGATAAGAAAACTGGGGTGTGCTCGAAAGATCTCTTTACCACAGGTGGAATTGGTTTCAAGAGTTCCAGAGGATTTTTCCATAGCCGTGTTTAACATAAAGGAGATTTACAGAAGTGTAATATGGGTAGTTGAATGTTATAGGTAGAAATTCGTCGCATTTAGGCTCACTCAGACAGCCGCCACACGCCCGAAAATGCACTGTAGGCGCGTATCCTCAGTTCCGCAATCGTCAGCAGTGCGCATTAAATCGGGCTCTGGTAGGGCTGGAGCCCGCAACTCGACTGTTGCCAGTCCGTGGTTAAGAACAATGAGCTACGGGAAACGGCAACGACCATCGTGAATAAGTTACCAGATGTGAGATAGTGCCGAATTTCGATCTATAAAATTCAAATCCCTCTACTACGCTTCTGTATTCAATACGCGGACCAAATTGCTTACAATGCCATAAGTTAATTGGCGGCTTAAGTTTGGTAAGCTCGTCGCTTTATGAGGCGGCTACCCTGTCCTCTGCACGGCAGTAACGTATAAGTCAGTGGATAGTGAGCGGTGCCATATCACATCTGGTAACTTATTCACGATGGTCGTTGCCGTTCCCTGTAGCTCATTGGTCTCATCCACGGACGGGAAACAGTCGAATAGCAAGTTCCAGCCCTACCAGGGTCCGATGGCATGCGCACTGCTGACGATCGCCGAAAGGAGGAAACGCGCGTACAGTGCTTTTCCGGGCGTGTGGCGGCTGTCTGAGTGAGCATAGATGTGACGAATTTCTACCTATGACCTTCAACTCCCCCTACTACGCTTCTTAAATAAGGATGAATATTGCCCATTGATGTGATTAGGGTAATGGTGGCAGAGCGTTGCGCCGGAATAGGTAGACAGTATGGCTAGCAAAGCATAAATGTTGTGGTGTACAGATTGTTGGGACTACAGAGCCTAAACCGTTTGTGTCTCGGATGTCTGGAAGCAGTCAGAAAGAAGGAGAATTGGCAGATGAGGATAAAGTAGAGCCCAGCACGAAAACTTTCCGTTTTATTAAAAAACGAATGTAAACAGAGAGCGCGAAAGGAAAGAAGGAGATCTGGAAGGAAGAGTATCTATCGGATAGAAGAAGGAAAGCGTGCAATGGTCTCGAGGTGTTGTGAACAGACCAGTGGATCCGTCGATGATTCATCGGTAAAGCCTCAGCAGCCAGAAAGGAGACCAGTGAGAAGAAACTAGAATGTTGGCTCATAGAGAAAAAGCGGTCTTATTATTGCCGGAATGTTAACGGAGAGAGTTGGCAGAAATAGACGTGTTAAACTTGTAAGGGGAATCGAATACAAAAGATAAATCACGACCAGTAATGCTCATGAGATGTGATTCACAGGGTCTTACGTTGCCAGGGCCTAGAGCATTTAGATCGCAGACGTCCGAAAAGGGTCAGAAAGCAGAAGGCAGTTTAGACGGGACCGGATAAGTCAGCAAGATGAAGCCAACTTAACGTAAAAATAACAGTAGTGCGTGTCATAAGAAAAGAAAAATAGTGGGAAGACGGAGGCTATATACAAAGCCAGTTAGTATGTCAAACGAAGCGCTCATGCTGAGTGACATGGTGTGTTGTTACTGCGCAGCCGGGAACGTTTGCATCTGTGATGTCTGGAAATAGTCAGAAAGTAGGAGGCTTGTCAGCGAGGCTAGAGGAGCGCCAGGCCCCAAGAGGTATCCGTCCAATTGATAAAGGAAGGCAACCAGAGAGCGCGAAAATGGAAGAATGTGGTCTGGAAGGAGGAGACTATTAAGGAGAAGTGGAAAAGCCTACAAAGATCTCGAGGTGTTGCGAACAGACCTTTGGGCCTGTCGATGGTTCAGAAGTATGGGCGCAGTAGTCGGGAAACAGGAGACCATGGAGATGAGAGGAGGATGTCGGTTCATGGAGAAAGTCGTATTATAAACGTCGGAATGCTAACAGAGCGTCAACAGAATAGAAGTGTTTAGGCTAAAAGGGATATACTAAGGATGAAGCATGAGCAGCAGTGCTCTGGAGGCGGGGGGACAGAGCGTTGCGTTTACAGAGACTAAATCATTTGGATCTCAGAAGTTTGAGAGAGGTTGGAAGGCAGGAGTCCGTACAGACAGAACCAGATAAGTCAGACATAGAGTGCGAAAATAAGCTCTATGGATCAGAAGAAAAAGAAAAAGCCAACAATATGCTCTATGTGATGTGCACAGGCTGTTGGGTCTGGCGATTCCTGACCATTAGGGTCACAGAATTCAGAAGGTAGGCGATCATTGCGACGAGACCAGAATGTCAACTCATAGGGTGAAAGTCGTATTAGTAAATCTGAATGTCGAAGGAGAGCACCAACAGAAATGGACATGTTAAGGCAAAAAGGGGACATAATGACAAGGTTGAATCATGAACAGCCGTGCTCTTGCGGTGAGGGTAACAGGCTTCTGTTGGCAGAGCCTAAATTACTAGACCTCAGAAGTCCGAGAGAGGGCAGAAACAGTAGACCGTCCAGACAAAACCAGATAAGTCAGCAAGCTGATGCTAGACCGCCAGAGTAAGCTGGGAATAAAGTACTAAGTGTCATCAGAAGAGAAGCGGTTTGGGATGAAAGCGGCCATACGAAAAGGCAGTTGCATGCCGAGGAAAGGTCTCAGGATAAGGAGGACAGAGTACTGGGACAGCAAAGCCTAGGTCGCTAAAGTTTGGAATGTCTGGAAGTAGTCAGAAAGCAGGAGGCCTCTCAGCTGACGCTAGAGTACTGCCAGGCCTGAAGAGTTAACTCCGATATTCTCCTTTAGTGCCATTATCGGTTCTTCGTATTACCTATATCACCACTCTTAAGCTGCATCGAGTCATTGTAGGTAACATATCTTTGCGCTAGGATCCACTCATTATCTCTCCAACACTTAAACTCTTACATTGTTTGCATCACATACTTTCGCGCGTTTGTTGACTTCTTCTGTCACCGTAAGTATCTACTAATAACTAGAAGGCTCAATACGAATTCAGTTCCTGTCCACTAGTGCTCTTTCTTAGCAAATTATCCTTCGTTTTTCTTATCTCCATCACGTTTTCTGCAGCGATTCGTTGTAGGCTCCATACATCTTGCGGATATCCAGAGTTACTAGAAGACATTCCTTGTTTCTCCATCCTGTAATGTTTTAGAATGTCTGTATCACTTACCTTCGCTGGCTTGCTGATGTATTCTGTGACACTGTAGGAATCCACTAGTGACCAATCTGCTTACTGGGATGGTTATATCTGACCACCGAAAGAGTTTCATAGCGCCACCATCTGTCGATCCTCCTAACCTCAGCAGCTCTATTTAGTAACAACAGTGGTCGCAAGCCCCAAGCATTTCCGGAGTTTGCTCAGAGCAACTCTGTTTTATCTCCAACCTTCATCCTTTGAGACTGTCTGCGTCACATACATTTGCTGTCGGTTGACTTATTCTGGGACACTTTAGATATCGACTAGATGGCTTCACCCCAATGCCATTGCAAGCCGCCGATACTCTCCCTTAGTACCATTATCAGATCATAACCTTACCTATGTCATCACTCTTCAGCTGCATCGAGTCATTTGAGACAGGATCCACTCATTATCTCTCCAACACTTACTCCCTTGAATAGTCTGCATCACATACCTTCACTGGTTTGTTGCCTCTTCTGACACTAGCTATCCACGAATAACTAGAAGGCTTAATGCGAATTCTGTTGCTGTCCACTGGTTCTCTCTTTTAGCGTCATTATACTTCCTTCCCCCTATATTCATCACGTTTTCCTCAGTGCTTCGTTGTAGGCTCCATACATCATGCGCATATAAATAAATAAATAAATATATGGTTTATTCTCGAATTTGTCGAGCCACACCAAGCAAGGCATGATCAATAACATTCTTTGTTCCTCCATCCTGTTATCTTTTAGAATGTCTGTATCACTTACCTTCGCTGGCTTGCTGATGTATTCTGTGACACTGTAGGAAGCCAATATTGACGAAACTGCCTAATGAAATGGATCAGCTGGCCACCAAAAGTTTCTCATAGCACCATTATCTGTCGATCTTCTTAACCTCAGCACCTCTCTTTAGTAGCAACTAGTGGTCGTTGGTTCTAGTCATCTCTGCGGATATCCGAAGCTTGCTAATAGCCACTCTCTTTTAGCTGTCACCACTCTTCAGCTGCATCGAGTCATTGTAGGTAGCAATGATCTTTGCGCCAGGAGTCACTCCTTATCCCTCCAACACTTACTCTCTTGAATTGTTTGCATCACATTTTCACTGGTTGTTGACTTCTTCTGTCACTGTAGGTATCCACTGGTAAATAGAAGGCTTAATCCGATTGCCTTTGCTGGCTACTGATACTTTCTATCCTAGGGCCAATGTATGGCACTCTGCTTATTTTCCTCACTACCACAGCAATCCGCCATATGCTCCATGTCCCTTCTGTGCAGATCTTGAGCTCGCTAGGATACACTCCCTGTCTCGCCATCATACGTTCTCCTGGAATGTCTGTATCACTTACCTCCGATGGCTTGTTGATGCATTCAGTGACCCTGTAGGTATACACTACTGACCAAGCGTCTGATTGGAATCGCTACGTCTGGCCACTGATAGTCTTGCCTGACGCCACCATCTGTCGGTCGACTTGAATTGGGCACCTCTGTTCAGAAGTACCTAATGGTCACCGGCTCCATGCATATGCGATTATCTAGTGCTTGTTCGGAGCCACACCTCATCTCAATAACCTGTATTCCTTTAGAATATCTGCATCCAATCTTTCCGCTGTCCTACCGCCAATTGACCATTATATCTCTCTTGGGGCAACCAATTTATTTTCACTCATTCTGCGCCCCTATCGTAGTACGCTAGCTACTTGCTGTTCACGCACCTTGCAATCACCACCAATATTCTAACTCTCTTTGTTCCCTCCCCACGCAATTTTTGGCTCATAATAAGCCGATACTTACTGGTACAACGCTCTTGTCCCTATGCAGGCGTTAGCAATCCACCCATACGGCTAATGATTCCATGGGATATTGAAAAGGCACTTCTAGCATAATCATTGTTGCACAGTGTACATGCTTTTGTTTAACTAAAAACGTTATTACAGAAACGTAGTAGGGGGAGTTGTATGGTATAGGTGAATTTCGTCACATCTAGGCTCACTCAGACACTTATACCATTCAACTCCCCCTACTACTTTTCTGTAATCAGTACACAGAACAAACTGCTTATATTGCCATAAGATAATTGGGGGCTTATGTTTGTTAAGCTCGTCGCTTGGTGAGGGGGCTACCCTGTCCTCTGCACGGCAGTAACGTGTAAGTCGGTGGATAGTGAGCGGCGCTATATCACATCTAGTAACTTATTCACGATGGTCGTTGCCGTTCCCCGTAGCTCAGTGGTCTCAACCACGAACTGACAACAGTCGAGTTGCGGTTTCGAGCCCTACCAAGGTCCGATGGAATGCGCACTGCTGATGATTCCCGAAAGGATGAAACGCGCGTACAGTGCTTTTCCGGGCTTGTGGCGGCTGTCTGAGTGAGCATAGATGTGACGAAATTCTACCTAAAAAAGTTATAACAAAAGCCTTTAACAATATTTAACTCCGTGCCTGTTTTGCGGCCTTTCCTCGGTTGTCACTCACTTTCCCTTTTCTCCGAGGTCCGGAACTGCTTGGAGACCTGGGATTGGACTGAGGAACAGTTTTCGCCCAAGATGAACGTAACAACCGACAAGGACTTACATGGAGCATTTTTGAAAACGAAAAGGACCCAACTACAATCACCGCAACCCTTGTCCAGTATGGACAACTGGACCCATCTTCATACTCCTATATGTTATACATCTGTAAACTCCAGACAGCAGAAATTTGAACTGTTGCACACGTGGACACACAACAATATGACTATTCGCGATGTTCCTCTCCTCAACCGACCTCAACAATCATGGCGACCCCGAGCAAATTACCTGTCCAACTAACAGAGAAAATTAGGAGCCATTTGTCTGCGAATAACCGAATGTGAAACCAATCGTCAAGGGGCTTTGTCAGTTATACATTAATGTTCAAAATGCTTTACGGAAGTTTTGCAGGACGTGGTGGGTTTTTGCCTGGCAAGCATTCTCCCTATGAAAAGCCACAAATGTCTGTTTAACAATACTGCGACGTGGCGGATGTGACTCGCCACTGAATAAAGTCACCGTCTCCAACTACCTACTGGCAAGTCGACTAGACTCATATTTCAACTTTTTCCGACACATGCAAGTATATGATACCCTTCGTCTCTATGCACCGCTTCATTGCACATATAGTGCCTTGACCGTTTCAACTACACACAATTGAACCCAAAGTATAGTCATGATACACAACTGCTTATAAACCTTGATCATTCCTGATTTGGTGTGTCTCTATGCATTTGCGAATAAACTACTTATTTATTTATTTATAAAGGAATGCAACCAAAATGAGAAAAGGAAATGGCTCTATTGAAGAGCAGTGGAAAAGCCCACGATATTCCCGCGGTGGTGTGAACAGACCGTTGGGTCTGTCGACACCTGATCACTAGGGTCAACGAAGTCAGAAGGTAGGCGATGATTCAGACTAGGCTAGAACGTCGGCTCATAGCGAGAAAGTAGTAATAGTAAGCTCTGAATGCTGATGGAGGGCGTCCTCAGAAATGGACACGTTAAGGAAGAGAGGAGATATGATACTAAGATGAGTCATGACCAGCAATGTTCTAGAGGTGAGGGTAACGGAGTGTTGCGTCGGTAGTGACTAGATCAGTTAGATCTCAAAAGTCCGAACGAGGTCAGAAAACAAGGGACCATTCAGACTAAACCAAATTACTCATCAAGATGAAGCTACGCCGCCAAATATAGGTAAGAATAAAGTAATGAGTGTCATCAGAAAAGAATCGCTTTAGGACAAAAGTGGCTAAATAAGAAGGCAGCTAGCCTCGGAATGATGTGAACAGGCCCTTGGGTCTGTTAATCCCTGATCATTTGGGACACAGTTGTAGGAAGGAAGGAGAGCATTAAGGTGGGAACAGAATGTCAGCTCATAAAAAGAAAGCAATACATTTTAGATTTAAAGACTAAAAGAGAGCACCGGCATAAAAAGACAGGTTAATGATGAAAGGGGGATATAACAATGAGGATGAATCATGGCCAACAATGCATTTCAGTTGAGGGTTACAAGTCGTTAAGTCTGCAGAGCCCTGGTCATTTAGATCTCATAAGTCCGAGGCGGGTCAGGAAGCAGGAGAACGTTCACATGAGCCCGGAAAAGCCAGCAAGGTGAAGCTAGGCGGCCACATTAAGGTGTGAATAACAATAATGAGTGTCATAGGAAAAGAAGCTTTTGGGACCAAAACGGCTATAGAAAAAGCCAGCTGGCTTGCTATAGAAAGGTCTCAGGTTGAGGGGAACAGAGTGCTTGGAATGTAGAGCCTAGAGCGGTGACGTCTCGGTTGTCTGAAAGCAGTTAGAAACAGGATACTGATCAGCCGCGGGTAGAGTAGAGACAGATCCGAAGAGAAATCCGTCCAATTAAAAAAGTGAGGCAAATAGAGTGCGAAAAGGAAAATGCTCTATTGAGGGGAAGCGGAAAAGCCAACAATATTCGCGGAATGATGTAAGCGGACCGTTACGTCTACACATCCATAATCATTTAATCCATTTAATATTAGCCTGCTTCTAATATGCTCAGCTTCCTATCTTCATATACCTATGTACATTGTAGTTATGGTGTATTAGGTAATCCTTATCCCGTGGAGCATATATAAATACGGCCACATCGTCACTGTCTTTTGGTTTCCGATAACAACCAATCGTGACTAAACACCCACTTTCTAGTCTCAGGTAGAATTCGAACATTGTCAGCTTACACTTCATGAATATCTTACCAGAATCCTGCTCTTCATCCCTATGCACATGAAAGTATTCTACCCATCAGGCCATGCCTTCTGCATAAGTAAAAACATCTTTAGCGTAATATCTGTTACACCTTGTACACTAGTTGTCTCAAATAAATGTCTTAAGGTAGGAGGTTGATCAAACGCTAGGTGCATTGACTGTCCCTTTTCGGTCTTCTCTCGGCTTGTTCCTCTCTCCCTTTTCTCTGAGGTCGCGAACATCGGAGAGCTTCGGAATTGAACTGAGGAACTGCCTCCGTCTGGGATGGGACGAAATAACCAACAAGTACTTACCTGGACCATGGCCTCACTTCCACTCTAACTATTTGCACCCAACCACCGATGTCCAGTGAGGGTAGCTGGACACGAATTCTTTGCTCCGCGGCAAATATACATAACCAGAGAAGACTTCACTTGGTTCTGCGAAGGATCAACACATCATTTTCAGTAAGAATGTTTAGTACCCGACCTACCAATGGACAGGACCCAGGAACGCAACAGGCAACCAGTTATTGCATCAACCAGCAGAAAAAATGGGACGCAACCTGACTGCGAATAACCGAGCAAACAGACTTTTATCAAGAAACATAGCCAGTTACAAGTTGCCATGCAATGGATTGGTGGCAGTGTTACAGGACGTGGTGGGTTTTCGCCTGGCAAGCGTTCTCCCTACAAAAAGCCACAAATGTCCGTTTAACAACACTGCAACGTGGCGTATGTGACTCGCCACCGAATAAAGTCACAGTCCATAACTTTACACTGGCAGGTCAACTAGCGTCACGATTCTACATAGGATCGTTACACTGGGACTTCTACATCTGCATATATTGTTGTCGTTTTACATCCTACGATACGTTGCCCTTTTCCTTCCTTGTGTGCGGGCTCTTCCATTACCTTTCAACGGATCATTCAGGATTCTCAATCTCTTATTAGCTGAGGTCCCGTATCTCATGACAGCCAACTTATTGTTTCGCATTTTCAACATTGTACAGTTCCAATCATGAATATATGAACAATTTTCTACGTTACTGTTACAATTGCATTAAAATGTTTGTACCGTTGTACATATCTGATCATGCCTGCACGAGCTTGCCTCGCAAAGTCGAGAATAAAATATTTACTTATTTATTTATTAGGGGCACAGTAGTCGGAAGCAGCGAGCGAAAGCCGTAGAATTTAGGTCTAAGTACTATAAGAAAGCATCAGCCTAATAGACATGGAAAGGATGCAAGGGGATATAATAAAAAGGATGAATCATGGCCAAAAATGCACTTCAGTTGAAGGTTACAGGGCGTTACGTCATTTAAACCTTAGAAGTCCGAGGTGGGTCAGAAGACAAGAGACCGTTCAGATGAGTCCGGATATGCTAGCAAGCTGAAGCTAGGCAGCGAAATAAGGGTGAAGCCAAAATTAATGAACGTCATAAGCAAGGAAGCGGCTTGGGACTAAAGTGACTATATGAAAAAACAGTTAGCCGGCCGAGCAAAAGCTCGCAGGTTGAGAAGAACAGTGTTGAGATCTCAGAGCCCAAGTCGTTAACGTGTCGGGTGTCAGGAAGTGATCAGAAAGAAGGAGGTTGGTTAGACGGGGCTACGTTAGAGCCAGGCCCGAAGAGTTAACTGACCAATTGAAAAAGTAATGCAAACAGAGGGCGCGAAATAGAAAGAATTGGGAAGTAGCGGGAAAGCCTTCAAAGATCTCCAGGTGTTGTGAACAGACCTTTGGATCTGTCAATGGTTCATCGGTAGGGTCTCAGTAGTCGGAAAGCAGGAGACCATTGAGACGAGACTGGAATGTCGGCTCATAGAGAGAAAGCCGTATTATTAATGCCGGAATTGTAACAGAGAGCGTCGAAAGGATAGACATGTTAAGTAAGGGAGGGATATAATAATAACGAATCGCGCCCAGCGATGCTCTTGAGGTAACAGTTACAGAGCATTACGTCTTTAGAGCCTAGATCATTTAGACCCCATAAGTCCGTGAGAGGTCAGAAAACAGGAGACTGTTCAGATGAAACCGGGTACATCATCAAGCTGATGCTATGCCGCCAAATTAATGCGGGAATAAAGATTATGAGTTTCATTAAAAAGACGCAGTTTGGGTCAAAAGTAACTATATGAAAAGGCAGTTAGCGTGCCGAGCAAAGATCTGATGAGAAGACCAAAGTGCTGGGACTGCAGAGCCTAATTCCTTAATGTCGCTGATGTTTGGAAGCAGTCAGAAAGCAGTAGACTGGTCAGACGAGGCTAGATTACAGTCCAGGCGCAAGAGATATCCGTCCTTTTGGGTATGCGGTGGCTGAGTGTGTACATGTCCTATATGTGAGCAGGTCCTTGTTGCCAGAACTTGTCTTCAGCAACCCAGCTGCAGAGAAGTTTCGCCAATTTTGGGACGCTGAGTAATCGTTTTATGGCCGATGAGAATTGCACTGCATTTTCTGTTGCTCTGACTGTTCCTGGAAGCTTGTTCCATACGTGCGCATATCTATAGAGGAAGAAGTTGGAACGAATGTTGCGACGTGTCTTAGGGAGATAGAATGAGTAAAGTTATTGGCATATGGGGTGACGTGTATCACCCATCGTTTGAAAGCTTTTTCTATGCATGAGTAAGAGGATTTGAGAACTTGGTAGAGGAATAAATAAATAAATAAATAAATATTGTATTCTCGACTGTGCGAGGCACGCTCGTGGAGGCATGATCAGATATGTACAACGGTACAAACATTTTAATGCAATTGTAACAGTAACGTAGAAAATTGTTCATATATCCATGATTGGAACTGTACAATGTTGAAAATGCGAAACAATAAGTTGGCTGTCATGAGATACGGGACCTCAGCTAATAAGAGATTGAGAATCCTGAATGATCCATTGAAAGGTAATGGAAGAGCCCGCACACAAGGAAGGAAAAGGTCAACGTATCGTAGGATGTAAAACGACAACAGTATATGCAGATGTAGAAGTCCCAGTGTAACGATCCTATGTAGAATTGTGACGCTAGTTGACCTGCCAGTGTAAAGTTATGGGCTGTGACTTTATTCGGTGGCGAGTCACATACGCCACGTTGCAGTGTTGTTAAACGGACATTTGTGGCTTTTTGTAGGGAGAACGCTTGCCAGGCGAAAACCCACCACGTCCTGGAACACTGCCACCAATCCATTGAATGGCAAATTGTAACTGGCTATGTTTCTTGTTAAAAGTCTGTTTGCTCGGTTATTCGCAGTCAGGTTGCGTCCCATTTTTTCTGCTGGTTGATGCAATAACTGGTTGCCTATTGCGTTCCTGGGTCCTGTCCATTGGTAGGTCGGGTACTAAACATTCTTATTGAAAATGATGTGTTGATCCTTCGCAGAACCAAGTGAAGTCTTCTCTGATTATGTATATTTGCCGGGGAGCGAAGAATTCGTGTCCAGCTACCCTCACTGGACATCGGTGGTTGGGTGCAAATAGTTAGAGTGGAAGTGAGGCCATGGTCCAGGTAAGTACTTGTTGGTTATTTCGTCCCATCCCAGACGGAGGCAGTTCCTCAGTTCAATCCCGAAGCTCTCCGATGTTCACGACCTCAGAGAAAAGGGAGAGAGGAACAAGCCGAGAGAAGACCGAAAAGGGACAGTCAATGTACCTAGCGTTTGATCAACATCCTACCTTAAGACATTTAGTTGAGACAACTAGTGTACAAGGTGTAACAGATATTACGCTAAAGATGTTTTTACTTATGCAGAAGGCATGGCCTGATGGGTAGAATACTTTCATGTGCATAGGGATGAAGAGCAGGATTCCGGTAAGATATTCATGAGGTGTAAGCTGACAATGTTCGAATTCTACCTGAGACTAGAAAGTGGGTGTGTAGTCACGATTGGTTGTTATCGGAAACCAAAAGACAGTGACGATGTGGCCGTATTTATATATGCTCCACGGGATAAGGATTACCTAATACACCATAACTACAATGTACATAGGTATATGAAGATAGGAAGCTGAGCATATTAGAAGCAGGCTAAGATTAAATGGATATCAAAGGAAGACTAAGTGTTGAAGGTAAGACGATCAGAATATATCGAAAATGAACCGGGTTTCAGTGGCCAAAGTTGCCTGTTGTTTTAGTCATTCTAGTTGCTAATGAATAACTAACTTGTCAAAAGATGGGACATCAAACCAGCTGAGCTGTGAAAACTATACCAAGAGAATTAACATTCTACATAATGACTGACCCCTTGCGAGCTAAGGGGTATTCCCAAAGTTGAATAGAGCCTACAGCGAACAGCTGCTGCAATGCAGAGATAGTGGCTAAAGGAAAGGATATATCAGTGGCTGATTCAACCATACCATTAAGGCTTTTGACCACATGTCAAGTAAACGCGAGTAAGACAGACGACGGATAACGGCGCGCTAGGAGATATGAATGCCCAGCAATAGGGTTCGGATTAAGGCTTCAGTTACTAGTGGATCCTAGGGTGGCACAGAATAATTCAACAAACATCTGAGCTGTGACAAAAACAATCAAAGAGAATGAACATTGTAAGAAATGAGAAGGTCCTAGGGAGCTCCGGGTATCAGCAAAGTTGAATTGAGGCTATGGCGACTGGCCGTTATAAGCAGAGATGGTGGCAATAGAAAAGGATGTATCAGTAGCTGGTGCAGCCGTATGATTAAGAAGTTTGACCACTACTGGATACCTACAGTTTCAATGAATAGGTCAACAGACGAGCGCCGAATACGGAGACAGACGTCAGAGGAAAATGAAGGCTGGAGTGTCAAGTAGCGGCTCCTTGCAGGCTACATGAAGCCAACAACGACTAGCTACTGCCAATAAGAAAATTGCACGCGAGTAAGACGAACAACGGATAACGGCGCGCTAGGAGAGCGATGAATGGCCAGCAACAGAATTCGGATTAAGGCATCAGTTACTAGTGGATCCTACGGTGGCACAGAATAGGTCAACAAACAGCTGAGCTGTGACGCAAACAATCCAAGAGAATGAACATTGTAAGAAGGGAGCGAGCTCCGGGTATCCGCAAAGTTGAGTTGAGGCTATGGCGACTAGCTGCTGCTAAGCAGAGATAGTGGCTCTAGAAAAGGATGTATCAGAGGCTGGTGTAGCCATATGATTAAGAAGTTTGACCACTACTGGATACCTACAGTTTCAATGAATAAGTCAACAGACGAGCGCCGAATAAGGAGACAGACGTCAGAGAAAAAGGAAGGATGGAGAGTCAAGTAGTGGCTCTTGCAGGTTACATGGGGCCAACAATGACTAGCTACTGCCAAGAAGAGTGAAGCGACTAAGAAGAACGGCGCATAACGGCGCGCGAGGAGTGAGATAAGTGGCCAGCCATAGAATTCGGATTAAGGCTTCAGTTACTAGTGGATCCTACGGTGGCACAGAATAGGTCAGCAAACAGCTGAGCCGTGACGCAAACAATCAAAGAGAATGAACATTGTAAGAAATGAGCAGGTCCTAGAGAGCTCCGGGTATCAGCAAAGTTGAATTGAGGCTATGGCGACTAGCTGCTGCTAGGCAGGTTATTGGCTCTAGGAAAGGATTTATCAGTGACTGGTGCAGCCATATGATTAAGAAGTTTGACCACTACTGGATGCCTACAATTTCAATGAAGAAATCAACATGCGGGCGAAGCTTATAGTGACAGACTGCAGAAGAAAATGAAGGCTGGAGATTCCGAGGTTGGCTTTAAGCCACCGCAGCCAGAGAGGTTCCAGGCCAAGCAGTTTTTAATTTCCTTGCTAGTTGAGCATAGATGGACCAAGAAGGCGCTTAGTGGAAGGCCACTGGACGTTCACGATCCTCAATCTATCAAGCTTCCGTGAATTGGAGAAAACTATCAAGCATCACTCTAAAATCGGTCGAGCACATATATTTGGAGCGTGAGCCGAGACGCAACCAGGCTTACTGACTTCAGTATATACACAATACTAGATCTGACTTTGGCAGAGCTATAACCTCCTTGTTTGGAAAAGTTAGCAAGCTAGAGTAATGCACCCCGAGGTCGCGTACGGTGAAGCTGTTACCTAAGTATGTGCCGTTAAGCGTTAGGGTGTTTTATGGTATAGTGCAACGGTAGAAGCAAACATTGCGTTTCATTGGTGATAATCCTAGTCACCAAATATCGCACCAATTTTCGGTAGCATGAAGGTAGTTCTGCATGTATGAGAGGCCATTTTGTATGCAGCTAGGCTCGAACGAAAATACAACTTTGACACCATCGGCAGAAATGTGTGGAGTTTCGTATCGAAAGACGCAGACGTCATTAAATAAATAAATAAATAAATAAATAGTATATTCTCGAATTTCCGAGACACACCAGACCAGGCATGATCTACGTTTACAGGCAATTATGTTTCGCAACAAACACGTTGCTATGTATGTAATCGGCAGTAAGCCGAAAGTTGTGCAGGCTTTGGAAATTGTAAAATTAATCTTGAGGTATAAATTCGTCAATGCATGACGACAAGTTGGGTTCTAGTGTGCGTAGTGTAAACAGGCTGGGCATTCCGTTTGTAGAGAAAACTTGTCAGGAAAATATTACATTAGGATTCTGGTCGGCTTGCCAGTATGTAGTTGTGGGCAGTGACTTTATTCAGTGGCGAGTCACATCCGCCACGTCGCAGTGTTGTTAAGCGGACATTTGTGGCTTTTTACAGGGAGAACGCTTGCCAGGCGAAAACCCACCACGTCCTGAAACACTGTCATAAATCCGTTTGTACACTAATGTAATACTGGCAGAGCAGCTCGTCGACTGATTTAACCCTCGATTAACCGCCGTCAATTGCCTTCTAATTTCCTCTGTTAGCTGAACAGGTTATTTTTGGTCGGGGCGGCCATAATGGCTGAGGCCTATGGAGGGTTAGACCTTTGTCATCTTCGTGTTCAAGTGAGCAAAACGTCCGATTCTTTCGTCTAGATTTCTCAGGATTATGTATACTTCGCAGGAGTATGAAGGCGTCATGTCCAGCTACCATTACTGAACGACGGTCATGGTAGTGAGTGCATTTTTATCCACTTGTTGTACAGCCGTGTTCTATGTAGGTCCTTGGGGTTTCTATGTCCTGTCCCAGGCACAAGCTCTTTCACGGTCCGATCCCAGATCCCCAAGAAGTTCCAGACCTCGGAGAAAGGGAAGGTGAGAGACAAACAGGGCCGCAAAGAACAGACGTGGGAACAAGCATTATTTATGTCCTATTGTCTAACATTTAATGGAAACATATGATGTACAATGTGTAACAATGATTATGCTAAAAGTGTCTTTTGAATATTCATCGGAAGCAAAGCCCTATAGGTTGGTTGCTACCGTATACCTTGGATACACAGCGTTGCGCCGTTGAGCAAAGAAAACACAGGATCGGTTTGCTATGATGCAACTGTTGCGTGGGAAGATTCGCTGGGGTGCGTAGAATATGCTGACCCAGGGAAAGCCAGTGAGTCTGTTGGACTCATACATGGGTAAGTTTTGCAAACATAGCTGGGAATAATTGAGGAATGAACGCCTGTAACTGAGAAGCTAAGGGGCGTCTCTGTACTGAACAGGTAAGAGAGTGCCGAATTAAAAAGCTAAGAAGGGCTAATTGACGGAATGACAGCGAATAGCCAGAATACATGTGTACATTAAGGTTGCTAAGGATATCAGAACCTGAGGCCTAACCGCAGCAGCCAGAGTGCTAGGGTAATAGTGCCAAGCTGGATAGAGCCATGGACTGCTAGCCCGAGACTTCGAGTATTGCAGGTACAACATGCCTAAGACAATACAGCACGTAATGAGTAGATAAAGGTCTAGTATTATGAGGCAGAAGAGCAACTTACGCTGAATACCTGGATATGCTTACACGACAGAAAAAAGCTAAGAGAGGTTTCGTGATAGACTGACAGCGGACAAGTAAAGCGCAAGCATACAAAGAGGTTGTTAGAGAGTTAGAGCATAATAGGCTACGACGCATCGACGCGCAGCTAATCAAATCATGCGGTGGTGCTAATGGAGTATACTTAAGGAGGCCTGAGCCGGGAGAAGCCAGTGAGAGAGCTGTAATACAGGCAATTGGGTGTCGCGAATGGGCAATGGCATTTAGGTGCGGCCTTATAATTGCTAGTGGACACCTGATTAGGGCAGCAGACAGCAAGTGTATGTGACGCACGCAGTCCCAGGGATTAAAGCTTGGAGGGATAAAGTGTGGACCTAAGCAGCTCAGTATATGCGCAAAGATGATAGTAGCTTATGAAGAAGGACTGCCGCTAAACACGGGAGCCAGAGGTAAGCCGAGGAACAGTTAGGGTCGCTGTAAGTGTGTGTATCAGTGATCAGAAATGGAATTTGCATGAAGCCTTTTAGTTGCTACTGTATGCCCACAATTACCCATAATAAATCAGCAAAAAGCGGATGTATGTGACGCAGACAGTCACAAAGAATGTTCGAGCTAGAAGAGAGCAGCTCTTAGCAAGCTCCAGAAATGCGTGGAGCCTACGACCACTAGTTGCTGCTAAGCAGAAGTGCTTAGGTTTAAGAGGATCGACAGAACATGGCGCTGCGAGAAACTTTCGGTTGCTTGATGTAGCCAGTCCATTAGGCTATTTGGTTACAAGTGGATTGCTACAGTGTCACAGAACACATCAACAAGCCGGCGAAGGTAAGTGATACAGACAATCTGGGAGATTACAGGATGGAGAAACGAGGAATGTCTCCTAGTAGCTCCGGATGGGCGCAAAGATGTGTGGAGCCTACAATGAATCACTGCAGTAAACGTAATGAAGATAAGAAGAACGAAGGATAATTGTGCTAAGAGAGAGCACCAGTGGACAGCAACGGAATTCCGTTGAGCCTTTTAGTTTTTTATTAGATACTTACAGAAACAGCAGATGGCCAAGTACACTACCTTGAAATACTCCGCTAGTTACGGGTGCTCTTTTGGAAGATATATCACCTACTTTTATTGACTGCGTTCCGCTAGAGAGGTAGGAAGAGAACCAAGAAAGCAGATGGCCAGCGACACCGAATGCAGCTAGTTTCGTCAGCAGTCCGTTGTGTGGAACCCTGTCAACCGCTTTTTTCATGTCAAAGAAGGTAGTGACTAGCGCTTGCTCCAAGTCAATGGAGTGTGTCACGTAGTTCAAGAATTCAAACTGGCATGTTTGGCAAGATTTAGCCAGTAAAAACCCGTGTTGCGACCTATTTATGAGATTGCGCTGCAGTAGAAAATGAAGCATTCCCTCCTTGACTACCCTTTCCATAACTGGACGCACAGAGTGTATGCTTTATAGGTCGATAGTTGTCAATATTTTGGCGACAACCTCGTTCGTGGCGTGGAACGACTATGGAGTGTTTCTACACGATTGGGTAGCTTCTGCTCGTCATGGAGAGGGTGAAAACGTTGAAGAAGTATTGGAATATACGGGCCTCCGAGTAATAGTAAGGAAGATGGGACTCCGTCAGGGCCGGGGTGGTGTGTCAGCTTCAGTGAGTGTGGAGCTCGACTAATATTGTTCAGGTTGAAATCAATGGTGTGAATTTGATGGTCTGTAAACTTTGAAGACGTATTTGGCAGTAACACATTAGTGCTGATGAAGGCATCACAGAAGTGTGCGCTAAAGAAATCGCATAATTCTGCTGCGTCAGTAATAACCCTATTATCAGGAAGCACGGGTGTGTTAATGGGCGTCGTTGCGGCCACTGTGATGTATTATAAGTCGTACAAGTGACTGGGCCTAGTTCGTACTGCGCAGCGCAGTGCGCTCAGCTAAGGTATGTACATAACTGCGAGTTTCTCCATGCCACTGCTATTTCGTTTATACGAACTTTGAGGTGAAAATCCTTAGTATTCTTGTAGCGAGAGCGCATTTTCTTAAGCTTAGTGGTATTTTACGCGTTGGGGCATCATCGGGATTTTGAGGTCTCTTGATCAAGCGCTCCAGTGGGGATAGGATAGCGAAACAAATCGTGGTTATTATAAAGTTCACAGGTCGCAGGGTCCATACTAGTTGCCAGCAAGAAATTGTCCCACGGAGCGCCAGGGAGAAGTGAGGAGAAGGCCTCCCAATTCGTATGCTGGAGAGGCCTAAAAGCAGTGTAGGCAGGGCTAACATGATGACGGAATTTGGGTAGATTGAATGATAGCCTCACAACATTGTGGTCGCTGTCCGGAAGGTTATCTAACACGCTGGTAGTTGTATGCAGGATATGGTTGGTGAATATTAGGTCCAAGGAGTTGGACTGTCATGTGGGTGCGCGGACATGCTGAGTCCAGTCATGAGTGAAAACAGTGTCTAAGAAGGCCCTATACCTGGATGTTGCTGATTGAGTAAGCCACGAGATTTGGGGAATATTGAAGTCTCCGCCGATTATTTTATGACGGGCAGGAAGGAATGAAACATCGTGAAACCACTTAGCCAATTCGTCAGCGCAAGTACTAGCCGGATGCGGTGGATTGTAAATGCAGCCTATCAGAATGTCATCTTGGCTTCCTATGGCCTGAATCCTGACAGAATCTTCGGGATTTCTAAGTGGTATGGTTTGTAAAGGATGCGTGGAATTCATTGCTGACGCATATAAGACAACCGCCACCACGTTGATTTGTGCGTCTGCTACAGCGAGTCCTGTACCCAGGAATGTGCAGCGAAGCATCAGGCATAGCAGCTGCGTGCCACGTTTTACTTATCATCACCACGTGCAGATTGGACAGAAGTATGAGAGAGGCAAGGAGGTGCACTTTATTTTTGATAGATCGAGCATTGAATAGTAGAATTGTATACGCGGCGGTCGGATTGGTCTGGATGTGGGATCCGGCCAACGGCGCACCTGACCAACCCCGTTGTGGTGAGAGGCTTGTTTGTACGCATGCTTTGAGGTGCATGTACGATGGAACTGCGGAAGTTAAGAGGCTTGAGGTGGTCAGCAAAAGTAGGTTGTATGGGAGGTTAAAATGTATCCCGGTGTGTATAAAATTGAGCTGTGAAGTCAGGCACGGGATCCAGTGTAATGCAGTGGGTCAAAGACGTCGTCCAAGTGGCTGGAGCAGACTGGACGGCGTCAGTTGCATCATTTTTAGTAGACGGGTTAGGTGATACAGAGCCCTATCTTGATCTAGGCATGCTTGGATTAGGGTCCACAACTCGCTGCGTTTCATAAAAAGGGGATACGAGAGATGTTTGGGCGATTCGCGGAGTGAAAGCATGTGATGGTAGAGTTACAGGTTCGCTGGGTTCAGAAGACCGAGGAGGTGCAAGGTTTGTAACACCCATAATGTTAATGTATCCATGGGGTCCTTGTCTGTGCGGCATTGTGGCTCGACCGGCAGTGAAACCCGACTAGCTCGGAATTGTCCTACGAAGTAAGGGGATTGGGTTATTGAGTAGATATTTCTGGCGACCGGGCTGTTCCAGTTTGGTGGTCGCAGAAGTAGGCATCTGCCCAGAATAGGGGGTGGGAGTTTAGGTATGTCCGTGCGAACCGACTGGGTGTTTTGCTTAGTGGGTAAACACGTGGGTTTTTCTTGGCTATGTTGGAACCTTCGCGTGTTGTACCTTTGCTGTACTGGCGTGGCTTTGATGAAAACCGAGGAGTCTTAACAATCAACCATCGTTGGTGTGGGTTGCTAGAGGTTGGAGTCGGACCAGTGGGAGATTGCGCGGTGTGTTTTATGACACCGGTAAGGGGCGTGTAATACGACAAGTTGTCAATGCTCTCAATTTCTGCTTCCGTGCCACACATGTCTGACAGGTTAGTTGAACGCTGACAGTGTGTGCGTCCGCGGCTGCAGTAGTTGTTGCTGTCATTGAAACCGTCCCAGTATGGATGCTAGTAATGCGTCCTTTGTTCCAAGACGGCTCTAGTACGGTGGGGTCTAATTCTTGCTCTTGTGTAATATCCATATCCACATTATAAACCATGGAAGAGCAGGTGGTATGAGTTGCAGTTGGAGGTGTATTAGGAAGTTGCGCTTCCGAAGGTGGTGTTGGTTGCGTTTTTCTTTTGCTTACTTTTGAATTAGATAGACTAGACCTCTGCAGCGGTGTTCTGTCCGGTTTTATCAGGATTGACCCGGGATTAGACAGATGGCTTCGGAGGAATCGGACTTCAATAAACCTTTTAGCAAAGTCGTGGTTGTAAAACTGGATCACGCTTGGGCAAGATCGGCCAGGCATATTACGCAAATGAGTGGCTGTGCAACAACCACGTGGCATTTGGCAAGCATCTAAAAGTGTATGCAGCACTTTCTTGAGAAGTAATTTGTCTTGTGCCTTGAGTACAATAGCGTTGTTGGCGCGGCGCATGCGTTCACTGACTTCGTGCGCAATATTCCTCAATAGTTTCAGTTGCGAATAAATCAGTCAGATTTTCTAAACTTTGCTATTTGGTTCAGTTGGCAAAAGGTGTAAGCTTGTCAGGAGTCTCCGTACTAGTCACAATTTGACTTTTCAGCTCCTTCACTTGACTTTCGAGGGCAGAAACTTTTTGCAAAGCCTCAGCTAGTGGACCTGAGAGTATAAGGTTGCACTTCCGTGTTTGGGGTGGACTACCCTTAGCGGTCGAAGGCGCTGGAGATTTCCCTGGCTTCTTGACAGATATGGGCGGCACGCGACGTTTGCCGACCATGTTGTAAATAATAGCTCAAAAACAGGTAAAAGCACGGACATACAGGGAAAAAATGAGAAACGTGATCACGGCTAACGACAGTGGAAAATGTATTGGACAAAAGTCCAAAAACAGAACCCACGAGTTTGTAGTGGAGTGAATACTAGTCTTAAACTAGCGCACCTGAAGGAAAGGATTAGTGTCAGATAAAGTAGCAACACGCTTACCTTTAGTAGTGATGGTTGGACCAACTCCACTGATATTGCACACTCCCTCACCCGATATTCCAGTGTTGGTTCCGCGAAGCTCAGGCTTCCTCAAGCACACAAACAAAGTAATCGCAACAAGCCGCCGCAGGAAAGCAGAACGCGCCGTTCGAGGTCGAGACTTGTGTATATGAAAAAGGGTCAACTAAACAACTGTACAAGACGCATAGAAAAACGAAATGAGAAAAGCGCAAAAAATGAAAAAGCTATATACACTACAGGACTCCCCCTAGAGCGTGTGTGGACAAGCGAATGCTCGGAATGTAAATAAATAAATAAATAAATATTTTATTCTCGACAAAGCGAGACACGCCTTTTGGGCATGATCAGCATATTGCAATATTGTACATGATAGCAGAATAAGCAAAACCAACAGCGGGAGTAGTACAGTTGGAGACAGTAGTGTGGGCCCATATGGCCCAATGGTTGTATGAAGTCTATGTACACAGAATGCGAGAGGTAGAGATGATAATCAGATCACTAATATGGTATGTTGATGTGGAACTAGTCCGATGAGGTCCCGTACGCAGTGTGGGTCAGGTGAGTGAAGTATGAGAAAACGGGTGAAAAATACTTAAGAATAGTGGCATGTCACTAATCAGATATGTAGGCGTGTTCATGCGAGAGCAGATATATGCACAGAACTTGTAAATGTGATGTCGGTCAACTTGCCAATGTGTCAGGGGCGGTGACTTTATTGAGTGGCGAGTCACATCCGCCACGTCGCAGTGTTGTTAAACAGACATTTGTGGCTTTTTGTAGGGAAAACGCTTGCCAGACGAAGACCCACCACGTCCTGGAACACTGCCGGCTGGTGATATAACATTGACAAGATTGCATCTGACCGATTACCCTCGCGGATATTCGCAGTCACGTAACGCCAACTTGTTTCCCATGGCCGTGTAGTCGCCTTCGGAGTCGAGTGCAAGTGGTTGGAGCTGTTGAAGTCGGACGACTCAGGTGACTTGTATTGAGTTGATCAGTTTTCTAGGTTCTTTCGTGTGTCAGGACTAGGAAGTGCGGGGTTTTTCTTTGTTCTTTATTGATTCCGTGCCCATGGGAGCGTCGCAGGTATGTCCTCAGCGGTGTTCCGTGCAGGTAATGTTATCCTGTAGAACAAGGGAGAGAAGAAAAACGGACCAAGCAAACTGCCAACAAAATTGAACAGGACTATGTTATTGTACAAATATAAAATTTATGGTAAAGTTGTGCTGGTTGAAAGTAATGGAGTGACCGTATATGTTATATATCATATCCATAGTTTTGAGTTCAAGCACGAGATCCGATATTTGCTGAATGTGAGAGGAAGATGCTGGCCGAAGCGGCCTAGCGTACGCAAAAGTTGTCCTGTTTGGAAACCGTGAGTATCAGGCGTTGTTAACCGGTAAATGAGTTGAGGGAATCAGAAGAACATAATGAGTGGCTTAATAAGGCCTAAGATATAGGTTGAGCCATCTGCTGACAGTACTGGAGCTTATCGTTCGAACGTGTACGAGAGCCAGTGAAGTTATTACGCCGGGTTTGAAGCCATGAAAATAAGAACGCAACATATTCAGTAATCGGACGCTAGACAGCTGGGGGAAGGGGTGAGATGGAGTGTCAAATTTGTGACGAGAATGGGATTTATATACTACAACTGTACCGACAGTACGGTTGCAAAGCTAGCCTTAAAGGGACCTGGAATAGCGGAAAAAGATAGGGACTTCTACAGTGCAGCAAACAGGTCAAATATACGACAGGAAAGGGTGATACTGGGAGTCAAGTTAGTTATGAGGAAGAAACTGCTTGCTGACTGGCCTTCATCTTTAATAATAGGAGAGGGAAGGGCTTGAATACTACAGGTTTAGTTAGAAAACGGTTGTAGAGCCAGCGCTGAAGGGGACCTGGAATATCAGTATTGTGAGCAGCAGCCGCAAATGATGCTAGGTATGCCACTCTTATGTGGACATCCACGGTGGAACGTTGAAGTGAAATAGACTGCTAGTTATAGCTCACTAATTGGTGAGTTGCTGGCAGTCTGATTAGTTAGTATACAGAAGCGGCACGCATTATGTGGCTCAGCATAGTCTGATAGGTGTACAGTGTGGAATACAAGAGAGAGAACAGACAGTAATACTTGCGACAGCTGCAGAGAGAAAACGATAGTGGTGCTGGCTCCGGAATTGGCTAAGGGTAAGGAGGTAATACAGGCAGCACCGCTAATTGCTAAGTTTTCACCCCAAGATTTGCGATGACCAGAGGAGGTGCAGGAAATGTATACAATAGTGTATGGTTAAACATAGGTGTGGATGAGACCCAAAGAAGTTCAAGTGCTCAGCATCTGGCGCTGGTGGAATAAGAAAGCCATCAGTCCAATAGACGGGGATGTGAGAATTAAATTGCATGGCAGCCGATGAGCTGAGGCTAGTGGTACCTATACCACCACTGAATAGTTGCGATATGGACGAAGACAGAGGCCAAACAAGAGAGCGAGACGTTACTGTGAGCTGAGATGCATGATAGTGGAGCCGAGAGGCAAAACCTAATCAGAGACCGGAAATTTCGATTTCGGTAGGCGTTACCAAGCATAGAGATAATGATTCAAACAAAGAAGAGTATCATGTGGTCGAAACTTATACCAATGAGAAACTTAGTCGATGGCAGCCGATGCTCAAAATAAGAGAGGCCTTGGTTTGAGACCTATAGGCATTTGCAGCCTGAGAGGTCTGACTTGTCCAAAATGTTTTGGAATGAGAGGCACAGTAGGAAAGATAATCAAAAGTGGCCTGGGATGTTGTGCTGACGCTAGTGATACCTATACCGCCATTGAACTTTTGCGATATGGACCAAAAGAGAGGGCATACAAGAGAGGGGGGCGTAATTGTGGGCTGAGAAACATGATAGTGGAGCCGAGAGGCAGAACTCAACCAGGGACCTGAAATTGCAATTTCGCTAGAAGGGCCAAGCATGCAGCTGATGTATCAGACGGAGGCGAGTACATGAGGCAGTTAATTGTACCAAAGAGAACTTTTGCCGATGGCAGCCGATGCTCAAACGAAGAAAGGCCTTGGTTTGAGACCTATGGGCGTTTGGAGCCTGAGAGGCCGGACTAGTCGAAAAGGTATAATAATGTGTGCCACAGTAGCAAAGAGAATTAAAATAGACCTAGGATGTTGCGCTGACGTTAGTGGCACCTATACCGCCATTGAACCGATGCGATATTGACCAAAAGAGAGGCCAAACAAGAGAGGGGAACGGAATTGTGAGCTGAGATGCATGATAGTGGAGCCGAGAGGCAAAACTCAATCAGAGACCTGAAATTGCAAGTTTGCAGGGGACCAAACATACAGATAATGTACCAGACGGAGGCCAGTGTCACGAGGCTGTTTCTTATGCCAATGAGAAGTTTAATCGCTGCTCAAAGGAAGAGAAGCCTTTGTTTAAAATCTATAGGCATCTGGAGCCTGAGAGGCCGGACTAGTCCAAAAGGTTTAGGAATAAGAGCCACAGTAGCAAGAACATATAGCGACGCCTGGGATTAGGCATACAGATAATGAATCGGACGGAGACGAGAATCATGACGTCGTTACTTATACCATTGAGAACCTTAATCGATGGCAGCCAATCCTCAAAAGAAGAGAGGCCTTGGTTTGAAGCCTATGGGCATTTCATTAGGCAGAACGCTGACCTCGGCTCTAGTGTCAACCAAGAAGGAAAGGTTGGTTGTGGAATCACGGACAAAGAGCAGACGACTAGGAGATCGGCCAGCCGAATTCGTCGCCATTACTGGCTGGCTGGGGCGTTTCCCTGTTAAGCCTTAGGGAAGGCTTTCGGATGCGAGCAACCAGGACAACAAATTTTAGCGGCATCGCCAAAACGTCGATGATAATAGCAAATATGCTATCCAGTGTTCCTAGCGTGTCTGTTTCTACTTCTCGAAGTGAATCTAAAACTTCGACCGCGGGGCGACGTCCTCCCTTAACGGCAAGTTCTAGTATGGACAGTCTCTGACAAATGGATGCAATTGGATCTGATGACGCGGTAGTCTGAGGTGGGTTGACAACCGCGTGACAAACTGGGAGTTGCAAGAAACACTCGTGAACTTTGTCGGCCGTTTCTGCTAGTTTGTCAAGTGACAAATCGTCAGCGGATACAGTGAGAGTCGCCTTAGTGTTGGATGGCCACAAGTGACGTAAGACGCTGTCGTCGACTTTAGATGAACCTGTGAGAGAGCGCATATAACGGAGAAGCTGTGAAGGTGAACGATCAACCAGTTCTACTCCGGAGAGAAGGGTGATGAAGTCTGGTCTCATCAGAAGCTGTAATGCGTTTGAAAACGGCAGCCTTAAGCTTATCGTAGGGGGGAATCGGTAGGAACAGGTTCGAGTATGTCTACCACATAAGCGGCTATGTGCGTGGAAAGATGGGCAGCGATGTAGGAAAATATAGAAATTTGAGAAGTGACTCTACGGCAAAGGAAAAGAGCTTCTAAATGTAAAAACCAGACATGTGCATTGTTAACGTCAAAAGCGGGTAAGGAAAAACCAGTGTAGTGCAACAGAAAACATGCTCTTTCAGTATCTTGTAACATTGGATTTTATGGTTGTTTTAACCTTCGAAACGTCCATTTGGTTAACTGACTGCACATCCGTTGTCACAAACCGTTTTGGTGAGTTCCTCGCTGCACGTCTCTCGCTCCGTCTGCTTCGCTTCTTATTCTTGTAGCCTGTACAATACACGTTGGGTTCAGTCTCCTCCGACTTCTATACTGTCGTATTTGACACGTATTACGTGTCATTGCTTACCGACTAGTATCCCAGGTTCCGCCCAACAGTTGGTGACCCCCTGTCAGGAACACGCCACACGCCATTTTCATTCTGGTGAGCTCGTTCCAGTGATGTTGTGATTCATTACTTGTGATCATATTGTTTTCTTACCTACCATATTTTTTATCTGCGTTTTGCAATGGATAATCTAGAGGATAAGCCGTCTCCATGCGCTATTCTTGTAGCCTGTACAATACACGTTGGGTTCAGTCTCCTCCGACTTCTATACTGTCGTATTTGACACGTATTACGTGTCATTGCTTACCGACTAGTATCCCAGGTTCCGCCCAACACCAGCAAAATTTTCAGAACAGTCAGTGTGGGGAGTGGTACTGGACGACATTATGCAGGCGTAAAAGGTTCCAGCAGGAAAACAAAAGAAAAACAGGGGTCACTCAATATGTAGTGGAGTGAAAACATTACACCAACTGCGGTGAACAAAATGCATGCATGCCATATAGCCCTCAGCGTAGAGGCTCTAGCGATATATCTCTATGTGTATGTACTCATTTACATACGTACTTATATATATATATATATATATATATATATATATATATAGAATTTACCCTTATACGTATACTTGTAAAGATATACACACATATATATATCTGAATATGCAGGTCCACGCAGTTTGATGTATGCCTTCATAAATAGTTGCGTTAAATATGTGGGTGCACATAAGTCTTATTCCATATGTATATATATATGTTGCCGTCGAGAAATACACATATGTAAGGGTTAAATTTCTATAGGTATAATAATATACTGGTATACATATATATATATATTTTTACATATATACCTATGCATATATATTTATATATAAATTTACATATATATACATACATATATATTATATAAATATATATTCCGCCATGTCTATGCATATACATATATAAATATATATATATACGTATATCAATCACTCTCCTTATAATACTTCAATAGATGTTCATGTATGTATATACTTACATAGCTATATATGCCTCTGTATATATATATATATACGTAGATTTCTATTTCATATTCGCGGCAATTTTGCAGTTGCATACCTGCAGATACCCTACCAGATTTCCCTAAATTTACCAATACACATGCCTAACAGCTACCGGAATTACCCATTCACACCGTTCATTTGCTTGATGCATTAAGTATACCTTTCAATAATCATTCACATTGCCATCTCTCACTAACATTAGCCCAGCCCCTCTAACACTTGCGTACATGCTCCTCATATTGGGCTGTACAACATTTCAATGACATCATGCCTTCTTACAAAAAGTTACCACTACCATGCAAATATTGGTCCATCGGTTTCTGCATTGCTAGCGCAACAACTTTGGCTAACAAAAGCCGTCTCTTACAACGCGGTTTCAAAAAAGATCACATATACAATATTCGGACAGGAGAACTGAATATCCCTTATCCGAGGAAGTTAGTTAAATTTACCAGTTCCTTCACGCAAGCATAACCTTTGCATATATGAATAAATCGCATGAACACTTATTTACTGCCTTAACTCATCTGTTAACACTTCACCTGTATTAACCATTTTCATGCTTTCGATTACGCTGTGAACTTTATCTACACATGTTTTCATCACCTTAATGTATCATAACCATTTTCAGGAGGCAAATGCGTATGACAGTCTCTTTTATTTCCCATACCGTAATAACGTCAGAATTAAGAATATTCTATACAGCAAGTGAAACGAGCTTGGATGTCACCGAGGACAATGGATGCAAAACCCTTTCCCGCCAGTATAGAAATTAGCCTTTCTCCAGTTCATAAATTCCGTCGTTCAAATAGTGTGTGACCTTCACAGACGCTGGTAGTTATCACATTCATTTATCATAACCGTTTTCAGGGAGCACGCCGTTCCATTACCAAGTACTATCTATACTACAATACCGTCATGAATAACAAAATATGCTATAGCAATTCCAATATGCTTTGAGGTCAACACATACCATGCCCCCGAGACCGTTTCCCGCCTTTACCCAAAATTAGCCCATCCCTCTTCGGTCGTCAAAGTCCTTCAAAAGCTTTTCAAAGTTCTTCAGTATGCGGCTACTTGATCTCCTCTGTATTCCAGAAAGGGGTATACATATATGTGTAAGTTACGTTAACTGCAAATAAGGGAAATATTGCTTAGCCTTTTTCGTCTGTCGAAAAATCGTGGATTTCTTAGGAGCGTCATTTCCCACTATTTTACTTTTGGCGCGCTCTTAAATTTTTTAAGTTTCTTTAGTACTGCTCGGTTTGGTTATCAACACTGCTTCGCTGTTATTGACATCATCTTTCATGGTGCATTATCGATTGCTCAAGCACAGGTTTAAGTGACTAAGAAGCCGTGTTGACGTGGATTAGATATAAGATGGAGCAACGCGTGTTTAGTCTGATATTGCATTCACTATGTTGTTCAGCTTGGTTTTAGTTCGTAAGCTCGTGCTTTGGGTTGCCTTAGCTGTTAATGTCCGAGGGCTTTTAGTTTCCTGCCGGCCGCGTGTGTGCTGAATTGTTTTCAGGTCTAAGGACGGTACGGTCTGTGCGCTTGGCTCAGGCGGGGCAGTGTTAAGCAGCTGGCTCGCGCACGCGGCAAACAGGGCGACTGAGCGATACGGACCCAAAGGGTACCACAGTTACTTTGCGGATGAGTCCGCAGCTTTGGTTGCTGATCCGTCAGAGGAAACATGTAGTTGGTATTCCTTGGAGGACATAAATAGTTTCGTGTGGCCGGTGATTCGGAAAATTCCTCAATTGCGTTTTTGCGGGAATGGCGCAAGAACCGCAGTGTGTAGTTAGTAGGCGGTAAACAAGCTAGATCCGAAAGCTGGAGTGCATTAGATAGCGCTGATGAATCCAAAGTAAATGAGTGTGAACATGCCTTTGTGTGACAAAATGCAATTGAGCAGGGAGGCAAAAACGAGTTCACAGCGGTAAGAACGGTTTCCGAAATACCTGAAACTGTTTGTACAGATAATAGGTTTCAGATATTTATGCAGAGCAGTGGCATACAACACGTGCGTACAGCCTCATATCCTCCCATGTCAAACTCATTATCCGAATGTGCGGTGCAGGCGGTTAACCGAGGCCTGCTGAAGCACTTAGCAGGAACCATGCCAACGCAACTAGCTCGATTACCTTTTGCATACAGAATAACGCCGACAGAAGCCACGGGTAAATCCCCCGCAGAACTGAGGTTCGGTAGAACACTTAGCACTGGGTTACCCCTATTATTCCCTACTCTTCGTGCGCGCATACAAGCAAAACAAAACAAGAGGGCTACTTTGGACAGATTGGGATGTGGTTTTCCAACTGGGAGATACTGAGTATACACTACTTTGCCACGAACCGTCACGGCACACCGCAACCGTGTTTTCAAGGTTTGGTATCCCGGCTGACCTAGGGTTAAATGGTGGCGCCTTGAGGCGGCATTCAGGGCACATACGTCCGCATGGTGTAGAAACAAGAACAAAGTGGCTGGCTAGCCGAACAACCTCCTCGTGGTGCCAGCTGGGTGGTTCGGGTTTGACCCGTTCCATCAAATAATTCGGCGGCAGTGTTCCAGGACGTGGTGGGTTTTCGCCTGGCAAGCGTTCTCCCTGTAAAAAGCCACAAATGTCTGCTTAACAACACTGTGACGTGGCGGTCGTGACTCGCCACAAAATAAAGTCACTGCCCCGTGGGTATCCGAATAATCCTTTCCAACGCACGGACATTCATCTTCTACTCGAGCATTGCGGACGATATGAGAGTGAAAATTAGAGCAGCATAGTTACAAACAGGAACCTCACAGTTACACACCAACACACACACAGCTACATAAGTACATACCCCCTACATAAACATACACTGGTACGGCAAACATAACGTATTCTTGCACATTCTTGACCGCGCATTGTTGTTATAATGATCATGCCTGTAAAGGCGTGCCTCGCCTTGTCGAGAATAAAACTTTATTTATTTATTTAAATGAGGAAAATATAACTTACTCAGTCCAGCCGACGGTGGAACAAACCACCCAGGTAAGGGTACAAACAACACACTGTCCACACGTTCACACATCGCAACGTGTACTTAAACCTGTTGGACGTGTCGTCCCCGGAGCATGAGGAGTAGATGTTACCTCCGTCTATGATAATGATTAAGTCGTTCAGCTGCTTTGCGTTCTTAATGATTTGCCCCTCATTGACCACCCAATGTTTCCTCAATCATGATTTACCTATTGTGCCGTGTGAGCCATGTTACAGTGCTTCGCCTCACAACTGCTTTTACGGCGCCTAGTTCTTGCCTAACTGCGTTCTGGGGGCGTGTTTGCTTGAACTGGTTACTACGTAGTAGCGATCTCGGAAACTCCTTGGGATTCGACGCTGTAGTCCCAGCACAATTGGTCGCTTCGAAAGACTACACGTCATTTTATAAATAAATAAACAACTAAACAGTTTATTTTCGTCATTGTGAGGCACACCATCAAGGGTGTAATCATGGTAATACCGATGAATATGTTCGGCAATTGCAAAACTCAGTACATTTTGACAAATAGCATAGGAATTTGGGTGCATTGACATGTAAAAGTATGTTTATGTCTTTATTTGGAAGTAGCCGTGGTGTAGGAGTAGGTAAATGTTAATGTGTGTTTTTGTTCGTCGGGTTTGCCACTAACGGGGGAAATCAATGGAACGCTTCTAGTCGGCTGACGTTCGTGATGTGTGAATGATCCTCTGGAAAAGGGAAGAGGTGGTGACTATTTAGTGGCGAGTCACGTCCGCCACGTCTCATTGTTGTTAAAAGGATATCTGTGGTTTTTAATAGTGAGAACGTTTGCCAGGCGAAACGTCATAACATCCTGGAACACTGCCGCCGAACCACTTGCTGGAACGGGAGTTACCCGAACCACCCAGCTGGCACCAAGGGGAGATTTTTCGGCCAGCCAGCGCACCACAATGATAGGAAACGTGATTCAGGAAGGGGCAGTTTCTAACCTAGAACCAATCCCTGCATAATCCACAAGCCTAAGAGGAGTTGGAATATGCTGAGCTCACCTGAACCGTGTTCTTTCTAAGGACTTCGACTTACCCCGAAACGGATATCCTGGTTACCCCAGGTGGATGGTTGTTGGATCATAGCAACAGTATGCTTTAAATTCATCTATCTTTGGCATTTGTTTTTTCAGTTCCTACAGTGTGACCCAGTGATTTTGTTCAAATGATACTCAGTACGCTTGTTCGGATATCAGCAAATTCGGTCGCTTGAAGACCACACATATATATGGCACGTGTAGTGAGCACCTCTTATCTTGTGAAACAGCTATCGTCCACACACACTATTCAAGGAATTCACGCAACTAACCCAGTCTATCTTGTCGCTAGTGTTCATTGTCAGGCACCTGTATCGGATATTAAACAGTGACGACTGTCCTTCAACTAGCTGCGACAAACTAGCAACTGCTTCATCAAATGTTAAATCGACGCTATTCTTCGGAAAGCTAAACTTCCTGAACGTCTCATGACCGGCTGCGCCCAAGTTCCGCAGCATGTGGCGACCTACTTTTCCCCTGAGACACCGGCTAAATCGGCGCAAAACAAGTGTTCGTATTTATTGAACGCGATTCAAACGTAACAACAGCATGGCATCGCGACGAAACTCACAAAGTTACTAGGTCAGGGTTTCTGTCGGCAGACGCTCCTACTTGCTCCTGTTACCAAGCCTGCTTGTAGTGCCGCATTCTTGGGCAGCGTTGCCATCAGCCTGCCCTATACTTTCACAAAATGCCATTGCTGTTGCTGCAACAGAGCCTGCAAATTTTCAAAACTGACTGACATATTAAGGTTCGTCTAGTCACCTAAGCTGCACTGATGCGCTGCTTTGTCGGTGAAACTGTGACCGTACCTCTGCTTAGCCACTTGCCCATCCAACCGTAGGGCTACAAAAGCCGAAAGCTAGGTAGATAGCGTATATAACATAAGATAAGAAAACTACTTATTGGTGAACAAAAATTGCCAAATTTAGTTGCCCTGGCCTTGCACACTTCTGTGTCTTGTGCTCAGTCACTATGAGGGAATTCCGTCCCACTGGGTTACCATATTTGGTAAAATAGATAACTAAATATATACATATTTAATTCCTGACATAGCGAGGCACGCCTTTTGGGCTTGCTCAGAATAGTGCAAGGTTGCATATGATAGGGTGATTAGCAGGATCATGAGCGGGGGTAATGCAGGTGTGGCCAGTAGTGAAGGTCCACACGGCCCAAAGATTGAATGAAGTCTAACCCCGCAGGGCGCGTGATGTACAGGTAAGAATTAGGGATCGTCGGAGTGGAGTAGGTTGGTGAGGAAATGGTCCCATGTGAGTGCGTACACAGTGCGGGTCAGGTGAGTAAAGCATGAGGAAAGAGCTGTGAAAACGTTTTAAGGATAATGGCTTGCCACTGAGGAAACATGTAGGCGCAGTCGTAAGAGGGTATATATATATGCACAGAACTTGTGAAATTTGGTATCGGGCAACTTGCCAACGCGTGGTTGGGGCAATGACTTTTTTGAGTGGCGCGTCACGGCCGCCGCGTCGCAGACATTTGTGGCTTTTCGTAGGGAGAACGCTTGCCACGCGAAACGCATACCTCCTAGGAACAATGACATCCTTTGCTATGACATTGACAAGTTTGCACCTGCCCGACTTTTCTAGCAAGTATTCGCACGCAAGTTTCGCCAATTTGTTTCCGATGGCTGGGTGGTTGGCTCCTGCAGACTCGACCGCGAGTGATTGAGGCTTTTAAAGTCGAGCCATTCAGATGACTTGTATTTTTTAGATTACCCTTTTGGATTACCTTAGTGTGACAGAATAGCAAAGTACGGTCGAGTTCAAGGATCCGCGTTGCTTCCGTGGCTAGGTGGGCATCGCAAGTAGGTCTTCGGAGGTGATTCATATGGATAATGATATCCTTTAGAGACGGGGTGAAAAGCAAAGCGCACTGTGCAACCTGCAAAGAAAATTGAACGCGACTATTTTAATAGATGAATGAGAAATATTTTGCCAAGTTTGTGTTGATTCACCTCTTTTGAAGTGGGCTTTTATTGGCTAAACGAACAATTCGAACCCGATTCCCATATTTGTCAGAACGGTGCAATACCATTTCACTTCCGTGCTTAGGACCTACCCATGCTGCGGACAATATATTGCTCCTTGGTAAGCCTGCGCGCTACCTTGTAGCTAGACATTGGCTTCGATTAGCTCTCTAGTAGTTGGTGCAAAAAATATCTCGGGTTATTTGAATATACAAACTTAGGACAACATTCGGCCGCCCACAATGTAATGGACAAGTTGAGCGAATTAACAGCTCCCTCAGAACACTGCTGCAATCCTTTTTGGATCGAAGCATTACCCAGTAGACGTCACTTTACTCATGCGTCTGTTTTCGTACCGGAGTACGGTGCGTTCCACCAAAGGACAAACGCCGTACTTCCTGTGGACGGAAAGAGAGCCGCCCCCGCCTCCTGTTATGCGCCTCCTAGTAACTCAGCAGCGGCATTTATCAGTAATGGAATACGTAAGTCGACTTCTGGGTCAGCTTTGCTATGTAGAACAGACCGCTCGGTAACACCTGGAAACTTCCCATCCAACTCAAAGGAGGATTACAGTAGGATTATTAACTACTAGTTCACGGCGGTGAGCAAAATTAGGCGCGGATAGGTAAAGGCAGTTGGAGTCGAACACAGCTGCGGTATACGAAGAACTACAAGAGACGCGGACCAAGGAAGTATGACAGCAGGAACAAGTTAGGGCGGGAACGTATACGACGGTCGAGTGTCCAGCCGAAAGTAAGTCCACCTGGAAGTAATGTAAATAAATAAATAAATAAATAGTTTATTCTCGACTATGCGAGACACGCCCATGGAGGCATGATCAGATATGCACAACTGTACAAACATTTTATGGCAACTGTAACAGTGACAGTAGAAAATTGTTCATATGTCCATGATTGGAACAGTACAATGGTGAAAATGAGAAACAATAATTCGGCTGTCATGAGATACGGGACCTCAGCTAATTCTAGATTTAGAATCTTGAATGATCCATTGGAAGGCAATGAAACAGCACGCTCAAGAGATACATGCAGATAGAGTGAGTTCGTGCACAAGTAAGACAAAGGTATACGTATCGTAGGAAGTAAAAAGACGACAGTATATGCAGATGTAGAAGTTTCAGTGTAACGATCCTATCTAGAATTGTGACGCTAGTTGACCTGCCAGTGTGAAGTTATGGGCTGTGACTTTATTCGGTGGCGAGTCACATACGCCACGTTGCAGTGTTGTTAAACGGACATTTGTGGCTTTTTTACAGGGAGAACGCTTGCCAGGCGAAAACCCACCACGTCCTGGAACACTGCCACCAATCCATTGCATGGCAACTTGTAACTGGCTATGTTTCTTGTTGAACGCTTGTTTGCTCGGTTATTTGCAGTCAGGCTGTGTCCCATTTTTCTGCTGGCTGATGCCTTGGCTGGTTGCCTATTGCGTTCCTGGGTCCTGTCCATTGGTAGGTCGGGAACTAAACATTTTTTAAATATGATGTGTTGATCCATTGCAGAACCACGTGAAGTTTTCTCTGATTATGTATATTTGCCGGAGAGTGAGGAATTCGTGTCCAGCTACCCTCACTGGACATTGTTGGTTGGGTGCAGATAGTTAGAATGGAAGTGATGCCATGGTCCAGGTAAGTTCTTGCTGGTTATTTCGTCCCATCCCAGCAGGAGACTTTTCCTTAGTTCAATCCCGAATCTCTCAGATGTTCACGACCTCAGAGGAAAGGGAGAGAGGAACAGGCCGAGAGAAGACCGAAAAGGACAGTCAATGTATCTAGCATAGGATCAAAATCCTACTTTAGGACATTTATTTGAGACAACTAGTAAACAATGTGTGACAGATATTGCGCTAAATATGTTTTTAATTACGCAGAAGGCATGGCCTGATAGGTAAAATACTTTCGTGTGCAAAAGGATAAAGAGCAGGATTCCGGTAAGAAATTCATGCGGTATAAGCAAACGATGTTCGAATTCTACCTAGACTAGAAAGTGGGTGTGTAGTCACGATTGGTTGTTATCGGAAACCCAAAGATACAGTGATGATGTGGCCGTATTTATATATGCTCCAAGGGATAAGGATTACCTAAGACACAATAAACATACTGTACATGGATATATGAAGATAGGAAGCTAAGCATAACAGAAGCAGGCTAAGATTAAATGGGTATGAAGGGAAGACCAAGTGCTGAATGTAAAACGAGCAAAAGATAGCGATAATGGACCGGGATTCAGTGGCCAAAAGTGCCTTTTAGGTTAATCATTCTAGTTACTATTGAATAACTACAGTGTCAAAGAATAGGACAGCAAACCAGCTGCGCTATGAAAAACTATACCAAGAGAATAAACATTCTACGGAGGGACTGACCATTAGTGAGCTACAGGTGTTCGCAAATAGAGTCTATAGCGACCAGCTGCTGCTGAGCAGAGATAGTGGCTATAGGAAAAGATGTATCAGAGTCTGATGTAACCATATCATTAAGTGGTTTAACCAACTGCTTGATCCCTACAGTTTCAATACGTAATTGAACGAGCGAGCGATTACAGAGAAAAACCTTCAAGAAAATATAATAGGAAAGTAAAAAACTTTATTCTTACAATGGGACAAGGATGACTAGCTGTTGGCAAGAACAGTTGACGCGAGTAAAACGAACGACGGAAAACGGCGCGCTAGGAGAGAGAGGAGTGGCCAGCAATAGAGTTCGGTTTAAGCCTTCAGTTACTAGTAGAACACTACTGTATACTTACAGATTCCATGAAGAAAGCAACATGCGAGCGAAGCTTAGAGAGACAGACGTCAGAAGAAAATGAAGGCTAGAGTCAAGGAGTAGCTCATGGAAGCTACATGGAGCCAAAAATGACTAGCTACTGCCAAGAAGAAGATTTCACGCAAGTAAAACAGACGACGGATAACGGCACTCCAGGAGAGAGATGAGAGGCCAGAAATAGAGTTCGGATTAAGCCTTCAGTTACTAGTAGATTTTACGATGGCACAGAATAGGTCAACAAACCAGCTGAGCGGTGACTCAAACAATCCAACAGACTAAACATTGTAAGAAAGGAGCGAGACCTAGAGAGCTCCGGATATCCGCAAAGTTAAATGGGAGCTATGGCGACTAGCTGCTGCTAAGCAGAGATAGTGGCTATAGAAAAGGATGTATCAGTGGCTGGTGTATCCATATCATTAAGACGTTTGACCACTACTGGATGCCTACAGTTTCAATGAATTAATCAGCAGACGTGCGAGGCAATTTAACAACTGTGCGCAGACCACAAGTTTTGTGTTGCGTGACGTAGACAGTCCCAGAGAGTAAGGGAGAGTTAAGGGAGAGTAAGGGTGATTGAAAGAACGAACAATACGCAATTAGTCATCAACGAAAATGTGCACAGGAGAAAATAGCTATCCTCAGAAAGCTACAGAAGGTAGAACAAAGGAAAGAAATATATTACTAGGTATATTTATGGAATGGCTAGTGTATGCGCTTTTAAGGGAGCACATCAATGTAAACTTGAATCATAGGTACTTGCATAGGAGTAGAAAAATGTGAGCATATGTGCCCCATTGGCCATTAAATAATTAAATACATAAATAAATTCCTTATACTTGTTACTAACATTACACTACTCACAAAGATCCACAAGTTATCTACCATCGCCCTTTGGACATCAGAAGGACAGATACTTCGGTCCATTGGGAAGTGATGAGTGAGAGCCAAGCTGCAACACCAGGACATACTGTGGACTCATTGGCAATACGTCGCGCTCCAAGCAGAAGTCATGTATTAAATTGCGCACCTGATCGTTGGCCCTCGGTAGCTCAGTGGTAGACCAGCGGACCTGCAATTCATGGGACCGGGGTTCGGTTCCTAGTCAAAACAGATTACTGTGGGCAGTTTAATCGTGACTTCTACTTTCTACGAACATTACGCTACCCACAAATAATCCACAAATTGTTTATTCTCGTGCAATGCAATGCACGCCTACCTAGGCACGCTCAAGTTTTGTCCTTTACGTTAACCTGACATCCTTGTCTTATAATTGTTACCTTATGAACCACAACACCGTTGGATATGCTGTTGTATTCCCGCTTCCTTCTGTTTCATACTGTTGCTGATTCTATTAGCTTTTCGGCTATGTCTTTTCTCTCCTTCTACGGAATACCTATCTATGGTCTTCCAAGGACTTCGCTTCCACACTGTAGCTCCGCAGTTTTGTTCGTAGGTTCTCAAGTAACAGGCTATGGTTTCCACTTATATTCTTATCGTTAACCCGACATCGTTATGCCCTGTAACTGTTACCACATGAACCAAAAGAACGCTGAATATTCTCTTTTAATCCAGCTTCCATCTCCGGCATATTCTTACTCATTCACTTATCTGTTCAGCTATGGCTTATCTCTCATCCTAGGCAGCCCTTATCCGCGGTCCTCCAACGACTTAGCTTTCCCACTATAGCTCCGCACTTTTGTGCGTAAGACCTCAAGCATCTGGTTATGATGCCTAACTATAACCTAGCGCATCCCACTTCCTCACTTACCTCTTTGACCCTGGCTTTCCTGTCCACTTTTGGACCACCTACCTCTAAGGACCCACCGACTCATCTTCCACACTGCAACTCCGCAACTTTTGGGCGTAGGACCTCAATTAGCAACCTATGTTTCCCACTTATATCCCTATCGCGAAGTGACATCATTATTTCTATAATTTTTAGCCTATGAACTACAATACCATTGAATATTCTCTCTACATCTCGCTTCCATTCATGGCATATTTCTACTGCTTCACCTACCTGTTTGGCTTTGGCATTCCTCTCTTATTATGGACCAACTACCTACAATGCTCCACCAACTTACTCTTCACACTTTGGCTCCGCAGTTTTGTGTGGAAGACCTCACGTATCTGGCCATGCTGCCTGACCATCCCTTGTCTCGTCCTAAGTCTTAATTTTCTGTTTTGTTCTGGCTCATTCCGTCTTACGAACCCCCAAGCTCCGATGCTCCACCGACTTACCTTTCACACTGTAGCACCACAAGTTTGTGCGCAGAACCTCAAGTAACAGGCCATGTTGCCTAGGTGTATCCTTACCGCAAAGCGGACATGGATTTTTCTTATTATTGTTACCCTATGAACCAAACCACCAGTTAAGCTTCACTTTTAATCCCACTTCCAATTTCGCACCTTTCTACTACTTTTCTTGCATTTTTGGCTCTGCTTTTCCTCCTAGGCACTACCTATCTGCAGTCCTCCAACGGCTTACCTTTCACACTATAGCTCCGCACTTTTGTGCGTAATACTTCAAGTGTCTGGCTATGATGCCTGTCTATAACCTTATTTTTTCCTGCTTCTTCACTCAACTCTTCTGCTCTGGCTCATTCAGTCTTACGAACCACCAAGCTCCGATGCTACACCGACTAACCTTCCACACTGTAGCGCTACACGTTTGTACGTAGGATCTCATGTACCAGGCTACGTGGCCCAAGTATATCCTCATTACCAAGCTGACATCGTTTGCTTTTATAATTGTTACCCTATTAACCACAACACCATTGATAAATCACTTTTCATCGCACTTCCATTTACCGTATATTCCTACTACGTTCTTACATGTTTGGCTCTGGCTCTCCACTCCTCCTAGGCACCACCTACTTATGGTGCTGAAGCGACTTATCTTTCACACTGCAGCTCCGCACTTTTTTGCTTGGCCTTGCATCCATATCTTTTTACATTTACAGGAATATGGCTTCGCGGGATCCTCTTTTCCATCTCACTTTAAACTGCAGACAGATTATATAAATCGAAGCTCTATTCAACTGACTGCTCGGCAGTGCATGTCCAGTACTCTCTTAAATATCCTCTAAGTCAACTTTACTTACCCGTCTCCACCGCCTCTGGCCTCAGCCTTATATTGGTGCTCCGCTTACCACTGGCTCCCTACCACCTCTACGCAGGGCACTAGCCGCGTAGCTACAGACGTTCGCCATACATTTACCCATATTCAAGGCTCAGCTTGCTACTGGCCTTCCATCACTTAACTTGCCTGTGCCACTAACGACTCGCAACAATGTTAGAATTAATAATCTTGCGCGACGCAGCACGATAGCAGTAAACAGCTGCAAACGGAACACCAATCCCACCTCGAATCCCCATGTTTTATGTTTTATTCGCACTTATAACAAGTTTATATGACACATACTGACAAAACTATAGTATTCATAGCATTTCCAGTCACAACGTTCTGTTGCATTCCGTTCGTTTCCGCGCATGCATTTTCATTCCATTTCTCTTTGGTCTGCTTCTGCCCGTTGCGTCTCGTTCCAAGTTTCCTACAGGTACTTTCACTGGACGGGAACAGTCCTTCAACGACAGAATGGTCCATAATTGGCAACGCGGATAGGTACCCTCGCAAAGAACACATTGTTTGCGTGACTAAGAGTGAAACCAAACGCGACCACAGAACACACCATACAGTTCAGGATAGAAGACGCATAACAGCTGACTACAACTAATAGCACAGGAGGTCTGCTTCAAGACATAGCATTCACTTGAAACTGATTCCAGTATCACATAACATGATTAACAACATTTTTTACATTTGCATTAACAATCGGTTTCAACTGTGGAGTCGAACAGTCTTCAAACCTTATATCACCTTTTACACTTTCCATTGGGAACAACAAAGTTGATCACATCTGATTGTTACAGATTTGATTGTACCTAGTTGATCATGCCGTGTTCGCATGTCCCGCACAACCCCGAGCATATAAATTTATTTATTTATTTAAATGTAAAACTAAATGTCAAGGAATGTATAAAACATGGTGCGTTAGCCATGAGCCTTGGAGCTGTTTTGTGAGAATATACTTCACTGTCTCGACTTTCTAGCTCCCAGGTCACATTTAATAAGCCACTCAGCTAAAAGTGTGACCCAAACAAAAATGCATAACAGCATGCGTCAGCTTAAACGATCCTATAACATAACCTCCAATTTCGCCCACATGAGAGCGAACGAGATTGCACGTCAGTTTTCTGCCAGATCTAAGCAGCAACAAACCAATCAAGAAATAGCCGCACTAAATAATGCGTACAAAGCCAAGAATCTCAGCTGGCTGCTACGCTCTCGGGCCCCAAACTATGGACGACAGTTCTCTACCCTAAGGATTAGTCCCCACGACGCCTCTAGTGACGCAAGAATTTTATGTGCCGTCTGCAGCTCACAATTTTAAAAAGCGCAGTGTTTAGAAATAGGTTCAACCTTTCAGGCCTTGCAAGTACCCGGTGGCCAGTCCCTGTCCTCTGTACAGTTTGATATAAATCGTGTCCGTTCTGCAGCTTCAACTACCAAGCCATCCTGAAACCCCTTTCCGGACGGAATGCCACCCAGTCTACTTAAGAATGGTGGTGAAGGTATCCCCATTCTACTTTTGAAACTTTTACATTTTCAATGCAAAATGGTCAATGCCCGACCGCTTGGAAACATTCCATCATTATGCCAAGGCATAAGGGCGGAAGCCTACAGGAAGCTGGTAACCATCGCCTAATTAACCACACTTCTATTATCTCGCGCATGATGGGGAAGTTGATTAAACTTTCCCTCATTACTCACCTTTAGGCAGGCGAACACAAAAATGAATCTCAGCACGAATTTCTAAGTGCTCGGTCTTGTGCAACTTGTCAGCGGGACTTTCTTAGTTTGGTCACCGTTGTCATTCGTTCCCTTGATATGTGAAAGGCGTTTGACTGGGTACCACAAATGCGCCTGATGCAAAAGGTAAGGGCTTATGGGGTAGAAGTCCTCTATCAGACTGGCTGGGTTCCTATTCAATAGTACGTACGCAGGCTGCTAAGGTTGAGCAAACTAAATCCACCCCGACCGCCGTCCCCAGTGGCGTGGTGCAGGGGAGCGTCCTTGGTCCTTCACAATGACCTCCGCAGGAGTTTGCAACACGGTCGCACCTTTAGTTTTGCTGATGACGTAAAAGTTGTCTACGTCTTTCCTCCTGGTAATGAATCATCCACAATTATTAGTATCCGTGGGAATATTAAAGCACCTGAAAAGTGGTGCGAATACTGGAAACTGACCATCTCCGCTTATAAATCTTATGTCATGACCCACAAAGTTTCTATACCTGCTGGGTCCCTAACAATAAACGGCATCACTATCAAACAGAATGCCATGACAATAGACCTGGGCTTGCCCTACTCCATGAGCCACCACTTTGCGGATCAAGTTCAGTTTCAACTGGCAAGGGTAAGAGGCTTATCGTTCCACATACGCCGTTACATAAAACCGAAGATGTAAGGCTAGAACGTTATAAAAGCCACGTCAGGCCACACCCAGAATATTGCTCTTTTATATGCAGCAACCATTCGGAAGTCGGACCGTGTTCTGCTTGGAAAAGCTCAGCGACGCCTTACGAAGATGTTGACTCCATCACAGCAAGCGCTGAGTTACCGACAAAGGTGTGAACACCTTAAAATTCAGCCTTTATGGTAAAGGCGCAATGTTCTTAACCTGTGCTACTCCCATAAACTAATTCATAAAAAGTTGCACAGTAATATCACTTGTCTTAAACTAAGGATGGCATCTGAATCTAAACTTCGAAACAAGGGCCACTCCATTACCCCGCTAAAGGCAAAGAAGAGACTGCGATCTCGTTTCTTCTTAGTTGCTTAAGTGAACATATGGAATATGGAGCCTTCCAGAATTAGAGAAATCCAAAACTTGCAAGTATTCAGAAGGGTGATACAAAGCTTCCCATGTTTGGCAATATAAAAAGCAGCTTCCATATCTGCAGTTCGCAAGACCACTTCTACCAACCTGGCCTTGATGTGGCTTGAGGACGCCCACGGTGAAGTGCATGACATCTAAGCACCTTGAGCTCACAACTCATCCACGTCCATTGTCGTTGTCGTCTTAGCACCAAAGAGACTTTAGCAGTATCCGTCACACACATTTTCTAGGGTTTAGGAATAGCAAATCGAGTACAAGAAGATTTTATTCTTCAATGATCTCTTCCTTATCTACTTGAGTTCTCCTACGGACTATTCCGATTTACGACTGCACTATGGAAAGAGTAGGCGTCAGCACAAAAGTATCCGGTAAGGGATAATAAGAGATAACCCCCATGAATTGCCTCCATCTGTGACCTTTGTTCTTTCAACTTAGACATTGCCGTAATCATAAGACCCAGAAGGTCTCAGTCGGATCAGTCGCACGCATCGTACAGGTGCTAACATTAGAATTCTGAATGCAAGAGGTAATTATCCATTACTGAGTAGTTCTGGCTAATCGCATCAACTTAACTGACCACTACCTAGATGGTGAATCCGGCGTGCGTAGGACCTTTAGTACAAGTTGACGTTGCCCAAAAATATCCTAACCACCAAGCTGACACCGTTCTCTCATATACTTGTTACCCTATGAATCACGACAACATTAAATATGCTCTTTTAACCGCGCTTCCATTTCCCGTATAGCCCTATTACTTCTATGACTAGTTTGGCTCTGGCTTTCCTCTCCCATAACGGAATGTCAGCATCAGTCACTTTCGCTGACACGTTGACGCATTCTCTGACACTAGATATATAATAACGACCAAGCGTCTTATTCGAATTGCTAGATCTGGCCACTGATTGCTTTTCCCATTGCCACCATCTGTCGATCGTCTTAAATTCAGTCTGTGTTTAGAAGCAGCTAGTGGTCGTACGCCCCAAGCATCTCTGCGCATATCCGGAGCTTGCTAAGAGCCACTCTCTTATAACTCCAACCTTCATCCTTTGAGACTGTCTGCATCAAATACATCTGCTGTTTGTTGCTTTATTCTGGGACACTTTAGGTATCCACTAGCCATCAAAATGCTTCACCACAAAGCCATTGCTGGCAGTCGATACTCTCTCCCTTAGTACCACTATCAGTTCTACGTATTACAACCACCACCACTCTTCAGCTGCATCGAGTCATTGTAGGTAGCATGCCTCTTTGCGCCAGGAGCCATTCATTATCTCTCCAACACTTACTCCCTTGAATTGTTTGCATCACCTACCTTCGCTGGTTTGTCGACTCTTCTGACACAGTAAATATCTACTAAAAAATAGAAGACTTAATGCGAATTCAGTTGCTGTCCACTGGGTCTCTCTTAGCGCAATCATCCTTCGTTCCTCTTATCTCCATTAGGTATTCTGCAGCGCTTCGTTGTAGGCTCCATACACTTTTGCGCATATCCGGTGCTACTAGGAGACATTCCTCGATCTCCATCCAGTAATGTTTGGAATGTCGGTATCAATTACCTTCGCTGGCTTGCTGATGTATGCTGTGACACTGTAGGAATCCATTAGTGACCGAATTGCTTAATGCAATGGCTATATTTGACCACCGAAAGATTTCCATAGCGCCAGCAGCTGTCGATACTCTTAACCGCAGCACCTATAATTTAGTAGTAAACACTGGTCGTAGGTTACAAGCAACTCTGCGCATACACGAAGCTTACTAAGAGCCACTCCATTTTATCTCTACCCATAATCATTTGGGACTTCCTGCGTCACATATATGCGATGTCTGTTGACTTAATCTGTGACAATTTAGGCTTAAACTAGCAACTAAAATGATTCAACCCAAAGCCAATGTTAGCCTTCGATACTCTCTCACTTAGTACCATTATCAGTTCTTCGTATGACCTACGTCACCACTTTTCAGCTGCAGCGTGTCATAGTAGATTGCCTACATCTTTGCGCCAGGAGTCACTTCTTATCTCTCCAACGCTTACTCTGTTGGATTGTTTGCATCACACACCTTCGCTGGTTTGTTGACTTCTTCTATCACTACAGGTATCCACTAGTAATTGGTAGGCTTAATCCGAAGGCCTATGCTGGCCAACGTTACTCTTTCTTCTAGCGCCACTATCTGTAGCTCTTCTTATCTTCCTCACTACTGCAGCAATTCGCCGTATGCTCCACGTCTCTTCTGCGCAGAACTTGAGCTTACTAGGATACACTCCTTGTCTCTCCATCATACATTCTCCTGGAATGTCTGCATCACTTACCTTCTCTGGCTTGTTGCTGCATTCTGTGACTCTGTAGGCATACCCTAGTGACAAAGCGTATTTTATTGGAATGGCTTTATCTGGCCACTGCTAGCCTTTTCTAGCGCCACTATCTGTCGGTCGTCTTAAATTCGGCACCTCAGTTTAGAAGTCGCTAGTGGTCATGGGCTCCATGCATATGCGATTATCTAGTGCTTGTTATGAGCCACTCTGTATCTCAATAACCGTTATTCCTTTAGAATATTTGCATCCAAACTTAACGCTGCCCTATCGCCAATTGACCTTTAAATCTCTCTAGCGGCAACCTATTTATTTTCACTTATTCCGCGCTCCCTAGCGTATTACGCTAGCTACTTGCTGTTCATGCACCTTGCAACCACCACCAATTTTCTAACTCTCTTTGCTCTCTTCCCACGCAAGTTTTGGCTCATGCTAAACCGATACTTCGTAGATTACTTACTGGTACAACCCTCTTGTCTCTACGCAGCCGTTAGCAATCCACCCATAGGGCTAATGATTCTGTAGGATATTCAAAAGGCACTTCCAGCGTAATTATTGTTGCACAGTGTACATGCTTTGTCTTAACTCCAAATGTTGTAACATAAGTCTAGCACTGTTTAATTCCATGCCTGTTCTTGCGGTCTACTCTCGATTGTCCCTCACTGTCCCTTTTCTCCAAAGTCCGGAAAGTCTTGGAGACCTGGGATTGGGCTGAGAAACAGTTTTCGCCCAAGACGGACGTAACAACCGATATGGACTTACTTGGAGCATGGTGGAACACCAAAAGGACCCAAGTACATTCATCACAACCCTTGTCCAGTATGGAGAACTGGACACTTCTTCATACTCCCCTACATTATACATCTGAAAAATCCAGACAGCAGCAAATTTGAACTTTTGCTCATCTGGACACACAACAAGACGCATATTCGCGATGGTCCCCTCCTCAACCGGCCTCAACAATCATGGCGGCCCCGCTCTAATTACCTTTCCGACTAACGGAAGAAATTAGGAGCCCTTTGTCTGCGAATAACCGAATATGAAATCAGTCGTCAAGCGGCTTTGTCAGTTATACAGTAATGTTCAACATGCTTTACGGCAGTGTTGCAGGACGTGGTGGGTTTGCACCTGTCAAGCGTTCTCTCTAAAAAAAAAGTCACAAATGACCGTTTAACAACACTGCGACATGGCGGATGTGACTCGCGACTGAATAAAGTCACTGCCCACAACTACATACTGGCAAGTGGACTAGACTCATATTTCAACTTTTCCCGACACACGCAATAATATGTTACTCTCTGTCTACATGCACCGTTTCATTGCACTTGTAGTGCCTTGACCGTTTCAACTACATTCGATTGAACCCGAAGTCTGGTCTTGATACATAAGGGCTTTTAAACCTTGACCATGCCTGATTCGGTGTGTCTCTATGAATCTGAGAATAAGCTATTTATATATTTATTTATTGCAGCTGCATTTTTATCGAATTGAACAGAGCGTGGTCCACCACGCCCAGTTCTTTAAGTGCATGCGCCTGCTTTATATCATTTACATAGACGCATTTGTGCACTGCAGCCAACCCAAAGCGGCTGCTTCTAACCCGAAGCTTAACCCGTATGGACCTCAAGCCGGCAACTGAGCCGTCGGCGGCCGCCTGCTTTCAATGTGAAACGCCGCAGCCCTCGGAACACATATCCGCAGCACTCAAATAACCTATCCAACCTATCCCTGCAAATACCTTAGTCATCGCCAATGACCTTTCACACCATCACGAACCTGTCTCTTCTGAGTTGTTTCAGCTTGGTAACCGAACAAACCCGCTCCATCCACCCGACCTGCTGTATGATAACGCGGACACTGACACTGCTATCCCTGCTGCCACGCATTGCAAACTGGCCGCAAACTCAACTGTGTTACATAACGACTCATTTAAAGTTTTCCTCATCAAGACGCGATCAATCAGACATAAAATGCGCCTTCTAGGACCTTTCATTCTGTTGTCCAGTCCGCAGGTAATACCTATTACAGAAACTTGGCACCCACCCGACGCCTGTAATGCTCTGTTGCACATTCCAGGTTACACTATTTTCCGCAATGGACGTGCCAATCCACGTGGAGGTGGCTCTATTAATTACGTCAACAATGACTTCCATGCATCAAGTTTCCAAGCTATTTTTATTGGCAACCCAAAAGATGCCATTTGGGTTCAATCCATCGGAGACCAGCTCGACCTCCTAATCGGTGTGGGTATAACCCACCTACTGCGTCCTATTCTATGTTCACCGATCTGGGAAAGCTATTTCATGAAGCATCATTCGTGCTACCACGCTTTAAGATAATTAGCGAAGACTTCAATATGCACAATATTTCATGGCTTGAGCCGTCCAAGCTTCCATGTATAGGGCCATCGTTGACACTGTTTTTACACATGAGTGGACTCAACCTGTGCAAGCTCCCACGAGAGGACAAAACACCCTAAACCTGCTATTCACGAAAGGCATACCCCACGCATATACGAACGTGTTAAACAATCTTCAGGGTTGTGACCACAAGATAGTGAAGCTCAACTTTTACACCCTAAATTTCCTTCTCACTAAGATAGTATGAAATTTTCACTGACCTCTCCACCGCATCAGTTGGAAATAATTTTCTCTACCTCTCCGAGAGGCACCTTGGGATGGCTTCTTCTTGGCGACCCATATAGACCTAGCGACTTGTGAGCTTTATAAAAACCTAAGGAATTGCTTAAACGCCCTTGCCCCAAAGCACAACAAGCTAAGCAAAATACAGTCTCCCAATGACGCCACCACCCGTAGAGTCCCTGCCAAGCACAAGAAAATGTGCTCCACCTACAACAAGACCAGGGACTTACATCTCATAATTTGTATGAACGACAGCCTGGCAAATTGGAGAAACTCGCTAAATCTGGAGCAGGTATCAGCTGAAAGCCGAGCGCTTAGTACCCACAACAGAGGACAATCTCTTGGACTTATGAAACTTCGGAGTAGCCGCGTCGATATGCCCAGTACCGCTCTCATACTCATTGATAAAAGGGTACTTAAGGATGCAGTCGATCTATGCGCTTACGTTACCAATCAATTCTGTGTCTCCTTCACCGCCACAGAGTAGATAGTATCACATAGCATAACTAAGTTCCATGACGATCTACTGCACACTGTCAACTTTAGCCTGAGCAAAATCACGCGAGCACTTCCTTCCATGAAGTTGTCACATTACCCTGGTCCAGATGGTGTCACCTCCACACTGCTAAAACTTGGGGGTCCGGACATCCCAGTCCTCATGCTTAATATATTCACCTTGTCAATTAGGAGCGGCTTCTACCCAAACATTTGGAAGCACGCGACGGTTGTTCGTCGATACAAAGGATGTAATCGTCAAAATGTAGGCAACCATCCTCCTATTAGCCACACACCTATCGTCTCTAGGTCATGGAGAGAATATTTAAGGAGGAAATGCTTGCATTCCTACTGCATCGTAACATTATTAACAGGTCATAGCACAGGTTTTTACCAACAAAATCCTGCCAAACTTGCCAGTTTGACTTTTTGAACAGCGTAACGCACGCCACTGACATGGGGCAGGCACTGGTCATCGTCTTCCTTGACAGGAAAAAGACATTTGACCCTTAAGGGTGCAGCATCTAGACAGTCTAGAAATATACCTATTTATTTATTTAGTTACAAAGGACTACTCAAGATGTTAGCCGCATTTGGCATGTCGGGTAACCATCACCTTTAAATAAATAAATAAATAGTTTATTTGAAAAGCACGGAAAGAAGACGAAGGCTGATAGATGCATGCATTTCGTATTGTCTCCTCAGTACCATTAACAATAACCGATAAGCATAGATATAGCTAACAGTGGGTGCAACCAGACAAGCTTAAGGTGCAAAATGAATGACGGAAGTTCACACCTCTCTCTGCGGCTAACCTCAGACGTGTGGCGTCCGCTCACCTAGAGACGGCTCAAACTAGACTTGCGGAACTACTAGAAACTCATGCACGCTTACTACCCGTGGTCGAGGATCTGTCTCTGTGTTGCCGGATTGTTTTCACTAATTTTTGTAAATCAACTCTTGATCGTACGAGACGAAATCGCTCCGCTCGTTTAGAAAATTCGCTGACGAACAACCAGGAGGAGGAACCAATTGCTCGTGATCCCAGTAAGTAAGTGATGAATTTATCGAACGTACAACTTGATGAGTTGCAATTAGAAGCATTATCACTTGGGCTTGATTATAAAGCCCTCCCTAGGATGTTGAACAGCTTGTTTATAGAAGCTCAATTTGAGAACTTTTTTGACCAGTTTAAGGAGCTCCAACCCACCAGCCCTGATAAGCATATTTGGTTCAGAAACAAGTTAACTGATATCGCTCATGAAGTGAAAACCATGCCAATTAATGAAAAATCTGCCATCACAGCTCGACATTTTAAGGCTTTACGTGAACTACGAGCTAAAGACGTAGTCGTAATGAAACCAAATAAAGGTTCAGGAGTGGTAATCATGAATAAGACCGATTACAATGAGAAGATGTGCGCCACACTAAACGATGCGAGTAAATTCGAACGGCTCACGAAAGTGGGGGATATAACCAATGTCGAAATGCGCATAATTCGTCACCTGGAATTGCTTCTCCTCCACCGCGTGATAGACTTTGATACATGTAATAGTTTGAAGCCGAGTGGTAGCACTATTCCACAGTTGTATGGGTCCCCAAAGACACATAAGAGTGAAGTGCCACTCAGGCCAATCCTTTCAATGATGAACGCGCCCCAGCACAAACTCGCTCGTTGGTTAGTGAAGTTGCTAGCTCCGCTGAAACAACAGTTCAATCCGTACAGTCTTAAAGACTCGTTTCAACTCATTGATGATCTGGATGAACTCAACCTGTCGGACAAAGTTATATGTTCCTTGGATGTAGAATCTTTATTTACCAACGTGCCGCTACATCAGACGGTTGATTACGTGTGCGAATTAGCTGAAAACGGTGGCTGTTCGCTACCAATTCCGACTGAATTACTAAGAGAATCTCTACTATTGTGCACGGAGAATGTGGATTTTCACTTCCGGAATACACCATACCGTCAGACTGACGGCGTAGCAATGGGTAGCCCATTAGGTCCTGTGCTCGCTGATTTCTTCATGTTGATGGTAGAAAGAAGCATTTCTACAGAAATAGCCCAGGTGCCATACTACAAAAGATATGTCGATGATATCTTGGCTTTCTGTTCGTCGGAGCAGCAGCTCACACACTTGGTAGAACGGCTCAATGGTGCTCATGCTAATTTATGGGTTACATGTGAAATAGAACAAAACAATTGTCTACCATACCTGGACATACTCATAACTCGCAGGGAGGATGGATTGATTAAGAGATCAATTTACCGAAAATCGACTTGGTCCGGTCAGTACCAGCACTTCACCAGCTTCACACCAGTGCGGTACAAACGGACACTTGTGAAGACTCTAGTTAGTCGTGCCAGACGAATTTGTTCGGCCGACTGTCTGGACGTTGAGCTAGTGTTAATTACAGCAACACTAATGGCGAACGGCTACCCTCGAAGATTTATCGAGAAACACAGCCAACCCCGAGGACCAAAGTACTTGGTGCACACGGCAGCCAAAAAGAAAGTGTATATCGAGTTACCTTTCAAAGGTGACTTAGCCACGCTGAAGACAACTAAGCGTATAATTTCGGCTACACAAGGAAGTTACTATGCTGCACAAGTTGTCGTTATCAATCGAACCCGAAATTTGCCCATACCTCCAACGAAGGAAGCTCAGCCTATTGGGGCCAACTCACACTGTGTATACCAATTTGTATGTGACTGCGGAAAAAGTTACATAGGCAGAACCAATAGAACGCTGACTTCCCGAATAAAGGAACATGTGCCAAGATGGGTTCAACGTGAAGTTGCTCAGATTGCCTACCCTCGTCAGATTCCATGTTCGCGCAGACCGCCGGCTTCCTCGATAGGCAAACACCTATTAGACTCGGGTCACCAATTAGAGCTGGGCTCAGCGTTTAAAGTTGTGTTACGTCACACTAATCCCCGCTTACTTCGGTTTGCTGAGGCTGTCGCAATTAGCCGGATTAAGCCAGCCTTGTGTGTTCAGAAACAATTATTTGTCAGCCTAAAGCTGCCTTGGACATAGGTGTGAACTTCCGTCATTCATTTTGCACCTTAAGCTTGTCTGGTTGCACCCACTGTTAGCTATATCTATGCTTATCGGTTATTGTTAATGGTACTGAGGAGACAATACGAAATGCATGCATCTATCAGCCTTCGTCTTCTTTCCGTGCTTTTCAAATTGTTGAAGGGAACTAACTACTTTAAATAGTTTATTCTCAACTTCATAGAGGCACACCAAATCAGGCATGATAAAGGATTAAAAGCAGTTGTGTCTCATGACCATACTTCGGGTTCAGTCGTGTGTAGTTGAAACGGTCAAGGCACTATAAGTGCAAGGAAACGGTGCATGTAGACGGGGAGTATCATATTCTTGCATGTGTGGGGAAAAGTTGAAATATGAGTCTAATCGACTTGCCAGTAGGAAGTTGGGGGCAGTGAGTTTATTCAGTGGCGAGTCACACTTGCCACGTCGCAGTATTGTTAAACAGACATTTGTGGCTTTTATAGGGAGAATGCTTGCCAGGCGGAAACCCACCACGTCCTGCAACACTGCCGTAAAGAATGTTGAACATTAATGTATAACTGGCAAAGTCGGTTGACGACTAACTTCATATTCGGTTATTCGCAGACAAAGGGCTCCTAATTTCATCTGCTGGTTGGACAGATAACTTGATCGGGGCCGCCATGATTGTTGAGGCCGTTTGAGGAGGGGAACATCGCGAATAGTAGTCTTGTTGTGTGTCCACGTGAGCATAAGTTCAAATTTCTGCTGTCTGGATTTTTCAGATGAATAATATATGGGAGTATGAAGATGTGTCCAGTTCTCCATACTGGACAAGGGTTGTGTTGATTGTAGTTGGGTCCTTTTGGTGTTCAATCCTGCTCCCTGTACGTCCTTGTCGGTTGTTATGTCCGTCTTGGGCGAAAACTGTTTTTCAGTCCAATCCCAGATATTTAAGAAGTTTCGTACCTCGGAGAAAACGGAAAGTGAGGGACAGCCGAGGGAATGCCGCAAGAACAGGCATCGAGTTAAATATTGTTAAAGTCTTGGGTTACAACATTCTGAGTTGAGACAAAAGCATGTACACTGTGCAACAAAGATTATGCTGGAAGTGCCTTTTCAATATCCTATAGAATAATTAGTCGTATGGGTGGATCGCTAACGCTTGCTTAGAGACAAGAGCGTTGTACCAGTAAATAATCTACGAAGTATCGGTGTAGTACGAGCCAAAAATTGCGTGGGGAGGGAGCAAAGGAGTTAGAATATTGGTAATGGTTGCAAGGTGCATGAACAGCAAGTAGCTAGCGTAATTCGGTGGGGAGCGTAGAATAAGTGAAATTAAATAGGTTGCCGCTAGAGAGATCTAAAGGCTAATTGGCGGTAGGGCAGCGGAAAGATTGGACGCAGCTATTCTAAAGGACTAACAGTTATTGAGATACGGAGTGGCTCCTAACAGGTACTGGATAATCGCGTGTGCATGGAGCCTTTGACCACAAGCTACTTCTAAACAGAGGTGCCGAATTTAAGACGACCGACAGATAGTGGCGCTAGAAAAGACTATCAGTGGCCAGATGTAGCCATTCCAGTAAGACGCTTGGTCACTAGTGTATGCCTATAGGGTCACTGAATGCATCAACAAGCCAGAGAAGTTAAGTGATGCAGACATTCCAGGAGAATGTATGATGGAGAGACAAGGAGTGTATCCTAGTAAGCTCAAGTTCTGCGCAGAAGAGACGTGGAGCATACGGCGAATTGCTGCAGTAGTGAGGAAGATAAGAAGAGCTACAGATAGTGGCGCTAGAAGAAAGAGTAACATTGGCCAGCATAGGCATTCGGATTAAGCCTACCAATTACTAGTGGATACCTGTAGTGATAGAAGAAGTCAACAAACCAGCGAAGGTGTGTGATGCAAACAATCCAACAGAGTAAGCGTTGGAGAGATAAGAAGTGACTCCTGGCGCAAAGATGTAGGCAATCTACTATGACACGCTGCAGCTGAAAAGTGGTGACGTAGGTCATACGAAGAACTGATAATGGTACTATTGCAGATTTGTGGCACTCTAGGTGGCCTGATATTCTGCGGAAGTCCTAATGGGTGTGAGCGATAATTCAAATAATAAGGATCTGATATTCATACTGCATTTCGATTTGACATCAGCAGCAGGCTGTATTTGAATTGTTTGTTGCAGCTGATAGGTTCGTGCGCGCCCTCCTTGAAATCCTTCTGGTTTCTTCTGGCGATAAAAATATCCTTGATTTTCCTTGTTTCGAAAGTTTCGCAGAGCCGTAGTTGTGCAGGTGGCCGGAAACAAAATCGCATTCCCCACAACTTCACTTTAAATTCAATGGGCTTTTTTGTCCCGCTCAGTCGGCACATTTATTGGTGCGCAAATGGAAAGAATTAAGAGCGTCGGAATTGTAAGGTATACGAAAAAGTTTAAAATGATGTCGAAAAATGCAGATAAAAATAAAACGGGTTTGTTAATTAACATACTAAGGCGGCGTAATTTACTAGAAAATCACAAATTAACAAAAAATGTAACCAACATTTCTGTTGCGCTAAATTTAATTGCTGGCTCTTACTTTCCATCTGAAAAATTTCCAAAGAATAAAAACCTGTCCTAAAACTAGAATATTGCGTAAAGTAGCACAAAAGTTTGCTGCACAGACCAAGTTTTAACCGCTGATACCGTTAAACCTAATACCGATGCAATACGTGTAGTATTTCATGAGTTATTTGCAATTGAATGCGGCATTTGAATAATGCCATTATATCTTTTCACTATAAACGTCTTTCTGCTATGCAAGCAGATATTAGGAAAAAGAAAAGCGATGTAAAAAGCAGCGAAGCGGTATAAATTCTAAATAGGCATAGCCGTCTAGAAATGCTCTCTATAGCCCGTAATACCCCGCAACAACTAGATACGTCGAAGGTGGCCGAAGAGCAAACAATTCAGGCGTATATAGCAAATGTAGGCAAATAGGAGCTAATGTTTCGTGGAAAAACCCTAGAAATTAGTAGGAAATATTATGTATACAAGAGACTTCAGGACAACTTAAAGTAACCCAAGGTCAATAGGCCTTCGAAGTCGAATTTGATGGGTGAATCGGTTGGTTGGACAAAATAGTGCCGAGTGTTTGTTCGTTCGGGTCAACTGGAGTTTCGTTGGAAGTCGGAGTCTGCCGTGCCGTTTGTGGTTTATTATTTATTGGTTGCAGGGCAGGGTGAATTTCGGCTAGTCATCGGAGCGGGCTTGTCCAACTAGCCCAGAAAAAGGCTGAAAGCACCTCAACCTCCGCCGTTGCCAAACGGTGTGCTTAGGAGTGGTCGCTCTCTGCTACACCCCACCACGCGCCAAAACGACCCACTTCCCACGCAGAACAGACCATGGTCTCATGATGAAGCGACCATCGTCCAGCAGAGAAACGACCAGCGTCCGCCTCCGGATCCTAGTTGAATGCACCGATCCTCGTAAACTTTGCTCGTGAGGGCCAGTCGCTCAAAAAGGCGAGTTGGAGCAGGTAGAGATGAGAAAATAACGTCGCCAGAAAGCACGAACGACTAATCTGCGTGGTTATATTTAGGTTGCTGAATATGTTTTACAAAAAGGTGTTTCGGATGTATTTGTTGTTTTGTTTGTTTGCAACACGTTATAAGCTCAAAAACGAGGCAAATATATATATATACCTACAAACCTGAACTTCTTAGCACAGCGCACAGTCGTATAAACGAACGGGCTTACGCACGCTCTGCCACAGAGATTAATTGTGGGAGGCGGAGGGTTTGATTCTGGAAACGTCGGGACGGCTGATGTTTGTAGACCGAGGTCGCTGTCTGATTGCACTACACTAGGACGTTGAACGTTAGTATGGTGGGTTGCGGCGTCGCACGAAGCATTACTAAATAAATAAATAAATAAACTTTTATTCTCGACCATGCGAGACACACCTTTACAGGCATGATCATGTTTAGCTAACAGTGTGATCAATAATGTACAAAAGTACATGTTTGGCATAACAGTGTATGTAAGTGTATGAGTGTATATACGTATGTATTTGTGTATGAATGTAGCTTGTGTCTATAAATGTGCCGCAGCATTTTTGACTGTTTGTTGTCGCCAGGAATGTGAGCATAAGCGATTGATGTCCTTGGGTTGGATAGCACTTTCCGGATATCCACGGGCCAGTGACTTTAGTGTGTGGCGAGTCACATCCGCCACATCGCAGTGCTGGTAAGCAGACATCTGTGGCTCTTTATAGGGAGAACGCTCGCCAGGCGAAAACCCACCACGTCCTGGAACACTGCCGCCGAACTATTTGCTGGAACGGTTTAAACCCGAACCACCTAGCTGGCACCACGAGGAGGTTGTTCGGCTAGCCAGCGAGGTGCTTTCTTCCATAAAGGCAGGCTTCAGACGGTCGATAATGACGACTTCGATTCTGCCACCGCGGTCAATTGTGTAGTCTTACCCGTGCGGTGTGGCACGTTGGAAGGCCCTAGGTATGGCGACTGAAGAGACTGTCGAACCCGTCTGCTTAAAGAAGGACGTGCGAACACGTAGAGAGCTTCTCGGGAATTTACAATGGTGTCTTCTGCGATCGAGAAGCGGGTGGACTAGCTCACGTAGCTTTTGAGCCAATAGATATGTGTACCTCCGTAGTCAGAAGAGTAAGTAGACAGTGCTGGTGCTACAAGCTGTCCGGGCAACCGAAGCGTGTAACCGCCGACTAGCTGTGGTGGTGTGGCGTCGAAATTGGTTTTAACCGTATTGCTTAAGCCTAAGGGTGCGACGGGAAGTGTTTCAGACCATGAAGGATCTGCGTGCGCGCGTAGCGCTGCCTTTAACTGGCGGTAAAAGCTGTCCAGCATGCCGTTAGCGCATGGACTCTACGCCCTCGTCTGAACGTGGCGACAGCCTAAACCCTTGAGCAACGCGACAAAAGTCGACGAGAAATGTAACTCCCGATCAGTGGTCACGATGGCGAGACAACCGTATTGAGCTACCCAACCTTCCAGAAAGGTTTTGCTAGCGTTTCCGAAGTGCATTTGTGTAGGGGAATAGCTTCCGGCCACCTAATGAAACGATCTACACAGGGCAGTAGATATACAGAGCAGTTCGAAGGCGGCAAATGACCTACGAGGTCGACGTGCATGTGGTGAAAACCAGCATCTGGCGTGGGATGTGTTCCTGCTAAGCTTTTCGTGTGGTAATGAACTATCACGCGTTGACACAGAAGGCAAGCAGCTACCCAAGTAGGAACGTCACGATTGTCATTGCGCCAGACCGTCGGTGTGGGTACGAGTACAGCCGTTGCACGTAAGCCTGGATGAGACAAGTCGGGAAACTTGTTGAACATGGTCCGCCGAAACTCCCGTGGGACGACTGGGCGGTGCTTGCCCAGTATTAAGGCGCAAAAGATAATGCCGTCATATGTTGTCAGTGGAACTGGTGGTATTTCCAATGAGAGAGAGCTGCGCAGTAGATCAACCTCAGGATCATTGAGTTGCGTTGCGTCATGGCTGCCAAGTCGATAGCGGTGCCGGCGTCCGCGGAGATAATCTGAATTCGGGAAAGTGTGTCGGTGGCGGTTGTGCATACATGAGACATGTCGTATATCGGTCGTAAACCGTGTGATATGGTCTAGGTGGCGGTGGTGACTCACTAGGAGAATAGCGCTCGATAGTCGAGCTAAGCACGTAAGTAGAGGTTTGTGGTCAGCGAAGGCGACAAAGGTGAGGCTTTCTAAGACATGTCAAAACCGACTTATGGATAACTAAATGGCTAATAGTTCGCTGCCGAAAGTACGTTAACGAGATTCGACAGGTTGCAAACGTTTCGAGAAGGAGGACAACGGCTGCCAAACGCCACCCAACTTTTGTTGTAAGGCCGTCTTAACTCCTACGGCAGTAGTGTCGGCACTGATGGATAGTGGGGCTGACGCGTCGTGCTGCGCTATAGAACCTATGTTGGCGATAGCCTCTTTCAAAGCTTGGTAGGAAACTTGATTTTCTTAAGCTTTCCTCGAAGAAGGTCCGTGAGAGGTTGCATAAGCGAAATACAACTAGATACGAAACGAAGATAATAGTTGAGGTGTACATCAAAGCGTAGTAACTGGTTGAAAACGTGAGATTCGGGGTAGTCGATGATGGCCAAGTTTATCCTGTAGTGGCAGGACCCCTATAGGAGCGGTATAATGGCCCAGAAAACCGGCCGAATCGACACCAAATGAACACTATGCTGCGTTGATCGGCAACCCGTGTTGACGTAAACCAGCAAAATGCCTGCGAACGTGGCGTACGTGCTCCTCACGTTAGGAGCTCGCGATTAACGTGTCGTCGAGTTAAGCCTAAGCAAAGTCTAGGCCGCGACGAACTTGATCGACGAAGCGCTGAAAGTTTTGCGCGGCATTCTTTAAACCAAATGACATGCGCAGAAACGCGAACAAACCCAGTGGAGTCGTCCGGCCGTTTTAGCGTGATCCGCTGCACCAACGAAATTTGCTTGTAAGCGCACACCAAGTCCATTTTACCGACAATGTTTCCACCTGCCAAACTGACGGTGTGATTCATGATTTGTGGGAAAGGATAGCGGTCAAGCATGGTTACGTTGCTTAGAGGCCTCTATTCACCACAAGAATGCCAGTCCCAAATAGTCTTTCGGGAACGTGTGGAGAGGTGCCACCCACTGGCTGTTGGATGGTCTGACCATACCGAGCTGAAGCACTGGTAGAATTCAGCTCTCGCGGTTGGTAATTTGTCAGAGGCGAGTTGTCCTGGTCAAGCACTTGTTGGCGGACCGCGCGTGACTATGTGATGAGCGACCTCTGTCGTGACTGGCGGAAGCTCTGCAGCTGGTCGTATCAGTCTCTGGGCATACAAATGATAGGTTCGCATACCCTGCTGGTGTATCAGCGAATAGAAACACGGGACTGATTACCCGGGAGTCCGTAAGCACGCCTTCCACTCCGGTTGTCGAAAGTCTGTGGCGATCAGCAACGACAAGCAACCCAAAATGTCGGAGGAACTGGATACCGAGAATCGCGAAGAGTAAAGACGCAACCAAGCAGATCCACTGAACAGCTCGGCGAAGGTTGAGGTCCAGGTTCATCATACGCTGACCAAATAAAGCTACCAAAGAGCCGTTGGCCGCACGCAGGTTGTACGTAAGCTCTGAGTGTTTGTTGTTCGCGGTCGCTGGAATGACGCCGACTTCAGCTCCCGTGTTCAGAGGAAAGCGGTGGAGGAACGTCGGTCCTTAACGTGAAACAGGCGACCTGTATGGTTATTGACGGATACATTGGTCGTGATAGTATGCTGGTTGTTCCCTTTCAGGTTAGCTACCGAATTGTGCCTACTGCAAGGAGCCCGTCTACGTCTAGCTCTTGCACCGTATTGGCGGTGCTACCAACATAATTCTCCGACGGGTTTGGTATTATCTGACTGGGAACTTGCAGGTAAAATATTGCGCTGTCGTGCCGAACGAGACATACACGGCGCAGGCACAGACGGGCCGCAATGAACGGCAGCCAAAACGTGGTCAGCATCTAACCGTGGTACACACTATGTTGAAACTTTCAATAGTGCCATCCTGCTGCTAAGTAGCGCAATTTACTTTTCTATTGGCTCAGATCAGCCTGGGCCCTAAGAGCAAATCCGAAACTCGGTTTTGTTTGGTGAGCATAAGTCACCGGAGGGACTGGTTGTCTGCTGCGGAAGTGATTCGAACGCAACGTCTGTATTGGTAGCTAACTCTTTCAGGGGCGGATTCAAAAACATGGATAGCCTTACGGCAATAGCTCTGGGAGACCTGCAAACCTCAGCCCTTTTATCTCTCCCTCGTTCAAGAATGAGGGATCAGCGGTGTGCTGAATTTCACAGAGCAGTCAGACGGCTTGCCATCTCTCAGCATGAGACCATTGCGTTGTTCAACTCGAGCTCTGCACTGGGCTGTAACTCTTTTAGAATTGCTTGCTTCAGCGTTTCATACATTGCTTCATACGACGGGCTGTGTAGAAGGTCATCAACCGGCGTCACAGCCGCCGAAGGAAGGAGGGGACGAGTAAATTTTACCTCGAACGGCGTGCTCTTATTTACCAGTTAGATCCCGAATATCGCAAACCAAACTTCCGTGTTGTGTTCCATGAACTTTGAAAAGCCAATGTAAGCATGTTTATGCCGTGATACGCCTCAGCTGCCACTTTCGACCTGTGAATCGAACCGATAAAGGATGCACGAAAACACGATGAAACTAGTACAAGTACTCAAGAAATAAATGAATGCAGCTCTGTAGGCGAAAAAGGGAAGCAACTCACCAAATACAGACGCTGAAAATAAGCAACCTTCGCGCATGCGAATTGGAATCACTAACTTTTAGGACTACTAAATACTATTCCTAGACGGTGCGCGAAATTAAGTGCGGATTAGTAAAGGCAGTTGGAGTCGAACACAGAGAACTGTATTCGACGGCTACAAGAGACGCGGACGGATGAAGTACGACAGTAGGAACACATAAGTGTGCGAACTTAAAAGACGGTCGCGTGTCCAACCGAAAGTAGGTCTACCTGGATGTAATGTACAGGAGGTTAAAAGAAGAATAGTGCGAAAGTAGTCAGCAACGAAGTTGTTCACAGATAACAGGTAGCTTTTGGGGCGCCACATTATGATAAATTGACGCTCGGCGTCCCAGCGTTAGTGAACTTGCGAGTGAGTGGGCCCCTACGTATTGTTGCGAGTAATGTCCAAAACTACGTGTATCGTAAAGCTTGTCGGTACTCCAACCTACCAGCCTATGGCGTTACACCTTAACCGTTTCAAACCATTCCGATTGGAGACCCCCATGTAGACAGCGAAACGACCGACCCACCCGAAGCATCCGCTGAACTAGAAGTGCTTAAATTGGATGGTAATGTCCAGGCACCCCTGACTTTGCCACGTTAGAGAATGTGTTGTAATAGATGGTCTTTATGTTATTTGAGTTGTACCAACCACGGTCCCCGCTTCCGTTGCAGGGCTGCGCTGCTGTGCCCTTTCAGAAGAAGAACCAGCAGACGAATTGATTGTTAATTGTAATGTTCTATTCATTTTCGTTACTCCAATGTGTATTCACTATAGCGGTTACATGTTAAATAATAAATAAATAAATAAAGTTTTAATCGCGGCTATGCGAGGGCATGATCAAATAAGTGCAATTGTACAGATGTGTCATGGCAATTGTAACAGTAACCATCGGCGGTTGTTCAGACGTTCCTATTTAAACTGCACCAATAGGACAGAAATAAAATGTAGGAAGCCCATTGTCGTGAGTTCGGGCACGTTCGTGTGGGCACAGTCGGTCTGCCATAAAGTGCAGTAACCATTCGGGAAGGAATAGCTCAAGGACTAAAACTGAGCAATTAGCAAAGAGCTGGTGACGAACACGCGCAATCGCGATTACACGATACGCATGGTTCATGTGAGTGTAACGTAAAGAACAAAGGTGAATGCGCAGAAAAAGACGTGGCGACGAAATATGCAGATAAGCAAGTGTCGGGGCGTATCAAGCATGGTAGTATGTAGTCCTGGTAAGCTTGTCAGTGTGAGCTTATTGGCTGTGACTTTATTCATTGGCTAGTCACCTCCGCCACTTCGCAGTGTCGTTAAACGGACTGTTGTGGCGTTTTGTAGGGAAAACCTTTGCCAGACGGAAACCCACCACGTCCTGGAACACTGCCATCGCTACATTCGAAGGACAAGCTGCAATTGGCAATGCTTCTTATAGACCGATTATTGGTTCCGTTAGCCGCATTCAGGATACACCCATACTTTTCGCTGGCTGATGTATGATGGGCCCGGGACTGTATCGTCCATGGGTCCTGTCACTTGCTGACGGAATGGCACGGCCCGTACGGTAGGTAAACTATAAATCGAACATGTTGGAATGTTCTGTATTTGTCGTCTGTAGAACTGCGTAATGTCTCTGAGGGGTATCCAGTAATATCCAGTAGTATGTTGTTGAACCAATTAATAGAGGAAGGAGAACAGTCAAACGATTGCTTTTGGGCCCGAAGAAGCTGCAATTTGTCCGGAATAATGAACCGGAAATCCTCCCAGGGTACGTTCTGTTGATTGGGGACACTGGCATCCATGACCATAAGGACGGTAAAAGTAGTGTGGGCTGCTCCAGATGTGGTAAGTCCAAAGAATTTCAGTAATGTAAAGGGCCGAACCCATTTGTTCTCGCCACCTTGAAAGTATTGTGTTGGGATATTTCAAAATTAGGTGCATAGCACAGGCAGGAAAAGCTGCCCTCCGGTCAAGTGAAATGTCTGAATTGACATTAAATGTCAGCAAATGAACTCTGAGTAAGAATTATGTGAAGAAGAAGTGAGCTGAACCCAGTTGTTCAGGCCTCAATATAGTGGCATCCATCCAAGGTAACAGATAGGTGTTTTGTCCATCCGGTAAGTAACAAGACAGCGTAATAATTATCTATACATAAGGGAACATTGTGCTTCGTTGAAGTGTTGAGGGCAAGGCAATGGGCGTATCCTCGGTTTCTGGCCACCGGTTCTGTGGAAACCTCGAAGAAAAAGACAACGAACCAAGGCAGCCACACAAACAGACAACAACGATGCATCCGGAACTCAGAGAAAAAGATTAGTCGCAAAGGTGCTTTCACTAAAGAACCGCACATTATATGTAGCATTATAAACTAAATATCGCAAGTACGTGTTCCATATAAATTTAGATTAGCCGTACGGTGAACAGTGACACCTCAGTGGACTGCGCGATGTCGGTGAGCGAAAGGCTGATATGAAGGGTCTGGATTAGTCGGTGGATTGCGACTAAGTTGTTTAATTAAGTAGGGAAGACGAATGGTGAGAATCAAGGTTAGGAATGAAATAAGCTGTGATAATAAAGCATGAGCAAGTTCAGCAAGGTTTTCTGGGGAAACAATGCGTTGGGTAGGCAGTACTTAGATCATATACGTCTCAGCAGTATGGATGCAGTCAGAAAGCACAAATACGGTCAGGATAGATTAAGGCAAAGCACAGCGATGGCCATCCAGTTAAACAGGAACCAGAGACCGAGCTAAGGAAAAGACAGAGTGGGGTTGAGAAAGGCTTTTGTTGAAAGAGTGGAAAAGTCAACGAGGATTTTGAGGCAGTAAGCGATCCATTATTTGATCATGCCTTTTAGAGGTGTGTCTCGTTTTACAGAGGATATACTATTTATTTATTTATTTATTAGGCCAGCCGAACCAGGAAGGGTAACGTCTCATGAATCTGCATGAATTCGGAGAGCACGGGGTCGATCAAGCAAGACTAGAGTGGTCAGCGCTTTGGAATTGCGACTTAACTAAAGGTAGGAAAAACGCTAGAACAGTAAACAGTGAACAAATCTAGCAGGCTCTAGAGGTAGGGAAAACGTACAGCTGCGTCTGCAGAGCCTGTACCGTTGCAGTCCTAGTTACAAAAGAGTACTTAGAGAAAATGATAGATCAAGTGAGGCTAGATCACGGTAGGGCAGTAGGGCTGGCCGCACGATTGAAAGAAGGAAGGAAAACAGAAAGCGAGAGAAGAAAAGGTTAGGGTCTGGGTGAGATGGGTTTATTGATAAAGAGTGGAAATGCCCGCGAGCCTCTCCAAGGAATGTAAACAAAACCATTAGGTCAGCTGAACAAAAAGAGGTGATGTCACAGAACTCCAAATGAATTCGCTGAGTACGAGGCCGACTAAGCGGGACTGGATTAATCGGCACTTTGGGACCAAAGCGTACAATGAAGGTAAGAAAAAGGCTATAATCCTAACGAGGGAACAAGTCTGGCAGTCCCTCAGAGCAGGTGTAACAGAGTTAAGTCTGCGGAGCCGTACCGTTTAAGTCTCGGTAGTCTGGGTGCAGCCAGAGAGAAACCGACTAGTCAGGTGAGACAAGATCACGGCAGGGAAGTAAAGCTTGCCGTCCGCTTAAAAAAATAAAAACAAAAAGCGAGATAGGAAAAGGTTAGCGGCAGGGTGAGAAGGGTTTATTGATAAGGAGTGGAGGAGCGCACCAGGCTTCGCAGGTGATGTAAACAAAATGTTGGATCAGCCGAACCAAGAATTGTAACGTCGAGGAACTCCGAAGGAAATCGGAAAACAAGTGGCCGATCTGGCGAGAATGGATTAGTCGGCGCATAGGAACAACACGTACAATAATGGCAGGAAAGGGGGCCACAACAATATATGGTGAACTAGTCTAGCAGCCTCTCTGGGTAGGGGAACAAGAGCGTTAAGTCTGCACAGCGTATACCGCTTAAGTCTGAGTGGCATAGGAGCAGTCCGAGAGAAGGGACTGGTCAGTGGGTCTAGATCACCGTAGAACAGTGAGATCTGGCCTTCCAATTGAAGAAGAAATGAAAACAGAGCGTGATAATAACAGTTAGGATCAGGATGAGAAAGGTTTATTGACGAAAGTTTGGAAAAGCCCACTAGGCTCTCCAGTTAAGGTAATCGGGTAGCTGAGTCAGCCAAACTAAGAAAGGTGAAGTCTCAGAAGTCTGACTGAAGCTGGAGAGCAGGAGGCCGATCGGGTAAGACTGGATTAATCGGCGCCTTTGGAAAAGGACATATAGTAAAGGTGAGAAAAGAGCTAGCAATTAATGGTGAACGTGTCTAGCAGGCTTTAGAGGTAAGGGTTACCTGGTGTTGAGCCTGTAGAGGCTATAACGCTTGAGTTACAGGTGTAAAGGAGCAGTCATAGAGCGACAGACTGGTCAGGCGAGACAAGATCACGGCATGGCGTTATAGCTGGCCGTTTCGTGGTAAACGAGATAAAAACATAGATCGCGATAAGCAAGCAAAGGTGAGGTTCGGGATAAGAATGGTTTATGGGTAAAGTGCGGAAAATCCCACGAGGCTCTCCAAGTAAGGGTAACTGCATCATTAGGTCGGCCGAAACAAGAGAGGTAATGTGAAAAAGCTATAACAGTAAAAATTGAACAAGTCGAGCAGGTTCTAGAAGTACGAGAAACATGGTGTTGAGTCTGTAGAGCGAATATCGCTTAATTATAGGTAGCATGGAAGCAGTCAGAGGAAAATGGACCGGTCAAGTAAGACTAAACCCACAGCAGGGCAGTGGGAACTGGTCCTCCGATGGAAGAACTACTGAGAACATAGATCGTGAAAATAAAAGGTTAGAAACGGGATGAGATAAGTTTATCGATAGAGAGTGGAGGAGCGCACCAGGCTTCGCAGGTGATGTAAACAAAATGTTGGATCAGCCGAACCAAGAATTGTAACGTCTAGGAACTCTGAAGGAAATCGGAAAACAAGTGGCCGATCTGGCGAGAATGGATTAGTCGGCGCATAGGAACAACACAAACAATAATGGCAGGAGAGGGGGCCGCAACAATATATGGTGAACTAGTCTAGCAGCCTCTCTGGGTAGTGGAACAAGAGCGTTAAGTCTGCACAGCGTATACCGCTTAAGTCTGAGTGGCATAGGATCAGTCTGAGAGAAGGAGGCTGGTTAGTGAGACTAGATCACCGTAGAACCGTGAGACCTGGCATTACAGTTGAAGAAGAAATGAAACCAGAGCGCGATAATAACAGTTAGGGTCAGGATGAGAAAGGTTTATTGACGAAAGTTTGGAAAAACCCACTAGGCTCTCCAGTTAAGGTAATCGGGTAGCTGAGTCAGCCAAACTAAGAAAGGTGAAGTCTCAGAAGTCTGACTGAAGCTGGAGAGCAGGAGGCCGATCGGGTAAGACTGGATTAATCGGCGCCTTTGGAAAAGGACATATAGTAAAGGTGAGAAAAGAGCTAGCAATTAATGGTGAACGTGTCTAGCAGGCTTTAGAGGTAAGGGTTACCTGGTGTTGAGCCTGTAGAGGCTATAACGCTTGAGTTACAGGTGTAAAGGAGCAGTCATAGAGCGACAGACTGGTCAGGCGAGACAAGATCACGGCATGGCGTTATAGCTGGCCGTTTCGTGGTAAACGAGATAAAAACATAGATCGCGATAAGCAAGCAAAGGTGAGGTTCGGGATAAGAATGGTTTATGGGTAAAGTGCGGAAAATCCCACGAGGCTCTTCAAGTAAGGGTAACTGCATCATTAGGTCGGCCGAACCAAGAGAGGTAATGTGAAAAAAGCTATAACAGTAAAAATTGAACAAGTCGAGCAGGTTCTAGAAGTACGAGAAACATGGTGTTGAGTCTGTAGAGCGAATATCGCTTAATTATAGGTAGCATGGAAGCAGTCAGAGGAAAATGGACCGGTCAAGTAAGACTAAACCCACAGCAGGGCAGTGGGAACTGGTCCTCCGATGGAAGAACTACTGAGAACATAGATCGTGAAAATAAAAGGTTAGAAACGGGATGAGATAAGTTTATCGATAGAGAGTGGAGGAGCGCACCAGGCTTCGCAGGTGATGTAAACAAAATGTTGGATCAGCCGAACCAAGAATTGTAACGTCTAGGAACTCTGAAGGAAATCGGAAAACAAGTGGCCGATCTGGCGAGAATGGATTAGTCGGCGCATAGGAACAACACAAACAATAATGGCAGGAGAGGGGGCCGCAACAATATATGGTGAACTAGTCTAGCAGCCTCTCTGAGTAGGGGAACAAGAGCGTTAAGTCTGCACAGCGTATACCGCTTAAGTCCGAGTAGAATAGGAGCAGTCCTAGAGAAGGGACTGGTCAGTGGGTCTAGATCACCGTAGAACAGTGAGATCTGGCCTTCCAATTGAAGAAGAAATGAAAACAGAGCGTGATAATAACAGTTAGGATCAGGATGAGAAAGGTTTATTGACGAAAGTTTGGAAAAACCCACTAGGCTCTCCAGTTAAGGTAATCGGGTAGCTGAGTCAGCCAAACTAAGAAAGGTGAAGTCTCAGAAGTCTGACTGAAGCTGGAGAGCAGGAGGCCGATCGGGTAAGACTGGATTAATCGGCGCCTTTGGAAAAGGACAAATAGTAAAGGTGAGAAAAGAGCTAGCAGTGAATGGTGAACATGTCTAGCAGACTTTAGAGGTAAGGGAAACCTGGTGTTCAGCCTGTAGAGGCTATAACGCTTGAGTTAGAGATGTAAATTAGCAGTCATAGAGCGACGGACTGGTCAGGCGAGACAAGATCACGGCATGGCGTTATAGCTGGCCGTTTCGTTGTAAACGAGATAAAAACACAGATCGCGATAAGCAAGCAAAGGTAAGGTTCGGGATAAGAATGGTTTATGGGTAAAGTGCGGAAAATCCCACGAGGCTCTCCAAGTAAGGGTAACTGCATCATTAGGTCGGCCGAAACAAGAGAGGTAATGTGAAGAAAGCTATAACAGTAAAAAGGTGAACAAGTGAAGCAGGTTCTAGAAGTACGAGAAACATAGTGTTGAGTCTGTAGAGCGAATATCGCTTAATTATAGGTAGCATGGAAGCAGTCAGAGGAAAATGGACTGGTCAAGTAAGACTAAACCCACAGCAGGGCAGTGAGAACTGGTCCTCCGATGGAAGAAATACTGAGAACATAGATCGTGAAAATAATAGGATAGCAACGGGATGAGATAAGTTTATCGATAGAGAGTGGAGGAGCGCACCAGGCTTCGCAGGTGATGTAAACAAAATGTTGGATCAGCCGAACCAAGAATTGTAACGTCTAGGAACTCTGAAGGAAATCGGAAAACAAGTGGCCGATCTGGCGAGAATGGATTAGTCGGCGCATAGGAACAACACGTACAATAATGGCAGGAAAGGGGGCCGCAACAATATATGGTGAACTAGTCTAGCAGCCTCTCTGAGTAGGGGAACAAGAGCGTTAAGTCTGCACAGCGTATACCGCTTAAGTCCGAGTAGAATAGGAGCAGTCCGAGAGAAGGGGCTGGTCAGTGGGTCTAGATCACCGTAGAACAGTGAGATCTGGCCTTCCAGTTGAAGAAGAAATGAAAACAGAGCGCGATAATAACAGTTAGGGTCAGGATGAGAAAGGTTTATTGACGAAAGTTTGGAAAAGCCCACTAGGCTCTCCAGTTAAGGTAATCGGGTAGCTGAGTCAGCCAAACTAAGAAAGGTGAAGTCTCAGAAGTCTGACTGAAGCTGGAGAGCAGGAGGCCGATCGGGTAAGACTGGATTAATCGGCGCCTTTGGAAAAGGACATATAGTAAAGGTGAGAAAAGAGCTAGCAATTAATGGTGGACAAGTCTAGCCGGCTCTAAATGTTAGGGAAACACCTTGTTTAGGCTGCGTAGCGTATACCCTTGACTTGTTAGCAGTGGAGGAGGCAGACAGATGGAGACTGATCAGTGGGACGTGGCCACAGCAGGGCGGTTCGAGCTGGCCATCCAATAGAAGAAGGAATGGAAACAGAAAGCACAATAAGAAAATGTTCTAGTAGTGGTGAGAATGGTTTATTGATAGTGGGTGGAGAAGCCCACGAGGCTTTCCAGATGATGTAAACAGGAGGTTGGGTCAGCCGAACCAAGTTTTGTATCTTCGAAGTACTCTGCGTGAAAGTAGATAGCAGGAGGATGTTTTGGCGAAACTGGATTATCCGGCGCTTTAGATTAGGACATAGAATAAGTTGGGGAAAAGGCTGTAACCATAAAGGGTGAGAAAGTCTAGCAGGCTCTAATGGTAAGGGGAATATAGGGTTGGGTCTGCAGAGCGAATACCGCTTAATTCTAGGTAGCATAGGAGCAGTCTGATGGAAATAGATTGGTCAGGTTTGACTAAAACACGGCAGAGCACTGAGAGCTGGCTATCCGATGGAAGAGGGAATTAGAATAGAGAGCGTGATAAGAAAAGGTTACTGTCGGGATGAGAAGGGTTTATTGATAAAGCGTGGAAAATCCCACGAGGCCTTGCAGGTGATGTAAACAGACCGTTGTTTTAACCGAAAAATGAGTGAAATTGGATAGCATTCTGATCTGGCGATAACGGATTAGTCGGCGCGTTGGATTAGGACGCACGGTGAAGATGGAAAGAAGCTATGACAATAACGAGTGAGGAAGTGCAGCAGGTTCTGGAGATAAGGAAATGTAGGAATGAGTCTGCAGAGGGCATGCGGTTTAGGCCTTGGTATCATAAGAGCAGTCAGAGGGAAATAGTCTATAGCATTTCCCGCAAAGTTGCAAAGAAAGTCTAAAATTTTGCAAAGCAAGTCCAAAATTTTGCAAAGAAAGTCCAAAATTTTGCAAAGAAGGTCCAAAATTTTGCAAAGAAAGTCCATAATGTTGCAAAACCCTGTGCGATTCGCCAGCCGCTCAGAGCCAATCCTCTGACCTTAAGTGTGTTCTCATTGGCCGGATGCCAAGGTTCGGTGCGTTAGTCTGGGGAGGTGAGCGCGCTGCTCGTTGACTGGGTGAGATATGTGAATGAACCTTGGAGGAATGCACTTCGACGGTGCAACGGGCTTGTATGCGCCCCCCTCACGTCCGAAACGATGGATCACAATTGGTCTGAGAGCAATGAACAGCTGGAACATAAGCGCACCACCGAAACCATGTCTATGATTCTAACGTCGTCGGCATGCCTTCTCACGTTCGACAGAGTATCTCATCAGATATTCGTGACCGAGTTTTGGGCGCTTTCGTCAACGGTGACGACTGGCAGCTTGTGGCAACTGTGAACAACGTCAAATATCAAACAGCCTACTCCTGGATTCGTCGTTCTCTTGATCAGGAACCGAGTACTACGCAGGCGCGCGGTCGTAAACGGATTTTGTCGGAGGAACAACCTCCTCGTGGTGCCAGCTGGGTGGTTCGGGTTTACCCCCTTCCAGCAAACAGTTCGGCGGCAGTGTTCCAGGGCGTGGTGGGTTTTCGCCTGGCAAGCGTTCTTCCTATAAAAAGCCACAAAAGTCCGTTTAACAACACTGTGACGTGGCGGTTGTGACTCGCCACTAACTAAAGTCACCCATTGCTTATCCATACAATTGCTTCAAGTCCACAGATATCAAGCATCCATTTAGCACTGGCGACACCTTCAAACACATTCAAGCAAAACGACAGGAAACATTTACCAATCTCATAAACAACTCTAAACACGCCTACATGCAAACTTACGTTCATATATAAACAAGTGCAACAATCCCATTGTTCCATTGTAATTAACTGATCACATTTTGTACTCTTAACATGATCATGCCTGCGCAGGCGTGCCTCGCTTAGTCGAGAATACACAATTTATATATTTATTTATTTATGACATCCTGGATTGGATCGCAAGGGCCTCAACTCTTACGCTACGGGAAATGCGAGTACGAGTACGAGCAGAAATGGACAAGGACATTTCGACGTCAACAATTGCACGGCACCTAGATGGTCGATTGATAACTATGAAGAACATCTATCAGGTTCCCGAGGGAATGAACAATGAGCGAAACAAAGGAATACGCAGGGAATTTGTTCAGCAGTTTCTCCAATTTGAGAGCGATGGCAAGTTCTTCATTTGGATTGACGAAGCGAACTTCAACGTTTACTGCAAACGTACTCGTGGTAGGGCACCCAGAGGAGTGAGGGCCTGTTGCAAAGTTGCCAATAGCAGAGGGCACAATTTACATTTAATCGGTGCACTCACGATGGAAAGGAAAGTGTCGATGACAACCCGGAGAGGCTCATTCACAGGTTCCCTGTCTCTCGAATGGCTGCGAAGCTATTTAGACAACCTGAAACGGGAGATGGAGCTCCGGCAGGTTGTCGTGATATGTGATAATGCACCATGTCACACACGACTGGAAGAACTGTCGTCAGTAGATGGATCCGATGGAGTAACCATACTGAGATTGAGCCCAAACTCTCCGTTCCTCAATCCGATCGAGAATGTTTGGCAGGTGGTGAAGGCCAGAGTGAAGAATGAGATGAGAGTGCACTACGAGGAACTTCTGGCCGGGGATCCCCAGAAACTCATGACGCAGATGGAGTGGAGGCTGCAGTTCCTTGAACGCATTGCCGACGCAGCCACCAAGGATATCAGCGTTGTGGGATGTCGTAATGCTATTCGATATATGCGTGTACATGTTACTAATTGTCTAGAAAAAAGACATATTTTGATCACTTTGCTGGTCTATTTTTACGTATCTGTTTGTATGGTACGTTACTGGCAGCGCGTAGGAACGTGTGAGTATTCCCAGTGTTTTCAAAATATGTTTGCACGTACGTAAGTTTGTGTGTTCGTACGGGGGTTGAAGCGATATCTGATGTCTAGCGCAATGGAGTGACACGGGACCAACTTCCAGTGAGCCATGCCCGAGTGATATGTTCAACTTATGGTCCTTTTCATGCTGGTATTCGCTGCGCCGTACTCTTTCATGATCAGCCTGAGATAATGTAGATACAGTTTCTTTGTTCGGAAAACTAGGATGTTTGGAAAGCGCTTTGTAGGACCAAGTGAGCTTGCCGGGTGAAGCAACCGTCAGATGTATCACAGTATGGGATATCAGCGTGGATAGTTGAATAGTAGTGAATACGAAATTATTGCGCACGTCATGTCAGGCTTTTCCAAGAGTGAGAGGAACTGCTAGATGCGAGTTCGCAAACACGTCCATTGCCAGACAAGATGTTGTCATTGAATCTGAACAAATGAATCGCGTGTTTAATAGAAACCGTCTCTGTGCGATGTTTGTCCGCCGTATTTGAGTGTACTGGCGCGTTAAGCCGTTACCCTATTGGAAGTTGGTCTGTCAAGTTCGGAACCCACATCAGCCGGTTCGGAAGCTGTACTTTAGATTTAAAAGCAACCATTCCTACAGTAAGCCCAATTTAATTTGCGTGCCAGAAAGGCGCGAATAGCTGTCCAGTAAGACTTGGATACAGTCTGGCTTGTTCGGACGATCCTTGTTTGACCCAATAGCGTGCGTAAGCAAATGCGGGGGTAGTTGGCGTGGGAATGTTTCTACGTTGTTTAACCTACTGACATAACATCGGATACAGACAATTGACATTTTAATGACATTACTGCCATCCATCTCTGCTCAGGAAATGTGGCTTGCGAAACCGCAAATTTCGCACAATTAGGGTTTTCAGACTTCAACCATGCGAACATCAGAACGTTATAAACTACCCACTCTGAAGATATCTTCGACGCAATAGGATATGTAAATAATACTAATGCCGTTCACATTCACCATGTGGTGTATTCCCTAGCTCGCACCCTTGATCCTTGGATTCACTGTGGAAATATTGTTGCATTTACACCAATACCGACAATTGTCTACACTGCACACAGGACGCAGTCTCCATCAGCGATGTGTGCAGTTTTGTCCTTAGTTCGGTTGCCACATATGACCGTAGTTTAACCCGGCCAGCGGTGAACAAGTTGACTGTGTTATTCTGGACTGGCTCAACGTCGTTCACCTTACTTGGTGTCCGGCCCCAATACGCTGCGTATTTTCAACCGAATTGCATTTACCTAGTCCAACCTTCCCATGAAAATCTCTCTAACCAGCCTTGGTCGTCGCGATTCCCATGAATGCACTTGTCAACGAAAGGGGTGGAGGGACATACATGGGCGTCGCACACAGAAGGTGCCACATTTTTCAAACCGGAATGTCCTAGAGGCCAATATTATGTGAGAGATGTGACTGGCCGGGTTAAGCTGAGTTCAAAAGTTGCAACCGCAACATTGATGTTGATGGAATTAACGTTGCAGGTTGCAGTGTTGTGGTTAGTTCCCCCATTTTGAGCCAGTGATGACCTATGACAATATGGGCATGTCCATGATTTGGATAGATGGGGTTTGCCTTCAATCGTTTCTTCATCTACGCTACTTCTAACTGCACTCTTACTTAGCTTGAAGACTCACTGAAGGCATTTGGGAAACATGCGCACTTTGATGGCTTGGATAGGCGTTTTTCCTTATTCTCCATATAGTGCTTACTTTCCCTTACACAGGCATGAGGTCTGGCTGGTATTGGCTGGTATTGGCTCCTTTGTCGCTTTGATGTAACCAACCTGCGCAATGATTGTTCACGTGTTTGGACAAGTGTCGCGCCGTTCGACCAATATACGTTCCACCACAGCAGCACTTGAACAGATAAATAAGCGTGAATGCCGTCAGCACCCATTAGCAACTCCATTCTTGTCCATATCGTGAGCACTACGCACTAGGGGGATCTGAAATGTGTACAAGATTTCCCTGCACCAATCAAAAGTCGCAAGCCTCGTACACTTGCGACGGCCGAGACAGTTTGTATTCCATGATTCCAGCCGTCTTTATGCTCTCAGTAGGTAGTCCAGGTATTTCACTCTCTCTCTGGATAGAGTAAAACAAAGACAACGATCGACGTCTTTCGATCGAACTCCGCACTCCACATCTGACCCATTAAGGTTTAATTCGTTTTCCCGACTCTGGCACTGATCCAAACGTTATTTTTGTAACTTGAACTAACCGGGTCACCTTTATTTGCTTAGTCTGTACACATGATCGTAATGATCTGCGGATTAATCATTGAAAACAGTTGCTCACCAGATGGCTTTTAATTCTTGAACTTAAGTTATACAAGCGGACCTACACATTTATTCGCATTGATAAGGTCTCCAACAGCTCGTCCAACGATGGATAGTGGAAGATAAACGGCACCTTCTGTGTGCGACGCCCATGTATGTCCCTCCACCCCTTTCGTTGACAAGTGCATTCATGGGAATCGCGACGACCAAGGCTGGTTAGAGAGATTTTCATGGGAAGGTTGGACTAGGTAAATGCAATTCGGTTGAAAATACGCAGCGTATTGGGGCCGGACACCAAGTAAGGTGAACGACGTTGAGCCAGTCCAGAATAACACAGTCAACTTGTTCACCGCTGGCCGGGTTAAACTACGGTCAAATGTGGCAACCGAACTAAGGACAAAACTGCACACATCGCTGATGGAGACTGCGTCCTGTGTGCAGTGTAGACAATTGTCGGTATTGGTGTAAATGCAACAATATTTCCACAGTGAATCCAAGGATCAAGGGTGCGAGCTAGGGAATACACCACATGGTGAATGTGAACGGCATTAGTATTATTTACATATCCTATTGCGTCGAAGATATCTTCAGAGTGGGTAGTTTATAACGTTCTGATGTTCGCATGGTTGAAGTCTGAAAACCCTAATTGTGCGAAATTTGCGGTTTCGCAAGCCACATTTCCTGAGCAGAGATGGATGGTAGTAATGTCATTAAAATGTCAATTGTCTGTATCCGATGTTATGTCAGTAGGTTAAACAACGTAGAAACATTCCCACGCCAACTACCCCCGCATTTGCTTACGCACGCTATTGGGTCAAACAAGGATCGTCCGAACAAGCCAGACTGTATCCAAGTCTTACTGGACAGCTATTCGCGCCTTTCTGGCACGCAAATTAAATTGGGCTTACTGTAGGAATGGTTGCTTTTAAATCTAAAGTACAGCTTCCGAACCGGCTGATGTGGGTTCCGAACTTGACAGACCAACTTCCAATAGGGTAACGGCTTAACGCGCCAGTACACTCAAATACGGCGGACAAACATCGCACAGAGACGGTTTCTATTAAACACGCGATTCATTTGTTCAGATTCAATGACAACATCTTGTCTGGCAATGGACGTGTTTGCGAACTCGCATCTAGCAGTTCCTCTCACTCTTGGAAAAGCCTGACATGACGTGCGCAATAATTTCGTATTCACTACTATTCAACTATCCACGCTGATATCCCATACTGTGATACATCTGACGGTTGCTTCACCCGGCAAGCTCACTTGGTCCTACAAAGCGCTTTCCAAACATCCTAGTTTTCCGAACAAAGAAACTGTATCTACATTATCTCAGGCTGATCATGAAAGAGTACGGCGCAGCGAATACCAGCATGAAAAGGACCATAAGTTGAACATATCACTCGGGCATGGCTCACTGGAAGTCGGTCCCGTGTCACTCCATTGCGCTAGACATCAGATATCGCTTCAACCCCCGTACGAACACACAAACTTACGTACGTGCAAACATATTTTGAAAACACTGGGAATACTCACACGTTCCTACGCGCTGCCAGTAACGTACCATACAAACAGATACGTAAAAATAGACCAGCAAAGTGATCAAAATATGTCTTTTTTTTCTAGACAATTAGTAACATGTACACGCATTTGTCGAATAGCATTACGACATCCCACAACGCTGATATCCTTGGTGGCTGCGTCGGCAATGCGTTCAAGGAACTGCAGCCTCCACTCCATCTGCGTCATGAGTTTCTGGGGATCCCCGGCCAGAAGTTCCTCGTAGTGCACTCTCATCTCATTCTTCACTCTGGCCTTCACCACCTGCCAAACATTCTCGATCGGATTGAGGAACGGAGAGTTTGGGCTCAATCTCAGTATGGTTACTCCATCGGATCCATCTACTGACGACAGTTCTTCCAGTCGTGTGTGACATGGTGCATTATCACATATCACGACAACCTGCCGGAGCTCCATCTCCCGTTTCAGGTTGTCTAAATAGCTTCGCAGCCATTCGAGAGATAGGGAACCTGTGAATGAGCCTCTCCGGGTTGTCATCGACACTTTCCTTTCCATCGTGAGTGCACCGATTAAATGTAAATTGTGCCCTCTGCTATTGGCAACTTTGCAACAGGCCCTCACTCCTCTGGGTGCCCGACCACGAGTACGTTTGCAGTAAACGTTGAAGTTCGCTTCGTCAATCCAAATGAAGAACTTGCCATCGCTCTCAAATTGGAGAAACTGCTGAACGAATTCCCTGCGTATTCCTTTGTTTCGCTCATTGTTCATTCCCTCGGGAACCTGATAGATGTTCTTCATAGTTATCAATCGACCATCTAGGTGCCGTGCAATTGTTGAACGTCGAAATGTCCTTGTCCATTTCTGCTCGTACTCGTACTCGCATTTCCCGTAGCGTAAGAGTTGAGGCCCTTGCGATCCAATCCAGTATGTCATTCTACGTGTTCCTCCGACAAAATCCGTTTACGACCGCGCGCCTGCGTAGTACTCGGTTCCTGATCAAGAGAACGACGAATCCAGGAGTAGGCTGTTTGATATTTGACGTTGTTCACAGTTGCCACAAGCTGCCAGTCGTCACCGTTGACGAAAGCGCCCAAAACTCGGTCACGAATATCTGATGAGATACTCTGTCGAACGTGAGAAGGCATGCCGACGACGTTAGAATCATAGACATGGTTTGGTGGTGCGCTTATGTTCCAGCTGTTCATTGCTCTCAGACCAATTGTGATCCATCGTTCGGACGTGAGGGGGCGCCATTACAAGCCCGTTGCACCGTCGAAGTGCATTCCTCCAAGGTTCATTCACATATCTCACCCAGTCAACGAGCAGCGCGCTCAAGTGTTTATTCAACGCGACCGGTTTTCCACGTTATTTCAGCTGAAAGAAGCTCTCGATCAGAATGGCACGCGCAATAAATCGAGTTACCGCGTCTACGTAGTACTACTACGCACTGTATTCAGAACAATTGCAATATCACATTTGCACAGACTTAAATAAAACTGCAAAGACAAAAGGATAGCCGGGAATAATGCCATAAAATGACCATAAACTATTTATTGCGCACTAGGTTTTGCGGGTTTAAGGTGGCCAGTTGGATTCTGACACGTTTAAACAAATGCAAAATCTCATTTGCACAGAATTGAATAAAACTGCAAAGCCACAATGATAGCCGGGAACCATGCCATAAAATGAAACGAAACTATTTATTGCGCACTAGGTTTTGCGTGGTAACGCGGGTGCGTGCGACTTTCGTCGCTGGCGGTAGTGCTTGTCACGGCTTATGCATTCGTATAGACGGTTTGCACTCTATTATTCGCAGTCGGTTGACAGCCAAAATTCTTCCTTGGTTGGCCAAATGGCTTAGTACTGAACCGGCAATAGTCGTTGAAGCCAGTCAATGATGTAAAAGAGTCGCAGTCGAATGATAATGATGCGGGTGAGTAAACACATTGTTAATAGAGGCCGGCTTTTTCTATTATATTCTTGTTCGGCTCACAACCCGTGTCCAGCTATCCATGCTGGACTTGTCATAGGGACGGTGAGTGCAGTTGTTTCTTGTGTCTGAATATGTCCATAACATGAAAAATGCTATTCTCCGCAAAGTGGACTAGTAATTCCTTCAAATGTAAGTGTAATTGTCTCCATGGCCAAGTGAGAACTCCAGGAAAGATCATCGGAAAAGCCGCTTATACGCGCGCAATGCTGTCCGTGAAATGACGTCAGAAAAGCTCCAGGTGACTGGAGAATCGGAATGTTTGAGGCCTTGAAGGTAATCATGCCAGAATTGTCAGTCTTCGGTTGTGGAACAGTGGATCCATGTAACTACATTATTCCAGGTGAGTAAATTGTTCTACTGTGAGTACGAGGCGAGCTAAACCCATTTGTTTAGACCCCGTGGTGGTAGCTTCTCCAGAATGGCGGAAAGAGCTCCATTTGGAACGATGTGTGGGTTATTCATCTCCCGGAGAAAAGATTAAGCATGTAAACCAGCTGGCTATTGAGGGTGGGTCGACCAGTCCCAGTGGAGAAACCTTCTTGTTTTGGCGGATGTATCTGTGGAAATCTCGGGAGAAAACGGGCAACCCTCGACAAGCAGCCTTCTTCCAGTTGTCTCCAGAATGAAGTGCTGATGCTTGTACGACCCCTAAATCAAACTGCTGAGTGACAACAGGGAGTTCAGCACCGCCGACAACATATCGGGTGGGAGGATTTGCAGCTCCGATTTGGAGCACAGAGCATTTGGCCCTATTTATAGGCATCAACCACAATGTAGACCATTCCCAGAGCCCATCCAAGGCCCGCTGAATTGCCTCAGGACCTCCCGGGATATCCACAATATTCCAGAGCTTAAGGTCATCAGCAAACATTAATGATGACACCTCTAGCTCTCCCGGCAAGTCATTTACATAGATCGCGAACAACAATGGCCCCGATACCTAGCTCTGCGGAAAGCCACTAAGGAGAGCTTGCCTGAGCGAATGGCTACGCCCCACCCGCACGCACTGTTCCCTCCACTCAAGGAAAGCAGAAACCCATTGAAGCGCAGCCAGATATCCCGCAAGACCTCAATTTTAGTGGGCCGAAGATGTGGAACCGTGTCAAAATCTTTCGAAAAATCTACGAATACCACGTCTGCAGCGTGGCCACTGTCTACCGCTTCGGCCCAGCTTTCACGAGCTACAAGTAAATTAGCATGACATGAAAATCCACTGCGGAATTTATGTTGCGCAACACTGAGAAGGTTGAATCGATTCAAGTTGTTCTCCACTGAATCCCTTATCAGCTTTTCAAACAACTTGACTACTATACTTGTCAAACTGACAGGCCGGTAGTTCGCGGGTATAGCGCTGTCACCGCCCTTAAAAATCGGACAGATGATTGCCTCCTTCCATTCCGAAGATAGGCTGCAGCTGTACAGCGATATTAAAAATACGCACGTGAGTGGACCACTCAGCTCAGTGGCCAGTTCATGCAACAGCTTCGGATGAATTGAATCAGGACCGGGAGCTTTAGAGGGATTAATGCCTTGCAGTAGCTCGTAGACTTGAGTCTCCGTTATGCTAAATTCAGCTAAGCAAGAATCCTCTGGAACACTTGAAACTACTTCAACCTGTGGTAAAGAGGTCTCCAGCGCAAAGACCCAATTATACTGATCACTCAGTATACAAGCCTTGTCATAGTCAGTTTGCGCACGAGTCCCGTCTGCTGGCAATAAAGCTGGTATAGACAGTTTTGCCCCGCTGCGTCTTTTGAGGTAAGCAAAAACTTCTTGTGATTAGCTGCGGCCGAGTCCGCTAAACCCTGCTCGTATTGGAGACGAGCAGTTCTGAAATGTCTGAGATGGCTGGCTAGCCGAACAACCTCCTCGTGGTGCCAGCTGGGTGATTCGGGTTTACCCCATTTCAGCAAATAGTTCGGCTGCAGTGTTCCAGGACGTGGTGGGTTTTCGCCTAGCAAGCTTTCTCCTTATAAAAAGCCACATATGTCCGTTTAACAACACTGACGTGGCGGTTATGACTCGCCACTAACTAAAGTCACCCATTGCTTATCCGAACAATCGCTTCAAGTCCACAGATAGCAAGCACTGGCGACACCTTCAAACACATTCAAGCAAAACGACAGGAAACATTTACTAATCTCATAAACAAAGCTAAACACGCTTACAAGCAAACATACATACATTCATATGTAAACATATGCAACAATCCCATTGTTCCATTGTACATTAACTGATCACATTTTGTACGCTTAACATGATCATGCCTGCGCAGGCGTGCTTCGCTTAGTCGAGAATACACAATTTATTTATTTATTTACATTTTTTCTAATCTCTCGATAACTATCGTAGGTGCTGGCTGATGGAGCTGCTTAGTAGGTTCGCCAGCATCTAGACCTTATCTTGGGTAGGTAGTTGTCTGTGGTATTTATCCATGGAGGCTGTGCCTTTAACCCTCTTTTCCTCATGAGTGGAATATAGGATGTGGAAACCTCCGTAAGGTATTCCTTAGACTTATCCCAGGCTAACTGGACAGAGTCAGCCATCGAGATCTCACAGTTCAGAACTGAAGCCCTAGTTCGCATCGCACTAAAGTCCGCCCGCCAAATATTCGGAAGTAATACAACAGCGGTCTCTAGGTGCCTTGAAAGAGTACATCGAAAGGATATGCATGCGTGATCGCTAGACCCTAGAGGTGCACCGCATGAAACGTCAGCCACGAAGTCCAGGGACTTAGCGAAAACCAAATCCAAAGTAGATGGTATTTGGTTGTCCATATACCTAGTGGGAAAGTCAACGAACTGATGCAAAGGCACTTGGAGAGTCAGTTCAAGGAAGTCTGCACCGAATGTTCCTAATGCCGAAATGCAAGAAAGATCGGCCCAACAGACTTCCGGGAGGTTGAAATCCCCTAGAACTAAACACGTATTCGCAGACTGAGTACGAATAAAGTCAAGTATCCCCCTGGAGGAATTTCCAGGACTTCTGTATATCACTATAACTGTAAACTGGGTAGCGGAAGTGCAAAAAACAGCCGATAGGGCTTCAACAGTCTGATCCTACTACTGCGATGTGCAGGTCCTCAACATGTCTGAGTTACAGCTCACATACCGTACAACGCCTCCGCCTTGGCGACCAACGGAGCGATCAGTTCTAAGCAGCGCGTAGCCAGGTAAATATACCTCACCGTCCGTAATATTCGGAGGCAATCACGCTTCAGTGAAAGCAGATATGTCGGGACGATATTTGTCTACGAGTAGACCCAACTCGTGCACCTTGTTCCTTAGGCCACGCACGTTGCTAAGTACTACCTCAAGGAAGTCGGTACGGCCATCCCTGGGTCGTGGGCCATCAGGATGGGTTCTGATAGGGCGGAAAGTAACTTCCGGCTGACCACCTGAAAACTCACCAGACGGGGGCTTTGCTCACCAGCCGCCCGTCTAGTTTTGAGGTCTTTGATAGTCTCCTTTAACTTCTACCTATCTGCCAGTGGTAGGTCCGGCTGAACGCTGACACTACTACCCTTAAGTTTGAATGCAAATCGCAGTAACGATTTGCGTTCTTCCGGGGTAGGAAGGACTACGCGAAGTAGTCGGGGTCGTGGATTTGGCGTAGCGATAGGGACGTTCCCCAATCTGGTCAGCTTTCTGACAGTGACACCAAGGAAGCCAAATGGAAGCAGCTTGCTGACACACAGTTTCAGCCACTTGATGTCATCCAAGATGCGTTCCCTTGGGAGAGCGGCCGCAGATTCAGTAGCGTTACGGAATATAACGCTACTATCTGTGAAAGAGTCGGCACGACGGGGAGTGTTTACCCCACGTGCCTTGGAGTCGACACCTATACCGGCACAATGGTGGGCTTATTTGAATTTCAGCTGCCGCGAGTTCTATAGTACAGCAATAAACTGTCTACAAAAAACCACTGGCGATAAAAAGTAACAATTTTATAAAATTTTAATACGGTGCATCATTGACGGTGTACACAAATATTTCCATAAAAAGTTAACCTAATTGACTCTACATTAGTCTTCGCAATCATGCAAGTGCAAATTGATGCACCAACCTGTTCAACAGAGCTTATATTCAATAATGCGGGGCTGTATATCAACGAAAATATCAGAACAATTTTTGGAGTATATACTGGGTTGCTTCGTGAAATTTTTACTACCGATCTTCCGCCCGACGCGCATTTTTGTGAGGTTGCCATCAAAAGCTCCGCCATGTTGGCTGACGGTGCTGTGTTTTGCAGTATGGTTGGTGCTGGCTACAAACGCGCTGAGGAAATGTAGCATGCGGTGCATAATACGAAGTCCAAAAAAGCATGCGTTTTTCAAGTATTCGTTGGTGATTGCGCAGACCGGGATTTTCGTGTACAACTATATGGTTTTCCGCCGCGTGCATTCCAGGCTTGCAGCCTTCCGTGGGAAGGGGCGATATTGCCTGCACTGCTGGTTTCCAATAATAAATAAATAAATAAATTTTATTCTCTACAAAGTGAGGCACTTTTTGGGCATGCTCCACATATTGCAATATTGTACATGATAGCATGCATAGAAGCAACAAGAGCGGGAGTAGTACATATGGAGTAAATAGTGTGGGCCCACTTGGCCCAAAATTTGTACGAACTCTATGCCCACAAAATGCGAAAAGTAAAGAATCAGATGAATAATGCGAAGTATGTTGATGAGGAACTAGTCTGAGAGGGTTCTGTACACAAAGCCGGTCAGGTGGGTGAAGCATAAGGAAAAAGCTGAAAAAATATTTAAGAATAGTTGATCATATATATGCACAGAATTGGTAAATGTGGTATCCGTCAATTTGCTAAAGTGTGTTTCTGCGGTGAATTTATTGAGTGGCGGGTCGCATCCGCCACGTCGCAGTGTTGTTAAACAGATATTTGTGGCTGTTTGTAGAGGAAAAGCTTGCCAGGAGAAGACACAACACATCCTAGACCATTGCCGACTAATGATATGATATGGAAAAGATTGCATCTGACCGATTACCCTCGCGGATATTCGCAGTCACGTTTCGCCAATTTGTCTCCCATGGTTGTGTAGTCACCTTCGGAGTCGACCGCAAGTGGGTGGAGCTGTTGAAGTCGGACGACTCTGGTGAATTGTATTGATTTGGTTAGTTTTCTGGGTGCCGTTAGTGTGTCAGGATTGCGAAGTGCTGGTGATTTCTTCGTTCTGTGTTCATTCCATGTCCAGGTGAGCGTCGCAGGCATGTCCTCAGAGGCGCTCCGTGCAGGTATTGTTATCCTTTAGAACATGGAAGAAAATCAGACCGAGCAAACTGCCAAGGAAATTGCTCAAGACTATGTTAATGTATAATTATAAAACTATGGTAACGTGATGCTGGTTGAAAGCAATGGAATGACCGAATACGTTATACATTATAACCACAGTTTTGCATGCAAGCACGAAACCCGGTATTTGCTGAATTTGAGAGAAAAATGCTTTCCGAAGTGGCCTAGCGTACGCAAAGGTTGTCCTGTGTGGAAACCGGGAGTATCAGGCGTTGTTAACCGGTAAATGAGTTGAGGGTATCAGAAAATAATGAGTGGGTTAATATGCGCTCAAGATATAGGTTAGCGTTCGGCTGACAGTGGTAGATCTTATCGTCTGAACATGTCTGCGAGCTAGTTGAATTACTACGCCGGGTTTGAGACCCTTGAGAATAATAACGTAGCAGGTTCGGTAATCGGCTGTTAGAGAACCAGCTGGGTGAAGGGGTGAGACGGAGTGTTAAATTTGTGACGAGAATAGGATTTATCTACTATAGCTGTAGCGAGAATACGGTTGCAAAGCTAGCCCTAATGGGACCTGGAACAGCGGAAAAAGAAAGGGACTTCTACAGTGCGGCAAACAAGTCAAATAGACGACAGGGAATGTTTATACTGGGAGTCGGGTTAATTTTGAGGAAGAAACTGACCGTTGGTAGGCCTACAACGATAATAACAAAAGCGAGGGCTTGAATACTACGGCTGTAGCGAGAAAATGGTTTTAGAGCCAGCTCTGAACAGGCCAGGAATATCAGTAGTGTGAGTAACAGCCCCAAAAGATGATGGGTGTTCCAATCTAAGGTGGACATCCACGGTGCAACGTTGAATGCAAATAGACTGCTAGTTCTAAACTCACTAATTAGTGAGTTGCAGGCAGTCAGCCTAAATAATACACAGAAGCGGCGAGCATTACGTGGCTCATCATAGACTGATAGGTGTACAGTGTAGAATACAAGAGAGAAAATAGACAGCAATATTTGCGACAGCTATAGAGAGAAAACGACAGTGGTGCCGGCTCCGGAAGTGAGCAAAGGGTAAGAGAATAATATACACAGTACCGCCTAGTGCCAAGTGTTTCACCCGAAGAGTTGCGACATTGATCAGAACAGGTGCCGAACAAGTATACAGTGGAATATGGTTAAACAGAGGATTGGATGAGACCCGGAAAAGTTCAAGCGCTCAGAAACTGGTGCTGGTGGAATAGGAAAGACATCGGCCCGATAGACGGGGAAGTGAACACTACAGAGAGTATGGCAGCCGATGCGCAAGAAAAGAGAGACGTTGGTTGGAGACCTATGGGCATTTGAAGCCTCAGAGTCCGGACTGGTCCAAAAGGTTTAAGAATGAGAGGCACAGTAGCGGAGGGAATCTAGCGAGGACTGGGATTTTGCGCTGGCGCTATGGGTACCTAGACCATTATTAAGGAGTTGCGACATGGGCAAAAAGAATTGTCGAATGAGAGAGGGGGACGTTCATGTGAGGTAAAAACCTTGCTAGTGGAGCCGAAAGGCGAAACCCAATCAGAGACCGGAAAGTTCAATTTCGGTACTGAGGACTAAGCAAATAGACAATGAATCAGAAGCAAACACGTCTGAGGCTTTTGCTTTTACAAATGATCAGCTTGGTCAGTAACAGCCGGTGAGCGAAAAAAGAGAGGCATTGGTTGGAGACCTATGGGCATTTGGAGCCTCAGAAACCGGACTGGTCCAAAAGGTTTACGGATGAGAGGCACAGTAGCGGAGGAAGGGTAACGAGGACTGGGGTTTTACGCTGGCGCTATGGGTACCTAGACCACTATTAATATATGGACCGAAAGCGATGGCGAATGAGAGAGGGACCTTACGGGGAGCTAAAAAGCTTGGTAGTGGAGGCGAGAGGCGAAACTCAAGCAGAGACTGGAAATTTCAATTTCGGTAAGGGGACCAAGCATACAGATAATGAATCAGACGGAGACGGGTATCATGAGGTAGTTACTTCTACCATTGAGAACCCTAGTCAATGGAAGCTGATGCGCAAAGAAGAGAGGCCTTGGTTGGAGCCCCGTGGGCATTTAAAGCCTCAGAAACCGGACTGGTCCAAAAGGTTTAAGAATGATAGGCACAATAGCGAAGGGAAGCTAGCGAGGAATGGGATTTTGCGCTGGCGCTATGGGTTCATATACCACTATTGAGGAATTGCTATATGGATCGAAAGATATGCCGAATGAGAGAGGGAGGCATTATTGTGAGCTAAATAGCTTGTTGCTGGAGCCGAGAGGCAAAACCTAATCAGAGACCCAAAGTTTCAATTTCGGTAGACGGGATAAAGCATACTGCTAATGAATCAGACGGAGACAAGTATCATGTGGCTGTTGCCTTTACCAATGAGCACCTTGGTCCATGCAGCCGATGCGCATAATGAAAGAGGCATTGGTTGGAGATCAGTGGGAATTTGAAGCCCCAGAGACTGGACTGGTCCAAAAGGTTTAAGAATGAGAGGCAAAACAGCGAAGGGAATCTATGGTGGACTGGGCGTTTTCGCCGTCGCTGGGGGTACCAAAACTATCATTGAAAAGTTTCCACATGGACCGAAAGAGCTGCCGAATGATAAAGTGAGACGTTATTGTGCTCTAAGGAGCTTGATAACGGTGCCGAGAGGCAAACTCAATCAGCGATCTGATAGTTCAGTTTCAGAAGGGAGGGCTAAGCACACAGTTAATGAATCAGGCGGAGACAATTATCATGAGGTTGTTGCTTTTACCAATGGGCACCTTGGTCCATACAGCCGATGCGCAAAACGGGAGAGGCATTGGTTGGAGGCCTATGGGCATTTGGAGCCACAGGGACCGGACTGGTCAAAAGGTTTAAGTATGGGAGGCGCAGCAGCGAAGGGAATGTAGGGAAGGACTGGGATTTGGCGCAGGCGCTGTGGGTACATAGGCCAGTATCGGATAGTTGCGCTATGGACCAGAACAGGTGCCGAACGCAATATTCACAGAGTGGGGTTAAGCATGGGGGTGGAGGAGACCTGAAAATTTTCAAGTGGTCATAATCTGGTGCTGGTGGAATACTGGAAACATCGGTCCGGTAGAGGAGGGATGTGAATACTAGTGTCCGGTGTAGTCAAGGAGTGTTAGTAGAGTGCAGCCATTTAGGGTATAGAACAGGCATTGATGATGAGGATGTAAAACTTCGACGTTCCAGAAGTCACAATAAGTGAAATATTTGGGTCAAAGTGATGGAAGTCCTGAGACAGTCTCGTTTAGGAGGGGATATTAGGTCAAAAGAGAGCAGGTGTGCGAATGATAAGGTAGCAGAAACAGCTGCGATGCGAGGTTAAAATGCAGTAGGACTGTTGGAAATAAAGAATAAAAATGGAATGTAGGCTTATTCGTTAGAGATGGTTTGGTCCTGCCTCCCACAGCTCGTCTTCCGGCACTTTGAGGCTTAATAGTTCCGAAACTGTTTACGTCGAGGAATCTTCCTATAGCATGGTTGAAGTGTGTACTGGTCACAGGTGATCAGTTTTGCAGTGGTAACTTATTCCATGTGTCCGTGTATCTATAAAGGAAGAAATTATGGTTTATTCCACAAAGAGCGGCCGGCAGACTGCGTGAACAGGTCGCGTTGCGCAGATGCTATCGGGTAACCCCCGCCGTTCGGAAGTGTCGTATCAGGTTCATTTCCAGCTTTTGTTTAAGCTAGTATAGAAACGTACGGTTTATCGTAAACCTCCGTAACCACAGCCTGTGCAATCCCAGTTGTTTGCATCGACTACGGTAGTTCAGCATGTTTGAGCCTAGTAGACGTTTGGTGAAGGAACGCTGTACGTTCTCCATTGCGATCCTGTGGCACTTGCGTGAGTTCGCAAGGACTATATAGCAGTATTCAAGCACGGTCTTAGCGCACGTTTTATACAGTGTCAGTCGAGGTTCCTAAATAAATAAATAAATAAATAGGTATATTTCTAGACCTGCTCGAGGCTGCACCCTAAAGGGTTCAGATCAATGCTTACATAAATCCGATGCTCTTGCATGGAAGTAGGTAAAATATAAGTATATGTTCATCGTCAGCAATTACAAATGCATTGGCATTGTTTGATATACAGCTACTGGGTCGCAGGCGCCCACCTTGACATTTTTTCTGGTTCCTGCGGGCGATATTGAACTCCTTGTTCTTTTGTGAAAACTTCGCAGGAGGTTGTAGTTGTGCCTTTTCTCCTTGGAACAGAATCCAATTCGCCGAAAGTGCACTTTTTAAATTGATCTCACATTAAAGCGACGTGCCTTTGAAGATATAGCCTATTAACGACCTAGCTATAGCTGCAGTATAGCTTACTTGTTCCGCAACGTTGAAGGAACTAGTGTATTGAACCCAAGATTCACGAAACAATGTGGCATGACTCTATTAGCATCGACGCAGGGACTGCGTGCTTTTCGGGCTTGGCATACTAATGAGCTTCTTTGCGGGAATTAATGTGGATAGCTGCGTGGTGCTTATAACCCGAGAAACATTACTTTGGACAATTGTCTAATTCTAGGCCTTCCAAGGGAAATTTTGGACGATGGTAATGGCTGTTTGCCCCATGACCATTTAGGTGGATGAAACATGCTGGAGCATAAGACGTGCGTTACCGTTGCTTCAGCATCGTCTGTTAACGTGCGCTGAAGCCTGTTGCCTTGCCTGCTATGGCCGGCTTACTGTTCATCTAAATTCCCAAACTCCGTTGGGTGAGATTACATCCCGTCAAGGTGATTTTTCATGGAAAGCCGCGTGATATTCCGTAACGCAGTGGAATTCCACTGCTGAAGGTACCTTGGAAGATCTACAGTAGTTTAAGATGTGCGTAACGAAGCTTCTTCCGTCTGGACTTTTCGGTGTTACTGTCACGAAACTGACTAGCATGGGTAACGTCCCAGTTACCGCTTCAAACCCTTGACCGCGCTCACGTCGTGTAGTCCCATCCACCCTGGAGGAACGCAAAGCGTTGTTGCGGTTTGCCTTCAAACTGAAGGGTACTAAGTTTAGCGTACAGCCAGACCTCCCATTAGCTGATAGGCTGAATTTAAAAGAGGCCATTAAAAACCTCAAAACCAGGCGAGTAGCGAGTGAACAAGGTCTCCGGTTGATGGGTTTTCGGATGGTCAGACGGGCTAACAGTACCAGTTCTGGTAGCGCACGACTCAGCGTTGAACATTATAAGTGCCTTCAGATAGTGCTAAGCAATGTGCGCTGCCTAGGGAATATGATGTGCGACATCAGTCTGCAGGCCGCAGCTGATCCCATAAAGGTTTTACTTACGTTCAAAGGAATCAGCGGGGCAAAACTGTTCAAACAAGCGATGTTGCGAGCAGACGGAACCCGTGCGCGACCCGACTATGACAAGGGTTTTAAACTTATTGATAAGTATACTGGGGTGTGCTCGAAAGATGTCTTTACCCCGGGTGGAATTGGTTTCAAGAGTTCCAGAGGATTCTTCCATAGCTGTGTTTAACATAAAGGAGCTTTACAGAAGTGTAATAAGGGGTTGAATGTTATAGGTAGCAATTCGTCACACCTAGGCTCACTCAGACAGCCGCCACACGCCCGGATAAGCAATGTACGCACGTTTCATCCCTTCGGCAATCGTTAGCAGTGCGCATCAAATCGGACTCTGGTAGGGCTCGAACTCGCAACTCGACTGTTGCCAGTCCGTGGTTAAGATCATTGAGCTACGGGGAACGGCAACGACCATTGTGAATAAGTTACAACATGTGATATAGCGCCGCTCACTATTCGACCTATACCATTCAACTCCCCCTACTTCTCTTCTGTAATCAGTACACAGAACAAACTGCTTATAATGCCATAAGATAATTGGCGGCTTAAGTTTGTTAAGCTCGTCGCTTGGTGATGGGGCTACCCTGTCCTCTGCACGGCAGTAACGTGTAAGTCAGTGGATAGTGAGCGGCGCTATATCACATCTAGTAACTTATTCACGATGGTCGTTGCCGTCCCCCGTAGCTCAGTGGTCTCAACCACGGACTGGCAACAGTCGAGTTGCGGTTTCGAGCCCTACCAAGGGTCCGATGGAATGCGCACTGCTGATGATTCCCGAAAGGATGAAACGCGCGTACAGTGCTTATCCGGGCGTGTGGCGGCTGTCTGGGTGAGCCTAGACGTGACGAATTGCTACCTATAACCCTCAACTTCCCCTACTACGCCTCTTTAATAAGGATGAATATTGCCCATTGATGTGCTTAGGGTAAGGTTGGCAGAGCGTTGCGCCGGAATAGGTAGATAGTATGGCTAGCAAAGCACAAAGGATGAGGGGCACAGAGTGTTGGGACTACAGAACCTAAACCGTTTATATCTCGGCTGTCTGGAAGCAATCAGAAAGGAGACTGGGCAGACGAGGATAGATTACACCCAAGTCCGAAAAGTTCTCCGTCCAATTGAAAAAGGAATGTAAACAGAGGGCGCGAAAAGGAAAGAATGAAGTCTGGAAGGAAAAGTATCTATTGGGGAGAGGTGGAAAAGCGTACAATGGTCTCGAGATGTTGTGAACAGACCAATGGATCTGTCGATGATTCATCGGTAAGGCAGCAGTCAGAAAGGAGACCATTGAGACGAGACTAGAATGTCGGCTCATAGAGAGAAAGCAATCTTACTATTGCCAGAATGTTAACAGTGAGAGTCGGCAGAAATAGACCTGTTAAGCTTGTAAGGGGAATGGAATAAAAAAGTTAAAACACGACCAGTAATGCTCATGAGATGAGAGTCACAGAGCGTTACGTTGGCAGAGCCTAGATCATTTAGATCTCAGACGTTCGAGAGGGGTCAGAACGCAGGAGACCGTTTAGACGAGACCGGATAAGTCAGCAAGATGAAGCTAGACCGCCAAATTAAAGTGGGAATAACAATGGTGAGTGTTATAAGAAAAGCAAAATAGCGGGACGACAGCGTCTATATAAAAAGCCACTTAGTATGTCAAACGAAGCTCTCAGGCTGAGGGACAGTGTGTGTTGTGACTGCATAGCCTAGAACGTTTGCGTCTCGGATGTCTGGAAACAGTCAGAAAGTGGGAGGCTGGTCAGCGAGGCTAGAGTAGAGCCAGACCCGAAGAGTTATCCGTCCAATTGATAAAGGAATGCAATCAGAGAGCTCGAAATGAAAGAATGTGGTCGGAAAGGAGGAGACTAGTAAGGTGAAATGGAAAAGCCTACAAAGATCTCGAGGTGTTTCGAACAGACATTTGGACCTGTCGATGGTTCAAAAGTATGGGCTTAGTAGTCGCAAAGCAGGAGACCATGACGATGAGAGGAGGATATCGGCTCATAGAGAGAAAGCCGTATTATAAATCTCGGAATGTTAACAGAGCGTCAACAGAATAGAAGTGTTAAGGATAAAACGGGATATACTAATGATGAATCATGAGCAGCAGTGCTCTGGAGGCGGGGGGAGACAGAACGTTGCGTTTGCAGAGACTAAATTATTTAGATATCAGAATTCCGAGAGAGGTCGGAAGGCAGGAGACCGTACAGACAGAACCAGATAAGTCAGACATAGAGTGCGAAAAAAATGGCTCTGTGGATGAGAAGAAAAAGAAAAAAGAGCCAACGATATGCTCCATGTGATGTGCACAGACCATTGGGTCTGCCGATTCCTGATCATTAGCGTCACAGAAGTCGGAAGGTAGGAGATCATTGAGACGAGACTAGAATGTCAGCTCATAGGGTGAAAGTCGTATTAGTAAGGTCTGAATGCTGACGGAGAGCATCAACAGAAATGGACATGTTAAGGAAGAAAGGGGACATTATAATAAGGTTGAATCATGACCAGCAATGCTCTTGCGGTGACGGTAACAGGCTTTCGTCGGCAGAGCCTCGACCATTAGATCTCAGAAGTCCGAGGGAAGTCAGAAAACAGGAGACCGTTCAGACAAAACCAGATAAGTCAGCAAGCTGAAGCTAGGACGCCAAAGTAAGGTGGGAATAAAGTAATTAGTGTCATCAGAAAAGAAGCAGTTTGGGATGAAAGTGGCTATATGAAAAGGCAGTTGCATGCCGAGGAAAGGTCTCAGGATAAGGGAGACAGAGTAATGGGACAACAAAGCCTAGATCGTTAACGTTTGGAATGTCTGGAAGTAATCAGAAAGCAAAAGGCTGGTCAGACGACGCTAGAGTAGTGCCAGGCCCGAAGAGTTACGCCGACATTCTTCCGCAGAATATCAGGCCACCTAGCAGCGCCACACCTCTCCATTAGTACCATTATCAGTTCTTCGTATTACCTATATCACCAACCTTCAGCTGCATCGAGTCATTGTAGGTAGCATCTCTTTGCGCTAGGATCCACTCATTATCTCTCCAACACTTACTCTCTTAAATTGTTTGCATCACATACCTTCGCGGGTTTGTTGACTTCTTCTGTCCCGTAAGCATCTACTAATAACTAGAAGGCTTAATGCGAATTCAGTTCCTGTCCACTAGTTCTCTTCCTTAGCACCATTATCCTTCGTTTTTCTTATCTCCATCACGTTTTCTGCAGCGATTCGTTGTAGGCTCCATACATCTTGCGCATATCCAGAGCTACTAGAAGACATTCCTTGTTTCTCCATCCTGTAATCTTTTAGAATGTCTGTATCACTTACCTTCGCTGGCTTGCTGATATATTCTGTGACACTGTAGGAATCCACTAGTGACCAATCTGCTTAATGGGATGGTTATATCTGACCACCGAAAGATTTTCATAGCGCCACCATCTGTCGATCTGGCTGTACCCACGGACGCCGCGGACTTTTCTGCTACCACGTGCTGGATCCTGTTTTTTCTCTGGAATCACTGTATTTTACGTGTGTTGCTGTGTTAGTTGTGCACCAAACGTTTTAGTTTCGTGTGTTCATCAATCCGTGAAAGTTTCGTGGAATTCCGCTTGATACCTTGGGAGATCTCAGTGATTTACGGCTGTGCCCGTCATTTTGGAATTTGTGATCGACATCAGGTCTTGTCCTCGTGCTTGAAAAAATACAACGAATTTGCAGAATATCATGCAACGACGTATCTGCTCTTCAGCTAATTGCGGCAAAGCCCTTAAAATAGGTATAACGTGCCGAAACTACAGTGGCTCGTTCCACCCGAGCTGTATAGGAAAGTCCGCCCAAGAAGCA